>CM029541.1:5510437-6120437 GCA_017141395.1 Laodelphax striatellus | reverse complement strand
AAGAATAAAGAGAAATAATACAAAATCATGATGTGATTACATTATTGTTGGAGGACTAGACTGGATTTCGAATGAATGAATTAATGAATTTATTATTTATATATGCGCGAGCTACCAGTGTGGAACCACATACGTGTCTTGTAATTGATTCGGTAGAATAAATTGAAAAAGCGCCTCCAGAAGTGCTGTGAAGTTTATGATTATTATATGGCACACGTGTTTTCTGTTCAATAAAGGTGTATATTGAAATTTGAGAAAGATGATTTAGTTGGGATCCTTTCGTTTTGAAGTTTTTAAATGTTGCTTATACCAAAGACAATTTAACTTCTTTTAAATGATTATTTAAAAGGAGACAATTTAAATAATAGTTAAATAGTTGAATTGTCTTTTCTTACACCCTTCTTTAGTTTACGAAAATGACATCCCTTCAGAGAATTAAAAACTTCAAGACGAATCCTTCGACAGTATATATGTGAACTTTCCTTTATACGATCCACCTTTAAACACATTACTCATTAAAATTATCATTTGGAACTCTTCACATGGGAATTTCTACATGATTATCGACATGTTGCCTATTATAATACGGTATGTGAAATGAAAATTATAGAAGCTATAATTTTATATAATTATTAGAAGCTATTCATTAAAGAAAATTAGTCGATTAAAAAAACTTATTTACTCACCTCATGCAACAGGTGCCTCGAAATTTTAAAAATATCCAGAAGTTCGGAATGGAAGACAACACACCAAATAATTAAAAACACTAGCAATCTTTTTTCACAACGATATTCACTATAACATTAACTTGATCAAATAACAGAAATATCCATGATTTTTAACATCCTAAAACTTCCGCAAAAATTGATAAGAACTCAGTAAGCACACGTCTTTCAAATTTTGTGGATGATAATGAACTTTGTTCAACTTGAAATATAAACACCATAGAAACCGAAATTTCGTTAATTTATCTCCATCAATGAAGAGTGCGGCAAATGTATGTGAATCATTAAATTTTTGATATCACTACAACATAACATGAAAATGC
This sequence comes from Laodelphax striatellus, assembly GCA_017141395.1. NCBI lineage: Eukaryota > Metazoa > Arthropoda > Insecta > Hemiptera > Delphacidae > Laodelphax > Laodelphax striatellus. The sequence goes on along the minus strand of CM029541.1, from coordinate 6,119,389 downwards.
TGTGATAAGTTTAACAAAAAATGTTATAAATCACTGATAGTTATAATGTATGTGACTTCGTTGTAATACGTTTTACATACTTATATAACACAATTCCTAAAATGTTCCAGCACAATGATATTGTTTAGATAAGAACCACGAGGTGTAACGTCCGATAAAATAAACTTCGGAGTGATTATCACAGAACCTCGCCGTTCACGGATCTTCATCCAACTGACAAACAAAAACACTTTGAAGTTGAAGCGAGTTGCGTGTTGTCTTGAGCTGAGCTGCCGGAGCGTCTAAATACAGCACACAAATGAGTAGAACTGCGCATGCGTGGTTTTCATTGTAGTTTGAGTTGAAAAACGTTTTCTGTTTTTGTGTTGATAAGATTCGTGTGGGCTCTCAATACAGGATTGAATTTATTCGATCTATTAGCTTCAATCTGATTTACTAGTGGATGAAAATTTATGTACCTATTGGTAATATTGGTAATTAATAAAATGTCTATTAATCTAGAACTCAACTAAAACTAATCTAGTGGTAGATTTCCACACATCAGTTCAGTCTCTCAATCGGTGCTCTGTGATTGGTCCAGCGTGATTGAAGCATGCGCAGAAAAATTCCAACAACGGAATTGAAACATTGAGCTGATATGTGTGTAGCAAAAAATATTTTCATTTTACTGGCTTTATTTCATTTCGAACTGGATGATTTTTTGTGTTATGAGGACAAAAATGAGGTCTCTTTGTTTCTTTGTTGCCCTCACATATTTTAACTATACTTTTCAATTTTTTTTACTCCATATTTGCTTTCATTCGCTTTTTTGTACTTCTCTATTTTCACTCACTAAACTGTACTTTCAATAAATAAATAAACATGTATTTTCATACTTAAGATCCAGTTTTCTGCATAAGTGAAGCTGGCAAATTCTCAAGATTTTACATTTTTTATAACATACATGCTTGAACTATGAATATGAATAATGTTAAAAATAATTACCTTACTTCCTGGTTATACTGCATTGAGAACGATGACTTGATCCACTGTTTGACTTCACCTTCTTATTTCTCCTCGCATACTTGATCTCATTGATTCAGTAACTGAAAAATCAATGTTTAAAGTATCAGTATTTAAAGTACAAAAGTAATAGAAGTCAAAATCTCTTTGAACTTTTTACTAATACACAAACCACTATACATGAAATGAATCAGTCTAGAGGCAATGAAATTATTTTAAATGTTCAATTAACTTTAACTAAATACTTCAGAGATAACATAAACTTCGGCTATACCATTCCATGTACCTATTTAAAGGATATGTATATAGAATGAGAAGTAAGTAAGTATACAACACATGTCATTTATTATAAACTTGGCTACACCGAACTCATTCATTATCAAGATGTGTGGACCCAATGTTCAAATCTAATGTGTTTACGGCTACATAATGACTAGATAATTTAACGAAATAATGATGGTATAATCTATCTCACAATGGATTCAAAGAAAGTCATTATATGGAATGAATCATTGCCAAAAGACGATGTATAATAGCTACAATAGAGACTAGTCCTATATTGTAACTAGTCAATGAGGGCCCAGATACATTATAAGACTGGTACCATATTGTAACATGTCAGTGAGGCACAAGATATATTATATGAAACGAAATTGATAGACCTTCAAATAGAGCATTCAATTATGTTCATAAGAATGATACCTACTTTAAAAGTATAGAAACCCTTTTTTTATTCATGGTATCACCTATAATGTATGATGAAGAATGATAAATTGCTTTTCTTGCAAGGCCAACTAAGTCAAAGGCATCATAGTTGTATGATAATCTAATCATTGTCTGGTGTTGAGAAGATGGATGATGATATGATGTTGCTTATGTCTTCAGTTTTTCAAAATTACAATCATGAATGGGATAAATTGAACATTAACTACATTATCTTTTATACCTTATAGCTTTCCAGTCTTGCTGTTTATGATTCTACAAACTCACTTGTACAGTTAAATTTTTCAAGATTTTACAAGTAGTGTAATATTGTAAAATTTTATTGCTGAGGGTGATGCCCACATGAGCTCTAGGCTTGTGCGTAGGTAATGGAAGGGGTGATGATGAGAGATGATGACCACTTTTCATTTTGTTGTCAAAATCCGTTTTGTCAAACGGGATTGATCCCGGAACCTTTGGATTATAAGACCGCTTAACGCCCTCAGCTACTGAGCACATGTTGGGAGAACTCTTCTATGACAGTAGGGTAGATAATCTAGATTTCTTTCTCATTGATGCTAAAACATTTATAGAAATTCAAAGAAAGCAACACCCCATAGAATTTAGATTAAACTACGACTGTTGGGCTACCTTCCATGACTTGAAGAAAGGCTGAAAGTGGGAATTCTATTTCTTCAAAAATAAGATGAAATAAATTCGCAGTTTCTACACCGCTGCATTCTTTTCCATCCCAGTGAAGATCACAAAATTCATGTAGGAGCAGTGAAGAAAAATTTGGTTTTCAAATTTTGTAGCATGCTCAAAGTGAAAAGAATTCCACGAATGTCTGCTACCCAGCTACTAGTATTTGAATTCTCAAGAATGGAATATTTTCTATGTTAAATCAAACAGACCATGGAAATATGTTTGTGTTGAGAGTATAGTGTAGGTAGGAGTAGTAAAACTTTTACATTGAAACTGCAATGCAACCATGCGATTCCGTACTATAGTTGAGTCAATGAATGCAACTATTGAAGCTGAATTTATTATAGCAGATTATTTTTTGCATTTTTGAAAGAAAGCTATAAAATTCTGAGTAACAACATGCATGAGAGGACTCGCAAGGCTTCGGGAATAAATATGCTAAGCAGTGAAATTGTCGGAACGAACAGTTTCAATGCCACGAAGATGTTCTGTTGAGTCATTCAGAATTCTTTGGAGAAGGATGTTTCATTCTAAAATAGTTTCAAAGAATCCTTTTTATTCATTCAGTTAGTCTTCCTATCCACCACGCTCATTGTGTAAAGAGTTTTGTTTGAAGAAAATTTCATACTTTTAAAACTGTTTGTTAGTAATTTTTATTTTTCAGACTGTCTTTGAAAATCTAAATTTTTGGAGTTCTAGCCATATATCATGCGAGGGTCAAAAATTTTAAGATCTGGTATTGAATCAATGAAATGACGTCATTTTACGGTGGTTAAATTCAATTGGATCCTCGAGAAACTGTTCGTTTGTCTTGTAAGTTTGAAGTCTGACGCTGTCTGTAGAGATCAAATTCAGATACTATTCCTGATTTTTCTTATGAAGTCACTTACTTGGTTGTTTCGTTAAATTTAAAAGATGAGTATGAAAATTGAATACATATAAAAATTTTATTCCAAAACAAAAATTCAAACTACAGAACAAAAAAAGAAAATATTAGATGGATGGTAATTGGATAAAAACATGGTTACAAAAAATAACTTAAATTTCTGTGTAGTAGTGAAGGTGACATTGTGGTTGTTATCCATACTGAATAAAAGACGAAGTTGTCAAACCACACTTTGGTTGTTACACCTTATCAATTTATAATGTAACTAAAATACAGTGCAGCAGAATTTATATGAGAAGCTGTGTATTGGAGTTGAATGGCCCTATCGAGGTGAAAGCTCATCATTGGCACAAGATATAACCTCCCACAATGGGCGTTTGTAGAAACCACCCAGTGTGGGAGGAGCTTATATCTAGGCCAATGGCAGGCGTTCACGTTGATAGGCCGTTCAACTCCCAATCACAGCGCTCGGTCACAAAGAGTATACATTTTGCTGCACTGTATCCAAGTATTCCTATTCAGTAATAAACTTAACATTAGAACACTACAACAACATTAGAAGTATACAGTAATATCCATAATTAATACAATAGTATGGATTTTTTATTATCAAACTTCAATTAAATTTGTGAAACAAGTAACCCCGGTTGACGGTAATATTGATTGAAGAGTAACCATCTGTCGTAGACGTTAGAAAGATCTCTCAATAAAACGAATTAAATTCATTTTCAGCTATGCAGGGTTAAATTAACACCATTTCCGGTAGATTTCGAATAAAACTGATGCAATAAGGAAGTAACAAATCGGTTAGGTTTATTCGGATCAAGTGAATTGGAGAGAGTCTCGCTCAACTGAAGAGGGAGTTTGAATTTTTTTCTCTAATGAAGAAGCAACTTAATCAAGTCGGGCAGTGAAAACCGCTTAATTATTGCTATTAACTGAATGATGGGTAGGATCTTTTATGAATGTGCGTGTTTAGGAGTCGTCTCGGATCGTGTTCAAAAGTAGTTTTCTGTGATGGTTCATTGTGAACGCTGGGAAAGGGATCCGACATTGAAAAGTGCACTGACAATGTATAACACCTGGCTATCCGGATCCGCTAGGGATAGACGGTTGATACACAGAAAAGTGAAAAAGTACAAAATAGGTATAAAATTATAAAATAGGTATAAAGTGGAAAAATAGGAAATAAAAAGTACAAAGTAGATATACGGCTGCAGTTTGTTGACTGTGAAGGCAAACCCAAACACTTTTGAAATTGAATACAAAAGGAAGTAAGTGTAAGTGTAAGTGTAAGGTAACCCTTAAAACTGATGCAGCTGATGTAGATGGATTATCATCAAGAATGTTGAGAAAAGCTTAGAGTTCATTCCTTTATCTTAACATCCTTAAAGTAGATTAAAAAAATCTCATTTTTTGTATAGATAAACCTAATTTTCCTGTAAAACATTTCATTACTGTAAACACCTACTTTTGCACAACTCTTTATAGCAAAATACTTGAAAAACTCAATTATCTTAATTCGAAATCATTTTCGGTGAATATAATATTATTCTTGGATTCTGTGATGGAGGACAATCTAATGCTGTATCGTTTATAAACATTTTGGAGAAGAACAGTTTTGGACTATTGTTTCTCATAAATCATATAGGCCTACTGTATTATCATGATTATTTTGTATTTTAAAGCTAAAATTGATAAATCTTCGAACCGCTTATAATCGGTTAAAAGTTAAGTTTATCGAGACACATACTCTAATGCCACTTGGTAATCTTATTTTCAACTTGTCCAAATTATATTATTTTATTTAGTATTTCTTTATTTGTGAAATGTTTTGTTTTTGCCGATAAAGAATTACATTTAGTTTCATTTTATTATTGTCATGGAGTTTATCCCGAGAACATCGTCTAATTTTAATAAAATTTCCATTTCTACTTGAAAAATGACTGAAAATTTTGAAATAAAAATATTTGAAGACAGTCATCCATTCTTGAACCATTGATTTCTACCAGGAAACCTCTAATTAGCATCGTTACAGCCAGATAAACATCAAACCATTGTTCAAACAAATCACTGAGCCTCTTTGGTTCAGTTTCTTTCAAACAAATCACTGAACCTACTCTGGTGAACTTTCATCCATTGATGGATTCGAGATATAGATTTACTAGAAAGATCTCGTTTCCGAATTGGAAGATCTTGAACCAGATTTCTAATACAGCTTCTCTCAACAACTGGTATTGAAACTATCTTCCGTCATGTATGAGTGACCAAGCGGAGAGATGGAGGAAGTTAAACTAGGGGGGGGGGGAAGGGATTTAATGGGGGAAAGAGGGGTTAAAGAGGGGGAAGGGGGAATACGGATGACATTGAGCCATGCACCTGCTACAAATCTCAGACAATCTTTTTTTTTATCTTTTTCTGTTTGATTGCAAGCATCAACAGTGTTGTTCATTGACCGTTGCTTTGGACAAGATCTTGATTTGTAATTGAGGATATTTTGTAATAATCAAATGGAGGAAACGCAAGATAGTCAACTGATCAGCTTAATCGCCTGTCAAACCTCATTTCAAATGCATTTACATCTCAGATTATTTTGAGTATTCCTCATATACCGGTGTAATATCACAAAAGCATTAAAGCATATGAAAGCATTTAATTTCTTGATACGACTGATTACGATCTCTAGGCTATCATTTTGATTCAAATTTCTTGGATTATACAGTCGATTATATTGAACCAGATTCATTATTCTATTGCCTTCATGTAATTGGTACTTTGGTTCCAATAATCTAGCGATACAAATAACTTCAAATCAAGTTAGAATCCGTAACTATACTGGCAAACCATTGAAATAGACTAGGCTATTTCAACTGTAAGTATGGTCGTTTCAAGATCTCTTTTAGTGATATCATTTCGAAAATTCATTGAATTTAACCGCTGTAAAATGATATCATTTAACAGAAACAATGCAAGGTGAATCAATGAACAAATAATCTGACGTGAATGCAATGACGTCATTTTATGCTGGTTAAATTAAATTGGATTTTCGTGCAACTGGCCATAGGGTTTAAAATAATCTAGGTTCAAAAAAGCGACACACAACCTTCAAGTACAAGATCGGTGCTCCGAATACAATAATTACATTCTGAAATCAGTTATTAGATAAGAAACGTCCTCGCTCGTTCAGTCAGTAAGTTTGCCAATAAACTAACACAACTTCAACTTCTTCTTGCACTTGCACAGAGCTGATACATGTAGACAGGTATCTAGCCTGTTCTATCATATATCATTGCACAAAGTTATATATCAGCAATACTCAATACGCAGATAATATATATATTATGTCCTTCTACAGTATGTACTGAATTATACCTTACTTGAAAACTGTTTCAGTTACCGCCGCAATGCTATACAGATATGTATAATTTTTTGTTGTATACCTGTCTTGAAAACTGTCATATATTTAATAATGTCGTTCTCTGTTATGTTCCTCAACACCTGTTATGAATAGTATATGTAGCGGATGTAGCCGATATAGTATTTACTTTAAGAGTACTGTAGTAAATAATTATAATCATTCAAAGTAAGGCTAGGCGTACACCGGTTAGTCAAGACAAGACAAGACGAGATTAGTCACGCTTAGTCACAGTAATTCACATAGTTGCTTATGAAGCAGCACACACCGATGCAATGACTAATCGGTGTTGAAGTACTGTGACTAAACGTGACTAATCTCGTCTTGTCTTGTCTTGACTAACCGGTGTAAGCCTAGCCTAAAGTTTGAGTTAGTCTTTTTGTGCTGCATAGTACTTGCTTCAGCCTAACGAAAACATCTGTAAACTCACTTCCATCGCTATAGATGTATTTACTAACTAAATTATATAATAACTATAGTTACTAACTATCTATACTATTGTAACGAGTAAGTCACAATTATCTCTATAACTATAGTCGCAGTTAGAATAACTAGTGCTCAACTAACCGTCGTATTGTAACAAGAAGATCTATGTCACAGTTATCTGTACAACTATAGTCGCAGTTACCACATTATAGACTAACTATAGTAATGTAACGAGTAGCCTGTCACAGTGACTTACATTCAAGGATTTACTCCAGGAACAAGCAGTTACTTACGACACCCCCATCTTATTTGCATAGATAACTTATGATCGACTAAAGGTTTTGTTAGAATCACGGCTCATTGGCGATTGAAGGTTATTGTATGGTGGTGTGAAAGTTCATGTTTTAATAGTGTTTTATCAGAGCTTGCCACCTTGCAAGGACGATTAGAGAACTCAAAAATCATAAGTTAAGACCACCGGGAGTATAAACATATCTATTTATCTATCCAATACCAAGCGTCAAATTAAATGTATCTGATTATATTTCGGCGGCAGGGAAAAATGTGCTATCACATGGTAGTGGACACTTTTACGCCAATGGCCGAACTGTGATCATACAGTTTCTGTAGTTCAACCTATTATAAGTAGTTTAAACTATATTCCTCATAAAATTTACGGGTCACCTTGTAATGCCACCTTGCAGTGTGATATGGAGAGTTGAAATTCAATCACTTCTCCATCACACTGGAACTGAAACCACCTGTCATCCTGATCCTTACACCATTTTAACGACAAGCAATAACTCACTTTTACGATATTGCCATAATATTTCACCTTTGCTAACAATCCCTCACATCACCTTCAACTTCTCGGTTAACTTTTACATGAAATTCGTCGTAAGAACAGCCCAAGTCACGAAGTAAGCCTCCGGTAACTTGCATAATAACTAGTACTGAATTCACACGAGTTCTACTCATAAACGTTTGGTATGGTCGCAGATACTTTCTATTAACGATGCATCTAGAAGTGTTTAGGCCTGGGCTCAGTTGAAAATTCCGCTGGTCTTACACAAGTACACGCTGTATAATACAAGTACACACTGGTATATAGGTAGGCTACTAAAACGTTAGAAAACGCACACGATTCCACAAGCGGCGTTTTACAAATTGGCTTGTTTAGGTTGCATCATATGTGTATTTGCTTCGACATAATTATCTCCGGTGAAGATCTTGGAGATTGTCACGGTTGTATCAATAATATTTTATACAGTAATAATATTATACAGAAATCTGTGAATTTATGATAGTTTTCTAAGCAATTGCAGTTTAGATGGTTTGTTTCATTTTTTCTGTTTTTAATGCTGTGCTTCTGGTTTTGATGTTGAAGTTGAGTTTGAAGATGGTCGCGAGTTAGAATTTACATAGAATTTAGTGGATTTATGATCAGTTTTCAAAGGAATTTCCGTTTAGATTGTTTACCTTATGCTATTTTGTCTTGTTAGTTGTTAATGATGTGCTTTTGGTTTTGATTGAAGTTGAAAATGGTGGAGTGCATCAGTTCAGTGAATCTTTGATAATTTTTAAAAGAGTTGCAGTTTTCTTGTTAATGCTGTACTTATGGGTTTTAAGTTGGAGTTGAAGACGGCCAGCTTTTGATGGTTATAGACGGTTATTTATTGATTGAATTCACTGAATTTATGATAATGTTTCATTGAAAACTGAAATGCCGTCTAGATAGTTTGTTTCATTATTATATTTTCATGATTTTGGTTTCGATGTTGGAGTTAAGATCCATTCTTGTTTCTCCTGACTAAACTTTCTAAGTATATTTTATTTTGCTAGGGATGATGCCCACATAAGCTTGTTCGTGGGTAATGGGAAGGATGATGATGTGAGATGAATGGACCTACCTACAGCTTTAAGTGGGTTCCGAACCACCGGAAAGCAATTTTGAAGCTCTTAAATTGTATTTAGAGGAGCCGATCACCCACAATGTCAACTGACAATGTTAATCTTGTATGAGGACAAGAATTCTTCTCATTCTATGATTTTTCGTTTCTTGATGAAAGTATTAGTAAGTAAGTTAATATTCTAATATAATTGTGGATGCCTACTGTAAATATGTTAGGTAAATAAATACCGCTAGGTAGTGGCACCAACAGTGTTCCAAACTTGAAATGGCTGCTTGTCAGCTGACAATGGGATACCGTACTGTGATTGGTCGGTGGGAGGGGGATAGTCACGCCTACTTTTAGCACTAGGCGGAGCTAAATGGTGACTGTATTTAGTTCAAGAATTCACCGCTAGATAGTGGCACCAACAGGGTTCCAGACTTGAAATGGCTGCCGGTCAGCTGGTAATTGGATACTGCGTTATGATTGGTCGGTGGGAGGGGGATAGTCACGCCTACTTTTAACACTGGGTGGAGCTAAATTATGGCTGTAGTTAGTTCAAGAACTCAACACTAGATTGTTCTGGTAGTTGGCTATTTCTGATACCAGCTTACAGGCAAACTTGAAGCCACTAACTCATTTTCAAATTTCAAGAAAAACTACATTAAAAAATCACTTTTGTAACAAGAAACTATCTACTTATGGTAGGCCTATTATAAGATATCTCGTAATTCATGAGACATCTTGAATTGGATTTCAGTACTGTAACTGAAATCATGATTAACTTATTATAATTATTGATAATTGTATTTCATAAATGAGATTTTGTTTCAATTAGAAAACGATGATACATTAGTATAATAACATTAAGGGTAGGCTTATGAGCTCGGGATTTACTAGTCCACCTAGTTTATCTTTTAGACTCGAGATGATCTGTTGTTGAACTCATAAACCCAACTTTCAAACCTCGGGGTTTTCCCAGCGATAATATTGCTCTTTTATACCTGGGACTTGCTAATCTCGAGCTCATAAACCCGACTCGGCGCGAAATCCGTCTTTTAGCCTGGAAAGAGAGATAAACCCGAGTTCATAAACCGCCCCTTAAATGAAAATCCATGAGATTGATCAACCAATTTGAAAGGTACTTATTGTTTTCCAAGTATTAGTTTTTAAATTAGTTCAATAAGGTTTTATTCATAAAATTGTTTTTGATAATAAAGGTAGGACATTCGCATGCCATACCAACATTCATTTTTAATAATAATACACAATGCATCCGTTTCATTAAACGCTATTGAACAAAACCTCCCTCTGTTGTTATAGGCTAATAGCAGCTCACTCTTTAATTTCATTGCGAAGGAATTAATATCATTCTTATTTTCCTCTCAAAACCTCTATCCCTTAGAAGAGTTCTACCGAATTCATACTAATAGTTTTTAAAATGAATACCGAATACGTTGGCCAATTGTACCACATCATAATAAATATAATTTTTATGACTGTTGGATTCATTTTGAGTGAGAAAACTGAAGATGCAAGTCAAGTACGACCAACTCTCACGGTAGGTAGAGCTGGTAGAGGCAAGACTAGACATTTGTGCACCTGCTCCCATCAGCTGAACTAGTACAAGGAGAATAAATAATTGATGTTCTTACAATCACTTCCTCTTGTTCTGTCTATATTCATCCTTCTCCCACTCCTCCTCATCCTCATCATCCTTCATCCTTTCTTCTTTCCTTCCTTCTTATTCTTCTTCTTCTTATTCTTTTCTTAATGGTTCTATATATTTTCTTCTTCTTCTTCTTCTTCTTCTTCTTCTTCTTCTTCTTCTTCTTATTCTTTTCTTCTTCTTCTTCTTCTTATTCTTCTTATTCTTATTCTCTTTGTCTTCTCCTTTGTCTTATTCTTTTCTTCTTCTCTTCTTATTCTTCTTCTTCTTCTTATTCTTCTTCTTATTCTTCTTCTTCTTCTTCTTCTTCTTCTTCTTTCTTATTCTTCTTCTTCTTCTTCTTCTTCTTCTTCTTCTTCTTCTTCTTCTTTTCTTCTTCTTCTTCTTCTTCTTCTTATTCTTATTCTTTCTTCTCCTTCTTCTTCTTCTTCTTCTTCTTCTTCTTTTCTTCTTATTCTTATTCTTATTCTTCTTCTTCTTCTTCTTCTTCTTCTTCTTCTTCTTCTTCTTCTTCTTCCTTCTTCTTCCTTTTCTTCTTTTTCTTCTTCTTCTCTTCTTCTTCCTCTTCTTCTTATTCTTCTTCTGTCTTTTCGTCTTTTTTTTCGACTTCTTCTCTCCTTTATTCTTCTTCATTTTTCCTGCCTCTTTTACTCTTCAATTTCCTTTCCCTTTACACTTCCCATTATATTATTATTCTGTCTCTTTTCATTTCCTTCCGTTCCTCATGCTTTTAATGCTAACACGGCCAGTACTTGTTATAGCAATTTTGCTTCAAATAATGATCATATAAAACACATCCCTCATCTTTCAAAATAATTGACTTATACTGTCCAAATGGAGTCTACTAGAAAGCCAATTTCTATTACGGGAACTTTGCCTTCATTTGTTGCTATTAATTCGTTGAAAACAAACAAGTCCCATCTAAAACGAGCGCTAGCCTAGCCATGGAAAGCACTTTCAAAGGTGCGAATTTCTTGTTAATACTGGGAAATTTCTACTGGACTGAATTGATCAAATCCTTTTTTCCCATTTTATTATAGTGTTATTAAGTACTGTATCATAAAAACTGTTTGCGTTTATACGTTGAGATTATTGAGAACCCCTGTGAATAAAAGGCTATTTGTTTGTAATGATAATTTTTTGTTTGATATTAAATTAGAAGTCACATGGAGATGTTTGTGAAGCATATTGCATAGTCGATCACAAGTACAGTCCAGACATAGCATATTATTTTTCTACGAGGTGACTATTCTTTATGAGTGGAAAAACAATTTAAGGTGAGATGTTAACCACAAAGAAGAATAATTTTTAAGATTTGAATCATGCCTAAGGCCAGGCGTACACCGGTTAGTCAAGACAAGACAAGACGACATTAGTCACGTTTAGTCACAGTACTTCACATAGTTGCTTATGAAGCAACACACACCGATTAGTCATTGTATCGGTGTGTGCTGCTTCATAAGCAACTATGTGAATTACTGTGACTAAACGTGACTAATGTCTTCTTGTCTTGTCTTGACTAACCGGTGTACGCCTAGCCTAACGCAGACAAGAATCTCATTCTGATGAATAGATGTTTATAAATAGATGATCCACTAAGTGGAGCAGTGTTAATTTTCGATCATTCATAAAAATAATTGTCAATCGGAGATTAAGCTTGAGGGCTCTGAATGTCATCATAATTAGAACTTGAAATAATATGATATTGTCCTCCAAAATTTGTTTAAAAAGTCAAACAGATCTCAACAATGTAATCAAAAAATAAATTATCATAATAATTTGCAACTGTAAATGACATTGACAAAATATGACATCTGAAGAGTTATTACGTAACTTAATCACCGTTAAATCTGTGACTAAAACATTTTCTTTGATACTTGAGTTAATGAGTTCCAACAAAAAAGCGTGTGTTAGCATGTTTGGTAACTTCAGAAGTTTAAGAACTGCGGTTTTCATCTACCACAAGAAGCCTCTAGTTTAAGATGATTGTAGACGTATCAATTGCTTTTGAATGGGGGTTTTTGACCTCAAATCTTTGAAAACAAGCTGGGTCAAATCGATTTCATATATTTATTCTCTTCTCTTTCATTGAGTCTTTTTCTTCCTCTCTTTATTTCTCTTCTCTTCTCTCTCCTCTCTTCATCCCTTCCCTATCAAATCCATTCTTTCTTTCTCTCCTCTCATTCTTTCTTTCCGCTCTCATTTTATTTTTCCGTCCTCTCATCTCTCCCTTTTTCCTTCTTATCTCCTCTCTTCCTTCCTCTTCTCCTTTCCTTCTTACTTCCTCCATTCTTCTCTCTCTTCTTTCTTCTCCTGTTAAATCCATTCTTACTGTTTATTCTTTCCTCTCTCATTGTCTTTTCTATCCTCACTTCTCTCCTCTTTTTCTTCCTCTCCCCCTTCTTTTTGCGTCTCTTCCTTTCTCTTCTCCTTCTTTTCTTACATCCTCTCTTCTCCCCTCTCTTCTTTCTTGTCCTGTTGAAGTTATTCTTACTGTTCATTTTTTCCTCTCCCATTGTCTTTTTTAATCCTCTTTTCAAACTGGAATAAGAGATTCCTTCCCCTCTTCCTTTCTCTTTTCCTTCTTTCCTTACTATATCTCTTCTTCCCTCTCTTCATTCCTCTCCTGTTAAATCCATTCTTACTATATATTTCTCTCTCTTTTTTTCTTCTCCTCTCCTTCCTCCTATCTTTCTTTTCTCTTCCTTTCTTCCTCTCTTGCTTTCTTCATTTTTCTTCTTTCTTCTCAAAAACGATGACACAAGAAGGTGATGTTTGGGAATAAGGCACGCGCCTCAGTCTCAATTCAAGGCAGGTGGCTTCTCAAATAGCGGGACCTAAGTGGCCAGTTTCAAGTCCATTTGCTGGGATAAAGAGCCTTTCTTCAAGAGTAGGATCAGTGACTTCTGTATAATTCACCTCTCTTTTACTGGAAGTGGATAAAATCAAACTGTTGGAGTGTTGGGGTGGAACTAAATATTGCTTCCAGATATATTAAAATATTAATTTTATCAGGCGGATGGCATTGGATAGATAGATAGAGAGACATTATTTCTTTGCCATCGGACTCTACGGTCATCAGCCACGTCAAGAAATAATATCTCTCTATCTATCTATTTACTTATCTATCTATCTACTCTATCTACTATCTACTCATTTATTTATCTACTTATCTAGATAGATAAGTAGATACTTATCTATCTAATGCTATCCGTCTAATTACAAAAATTACGTTGAAAGTTTCTTGTCCACTTTGATTCTTCAAGCCAGCTAGCTTGCCAGAGTCACGTGAATACAGTTATTTTCAACATATTAGCCGCTAGCACTTGCTAGGGCGAGATTCTGCACTCCCATAATATGCCAATCAGTACTTGAAGTGTTTTCCTTTAAAAGAAGACCAAATTCAGCTCTATATCTCATTTTAAAAAATAATATTGTATGCATTTTCAAATTTCTAAAGTCCTTTTTGAAACTCCTGTATAGTTTCTGTGTAGTTTGGGTGGCCACCCAAATTTAAACTATAGTTTCTGTAACTTCTAGTTTGAAAGAAAATGGTTGATACGGGCCTAAGACCATATTGCCAAAGATATATTTATTTATATTACGTGGAGAATCGCATAATATTCCAAAGTAATAGCAGTACGGTACCGCTCAGTTGCTGCTATTGTGTAGTACAGTAACATCATACAGTATACAGTTGCCACTGGATTGAACTTCTCAAACTGACTAGCATCCAATTTACGTAGTCAAACCAGCCAATGTCGAAGGGGCCGAGCCGTCCAACGAGCCATAACGCGTTATTATCTGGCTGAATCGTTTTTTGGCCAATTCAGCGGAAAATCTGAGAGACGATTTTGACTGACGTGCCTCTTTGATAGCGACATTTTCCGAATTGCGGAGTTGGGCTCCTCTTTTGGCCCATCAAAGCTACCTTTCTCTCTTCCTTCCTCTCTCTCTCTCTCTTTTCCTGTCTCTCACTCTCTCTTTCTCTCTCTCTTTTTCTATCTGTCTTTCTCCAACACCATTCATGTTCCACCTAATGCCGCTCAAAGCAGGACGAAAATTGTTGAAATAACTAGACCTACTGATATTATATCCTGCAATGAAATACGGAATACCGTAATGTGTACCATACACACTTTGATCAAAAAGTCCTTACGCAGCGAAATAATGAAACACTCAATCATTCGAAAACAAATCACCTATAAAACAACAAGTTATTGAAATTTGGATAATAATAAAAAAATTATCAAATTTAAATCATGATAGGAAAAGATTCAGGTAAGATTATATAATGTTGTAAGTGTTGGATGTGCCTTATTTGTTGTTGAATACTCGCGCCCCCAACCACCCCAAAACATTAAATAACATTTTTTCAGGGAATGGGAACTGAATAAAACTCAATCAGAAAAGTATAACTCCAAAAGAGTTTCCAATTTTCAATTATCTTATAATAACTCCAAACTCCTCCACTTCCTTTCCAAATTGAAATAAATATTTCACAATATATTACACTATTTTATCTATTATGAATATCGAATGTCCATGTTCAATAGAAAGAATCTGTTCTTTCTCATTGGATAAGAATGAGTGTAGAACACCTCTGACATCTAGACGGCGGAATAATGAAGTTGTAACTTGAATGACCCAGTAACTGCAGCCATTTTATGATATAATTCAGAACTAGCTGCGTTGTGCATTGCCGACCAATCAGGGGATAGAGGCGGAGCTTGGAGGCGTGTCTGTAAAGATTGAAGCTGTAAATCACCCAGTAACTGCAGCCATCTACCGGTCGAATTCAGAACTAGCTGAGTCATTCTTTGCTGGTCTATCTCGAGATAGGAGGCGGAGTTTGGAGGCTACATGATTTACAAATTAGGCTACGATTCATGGAAGAATTTTAGACACAGTTCAAGCATTGTTGAAGTACTGTATTTTCATTGCTGAATAAATAAATAAATGGAATATTCGTCTTGGAAAACACAATAAATGATTGAATAATCGATTCTGAAATTCGATCTTGGAACCTTTGGATTATCAGACAGGCGCTTATCGCCCTCGGCTACGGACCACTCCAAATGTGTTCATATGTTTGTGAAATATGTTTGAATTATTTTCATAATGAAATATCTACACCCCATTAACCTATCTTCTATCTATTCTTCTATATTCTATCACCCTACTCACTACAGATCTATCGGCAGAGATTTGCCTCTAAAAATACCAACTGGTTCAAGGTTGGGACGATTTGCGGCTTATATCAGACAAATACCTGCAAACCTCAAGGACTGAGACTGAGAATATAACAATAGATAGCAATTGCAAGCCATTGAAATCATAGAACGAACTGCCGCAGTAACAAGTGGTACGACCACATTACACTGTGAAAGCGAATGTTGAGACCACAACAACAACAACAACAAGAAGAAGAAGAAGAAGAAGAAGAAGAAGAAGAAGAAGGAAGAAGAAGAAGAAAGAAGGAAGAGAAGAAGAAGAAGAAGAAGAAGAAGAAGAAGAAGAAGGAGAACAGAAGAAGAAGAAGAAGTGAAGAAGAGAAGAAGTGAAAGGAAGAAGAGAGAAGAAGAAGAAGAAGAAGAAGAAGAAGAAGAAGAAGAAGAAGAAGAAGAAGAAGAAGAAGAAGAAGAAGAAGAAGAAGAAGAAGAAGAAGAAGAAGGAAGAAGAAGAAGAAGAAGAAGAAGAAGAAGAAGAAGAAGAAGAAGAAGAAGAAGAAGAAGAAGAAGAAGAAGAAGAAGAAGAAGAAGAAGAAGAAGAAGAAGAAGAAGAAGAAGAAGAAGAAGAAGAAGAGAACAACAAAAACAAAATTGCAACAGGTGGTAATAGAACATCTCACGACTGAGCAACAGCTCTGGGCTGGATTGGTGGTTCTCTACCCCTTTTAACCAACCAGCTGAATGCTATGAAGTACAGTACATAGGTGGAGAAAGTAAATGGATCTGATCACGACTAAATGCATCAGCTATTCCTCACTCTCATAATCACTGAACACCACCACCAAGCTCTTTCAGTTCTTCTTCTTCTTCTTCTTCCTTCTTCTTCTTCTTCTTCTCTTCCTTCTTCTTCTTCTTCTTCTTCTTCTTCTTCTTCTTCTTCTTCTTCTTCTTCTTCTTCTTCTCTTCTCTTCTTCTTCCTTCCTTCATCTTCTTCTTCTTCTTCTTCTCCTTCTTCTTCTTCCTCGTCTAGATCGCATTCTCCTCAATCTTCATTATCCTATTCTCCTGTATCCTATTCTTTTTCTATTATCCCTCACTCCTGTTTCTCATTACACATATTTTCCTCTCCAACTCTATTTTCTTATCCTATTTCCACTTCTTATTTCTGTCTCATTTTTCTCCTCCTTTGTTTCCTCATCATCTTCTTACTTATCCTCTCTATATCACTCATTTTCCTGTATTTACTGCTAATTTGCTAATTCTTTCTCTTTCCTTCTTCTCCTTCTCCCTCTTTTTCTTCTTCCTCCTGCTCTTCCTCCTCGTCCTACTCTTCCTCCTCCTTCTTTTTCTCCTTTTCTAACTATCTCACTTCATATTATTCTTTCAAACCTTCTTCTCAATTTTTTCTCTTATTAAAACTTACTTTCTTTACCTCCCCCTCTCACACACACACTCTCTCTCTCTCTTTCTGTATCTATCTTTGTCACTCTCCCCCCTTTCTCAATCCAATCCTTTTTCTTCTCTCCTTCCAATCACTTTCACTCAAGCTCATTAAGAAGTACAAAAATATTCTTATCAACTCCATTCATTGAGAACTATCTAAACTAAAGCCTAGCGAAAAAGGTTTTGTCAAGACCCTAAGCAATGATACCGTTTCCTATATAATTTGTTGAAATGCGAATTAAATTTTCATATAATTGTCGTGAATGTCCTTCAAATTGATAGGCATCAAACCAGTACGAAACCAACTAAACTAAATTCACGGATGCCAAGGAATCAAGAAATCAAGTCAACAGTTCCCCTAGACACCATTTGCAGCTATTCTCATTGACCTGCATACTGTACAGCCTCTAAATATGCATATAAATTACATTAAGATAAATCTAATTAATCAGGCAAGTGTTTCAACTAAGTTATTGAAATGGACCTGTCTTATCAAACCGCCTGGAATTCAATTAAAATCTCTCTGGTTACTTTAAATGGAAGTCGTTAAAACAGTTAAGAGATCTCTTATCAATAATAAACCAGTACTAAACTGATAGTGAGAGTGATAAGAGAAAAATGAGAGCTGTTTCTTTGGAGATCCAATACAATCATGCTTCTCACTCGATATCTCTTATCAATGCTAAAACGGTGATTAACTAACTGTGAGATGATAAGCAAAAGGAGAGTTGTTTTTATAGATAGATGATAGTGAGAGTGATAATTGAAATCGGTTTTAGGGGTTGTATTTCTACATGTTCGTTCATATTCCACAGCAATATTGGACCCGCCCTTAAAAAATATCAATATCGATAAATCTTATCGGCACCGATTTTATCGATCTTTCACAAGTCGATCAATCGATAGCTGCAACCGAATTGTAATAATAAGTTATGCAGTCGACTTGGTAGCCCTTGGAAGCGCCAAAACCGGTTGCTTGTAATGAATGGGAGAACTGTCGTGTTTATTTGAACAGTAGGCCACAACAGTAGTGGTTTTCTGACCATATGTACTACTACTACGAGTTGTAGCATGAATAGAAGGATCAAGACCGACCAGTTTAGCATAGACCAGTAGCTACAGTAGAGTACCCTGAATTACGCAACTACACCAGTTGTGTTCTTCACAATGATAATCACTTGCTGAGTTGACTGATTTATTATGACAGAGCGTGAATACTGGGGCGTCCACTTTAATAATGGAGCACGGCTGGCTTCAAGAGATAAAATCTTTTCCTGCACAGATAGTGTCACAAACAAAGCACTTTTGTATCGGCAGTGCACTCAGTGCTGGTGTTGGTTATCATGTTTTGAAAGCATTTAACTGACGGTAATAAGTGGTACGATAATATTATTGTAGATATTACACTTTTTTTGCTGTGGTGTTGCCCACATAAGCTTGTGCTTGGGTAATGGGAAGGATGATGATGAGAGATGAGTGGACCTACAGCTTTAGGTGGGTTCCAAACCACCAGGAAGCGATTTTGAGTCTCATGAATGAATGACATCCGGCGGAAAAATCCTCAATCCTAAATCTAATCCATAGCTTTACAGAAGAACCCACAAAAACCCATAAAGGAAAACTGACACAACATAAGAAACTCAATCTCCCATTCGATTTCATGTTGGCAATAATTGAAATGTATCTGATTCATTGCGTTTACTGCATCCTAAACAATCCTGGCTAATCTATAAGTCAGAGCTATCGAATGTTTATAAGTTGGGTTTCGGATTCATTTTATAGTGAGCTTGTACGGAACAAGTTTTCATCTTAATATGTATGCAGGAGAGATTGAAATCAGTATCACCGGCGCATTTTATTGAAACAATCCGTATTTTGTCAAAGAGTTATGGTGCAATTTGCATGTAAGTTGTTTATCGTATTGAATACATTTAGAATGTACCACAGCCTGTCTTAATAGGATTAGTGGTTCTACAACTGCGAAGATATTTTATTAGTTTGGAAATTATTATGTCTTACAGGTATCTCAAGTTGTTAATATGCAGGCAATCCGTATTTTGTCAAAGAGTTATGGTGCAAATTTGTAAGTTGTTTATCGTATTGAATACATTTAGAATGTACCACAGCCTGTCTTAATAGGATTAGTGGTTCTACAACTGCGAAGATATTTTATTAGTTTGGAAATTATTATGTCTTACAGGTATCTTAAGTAGGCACCTTCATCCTAATATTATAATTTACAAGCTATCAAAAGTCGTGTTGGGAATTTTATGACAACTTAAAATTGAATATGATTATGTAGTCCAATTTGTAAGGAGGATAAATAGCATTGGAAATGTTTGTTTATCTGTACTAGTTGGATTGCTAACTTTCTGAATGCTGTTACATCTTAAATTGGCATGTGACAAAGTAAGTTTTCAAGTATAGCAGGATTCTTTTAACTTGTCAGAAAACAGCTGATTTAACGTTAGTAAACGAGCGTACATCAATCAGCTGTTTCTGACAATTTAAAAGAATCCTGCTATAAGTGAATCTTCTGAATAAGTCTTCATTCACGTTTTTTAGCATATTGGTAATTGATTATTACAACATGCATTTTATAATACGTACAACAAATCCTTCTCCGAAAGCTGATACATCTTAAAATTTGGCATGTGACTAAGTAAGTCTTTAAATAATAAGCTTCCTGTCTTCTATTATAAGTATTCATCTTCTCAAGCATATTGGTAATTAATTAATGCATTAAATATAGAGATATAAATGTAGTTTATAGCAACCACTCTGAAAAATGAAACCTAAGCTACTTACGACAAATTTTATTCAATATATTGAATGAATTCTCCGAATAAAATGATATTTGTAAAGATTTAAATTCTATTTTGTTCAATTATGATGAATTCACTTTCACTACAACAGTAAATGAATAGTAGCAATATCACATCTCTTTTCGTTCTATTTCTATTCTATTCTATTCGCCATCCAGCAAATTAAATGAATATTACTTTACCAAATTCCTAAAGTTTTGTGTACGATCAAGTATTCATTTGATTTGTGTCCACCAAATTACTATACCAAATTCCTACAGTTTTGTGTAAGAGCATGATATAAATCTGTCATCAACACTGGTCTAAACAGACCCAGAGCCTCATTCGAGATCTAGATGTTGGGCTGAGAATAAAACCATAATATTCAAACGACATTTTCATCTTCGGCAGGTTTAAAAACTGAAAGTTTTCCCTCCCTAGGTGGGTGAAACGTTAATAAATTCATGATCGCTAATCGTTCAATCTTGTCTTAGAACAAAGTTGAGTTGGGTTCGGTTGACCATACTGACCTTTTGACCCGGCTCTATAGACCTAGTGATACGCATCTATGATCGATCCATCTTCTTTTTTATACACATATATTCCTCTTCTCACACTTTTTACTCTCCTTCATTCCTATTCGTCCTCCTCCTCCACCTCCTCCTCCACCTCCTCCTCCTCCTCTCCTCCTCTCATCCTCCTCCTCCTCCTCCACCTCTTCCTCCTCCTTCTTTCTTTCTTCTTCTTTCTTCTTCTTCTTCTTCTTCTTCTTCCTTTTTCTTCTTCTTCTTCTTCTTCTTCTTCTCTTCTTTCTTCTTCTTCTTCTTCTTCCTCCTCCTTCTTCTTCTCCTCTTCTTCTCTTCTTCTCCTCCTTCTTCTTCTTCTTCTTCTTCTTCTTTCTTCTTCTCCTCTTCTTCTTCTTCTTTCCTTCTCCTCCTTCTTCTTCTTCTCCTTCTCTTCTTCTTCTTCTTCTTCTTCTTGCCCTCCTTCTTTCTTCTTCTTCTTCTTCTTCTTCTTTCTTCTTCTTCTTCTTCCTTCTTCCTCTTCCTCTCCTCCTCTTCCTCTTCCTCTTCCTCTTCTCCTTCTCCTTCTTCCCCTTCTTCTCCTCCTCTCCTCTCTCCCTCTTTCTTTTCTTCTTCTTCTTCTTCTTCTTCTTCTTCTTCTTCTTCTTCTTCTTCTTCTTCTTCTTTCTCGTCTTCCTCTTCTTCTTCTTCTTCCTCTTCTTCTTCCTTTCTTCTTCCTCTTCCTCTTCTCTTCTTCTTCTTCTTCTTCTTCTTCTCTCCTCTATCTTCTTCTTCTTCTTCTTCTTCTTCTTCTTCTTCTTCTTCTCTCTTCGCTTTCCTCCATCCTGTAGTAGGAGGGAAAACCGTTGAGTTCGTTAGAAGATTTGAATTGTATCCAACGGACAATACCGGCCAATCACAGCGTGTTTTGGTTCGATTTTTTTCGAGACCGTCACGCTTTTCGTCGAAATAAGGATGCGTGATAAAAGAAAAGAAAGAATAAGAACACAAATAAGATGTGGATGGTATAAGTGTTGCGGTACTGATTAGAAAAGGAGGAAGGTGGCTTCAATGTACGTTAAGATTGGCTGATTCTAGTAGGTTCTCACAGTCTATCACATTGATCTTTTATTTCTTTCTTCTATTTCATTCTTTTTTTAACGTCTTTTATTGATGGCGTCCCACCTCTTGCCCCCATCTCATCGATCTCTTGTACAACGAACAATCGGTTTTTTGAATTTTTCAAAAATGAAAAAATATTGGATGACCGTTGGTGTTTTGGCGGTTTTTGGATTGTACTATTAATTTGTAGAGGAGTTGAAACTGATTGCCTACAAGAATTTCTCGCCTGTAAAAATTGCCTATAACAATATTGTCTACCGATTACCTACAACCAGATATAATTGAATAGTTTTCTCTTCTTTTCTTTGCTATAACTATTGCTCGAAAATGAAATCGTAGAGCATAAATTGATTCGAGATCGATTCAGTCTAATATTGATTTTCTTGTAGAGCTTGCTAATATAGGGAGGTCTATTTATTGGCCTACTTAATTGCCTACCGATTGCCTGTAACTATAACTGAATTGCTTGAAAATGAAATCCTAGAGCTACGAGAGCGTTCAGTAGCAAGTGTCTTTATTCAGACGGAATCGCTAAATGTTTGTGATTGAATAGTAGAGAGAGCTTTCAGTAGCCTACCCTTGTTATTTTGAAGGCCAAACTCGATTTTGATACTCATATAATTATTTTTATTCTCTACTTCAATCCCGATATTCTATAAGCTATAACGACTATAACTGTAAGGATGACACTCATATTAATTTATTACTGTTCTTTAAATGATACAAATATTCTATTAGAATGAAAATAGATGGATTTTTAACGGTGATTAACAATACCGGTACAACAAGTTAAATAAACAAAAATAATAATTCGTATTTGTAACTAATTATTAGCGAACAAACAAATGAAATAAATATATTGTTGAATTTTCTCATTTATTTTAAATTGTTGTATTTACAATACAATATTTTTCTTATTTAGTTATTCTTCAATTTGAGTACTTCTTTATGGTATAGATTTTACAATCCAACTTGAACCCAATACTTTTGTAGTAATTATTAATCTTCTCTTATCTATGGATAAACTTGATAAAACTTAAATAAAGGGTGAACTATATCAGTGGTCTATATTCCATAGTGAAAAATAATATAGGGTGAATGGGAGATAATTCTGAATAGAAGCCACTTGTTTTACGACCAATATTGCAGTATTGGAATATTTTATTACAGCTATGATTTTCAAAAATCGTAATATCAGAGCGCAGATTCTCGAGGATTTATGTGAGTGATTTCCGAATAATGTAATAGAAGAGATGGTGAGTAAAATTTGATGGCACTGAAATGTTGACTTAACATCTGCAGTTCTAATAACAGTACAAGATATGTGGCTGTCATAATATTTTTAGAGTCATTTGATATTCCAGACTTCTGGACTGAGGGTTATGAGCCGTATTGATTGTTGACATAATATTGACCCAGGAAATATATCTCATACGAATTTTATAGTGATGTATGATGAGAGTAATAAAATTGAAACAGGCCGGACACCTGGTCAAAACTGGTTTCAATACCAACAGGCTCTTATCATTGTCCAATCTAAAGAAGACTGACTTCAACTGCATTCAGAGAAATTTTCAAATACTCAATTTGATGTTTATTAGTGTCTGCGTAGATGCGGTCAAAGTACGTGTAAGAGGTGCATTGTCATTCAAAGTCATACAGGAAATCTTAACTCATATATTTCATGACCTTATAAAAGCATTCTATACGCATTACAAGGTCTGGCGACGCCAGAACTTGCGGAATAAATTGTTTTATGGTTAATAAACCCCGCACCGAGTTTCCTCATGCATGGAGTGAGAATTCAAATCTGTTTAAATTCAGCGATAATACAGCAATAAAACGAGGTCACGGGGATGCCACAAGGTGACACGTTGGGGTATTCGTTATTTTTATTTCAATACTCGACGAAAAACTTGTGTAGCAGGTAATAAGAACGTACAAAGTTGCTAGAGCTGTGCAGTAACTTGCAAAGGTTATTGTCGCAGATAGGTTAGCAAACGGATCTCTACATGGTATAAATTGGACTTGAACTAAGTTGTTGTCGTGGGTGCTGGGGTTGTTGAACCCACTCTTGTACTGCACTTCTAAAAGCGGGAACATTATTTTAATACTGTCTCTTGAGTATGCTATGCAGGCAGATATTCGCAATCTTTTTCTTTGTTGGATGGATCAGAAGTTGCCAACTTTTTCAAACTTTGATTGCGTGCTATTGTGCCGCATAACGGTGACATTGCAGACTTCCAGAAGCACTCTTCCTCTTATTATAATAGGCGTCCCAAACCCAGTCCTATCCAGTCCCATCCAGCAGCCTACAATGTTGCACATTTACTGTTATCACCGAATGGCTTCCATTCAGAAAACCTTGCATCTGAATTAAAACTGTTATAAAATTATGTGTTGACCCTTGAACTTAGCCAGAATGGAAAAGCATATTGCGCATGGATAAAGGAATGGCGATTTCTTGAAAAGTAGCCAGTCACGTTGTGGATTCACCTCAACTCATGCTTTTGAATTGCGTCGGTCTTAAGCAAACATGTATTATGTAAAAACTATCATTATTAACTTTATTCACTCGTTTTCCTGAAAGTGTGATTAGTTCCAACTTATTAATAAACCGGGTGTTCATTTATTCTTGTATTTTGTAACCTGTCTTGGTGAAGATTGATAAAAATGATGTCTGCAAAGAGTGTGCCAAGTCAGTAATAGAGATCAAAAGTCAAGTAAACTCATCACATTTACATATTCATACATGAAATTTCACTTGTTTTGATTTCGTTCATGGTGAAACACAAGACACTCTTCAACTTTCAACTCTCATAAACTCAATGATCAAAAACGTTCTGTATAGTATGCTATCTACCTTGATGATCTAGATTTCTCATTGTCATCAGATTGAGGTCTAATTGTTGAGATCGTTATTGGGAAGACACACTTTGAAAAATAATGAGAATTTCATGTTGTGAAGGTGCATTTATCAGTAGAAATGCCAACTATCGAAATGCCAAAAATCGATCAAACGAAAATTAGTCGACTAATCAAAACATACGTTTCAAACTAACACTAAACGTTTAGAAATATTTAAAAACTTAAATATTTATTCATTCATTTATTGGCAAGATAGGTACATCAGAATGTGGGAAGAATCAACAAACTTATTGATTAATATTTAAACGTTTATCAACGTGGAAAAGTGGAAATAGAGTTGTATTTAGAGAAGATTTAAAAAAATACTATCATCATTAATGAAGAGGAGTCAATTTTATAAGTTACGTTATTAGATTATTCAATGAGTTAATCTTGGAGGTTCAAATGGAAATTTCCACTATAGAAATAAAAGCTTCCTTCAAATTACTGTGACTATAAAGGGCGTACTTGGCATTGAACGTGATAGAAAATTGACTCAAGTCTGTCCTTAAAAAACTCTTTCTCACTTGCTCTCTCACTCCCTTACTTTTCTCTCTCTCTCCCTTTCTCTATCTTTCTATCTATCTCTCTTCCTCCCTCTGTTGAAGAGGAGAATAAGTAATTTCACGCAATGCGAGTTGAATAATAATGCACATAATGTGAAAGGAAAAGGACAAAGTTCTCTACTGTACAAGTTCACATTGATTATTTTATTTTCGTGCTCAGTCCCCTCAATTTATTCCGCCTAAGTAGTTCTTGTTAGAAAGAGAATAATACTCACGTTCTTCAATTCCAGAAGGATTACACTACAAAATTCACATTTGAAACCCTTTCATTTTTGAATAAATTTGAAACCTTTCAGTCAACAGCATTATTTAGTTTAGAACTATTATTTTCTACGTTTCTCTGCGTTCACATTATTCATCTTAAAGTGGGTTTTCGTTACTGCGACAAAGTGCCGCATCAATTGCATCTGGCAACGCTGGGTCGAAATATCGGCGTTGTCAGATTGTGTGAAATTGCAACTTCTTCAAATTTCCAATTAAACCACAGATCTGTATGTAGAATATCCTCCCCGATATTCCTGTAGTGCTAAAAAAGCTCCAGGATCGAAGGATTCAAAGGAAATTTAACTTTTCTGATAAAATTGAAAAATCGCGAAAATATGTTTTTCTTTCGAATATTACTTCTCTCAGAATCATGAGATGAAGTAATAAGTAATGCCCGGTTTTTCAGTCGCTCAATAGACAGTTTATGGATCCAATAGCACTATTGAATCAATAACCATGTGTTTTCAAATGCAAAAAAAGTTATTGATTCAATAAGTTTATTGAACGACTGAAAAACCGGGCATAAGTTATTTATATCAAAATAACGGGGAAAATGTCTTCTTTCTAATGCTTTTTAGATACATTCCATCCCAACAATAGTTTTTTTTTAATTAATGAATATGTTCGTCAATGTCAAGCCATTTCAACCCGAAAACATGAAATTTTCGAGATTCAAATCTTCAAACCCAAAAACCCCTTCCAGAAGGAAATCCTGGATGCACCGCGCTACTCTATATTGGCGCTATCTTATATTGGCGCCAAATCCACGGCTCGCATGTACCAAAAAACCACCTCGCACCGGCCCTGGGCTCGACTAGCATAAGTTAAAACTTGTGCGCTAGCCGTGATTTCCTTATAATATTATTGTGACAAGTAAATTATTGTAAACAACTTTACAAATTTTCTAATTTCTTACAAATTCTGTCTATTGATAAAAAATATACTGTATAAGTTGAGTGATATCGTACTACTTGTACATTTGTAAGGCTAGGCGTACACCGGTTAGTCAAGACAAGACAAGACGAGATTAGTCACGTTTAGTTACAGTACTTCACATAGTTGCTTATGAGCAACACACACCGATTAGTCATTGCATCGGTGTGTGCTGCTTCATAAGCAACTATGTGAATTACTGTAACTAAACGTGACTAATCTCGTCTTGTCTTGACTAACCGGTGTACGCCTAGCCTAACAGAAACAGAGTACTGGAAGATGGAATCAAAAGAAAAGATACACAAGTGAGCCGTTGCTTGTGAAAAGATACACTAGGAGGCCGTTGCATCGAGTAGTGTAAATTGAGCTGGGCCAAGGTTGCATCTTCTACCAAATTCTGCTTGCCTGGTAGACAATTCGATTGTTTCGTGCCAAAACAACCTAAGTCCAAACCGCTGCATGCACACACGTATAGCAGGATACTTTTAAATTGTCAGAAAACAGCTGATTGATGTACGCTAGTTCACTGACGTTGAATCAGCTGTTTTCTGACAATTTAAAAGAATCCTGCTATATGTACGAGGCTCGTACTAAGAGGTTATTGTTATTGCTCGCACTTTTTTGCTTCCAAGCTTTCCAAATTTACTGTTTCGAATGCTATTATCATAGCCCCCCTTTAAACTACATACATAGTATGCTTTTAACATAGCCCTCTTGTATTAGAGGGGGCTATGTTATTATTCAATAAACATCAAAGCATAAAGTTTGATCAAAGTTTTCTTCTAAAGATCTGAGAAGAAGATTGATTATTTTGTTATGCCAAATACTATAATACTGTAGGCTATATGCTACTGTATGCATACGCAAGCTTGCGTATAACCAATTTCTCAATAATACCAGTCAGTTCAAGCCTAATTGAACAAACTATCTACATTTGAAGTTTCAAGTTTTTTTGCTTGAAATTTGAACCTTCAATTTTTAAAAAATCAAAATTTGAAGGAACGAAAAGAAAAAGAATGAAAATTTATTTTTCAAATCGACAAAATAAACGAGGAATATAAAATATTAAAATAATTAAAAATAAAATGGATGCCACTCCTGAGTAAAACTGTGTGGGGTCAGATTGAAGTCATTCATTACTCTTCATTACTTCATCTTTCTGAAAAATTTTGTATTGCTTTTTATGTTTATAAGATTTGCTGAAAGTTTAGGCTATTTGATTTTAATCAAGCGACCGAAACAGATACCGGAAAGTCGTTTTGCCCCTTTGGTTGAAGGGCCCGTGTTGCAGTTGCACCCGTATTGATTACCGTCGATTTTCATTGATTTTCTTACAGACTCTTCAGATTTGATTTCGATTCTTCATTAGAAAGTGATACTGTCTCAGATACTACAATTTGAAGAACAAACTATTCCTTTTAAAAAGTGTTTATCTGACTTTATCCATTTTCAAACTGGGAAGGATTCACTGCTATACTCGTATTCAAACATGGGATGCGACTAAGCATTCGAAATGAGAATAAATACCAAAATGGGCAGACAGATCCTCTCCACTCCTGACTTACTGCTTAATCTATGGCACGCTTTCTATTCTTTTCCTTAAACAAACACATGTGATACTTCCTACAGGGAGTTACTGAATCCGGAAGCAGTAACTGGGAAGTGAAACCTTTGAAAATATAGGTAAACAAAGTGAAAAAGGAGAAACGCATCCAAAGGATGTAGGGATCGGCCGGATGGGCTAGATGCTATCTGAAACAGTTTTTATTTTATTTCTAGGAGTGAAACTTTATTATGAATTGTGAATGTGAACATAACCCTCATTTGAAATTTTATCAAAATCAGAAAGAGAAGACGTTTTGGACTCTGTCTGTGTTTTCGTCCTATAAGATATATTTTGTACTCGATCAATGAATTAATAAATAAATGCTAGTGATACAGAGTACAGTATTAATATTCATTTGTTACAATAATACTTTATGTATGCGCAATCAATACTTGACGTAGTATGCAATCTGGCCTTAGGAAGCCTTGATACCATTGGAAAAAGCATGAAATCCGACTTTTCTTAGTTTACTCCTACAGCCAAAATTTTTAAAGCTAGAAATGTGTGGATGGTCTTAAATTGAAGATAAACATTGCTAGAATGTTGCTGTAGCCTAAACTGTTGCTAAAATTGTATTATCACTCAACAATTTTTTTTATTGAAGGTTGAAATTTGCTCCAAGACTTATAAGTTACTGCCATTTCAAAGTAGAAAATTCGAATTTTGAAGGTTATACAACAATTCTACAGATCTTTATGAAAAATTTGGTACCTACCATTTTCATGATTATCGATTGAAAAAGGGAAAACTTGTTTTGACCCTGCCTTCACCAGCGCATTGAAAAAATCACCTCACTCTTATAATTCAGTAAATAATCATTATAATTATTTATAACTCAATCAATAATTAAATTCTCAATTATGCAAATAGAGAGCATACAAACATTATTGATCTAAAACCACTTTTTGATGGATCACTTGACGTGAGATTATTAAAGAACTCAATAAGTTACAAATGAAAAAAGAAGTTACAGATGAAAAAAACCCGAAAATATTACTACCAGTAAGAATAGAATAGATCTATATAAGGTAGATCAGACTAAGTTATAATAGAATAGACAGTAAGATAGAATATAGAGAAAAAGATCGTTGGAACCTCCAAATGAAATGTTAGGTTGTAATAATTTTCTCAGCTATCACAATCACATTCGATACAATGTTAAACCTTGGAAAACGCCATATATCAGGAATAAGATTTCAACTTCTATTATCAATTGCAGTGTTATCATCTATTATTATGATGTCCTTCTTACTTACCGTGTATACTTCGAAAGTGAATATAAATTTATTATTCATTGTTCCTCAGTTTTATCATTAATCGTAGTAGCCTATTTGAAATGTGAAGGAACACTCACATTTCCTTTATTACCTTACCATTCCCTTTGTACTCTTTTTAGCCTTGTTTGGTAAATAATTATTAAAAAAGAGTTTGTTATTAAGGACCCGATAGGGCCTCATTGCGTTCGTGGCCGTCTGTCTGTCCGTACCCAGGATATCTGACGTGATATCTCTTTAAATATTATTATCAACATTTTCAATAATTTTTGTTAAAAGTATTTAACTCAAACCCAATGAATAAATCATAGAAGTGTCGACCGCTTGAAGAGTTTATGGAATAGTTTCATCATATTTTCCAACTATTTCCAATACCGACTTAATAAATCTTGAATGATCATTTTAACACAAGATACACACCTAAATTTTTCAATTTTTCAGAATTCATACCTGCATAGAGACTTAAAAAAACACACAATCATATAACTACACTACGATATAAAAGTCAAAGTCAAACATTTATTTTCAATCTATTACTACAATCTACACTACTTTCAAATCGAGGGCTACTTTTCAATCTATAACTACAATCTACACTACTTTCAAATCGAGGGCTACTTTTCAATCTCTCTACAACAGCCTTAATACCTTTCAAATGAAATAGACGCTTTGATTACTCACATAACTTTGTTGTTTTAAATCCAAGCACTAGATACAAGATATTTCCATCGTGCAATGTGCATTCTCAGAGTCAATTTACACGTTTTTTTGGCTGAGGACGAAAACAATACACTAGGTTTAAAAATATCATGCATTTTATAGGAATTGGATGAGTCTGTACTAAGTCTAAAGCGACTCAAATACTACACGAGCATTGCATGTCGTGCCATTATTAAATATTGGTTATTTCATATCATAAATTTCAAAGTCAACTTATACTTATGGCTTTAGATAAAGTCAATAATTATAAGATCAATTATTAGACAAAGTCAATCCATAAGTTCTTATAGGTAAGTAAAAGTTGATATAAAAAATAGCAAGGCGTGAAATGCTTGAGTAGTGCAGCCTGAGACGCTTAAGAAACTCAATGGTTTGTATAATATCACAAAACTGAATATAAAAATATTTTATTCCTGCCAATAACATTGTATTACATTGTATCATAAAATAGAACAATTATATTACTTCAGAATATATAACTATCTAACAAATTCACAAGACGTTTCATAATAGAGTATGAAAATCAATCACAAAATTTGGATAATCACATTTTAAATTCAGTTCTGATTGGAGTCAATTGTCGGTTGCTTTCTGACTGACGCTCGTTTGAATTGATAGTTGACCAAGTAGAACTTGACCTACTCCAAGATGGACACCGTTTATCTCAATTATATCTCTGCCATTCAAATCGTACAAGTAACAACTGCGAAAGAAAATATCTCATTCATTTCCAATTTGACACAAAACAATAATTGAAAACTATAACTTTAAAAGTAATAGCTGCGAAAGAAAATATCTCATTCATTTCCAATTTGACACACAACAATAATTGAAAACTATAACTTTAACATACAAGTTAACTAAAATGATTTCACACTTTTTATAACTCATGTTGGGATAAATCTCTGCAAGTAACTAAAGAGTATAATATTATTACTGTAATAATTAAGATATCAGTCTATCAGTTAGGCTAAAGCCACACTAAAAGGATCTTTGTTTGTCGATAAGAGCCAAGTGACTCGCATAGTGACTGATCCTAGTGAACGAACGCATTGCATACTATCGCGTCGCTCGCAGTGAGGCCATAAGCAATGCGTTTATTCACTAGAATCAGTCACTAGGCGAGTCACTTGACTCTTAGCACCAAGCGAAGCTCTTTGTAGTGTGGCTTTAACCTTCAGCACTTAATTCCAATTCAATTCAACAGATTAAGTTGATTCAGTTAGAACTGAAAGTGGATTGGAGCCCTATTGAAAACATTTGATCTCTCACCATGTAACCCAACCATTATGTGCTGAACAGGACTTGTATTCCACGATTTCAATGTTTGGATTACTTTGGATGTTCCTCAATTCAAAATCACCTTCAGCAGGATGGTTTTGGGACAAAAATTCAGTGAAGAATTGGGTGACCAGAAACACTTTCCTGTAATAGAAAAACAGCATTAAATAGTAAATATAAAGCAGATTAATATTAAATTGATACAATTAATTTAGACAAATTAATATTGATAGAAAGTGTACTTCTGAATATAAATTTACGATATTTTTGACAATCAAATATTGGATGGTATAGTACTCCATCAATGAAATATTTACCTGATGCGAGTTTTTTCTTGCACAAATAGCACTAATGCAAAAGGATTTTGTATTTCATCATCAGATTTGTAGGTGAAATCAATTGAAATCCGGCCAGGACAAGAAAATCCACAAGTGAATAATCTGGAAACACAATGCTCATGAGTTTTAGAATTTTTAGTTTTGAGAAACCACATAAGTATGTTAACAATCCACAAGTTCATGTATTTTTACAAATGTTATTATTTTTCGTTAAGACACTTATCTATTTGAAAAACAGGGGCCTGTTCCATGAAACTTAGGAGTCATGTAATACAGAAAAAAGGCGGATGTACACTAACCTCTCATCTTTATTTTATAGTACGCAGTCATGTTCTTGTGTAGTATGAATCAGTTTTTTTCATGTTTTACAGAACTTCCGAAATTTTAAGGAACAGTGCCCGGTATTTGTGTTGTCTCACTTATGTTGTAATCTAATGATTACTACTGGTTACTTATTATGATTGCAGTAATTTTCACAAAAATTGGAAGTTAATTTAAAATTAGACGTAAATTAAATTTCAAATGTAACAGAGTTACCAAACATTTCTTGAGACAAGTGCTTCAATGGCAAAAGGTGTTTTTGTGGATCAATTAAAACTTTTCTGATACAAATGAATATTATGAATTAATAGTTAAAAATATTATGAATTTCAATAGAAAATTCTAATATCATTGAGTTAGTCTTGATTGGATAACTAAATTTTTTCTGGAGTTGTATTAGTTACAGATAGGTAATAGTTATAGTTTTAGATTAGGTACATTATTGAGTTGAAATAATACGAAAATCTATATGAAATTTTCCTGAAGCCATGTTTACACTGTCTTCAAGTTTGTTTGAAACAAATGTTTTAAACATTTGCTATAAATTTTGGTTTGAGGTTTAAAGTGTTTCAAACCACTGACAATAGTATTTGTTCTCAACAAAACACTAGCATTCTTGATTTATAAAAAAAATCTTGCATCAAATGTTTCAAGTCAACTCAGCTGGAAGTGAAAAATGAAAATTATGATTACCTGATCATCTTATCGTTTAATTTTTGTTTTTTATTGTTGTTGACTATTTTCAGGCAAGTACCACCGGAAAAAGATTCGGTAGTGTTGATTTCCAAGCACGAAGCTTTGCATTTTCTTCTCTCTTCACCAACACTGTAACAAGCGGAGGGTTGGTATTGCTGATTTGTTAAACAACCCCATACAG
Source organism: Laodelphax striatellus (assembly GCA_017141395.1). Lineage (NCBI taxonomy): Eukaryota > Metazoa > Arthropoda > Insecta > Hemiptera > Delphacidae > Laodelphax > Laodelphax striatellus. The sequence goes on along the minus strand of CM029541.1, from coordinate 6,086,562 downwards.
TACCGATACACTGCAAAAACCAAATCTGAATCAAATTTTTTCAAAGAACAACAAATAATAATGTAGTTTGAAAATATAAAAAAATCTGAAAATGTTGTTGAAGATTTTCTCCAAATTTGAAAAAAGCACAGGATTTTTTTGTAATTTTAATAGAACTAGTCACTTGGACCAACCATTAATTTGCTATTCTCATTACTTAAAAGCTAAAAATAAACTTCATGATACTAAAGTCTTCCAGAGAAGCCTCCAGCTCAGTTCAATCTTCTATGATTGCACTACATTGTTCCTCACTGCACTTTATGATAATGAATAATTATTTATTTTTCCCTCTATTCATAAACATATACTTTATATTTTTCACTTCACGTAAGTTTAGTGTTGTCGAATGGAAGTTGAAATTGTAAATTAAGATATTAGCAATTAACCCAGTCGAATGGTACAAAAAAGACTTATTCTCGACTTTCTTGACTTTTTTACTCAAAAGATTCTTCACCTAGGTTGGGTCCTTAATTACCATCTAATTTTTCCCAAAAATCAATTGATGGAAACACCCCAAAAGCATGGGAATTTGTGTTCGTTTCCGGGTTTTTGCTTAAAACGTAAGCAAATGAATGATTTGAGTAAATGAATCAACCAACAAATTAAGCATAAACAAAATTTTCTTCGATGAAAGTATATGGCTGCTACAGTGTTTGTTTACAAAATTAACCTTTTTTTGCAGAACCCCAGTTTTTTCGGTCTTTTGCTTGTAATATTTTCAGAGCGATTTGAGAGCAGAAGTACATATTTTTTGCTATGGTGAGTACAAGTACTTAAAAAAAAGTTATTTTATTTTCTATTTTAAACAAAAATTATCGAAGGATGAGTTGAAAAATGAAACATTACATACATTTCCCTCGAGAAAGTTGGATTTCCCTTTGCCTATGCAGAATGACGTGGTGAAAGGCAGTGTTGCGGGTCCATGTATAAAGAGATAGGGCCATATCGAGTTCCAGAACAGTATCTCTCTTGATAGGAAGTCCACTCCATCTGGACATTTTTCAAACGTCCATGCTGGAGCGAAAATTGCGGTGGACAAACCGTACTTATGGATGAGTTTCATTGCCTGAAATCACAAATTCATTAAAATAATATAGTAATAATTTATTTATATTCGAGAAAATACAGAGTGATTCAAAAAGAATACCACAACTTTAAAAACGTGTATTTAATGAAAGAAACATAATAGAACCGGCTGTTATACTTCATTACAAAGAGTATTTAAAGAAGTTTTTTTCACTCACAAACAAGTTCAGAGATGTTCAATATGACACCCTCCAGACACTCGAGCAATATCAACCCAAAACATCCCTCAAACTCGTTCCACACTCTCTGTAGCATATCAGGCGTAACAGTTAGGTAAGCTGCTGTTATTTCTTGTTTCAAATCATAGATGATTATTGATGGATATTATGGTGGATGGATATTGATGATTTGAAACAAGAAATAACAGCAGCTTACCAAACTGTTACGCCTGATATGCTACAGAGATTGTGGAACGAGTTATCGGGTTGATAATAGTCGAGTGTCTGGAGGGGGTCATATTGAACATCTCTGAACTTCTTTGTGAGTGTAAAAAAAACTTCTTTAAATACGCTTTGTAATGATGTATAACAGAAGGTTCTATTATGTTTCTTTCGTTAAATACACATTTTCAAAGTTGTGGTATTCTTTTTGAATCACTCTGTATATTAACGTTATTAAAAGTGAAATTTTCAAAGTACATCATTAAAAATTAAATGGGAAGAAAAATACTTACTTCACAAGAATTGAATCCTCCACCTCCATGACAGCCTCTGCCGAATACATCGACCCCCACATAGACATCATGCTTCCTTACATCAGCAAGCGTCACTGATTCCACCAAATCTTTCTCACTCCAGCAATAGTTTAAAAATATGCCATCACATAAATCGAAAAACGCCCTGCAACAAGTGGTTTTGAAATTATTATTACAGTGCTATTCATTTAATTTGCTGATGTTACGCAGCTTTGACATAATAATCCGAAGACTTAAAGAGCATAATCAAGTCTTAAAGAGCTTTAAAATCTTTGAAAGAACTTTTTAAAGAAACCTTGAAAGACCTCTTTAAAGTATTTTAAAGTTCGCACATCACCGAGATTCAGCATTTGTAGGTCAAGTATTGTGTCAAAGCTGCACAAGAATTTGCAAACCTACAAATGCTGAATCTTGGTGATTATTGCAAAGACTTTTAATTATTACTTTTAAAAAGGTCTTCTTCAAAAGGGTTTCTTTAAAAAGGTCTTTTAAAGACTTTAAAGGTCTTTAAGACTTTAAAAAGTCTTTGGATTATTGTATCAAAACTGCGTAACATCAGCTGTTTACTGATCGCCAAGCGTCATTATGATACTACGTATTACATCATTTTAAATAGACTGAAATTTTCGACCTGATGAAATACTTCAAGCAAAATAATAATGCTATACTTATCAAGAAAGTATTTTAAATTAAACTTATTTTAAAATTAAAGAGTGGAATATTCTAGAATGACGTCTGCTTCCCACCACTACGCTAGTTTGATTCAGGCATTATTCAGCCGAACTAAGAAAATTATATTCTACATGTAATACGAACCTATTCAATGGACATAATTTGTTCTGCCAGTCTAGCTTTCCTGTTGGTTCAATCACTGAATCATACCAAATAACTTCAAAGTCAGGTGACAAGTTGTGCAGTTTTTCAGTTAATAATCTGACAAAATCTATTAGTCGAGGCACATGTTCCGGTGGTATAGCATTTTCAACATTCAGCAAATATCCATCAAATCCGAAAAAGCAACAGATTTCAGCCAAATTGTTTATTACTGCTGTGAAATTTTCTTCGTTCTTCAATATTTCACGCCATGCAGCCTCTCCGTCCGTGAATTCTGTTATAAATGTTCCTAAAAATAAAATTGTTATGGGCACTGTATCATAAGAAATTATGTTAGTAATCAATGATCAATTATTATGTAAGGATATAATAGGCTATGTAAGCTAATATTTGGGAGTTGAGGATGGCATACTTGTATCCCTATTCAGCAAATAATTGGATAGTTCATTCCATCGATAATAATATAGTTTTTCCAACTTTTTGAATTGGTTTGACAGTGCTACAGTAACTTATTTTGTTTCAACCTGAATTTTAATTTACTCTACTGTTTTCATAAGTATTTAGATCTAAAGATCTAAAGTATAATTTATTATTATATAGTAGCATGTTAAAATTAAAAATATTGTTTATATAACTCTTTGTACAATGTTATGCTTCAAGCAAATGAAATGTGATTGTTGTAATTTAATCTATTCTTCTTGAACTATAGGCTTATATATTTTTTCCATTGTAACACATATTTGAGGCAATAAATTCGAACTGTAGTAAATAATAATATTCAAATATAGGCTTATTAACATCTTTCAAATCTGGGTTGCGAAGACTAGCTTATGGTTGAGATGTCAATGTGCTAACCACACGTTACATCTTTTCTGGTTAAAGGTCTGAACCCACTACACCGTATCATACTAGGACCGTTATAGGAACGTAACATGGCTGCATATGCCGACTGCCGGTCCGGTGTAGTGGGCATTTCCAGACAGTAATACACGTGAACAATACTTTCTTGCATGCGCCGTTCCTATAACGGTCCTAGTATGATACGGTGTAGTGGGTTTAGACCTTAATGATCATTCACCGCTGCTGATTCAGTCAAGTGGATGTGAAACTGGCAACCAGCTGGTAGGCCTAAGCCCACATTGGGCTGTTGAGCCATTGACAAACAAACAAACATCTTTCAAATACAATACAACTCAAAATTGAGTTGCAGGAAAACAATGGTGTCATCCGCGCCGTGATCGCAAAGCACCGAGGATCAACACCATTGTTCGAAACGCGTCCGTTGTACGACTCAATTGTAAGTTGTACTGTATTTGCAAGAAGTTATATTCTAATATATTAAATAAAATGTATCATTTATTTATTTATTTGACAAGACTTGTATGCAAGAAAGATTAAATTTACTTGATTAGGTTTAAAACATACCTAAAACCTTACAGCCATGTCTATGAGCAGCATTCAGCCAAGGAAGAGTCGGTATGCTGACTATATTATGACTGAAGTATATGAAAATGTCAATGGCTGACCAATGAAAAAATGTATAAATATCATCTGTCTCTACGCCTTTGGGAAATCTGGAACATGATTGAAAGAGGTCACTTTAGCATTTTAGTTCTAAATGCTTTGAAAAAATCACTTTCCAGTGATTCAAAAGCCACCAACATCTTTAGATCTGTTCGTCTACTGTCATCATCATCTTCATCATCATCATTGATATTGACACAAACTAGGTATATCCTACTTGGGCGTATACTAGATATACTACATACTAGTATACTAGGTAGGCCTAGATATCCAAGATATACCTAGTCTGAGTCAATTTATCTAATCTGTGACTGTGATATTGATATCATCACCCAAGCACAAGTTTAAGACTCACGTTGACATTACCCTCAGGAAATGACAATGTCTACATGTAAGTTACTTCCTTTGCAAGAGTGGGCTGCTGTAATCAAGCAACATTGAGCAATTCCCATTGCCCAATTCCAGCTTCTTTATTGGAAAATAAAAAATTAATCGAGGCAAGAATAACTTCACTTAAGACTGGGAAGCGATTGTCCCAGTGGCAGAGGCGAGTCTAATCGGTGAGTTTAGATAAGAGACAGCGCCTACCACTCTCGTAACGGTGACCGGCTCCACTAAATACAAACATTTTTGAGCTTCAAGATCTCTTCCCGGTGGTTAGGAAACCATCTAAAGCTGTAGGTTCATTCATCTCTCATCATCATCCTTCTCATTACCCACGCACAAGCTTAGAGCTTATGTGGGCATCATCCCTAGCCAATACAATTAGCCTATAAAATACATGGAAAATAACAGATCTACAAGTTACTAAAAATTCCACTCACCTGTCTTCTAAGTATCCGCCTTTGTAGTCATGACAAAATATAGTTTTGGGCGTAGAATTGCCAACCAATCTTGTCAACTGCAGACCTTTGTTATCCTGACAATTGAATCCGAATCCTGAGACTTTGTGATCAGTCGTAGCAGCTTTTGGCACAATAAATTTCCGCCACTGACATAGCTGATCATTAGGTTTCCACGAAATAAGTTCACCGATGGTACAAATAGGGTCGCAAGTGCCTAATCCTTCCAATTTACTCACTTTACACTTGGTCGCACCTTCAACTTTACAGGAATGGTGAGTTTCGGCGATATCCGAATGCATTATTAAAAATTAATAGTCTCTAGTAGGCTATATAAATCAAAAGTATAGAGATTGAATTGAGTGTTCAGCTTAGTATCTTTATTTTATCACCAAATACTTACAACTTGACACTTCGTCAACACAAGAAAGTTTTGATTTTTGTTCACTGTCATATCAAACATTCCAACGCGTTTGAAATAAGTTCTTGCTTTGAAAAAAATACTTGAAAGCTTGAAACGTATATTATCGATCCTTATTCTTGAAATTATGACATTCAAAAGCGTTTTATTAGGTGAAAACTTTAAGGTTATATCATGTGGGCGCACTCAAAACGAAATGGATAGCTGTCAAATGGCAGCATGCCGGCTGTCGCCGAGTCAAGCTCGCATTCGGCTGCGCTCGTTTATAATTAGATTCATTCAATTTGACGCTTGGCATTAGATTATTTTTATTTCTTAACGTTGCTGATGACCGTAGAGTACAATGACAAAGATATAATATCTCTCTATCTATCTATCTAATGCCAAGCATCAGATTAAAATATGGATCTGATTATAAACGAGCGTAGCCTAATGCGAGCTTGACTCGCCACCGCTTGGGATGACTCGGCTCGACTCTTCGTTGGTTGACTTGACCAAATCAGGATCAGGCTTGAGGCTAACCTATAAATTGGTAATCACTAATCAGGCATTGCTAACATTACTGAGTTAAACTCCTCATCTTTCTTAATTATTTTTAAATTTGAAATTAACATCTTTTAAAGGTTAGCTCATTCTTGTTTACTACTATTTGCAAGTATGCTATTTGAAATTATGTACCTTCCAATTTCTGTTCAAATATTAAGATCAGATTAGGCTGTTCACATAAGGGCAGCCTACATCCTTCCTGGCCTAGCCGATTTTTCATCAGTTAACTTCATGGATGCTCAAGTAAGAACAATAATAAGGATTATTAACTAGATTACTGTAATGTTAATTACTCAATTATTATAGTCAGTACTGTAATAGTTACCAATGTGTTATATTTATCAATTTATATTAATGTGTCACCTAATTTAAGCAGCCCTAGTGGGCTGGAGCATTTCTCTACTGTCTTACTTTTTACTTCACTGCGTCGCCGTTGACCAGTTGGTGCTGGACAGGCTAAGTCAAGTTCTCTTAGGCCTTGCTCTATGCCAGTGTCCTCTTGTCCCCTGGTCCCGGATGAACTCATCCACAGAGTATAGTGGCTTGGATGCCAGCCTCCATCTCATCCTCTTCTTGAATTCTGCAGAACTCAGCCTCCGCATGTCCTCAGGCAGAAGATTGAAGAGCCTCAGTGCCAACACTGGAAATGATCCCTGGGTCCTTGAGAGTCTACATCTTGGGATGTCAAGGTTACCCGCCGGTTTGATGTGGTGGTGGTGGGTTGCACGTCTTTGTTGGAACCCTCCAATATTCTACTTGTCGTGGACAAGCGAGTCGAGTCGAGAACATACTGACAGTCAGTATGTTCAGTGCTGAGAACAGTGGTCTGCAGTACTCCAGCCTCCCCGCCGATGACAATATCCTGACTGCCTTCTTTTGAAGCAGCAACATTCTTCTTGTCCCTGCTGCATGGCCCACAGTAGAATTCCATAGGTTATAATATATGACTGTGGACTGTGTCTACGTCTACAGCACTACTCATACTTGGACACCGAAATCGCGTCACTCGGGGACTGGAAATAACAAACATGTGTTTACAAATAATGACGCTCAGGCAATACGGTTGCAGGATCGTCTGAGCGTTATCATTTGAAAACACATGTTTGTTATTTTCAGTCGCCGAGCGACGCGATTTCAGTATCCAAGTGTGAGTATTGCCATAGCCCCCTTCAAACTACATGGCCGCGGCCTTCAATGTGACAACCTCGCAATCCCGGCTGGATTCATTATAAAATCATACTTATAAAAACACTACAAACACATGACCGATTTGCATTGCTCATGCAAGCCGGTGCAGCGACGTTGTCACATTGAAGGCCGCGGCCATGTAGTTTAAAGGGGGCTATGGTATTGCCTATCTCTACTTTTGCTCACCTGGTCATGGGTTTGATTCCATTTAGGAACGTCAGGTGTTTTTAATCTTTGTTGTATACATTTATGCACAGGTCATGGTCTCATAGAATATGTGGGCCACTGAGCTAAATATTATCTAACTGGAGGTAGCAATGAATGAACCAGCTGGGTTCCTCCTATTTTTTTATCATGCCCCACTGTACTGCCAACCTAACAAAATTAGGTGGAACACGGGCCACCTAATTTTGTTAGGTTGGCAGTACAGTGGGGCCATCATACAATAAAAAAATAGGTGGAACATGGGTCTCGTATAGCAGTCCTAGCCACTGCTACCTCCAGTTAGATAATATTTAGCTCAGTGATGTGGGCATTATCAGCACCAAAACAGTAGTCTACAGTATTATCAAACTTGATAAGCCATGATTAGCTTATTGCTTTTTCCATCATGACTCTAGCCTACTGATAAAATATTTTGAGAAATTTGAATTTAAAAAAAAATGTATTGTCTAAGGTTTTCAATAATTGTCAGCTGCATTGATTTATTAGGTTTGGAAATGTAATATATGAATCATTTAAAAATGTTTTTTTAAGTAATGTATCCGTTACTGTAGGCCTACTCTCATTTGTGCAAATTCTCAATCAGAATTGGAAAGGAGCTATTGCTTTATAGCCTTATGAAATGAAGATTTTGCCATTCTTATGAATAACGTATTTAAATCTCAATTATTTTAAATGAAAGAAAAACTATATAATAACTTCGATAAGACTAGTGTCCATTCTATGAAATATAATATATTTTGTTTTGAATAAATACTATCATCTCATATTCAAATTGTTCTTTGTTTGTCATGGTTGAAAACAAGTTTTCTTAACACTGACTTACAGGGAGAAGAGAATGGATGCAAGAGTCAGTCCAGTCCTGTCCAGACACAACATGACAACTGGCATGGTCATAATCCAGACAACTCCACGTCAATAGCAGAATCACAATATCAAGGAAAAAGTAGTGGGAGCATGGATACCTCTGCTGGACTGGATCAAGACAGCAGTGCAGATAAATATCAAGTTCAACACAACTCAGGTGATCATGATCAATGTTCAGACTACAATTACCAACATCCATTTGAAATGATAGTGATCAAGCCAGAGATAGTGTTTGAAGAAGAACAACATGTGGGAACAGTTGAAGGAGTTGAAGAAGAAAAGATGGAAGAAGAAACATTGATGAATAATGAAAGCTTCCCTATGGTGACTTCCCACAGGTCCACCATAGAACAAGAGCATATAAAAGACAAGAATGATGAAGATATGAATGAAGTAGAATCAGATGAGGGATATAATTTTGTTTCTACAATGATGCAAATCCAGAACATTTCACCTGTTATAGATACTGAAATTATTGTTGATTTCAAAAATGAAAATAGTTCTATTACTGTTAATGAACAAGACTTGAGTGCAGAAGGTATTGGAGAACAAGAAAGTTCAACTCCCAATGAGTGTGACAATAATTCTATAGATCAATTAATATCGATTCAATATTATCCAAATGGTGATGGCAGCGAGTCTTATACTTGTAAATACTGTGATTATAGAACTAAAAGGAGAACAAATCTTGCCAGACATTTACAAACACATACTGGTGATAAACCTTACAGTTGTGAATATTGTGGGAAAAAATTCATTCAGAAATTATCACTTACCACACATTTATATACACATGGTGGAGAGAGGCCTTATGGTTGTGAATTTTGTGAGAAAACATTTACTCAGAAATCTCATCTTACCAGACATTCACGTACACATACTGGAGAGAGACCTTTCAGTTGTGAATTTTGTGGGAAAACATTTACTCAGAAACATAATCTTAACACACATTCACTTGCACATACTGGTGAGAGACCTTACAGTTGTGAATTTTGTGATGGAACATTTACTCAGAAATGTCATCTTACCGCACATTTACTTACACATACTGGTGAGAGACCTCACAGTTGTAAATTTTGTGGGAAAACATTCGCTCAGAAATCAACACTTACGATTCATTTATTTACACATACTGGAGAGAGACGTTACAGTTGTGAAATATGTGAGAAAAAATTCACTAATAAATCATATCTTACCACACATTTACATACACATACTGGAGAAAGACCTTACAGTTGTGAATTTTGTAATAAAACCTATACTGATAAATCATCTCTTAACAGACACTTATATACACATACTGAAGAAAAACCTTATAGCTGTGAATTTTGTAAGAAAACATTCATACAGAAATCAGATCTTACCAAACATTTACATAAACATACTGGAGAGAGACCTAACAGCTGAGAATTATATGCTATAATTGTTGACATACACAAGCTGATGTAATATATTATTAAATTTTGCATTATTTCATTACTGAACAGGAACAAAATCAAATCTCAACTCACATCTTAAGAATATTATACAGAATTAAACTACTACAGATGTGAGCTTTGTGTTTGGATGTGACAACCTAATTTCTTTTATTGAAATGCTCACTTTTCAGGCGGTTGGAATCCTAGTGTGATTTCATTTGAAAGTTGTAATTTCCAAGTTTTATTTTCGCCCACTGCAGTTGCCATCTTGAATTTCAACAATGGACAGCATGTGTTTGCTGTAAATAGTCCTAATTTATGATTTTTCAAGTAATTACTTAATTACAATGTGACTCATTTTTGGCGATTGGGTTCTGTCTTTGACCTAAATGATTATTACATGTGGCACCATGTTTAGACACAGAGTGAGTGTGGCAAAACAAGTATAGCAGGATTATTTTAAATTGTCAGAAACAGCTGATTGATGTACGCTCGTTCACTAACGTTAAATCAGCTGTTTTCTGACAAGTTAAAAGAATCCTGCTATAACAGTAGACGGGTGTAACGCAAGAGCTTAGAACATTAGGCAGTCAATGCTTCAATCTTGCATCCATTGCAGCATATATGGTTACATTGCAGTAGAATAATTTCAATTTGACAGACGGCAGTTGATTGTTGCTCATGTTCAGTTCTAGGTAGTAGGCTATATATTATTTGTATAGTATATCATTTTGTATATTCAGTATTGTAGCTATTCAGTTCAGTATAGTATATTCATCAAATTATGAAATTATCATCATTATTCCAAGATTTGTAACAAGAAAGTATAGGCTATTAGTCCAACTTCAGATTGCCTGTTAGTTCAGATTTCCTGGACAATCTATTATATTGAAAGAGTTTGAAAGTATTTGAAAAGTACTTGAATATAGTATTTGAATAGTATTGAATTGAAAAAGTATTATATTGAAAAAGTTTTTCTGAAAGTAGTTCATTAACTATAAAGTGAGCGATGCTTTGCGCTGCACGGGGTGAACTCGCTTAATTCTGACTTTTTTTTATATGGTCAATAAATTTATTGTACAAAAAATATTTTCTTTTGTTTTCAAACTCCTGTGTTCTGTGTTTATGACTGTCTTATAAAATAAAACTGCTGTAGTAACTAATAGTGAAAATGTTGCAAGTTTCATCCAATATTTGTGAATATTTTCAATTTCTCATTGTTAATAATTTGGCTTGTCCATCAATCATTTCAGATTTAAAATTGATAAATCACTTGTGGTTAGCTTTTTTCAGTTCAAATTATATAATATGTGAAGATGTATATATGGTTTGAAAAAAAAGATGTTTGACATTGACTTTTATGACTTAAAACTTTTAATGTGAGTTTGCCATTTTCCTGTTTTATGAGGCTTCTCAAAGTTTGAGCAACAGGACCCTGGTATTTCGTACATTGGATTGATAAATTCCCTAAAAAATAACAAAGACATACATTACATACAAGACACACATACATTTGAACAGTGTCATAAAATCTCAGAACATTATTGATAAGGTACTTTACATTAAAATGTTTAAGCATAAGGGCTAAGATAACTTCTGAGTTCTGTGTCTATGTTATGAAGAATAAAAATTGGTTCCGGTTTAATAGAGAAATGAAAGTTCTAATGTTGGGTTGCACAAAGCAAGATCAATTTTGATCAGGGATTAATTTAAGATCCAGGATCAGTACAATGCTTATCAAATGGGATCAGCTGATTCAAAACAGTTGATGCCTACAAACTATCTTTAACTCTTCTACAATCCTCTTTGAACTTGGAAAATCACTGTTCTAGCATAGGCCTATTTTGTGGAATATAAGCTATCTAAAGAAATAAAAAAAATGGGAATTTGTAGACAATTTAATCTTTAAAATCGAGGAAATCGAATAAAAATATCTCATACAGGCTAGGTTGTATATATTTATATCAAGAACATGAACAAATTTGATCTTTAAAACAAGACCACATTATTACAACTTCCAACATTAAACAGAGTGAAACACATTCACCAAGCACTCATGAATTCTTAAGACTAGAGTTGAACAATACCATAATTTTACCATTTTTATCAAATCCCAATTCATCAATATAGGCTACCTTTCCATGTGATATGTTACTGCTAACATTTGAATGCAGATTTTAAAAATGAACTTGAATACCATATTGATATTAATAATATCAATCAAATAAAAGTGTAATTACTGCCAGAGTCTGAGCTCCGTGTCCCAGACGGACGAAGAGTGGTATATAATAACACTACAAAAACCGGTTTGCTATGACGTATTTCATTCCTGCGAGGGACACGGAGCTTATACTCGTTCAGTAGACTATAATTTTACTGTAATACGTAAATTTAGGATGCTACCTGTAGTAGATAAATACCTGTTTCTCCTCAATGACCTACCAATAAGATTTACAAAAAATACAGTATTATTGTTCGGGAATAATATTCAACAGCATGGTTCACTTGTTTCTAGCGATGAAATTTTTTCTTAACAGAATTCAAAAATAAACATCAAAATCTGTTTTTAAATTATCATATTGTTTTCCAACATCCCCAGAAGGTTACTGCACGATGCTGAGCTCCGTGTCCCTGGGAGGAATGCAATACTTTATCGAAAACCGATGTTTTTGCAGTGCATTAGAGTGCTATCTTCGTCTCTCCGCTTCAGCCTTCAGGGACCCAGAGCTTAGCATCGGGCAATATCAATATTAATTTTCTCCAACCCCGTTCTAAATGGTTTGACGCCTCTATCAGCTATCTTGAACATGAATAACAACACATATTTATAGGAAATATAATTTTTAAACAATGGAATGTACTTTCTTTTCAAGAGTCACAAAAAACATTTATACACAATATCAAAAAATATACATTTAAGCATGAAACATAAATCATTCTTTATAATGTTTCTCGCATTAGACTACTACTAAATACCCAGTCATGAAAATTTCATACATTGTTTTTAACCAAAGTAACATGAATTTATGCAACAAATGTCAGCGTAGATGCTAATTCGATATAATATTTTATGTGGAATTCAATGGGCATCCATTTGAACACTTGCAGATGAAAGTATGGTACCATGCTATTCACAATTCTGTCTTAAAAACTTGTATATTCGTACTAGTATTATAAAAATAAACAATAAACCAAATAAAAGTTCAACATTTTTAATCAACAAAAATAAACATGAAACTGACTGACATCAGTTAAATCCATTTATGACTGTTGTAAAATTGAAAACATTGGTGGATTTTAGGTCATAATTTTTGTGTATAATATCCCTAAGTTTTAGACAATAATCAATATAAAAATGGCAACCACCAGGTGGACTCAGGCCTACATGTACTTATAAAAATTTTGGTGGGTGAATAATTTAGTAAGTAATTGGTGAATGTGACTACCGAGATGAATTTCTGAAAAATTGTTGTAACTCCAATTACTGCGAACCGAGAAATCGGCCCCTGAAGGAACTACGTGCGCACCACAGTACTGAACTATTCGGAGTATAATATTGGGTAGTCTAGTTCTGCATTAAAAAGTATAAGGCTAGGCGTACACCGGTTAGTCAAGACAAGACGAGATTAGTCACGTTTATTCACAGTACTTAACATAGTTGCTTATGAAGCAACACACCACCAATTAGTCATTGCATCGGTGTGTGCTGCTTCATAAGCAACTTTGTGAATCAACTGAACGTGACTAGTCTTGTCTTGTCTTGACTAATTGGTGTACGCCTAGCCTAATGCATCTCCCAGATCACCATCTCGATAGTCACATACATGGGCGGGCTTGGGGGGCTAAGCCCCCCAAACTATTGTAGCAAATGTTATAAATGTAGTTATACAGTATAATAGTTTGTAGCAAAATTTTATGTCAGAAGCCCCCCCCCCCCCACCAGGAAATATCCTCTAACTCCGCCCATGGTCACATACAAATAAATGAACGAGTACCTACAATGATACTTCACAACCATTTTGACACATTTTACAATAAACACATATTCGTATGGCTTTCTATTGGTGGGGAGACCCTCAACCGTGGGCCGCACTGCAGGAGGATGGCTGACACGGTTTATCAAGAAGGCCGTGATAATTTTCTACATGTTCTATTATTATGGATGTTGTATGAGCTATAGATAAATCATCTACCATCCAAGTAGTGTTTGGCCATCAAACCTTCAACATCGATAACCCCATTGATAGTAATATCGATCCCAAAACATAGATGGCAGAGAAATATCTCTGCAAACTATCGATATTTTCACAGTAAAAATATCTATATTTAAAATCTGAAATTAGATTTCAATTATATTTTTATATTGATATTTTAAATCTCAATAAGTTTTTAAAATTGAGTCTTACTTAAAAGCTAATGCCAAGTTTGAAAAATGTTTGAATTATTTGGTCTGAGTAAGTTTGGAGTCATAAATTCTTGATTTTCCCTTTATTTGTTAGTAAAACATTGATACTACCAATATCGATCAGAAACATCGATGGCAAAAAAATATCGGTGACTTTCCATCGATGTCAAAAACATCGGATATCGGTCCAAAACATCGATATTCGATACCAAACACTAGTTCTATTATTATAGAATGTTGTATGAGCTATAGATAGATCATCTACCATCCAAGTAACAACTCAGCAGTGCAGCCTTAGGCTAGGCGTACACCGGTTAGTCAAGACAAGACAAGATTAGTCACGTTTAGTCACAGTACTTCACATAGTTGCTTATGAAGCAACACACACCGATTAGTCATTGCATCAGTATGTGCTGCTTCATAAGCAATCATGTGAATTACTGTGACTAAACGTGACTAATCTTGTCTTGTCTTGACTAACCGGTGTACGCCTAGCCTTAGCTTTACGAGTTGATTCCACCTTGCCTCATGTTTTAGTCTTAACAAATTTTATAGAATGTTGTATGAGCTATAGATAGTAATCTACCATCCAAGTAACAACTCAGCAGTGCAGCCTTAGGCTAGGCGTTCACCGGTTAGTCAAGACAAGACAAGACGACATTAGTCACAGTAATTCACATAGCTGCTTCTGAAGCAGCACACACCGATGCAATGACTAATCAGTCACGTTTAGTCACAGTACTTCACATAGTTGCTTATGAAGCAGCACACACTGATTAGTCATTGCATCCGTGTGTGCTGCTTCATAAGCAACTATGTGAATTATTGTGACTAATCTTGTCTTGTCTTGACTAACCGATGTACGCCTAGCCTAAACTTTACGAGTTGATTCCACCTTGCCTCATGTTTTAGTCTTAACAAATTTTACAATTTATTTTACAACAAATGTTTACAAACACACAACCTAGACAACAGCGATTCGATCAATAGGCCTTGCGCTTGTGATCAGTCTCACTCATGGACACAAAGTTCCAGTAGTAACGCAGCCAACAGTAGCCCACACCCACCGCACAATAGACCGAGGTTAGCATGAGTGGCACAAACGGATAAGCTGACGCCAGATCGAGCATCGGATACAACACCGACTCGAAAACGAACAGAAATGCCAGACCCAACACGTAACAGGATTCGAGTTTGGTGAGGAGAGGAAGGCTGTAACGCGAGTGTTTCACGTCGAACAGATTCGACAGGTTCACGAAAGCGTAGACAGTGTGGATGAGGAGGATGAACACTTTGAGGATGTGCTCGAACGGCGTGAAGAACAGGGGAAACAGCGAGTAGTGTCCAACTGTCGAGATCATCAGGTAGATTTCTGCTTCCTTCCGCCACACCACTGAGATCACACTGTAACACATAAATCAATAGAAACATATAGTCTGTTCACGGAAACGAGGCAGTGCGCGTAAAACAGCTGTCAAAAGCACGTTATACAGTAGAACTCCAATTATCCGAACTCCGACTATCCGAATCGCCGATTATCCGAATCACTTTCAGAAAAAAATTTGTCCAAAAAAGTCTAAGTGCGCTATTATTTTCCCTCCGCGAAGCGGGAAATGTTTAAAAAACAATGATTTTTATTTCTAAACTTGTACATAAGTATAGCAGGATGCAATCAACTTGTCATAAATCAGCTGATCCAGTAATAATTAAACAGTGATTTCGACACAATAGTCAAAAGGCTTGAAAGTCTTAAAGACCTTTAAAGTCTTTAAAAGACATTTTTAAAGAATACCTTTCAAAGAATAACGTTTTAAAAGACCTTTTCAATAATCTGCGAGATTCAGCATTTGTAGGATAAGTATTGTGATCATATACTCGTCGATCATATGTTTTCTGACAAGTTAAAAGGATCCTGCTATAGTCTGTTCACGGAAACGAGGCAGTACGCCTAAAGAAGGCGTAAAACAGCTGTCAAAGGCACGTTATAACTAAATTTCTCTCGCTCTCAATCTGTATCAAGGCCGTACCCAGGGGGGGGGTCAGGGGGGTTGAAACCCCCCCCCGAAATTTTTCAGAAATGAATAGCCTACTTTGAAATTAAAACACAAATTTTCAGAAAAGTAAAATTAAACACGTAAAATTAAGGTGTATTGCTAATGCTAACGTGTCTCTTTCTCTCACTCTTACTCCCTCGCTCTCTCTCTCTCTCTGACTCTCACCACCATCCCGCCCCGAGCCCACCAGCATTAGGCTAGGATAGAAGAATAGAAGAGCAGATTTAGTATTATAGGTTTTGGAGTTTTTTAAATATTACGTGATGATTGTATTAAAATTGATTAAGTCTCTTTGTATTTTGTATTCATCTTTTTTTCAGAGCTAACCAATTTACAAGGGAAAGTATTTCCATACTTGAAATTAAATGGTAATAGCTTCTAACATAGGGTCAGATAATATATGTTGCAAAAACATTCTAATGGCTTAAAAATGGACTATTTAATGTAAAAATTTTAAAACCATAGATTTTTGCCTATAAACTCTGGTTAATCAAGAGCTTAAAACGGTCTTAGAATGCGTAATTTCACACTTAAATTTTCAAAATTTCCCCGGGGAGAGCCCCCGGACCACCCGCCTTCCTGGGGGGTATGGAATGTAAAAATTTTCAAGTCAAACGATAGATTTTTGCTTATAAACTCTGGTTAATCAAGAGCTTAAAACGGTCTAAAAATGCGTAATTTCACACTTAAATTTTCAAATTTCCTGGGAGAGCCCCCGGACCCCCCTGCCTTCCTGGGGTAATGGAATGTAAACATTTTCAAGTCAAACCATAGATTTTTCCCTATAAACTCTTGGTTAATTAAGAGTTTAAAACGTCTTTAAATGTAATTTCACACTTAAATTTCAAAATTTCCCGGGAGAGCCCCAGACCCCCCCGCCTTCCTGGGGGTATGGAATATAAAATTTTCAAGTCAAACGATAGATTTTTGCTTATAAACCTGGTTAATCAAGAGCTTAAAACGGTCTAAAAATGCGTAATTTCACACTTAGATTTTCAAAATTTCCCGGGGGAGAGCCCCCGGACCCCCCGCCTTCCTGGGGTAAATGGAATGTAAACATTTTCAAGTCAAACCATAGATTTTTCCTTATAAACTCTGGTTAATCAAGAGTTTAAAACGGTCTTAAAATGCGTAATTTCACACTTAAATTTTCAAAATTTCCCGGGGGAGAGCCCCCGGACCCCCCGCCTTCCTGGGGGGTATGGAATGTAAAAATTTTCAAGCCAAACGATAGATTTCTGCTTATAAACTCTGGTTAATCAAGAGCTTAAAACGGTCTAAAAATGCGTAATTTCACACTTAAATTTTCAAAATTTCCCCGAGGAGAGCCCCCGGACCCCCCGCCGGCCTGGGGGGTAGGGAATGTAAAAAGTTTTAAGTGGAACCGTAGATTTTTCCCTATAAACCCTGGTTAATCAAGAGTTTAAAACGGTCTAGAAATGCGTAATTTCACACTTAAATTTTCAAAATTTCCCCGGGGAGAGCCCCCGGACCCCCCGCCTTCCTGGGCGGTATGGAATGTAAACATTTTCAAGTGAAACCATAGATTTTTCCCTATAAACTCTGGTTAATTAAGAGTTTAAATCGGTCTTAAAATGCGTAATTTCACACTTAAATTTTCAAAATTTCCCCGGGGAGAGCCCCCGGACCCCCCCGCCTTCCTAGGGGGTTATGGAATGTAAAACTTTCAAGTCAAACCATAGATTTTTGCCTATAAACTCTGGTTAATCAAGAGCTTAAAACGGTCTAAAATGCGTACTTTCACACTTAAATTTTCAAAATCTCCCTGAGGAGAGCTCCCGGACCCCGCCTTCCTGGGGGTATGGAATGTAAAATTTTCAAGTGAAACCATAGATTTTTCCCCTATAAACTCTGTTTAATCAAGAGTTTAAAACGGTCTAAAAATGCGTACTTCACACTCTAAATTTTCAAAATTTCCCAGGGAGAGCCCTGGACCCCTGCCTTCCTGGGGGTATATGGAATGTAAACATTTTCAAGTCAAACCATAGATTTTTCCTATAAACTCTGGTTAATTAAGAGTTTAAACGGTCTTTAAATGCGTACTCACACTTAAATTTTCAAAAATTTTCCCCGGGGAGAGCCCCCGGACCCCCCCTTCCTGGGGGTATGGAATGTAAAATTTTCAAGCCAAACGATAGATTTCTGCTTATAAACTCTGGTTAATCAAGAGCTTAAACGGTCTAAAATGCGTACTCACACTTAAATTTTCAAAATTTCCCATGGGAGAGCCCCGGACCCCCCGCCTTCCTGGGGGGTATGGAATGTAAACATTTTCAAGTCAAACCATAGATTTTTCCTAAAAACTCTGGTTAAACAAGGGTTTAAAACCGTCTTAAAATGCGTTATTTTCAACCTTAAATTTTAAAATTTCCCCGGGAGAGCCCCGGACCCCCTGCCTCCTGGGGGTATGGAATGTAAAATTTTCAAGTCAAACGATAGATTTTTTGCTTATAAACTCTGGTTAATCAAGAGCTTAAAACGGTCTAAAAATGCGTACTTTCACACTTAAATTTTCAAAATCTCCCCGAGAGCCCCGGACCCCGCCTTCCTGGGGGTATGGAATGTAAAATTTTCAAGTGAAACCATAGATTTTTCCCTATAAACTCTGTTTAATCAAGAGTTTAAAACGGTCTTAAAATGCGTAATTTCACACTTAAATTTTCAGGTATTCCATACCCCCCAGACCCCCCGGTCTCTTAACCCCCCCCGAAATGTTTTCCTGGGTACGGCCTTGATCTGTATTAGCTGAATATGCGATAAGTTGCATACTATACGCTGAAATTCCATTTTGAAAAAGCAGATGTTTCGATTTCAATTATGAAACTGTAATGATTGCGTTATAACACGGTCGAAGATAGAAGAGATTACAGTACATTAGCTTAATGATATATGACAGAGTTGGTGCATGTGAATGTATTTACCTTAAAGGAATAATGACCATGAGAATGGCCTTTTCGTGGACATGCCATCCGAACATGAATGCGCCGAACGCACACAGTATGAGCGCTCGCATGAAATGCAGAGGATTACCGGGACATCTCCACAGTTTAATTAGACATGGCTGTGAACAAACAGAACGAAATTAATTGTAGAATATTCACCAGTTTCCATTAGTTTTTCAAGACTTAGGCTAGGCGTACACCGGTTAGTCAAGACAAGAAAAGACGAGATTAGTCACGTTTAGTCACAGTATTTCACATAGTTGCTTATGAAGCAACACACACCGATTAGTCATTGCATCGGTGTGTACTGCTTCATAAGCAACTATGTGAATTACTATGACTAAACGTGACTAATCTTGTCTTGTCTTGTCATGACTTATTTTGGAAACTCAGCGACTCGGATAGAAACATGTGCTTTCAAATTATGTCACTCAGACAATCCTGCAACCGTAGTCTGAACGTCATAATTTGAAAACACATGTTTGTTATCCGAGTCACTGAGTTTCCAAGTGTGAGTAGAGCCTAACATTTAAGACTGTTCTACTAAACATTAGTTCCGGTTTCATAATATATGTTATACATAAATAAATAATAAATTTATTTCCTTCAAAACTAAGAATACATTAATAAAATATTGATTACAAAAATGTAGAAAAACTATAAACATCAAGAAAAGAAGATTTATGGAAATTAACCCACTCAACTATGGACATCCATGTACTAGAGTGGGCGGCACTTGTTGTTGGTGGATGTTGATAGCCTCAACAACAAAAAAAATGAATTGTTTTTCAATAGCGATACTTGTTCTTCTACAGTCCGTTCAAAACTACTTGATCGTTCATCTTCTGGATTGGACACTCAGAAGACACTTGAACAAACTGCTCATATTCATTTAATTTGACGCTTGGCATTAGATAGATAGAGAGATATTATTTCTTTGTCATCGTACTCTACGGTCATCAGCAACGACAAGAAATAATATCTCCCTAACTATCTATCTATCTAATACCAAGCGTCAAATTAAATGAATCTGATTGTATATCCTTCCACCCCATGTTTCAAGCTTCTATGAAATTGATCAAATAAAACAATCCAACAAAAAATTAAACTTCAGGTTTTAATTTAGCTTTAGCTACATTGAAATTATTTGATTAGGCTATATAAATACCATAATGAATTTGGTGAAGAAAAATGTTACAATCTTCCAAAAATAAGTTAATAAGAGTGAATTAATTCGAACTTACCAGTATTGATAGGACCGTACAGAATAGTGTTATTCGTGGCGTTATACTAGGCAGCACTGCATGGTCGAATTCCTGAACTAAACCACCCGTCATGCTAGCAGGATTCGCCTTTAATGTTTTTCCCGTCAATTTGACTGAAAAAAAGACAATCAACATATATCAGTGAATCATATCATTCATATTCATTTATTTGATCAAAAATACAATATCAAGGAAACAAAAAACAGGCGTTCACCAAAACGTCTTTGTTGAATTGAAATGATTAATACAATTTTTAAATTCAATTTCTGAATTATACTGAGTAGACGTTAAAAAATATGTAGATAACGTAATTTAAAATGTGTATAAATATGTACTTCATATTGTCATATTATGAGGTTGCGGTTGGGTTTTGTTCATCTGTACGAGTTCATGATTATGAGAAATGATTTACCGATTGAAGACATCATTGTGAAGAAAATGAAAATTTTAAATTAGTATCATTACTTACATAAGACAATTAAAACTTTGTCCAGCATATTATAAAGGGCCCAAAAATTTGGAGCCCAGTAAGCATGGCATAAGCCACGTTTGAACGGAAAGAGGCGAGATAGAACCTGAAAAACAATGGAAAATACATTATTATTATAAATTCTGTTATACCTACTTATATTGTGTTGTACTTTGATTTAGAATACTTTAGTATTGTATTTCAACATAAAATACTGTAGTATAGCACATCAATACAATATAGTATAAGTATACAATATAGTACAGCACATCAACACTATAGTATGGTACTTCAATGATCCAATTGAATTGAACTATGGTATTTAATTTTCCATTGGTACTTAACATAATCATGAAATGTGGATCTTTGAATATAGGCCTATTCTTTACATTAAACGTATAGTATTCCTTACTATACCTTACAGTAAAAACGTTAACAGCCGTCCCCATCTACTCCTATTCTTTGTCTAAGAATAGAAAAATATTTATTAACCTACTTCCCTTTCCTGTAATACGGGACTTCTAAATTCTTATGAAACATATTGATAAATCTATTTTCACCAGATTTTCGTTCATAACATACAGTTTGAATAAAACAAGTTGTCACTTGGCCTGGTCACTTACTAGAACCGTATTTTTCAGAAAACGACCGATGTCCGAACAGCTGACCATTTGATTCAATGTTAGCATTTCAGATGATCGGTCGTTTTCTGACAAAAACGGTTCTAGTGAGTGACCAGGCCAAGTGACAACTTGTTTTATTCAAACTATAGGTGTTCACATGTCAATTTCATTTATTCTCTTTTACCATTCTTCTTCTTCTTCTTCTTCTTCTTCTTCTTCTTCTTCTTCTTCTTCTTCTTCTTCTTCTTCTTCTTCTTCTTCTTCTTCTTCTTCTTCTTCTTCTTCTTCTTCTTCTTCTTCTTCTTCTTCTTCTTCTTCTTCTTCTTCTTCTTCTTCTTCTTCTTCTTCTTCTTCTTCTTCTTCTTCTTCTTCTTCTTCTTCTTCTTCTTCTTCTTCTTCTTCTTCTTCTTCTTCTTCTTCTTCTTCTTCTTCTTCTTCTTCTTCTTCTTCTTCTTCTCTTCTTCTTCTTCTTCTTCTTCTTCTTCTTCTTCTTCTTCTTCTTCTTCTTCTTCTTCTTCTTCTTCTTCTTCTTCTTCTTCTTCTTCTTCTTCTTCTTCTTCTTCTTCTTCTTCTTCTTCTTCTTCTTCTTCTTCTTCTGTTAACCGCCATCCTTTTCATGTTGCTGTAGGTGGCACATCTCAAATCCTTCAAAAGTTGTTCGGTGTACTCCAGTCTTGGCCTTCCTCGCATATTCTTTCCTTCATTCATCCCCTCTTTTACCATTAACCTTTCAAATTACTAATAAAATCCTCAATAAAATTATATAGGGTTTCAACTTACCTGTCCCAATTGCCCGTAGAATATAAATGGTCCAAACGATATGGTAAATACAGATAAAACTATCACAGCCAATTTGAAAGTGCGCGAGAAAGACAAAAGATTCAAGCGCACTTGATTTCCTTGTGTTGTACGCACAAAACAGTAGTTGCGCAGCAAATAGATGAAGTAGGCCGGGGCGACGTAGGCGAATATGTGCTTCATGTTCAAAAGAACTGTGAACCAAAACGCTCCCACCAACCATTTATCCTGAAAATAAAAATCGAGTACTCAACTCACAAATTCAGACTACAAGCAATGCAAAATTGAAATAGTTCAGTTATTAGATCCTAATTACAGAGTGGCGCACAAAGAATGCATATAGCACGATCCTTTTAACTTGTCAGAAATCAGCTGTTCGGTAATAATTAAACAGTGATTTCGACACAATAATCAAAAGGCTTGAAAGTCTTAAAGACCTTCAAAGTCTCTAAAAGACCTTTTTAAAGAAGACCTTTCAAAGAATAACTTTTTAAAAGACCTTTTCAATAATCTGCGAGATTCAGCATTTGTAGGTTAAGTATTGTACTGGTGGCCGAGTAAAACATATGTTTTCTGACAAGTTAAATGGATCCTGCTATAGATTTCAGTAGGATAGTTATAAGTGGAGTGGAGCTGTCTGGGACCGCCGAGCGACACCATTCTGTAGGTAAGTATCCAGGTTTAGTAACAATGGCGCAATTGACCTTGCAACATTGCGTATTTGCTGTTGAACAATATTTCAAATAGAATAAATCTGCAATTGTTGTTCAACGGAGCTTTAGTAGAGAGTTTTAAGTTGAGCGTATTGGCATGTGATTCTTCTTCACTTGAAATTCAAAGTTTACTGTCGTAAATATCGTTCAATTGAAGATTTGAATACTGCAATACATGAATAAATTGCTGCTGTATCAAAAGTTATGGACCAATTTGAGGCTTTAAATGAGCATTAACGAGTTAAGTTAACATACAATTATGTAATTTTAAAAAAATACTCAAGTGATTTGGAGTTTTTGTTTTCCTTAATAAAATTGAATTTAAAAGAAAAGAATTTAAAAGAAAATGAAAGAAAAGAAAATTGAAATTAAAAGAAAGATAAATTGAATTGAATTTTTTTTTCAACTGAATTTAAAAGAAAACTTTAAAAAAGAATTTAAAATTAAATTTAAAGAAAACATACGGCAAGTGTGTATCAGCCTTTTTCCTATATTACAAGACTTCGATAAATAGGCCACAGATGCTCTAAGAATATTTCCCTATCTCCTAATAATACTTAGAGAAAAGCAATTAATAATAGATACTCGACGAATAAGCAGAGTACACTTAGGGCCGGTTCATGAGCTCGGGATTTAGCCAAGTCCTAGACTAAAACAGGTGGCTACCGTAGTATCGACAAACGTTTGTCTCGACAGGTTAGTGGGTTAGCAGCATAGAGAGCCCCAAGTACATAGTGTCGAGGCTAACGTTTGTCGATGTAAAGGTGGCCACCCGTTCTAGTCAAGGACTTGGCTAAATCCCGAGCTCATGAACCGGCCCTTAGTCTCGGTTCACACGAGCGGTTCGGCGCGGCTAGCAGCGGTTCCATGTGTGGGAGGGCAACAGAAAAACAGCTGGCATAATCTTGTCTCTCTCCCACGCATGGAATTTGCCGCGCCGCGCGTGAGAACCGAGACTAATAAACAAAATATTAGCCCTAGCGCCCACTGAGGTGGAGTGGCGATGGCGTGACAACACGCTAAATATAAACATATGAAACTAAACGAAACAGCGCACATCGAGACTTACCTGCATTATCTTCGCTACCGATAAGAGCATAATGCCAAACAACATTCCGTTGTACTGGAAATGGATGTGATCGATCATCAATAGACCAGCGTTGGCCAATAAAAGCAACTGCAAAATGGCAGTGGGAGAGCCCCATTTCGAACTCCATTTACTACTCTTCCTTAAACCACTTGTACTTAGGTAAACACAACATCTGAAACAAAACGACGCTGTTATTGATCTACTCTGGATTATGTAAAAATTCGAATTTTTCTATCACTGATGTTTGTGGTCTTGTGTGGGTCATCATGAAACATTTTACTAATTTAAAGAAGATTAAATACAGATTCCGGCAGTGAATCGGGCGATTTTGAAATAACCGTAAAAGATAATCGGATGAATATTTCAAAATAGTATTGTTACTACCTTAATCTACATTAAAAAACATTTAAGAAACAACATTCAATTTGACATTCTTGTATAGGCGATTTCTGAAACTGACCATCATTTCATGGAGAAATTTCTCCATTTCGGGATATCACCCAATTTGGAAAAACATTTTTGACAACATTCATGCTCACACATGGCTGTAGGACTTGTGGAGTCATCTTGCTGGAATAAGGTTTCATTATTCATTCCATGTTGACGGAGCTGAGTATTGAAGAACGAATGCAACATTTCCGAATAGCATTGTGCGTTCAGATTAACTCCACTGTTTACTCCCTGTCATTTAAAAAAAAAACGGGTTTGTTTCCCATGAGGACATTGCGCATCAAACTGTTTGATGGAGTTGTTTCAACTCTCCAGTATCGGAAATTTTGTTTATTCACAAAACCAGAGAGATGAAAATATTCCTCATCGCTGGCTCAGCGTATGTTCCGTGATGTGATGGCAGTTTCAGAAATCGCCTATACAAGATTGTCTCAATCGGGAATGGCAATTTGAATGTTGTTTCTTAAATGCTTTTTAATGTAGATTAAGATAGTGACAATAAAAAATTTAAAGCTATAATTAGAGTGATAAATGTTTCCAATGAATAGATATCGACGAAAATACAACAACATTTACGTGCAATATTTAGTGCATTAACCGATTTAGTGCACAGGTGTTCACAAATTTATTTCCTTTTTGCCAAAATACAAAATAAAATAAAAACTTACGTACTAAAAATATTTACAAGATCAGGAAAAACCCTGCAGAGGCATTAACCTGAGCAAAACTACCTATTCAAATGAAAAATGACACTAGAACTATCAGATATGTACACGTACAAGATGAATATAAATTGAGGATAGCATCGATAACTGAACTTGAATTTTTTTTCCTGCCTGGAGGTAATTCCAAGAGTAAGCTAAAAAGTGAATTTAAAAAAGGTGATTCATTCAGGAAATGAAAAAATAATAATTATAACTTATTCAAATAATAACTATAGCATCATTATGCCTTTACTCACTCTTTGGTTCCGTAAACTAGGAATAAATCCGATACTATCACTGACAAACGCTGGAATAGAATTGTTCTAGGTGACGCATAGTTCAGATTTTGAACATCCAGCATATCTTTGTCGAAATATTTGGCGACATGAGACAGTAGGTACTCGAACCATGCGAATAACGGTGGGTAGTCCAATGTCCATACTGAAGTATCGTCTTTGTACCAGTTTTTGATCGGCAAACTGTGAGTTATGGCCAACCAATTACGATGTACTTCAAAATCGGTTGAACGGCTAAAAAAAAATCCAATTGAAAATACAAATTTTTCAAATTTAAGATTCATGACAATCTTTGTGATGATTGATTAACTTGGTTTAACTTCATATTGGATAGAAACAAGATTTCAAGTTGAGACACTATCAAGAATAATTTCTAACTTTATCACCTTTTTTACATCAGTCAACAGGTTTCATTAGAGTTCATTAGAAATTATGATAATTATAATGATTAGCATGCTGGGATTGAGCATTATTTCAAAAATCATTAGAAAGAAAACAAATCAATCACATCAAAATTGAAAACCTGTTCATTATACCGTACTTCAAATGTTAAGCTTAGTAAGCTTTGCTATAGCTTGTTAAATAATAGCTCTCTGATACTTTTAAAAGCATTTTATGATGCTATCGGCATGTGTAAACGAAGAATGACAATCGTAATCAATTCCTACACGTAACTTGAACAATAGACGTATCAAAGTTCAAAAGCCTGAATCATCTTTTCGTTTACCCGTAACTGATACCATACCAAAAAAGTGATTTGTACTAATATTATACTCACTAGGCTGGTATCAGCAGCAGTTTAATGCATGAAATCATAAGAACTACATTCCAAAACATTTTAAGCCACTTCTAAGGTAAAGTTAAATTAATTATCACATCACTTGTTTGGACTTCTGATAACGCTAGACAACTCACTTGTAGGTTATGTTTATATCACATAAGAAGTCAATGCCACCTATATTTCTTCACAAATGGTAGTGAACAGATTCATTTTACTGTAGTTGATCATTCAACAATTTCTGTATCAAAATCAAAAACTGAATTCCAATAATGTTAACAATTTAACCGATATAATTTTTGAATCCAAATTTTATTATTCATAATAATATCATAACGGTACCAAGACGACGACAAAGTAGACTAAAACTTGTTGTCGACAAAGTGAGCCAGTGTCAACCTGGACAAGAAACTGCAAAATCGGAGAAGCACGATAAAAATCCCCTTTCACGTGTTATCACATCCAAGCAGATACTGAAATAAAAATTTTCATTTCCCTGAAATGTATTTTGATTGCCAAAAATTTATTTTTACTATTGGAGGTATTTTACTGGGTTTTATATAAATACACTATAAACTGCACTACCGGTACCAGGTACCTTTAATAAATAATTATATTTTTAAAGCTTTATAGAAGATTGACAATACTACGTTTTTTGTTCTACTTCAATCTGGTCAATCATTTTTATGCTGGTCAAGGTTTTAGATTCACCCTTATACTTGTTCATTCCCTTGAGCTTCAAAATTGGCATGAATTATCTTTGCAAACCTTTCATGAATTAATATGTGCAAATCTGGAACTGCGATCTTAGGTTTGCACAGTGGTACAGTAGCATAATGAGAGCTAGCATATTTTGCCAAATAAGATTTGATTATGCTTGCACTATGGTAATTTCCCTAAAGCGACTCATACACTTACAAGTATTGCATGTCATGACATTTTTATAATGGCTTTTATATCTATATAGCACGTTGTGCCATTCTATACAGTTATAAAAGACAATATAAAAAAATGGCAAGAAGTAAAAGCACGGCGAGCAATAGATAGATAGATAGATAGATATTCATAGCATCCACTGGCCTCCCATCACAGGGGCATCTGGATTTGTCAAATTTTTTTAATCTTCCATTCGGTAATACTTCAACCTCTATAATAGTCTTTAAACTCCTGGATTGAGTAAAAACAACAGCTTTCCAGTTCTCTCTTCAATGCTTCTCTGAAATTTTTTAGAGGGAGAGACCTCAGTGAGGCCGGTAAAGCATTGAACAGTTGTACTCCTACATTTCTCACTCCACTTGCATAAAGAGCAGAACTATGACTCTCACCTCTAATGTTATCCCTAAACCGAGTATTATGAGTGTGAATCATTGACCCTCTATTAAACGTTGACAATATGCTTGTATGTGAATGAGTCGTTTTATGGAATCTTCTCTACTCATGTTTGTAGGGCAACACATCAAACATGGTTCAAGCTAATAAAACTATCAATTTTTTTAAATTCTTTCCTTCCAGGATAGAGAAAATGTGTTCCAAACCTGGATATTTATATCTCCTGCAACATCAATGAGTACGGTAATGTACTGCACATCGACAATGAAGCATGTCCTGGCAGGTGTTTTTTTGAAAATGCATGCTGGTAGGTTTCTGTAGCTAAATAGAATTAAAACAACCGGTCACAGGTAAATAACAATCGATAGAAGTTTATGCAGGTAGGTGCAGTAATGGTAACTTATAACAACTGACTCAGGGAACTCTCATTCACATTTCAACAACAGAACTAGTCAAACTTAGCGTAGTTGATAAATATTATTTTTCATGTAACATAATATAGAATTAGTTTTTTCCAATTGGGTGAGTGACACATTGGATTTCAATTACCTCCAGAAAGGTAAGTCAAAAGTGTTTTATTTTTCTCATTTTTCACGCATATATATATAACAATATTTAAATGTTAGTCCTACTACTTTTGGACTACAATTTTTTATAAATAAAACTTTCCAAAAACTTGTTCTTTCTAGAGAGTTTGAGATGGTATATTTTTGAAATTTTAGAGATGATCATATTAATTTCTTGTTGCATCATGTACTGTGAAGTAATTGAAGGGTACGGGGTATGAGATGTCCTTATTTTCATGTTCTCTTATGGACTCGATTACTGAATGGAATCTATAGGCCTATTAATTTGTAGAATCGTAAGCTAAGATTCTTCACAGATTGTAAGGCCGGGTTTTCAAATTAAATTATTCATACTTTTTAATGTACCTGCATCAACTTCGCACAGAACCAACGTTTTTTTTTTTTAATAAAATTTGTAGAACAAAATAATGTTGATGCTGTGGAATCTTTCCATTATTGAAAGATCTTTTTGAGATTGTCACTTCCACTTTATTGAACACTAATGTGAACACTGATTTTTTTTAATTCTCAGTGAAATATTCTAGTCATCAGAGTCATGAAATCGCACTTGGACGAAAGATGGAAAAACGAAAATGAACTGGAAAGAGGCGAAGAAGTAGTGGCGAAGAGGAATGCCAGAGAAAGAAGAAGAGTGGAGGCAGTCAACTACGCGTTTACAAGATTAAGGAGACTCATACCTCTAGAAAACAGGTAGGCACAACACTAAAATCTGAGCAAAAGATCCAATCATAAATTTAATTTCAAATTCTATAATGAAATAAAACACTAAAGGATATTGTCAATCCCACTGTTTTATTATCCTTTCGACAATATCCTTTAGTGCTTTCTTTCATTATGGAGTTCCACAACATCAATAAGATTTCTACAAATAAGTTCAAATTCTATATTATTTTAGCCGGACTTCAATTTCTATTTATATTCAAATTAAAAAAATATGGTGACTGGAAATAAGATAATATAAAACTAAAATGACTTAGAAAAAGGGTAGTAACTTACAAATTTTGTGACTTTTTAAACACGTACCCCGCAACGTGTTCTGAAGAAGCATAAACAGCACTGCGAAATGGCCATCAACACAAAATCTGTGAATTACTTCCCACTTTCCGAATAATTTTAGTGTTTATATTCGAGTAGGTATCTTTGGTAACGTAGGTATAATCATATTCATTAAATTTTATGCTTGGCATTAGATAGATAGAAAGATAGATAGAGATATTATTTCTTGACGTTGCTGATGACCGTAGAGTACGATGGCAAAGAAATAATATCTATCTATCTAATGCCAAGCGACAAATTAAATGAATATGAATATATACCAAGAAATAATGTAAAAATTTCATATTTATCACTGTAGATTTCTACAAGATGCTTTGTCAAATTTTTCATTTCATTTTGTAACAATCTTGATAGGTAGATGCTTCAATATCAAAATATTTCTATCACCTCTGTAGGGTGGTGAGATTTTTTTGGTAATTTGTTATTTCCGTTTTAAATATATTTATAATTCAGTGATATATAACTTTCTCATCTTTCATGGCTTGTAGCAATGTTGATTGTTGGATACCAATCTATTCAAATATTCAATTTCAATCCCCGCCATTCAACATAAGTTAATAGTGATAATTAATCACCACAGGTAGAGCTTCACCCTAATAAATCACTCAGTAGGTCAACTTCAATGAAGTTGCATGGAATTAAATTGATTAATTGGGCATCATATATGAGAAAAAACTTTTTATATCATATTATAAAAAAATACACTTTCAATCACGAAGTATTGGACTTACAAATACTTCTAAAAGAATTTCTATATTCGCAACAAAATCATAAAAAGGATACATTTTCTAATACTGTACCATCAATAGATGAAACACATATTCTTTCTCATATAAATTAGATACAATAAAAAACAATAATATACTTGAAAAAATGGTAAAATTAAAGAATTAATAATCCGTGCACTTTTGAATTGTGCCAAAATAACAATAGCCTAATTTATCAAACATGGTTCATCATTTGGTGTAGAATCGTAGAATCATCGCTAAGTTTGAACACATAATGGCCGACATTCTTGGCTAAAAAAGAATCCTCTACAAAATCATATACAATCAAAAATCAACAAAAGAACTTGTAAAATATTAGTTGAATTGAATTAAAATGATCAGTACAGTTCAGTATACACCGGAAAGTACTATTATCAAAGCAAGTATGTATTTTTTTAATAACAATTATTAATTTAATAGCTTCAAGTCTGGTTCGAACGACGCACCGTAGTAGTAGTAGTCCAGCACTCTAAATTTTTTCACTCAGTAGTATTATAAACATACAATTTAATCAACCATAATTTTTTTTAAATCAATCAACTTCGAAGAACACAACTGAAAAATACTGTACGGTAATTAGTTACCGATTGTCTTTAGTTTATGTTCACTAATCAAACAGTTTCTCAATTTTAATGACAACTCAACCCACGAACAAATTGACA
Organism: Laodelphax striatellus; assembly: GCA_017141395.1. Classification (NCBI taxonomy): domain Eukaryota; kingdom Metazoa; phylum Arthropoda; class Insecta; order Hemiptera; family Delphacidae; genus Laodelphax; species Laodelphax striatellus. Next base: position 6,055,872 of record CM029541.1, on the reverse strand, counting down.
GTCAACCATAATCAAAATTGCATTACCATTGATCAGGAACCATACTCTTTTTTAAATTATTCAAGTTCTAGGAGCAACAAATGAAAAATACCGTATAGTTATTTAGTTTCCGATAACTAATTATCATTTTTCTCCACTTTAGCCCTCAATCCACGGTTAGTCTCATTCTTTTTGCCACGCAGGTTTCTGCAGTTATCAGCACTGGAACCATCTTTCGGTATTTTAATATTGTAGATGAACTCGCAAACTACCTCCTGCAGTTTCAAACGTAGATGCATCTTCTTAGCGAGCGTTAACGATTTCACATAGGGTAGTAAACTCATCAGAAAATGGTAATCGTCGTCGTTGGATGTGTCGTTAAGGCTGTCGGCGTAATTGAGGGTTGCAGAGGGCAGTCTTTCCAAAACGTTTACTTTGGGGTAGTTGAATGTTGTTTCATCTTGACAGCTTTTACGTTTCCTGGTAGATTCTTGCTGAGGCCACAGATGTTCTGAGTTTGTTACGGCATTGTCGAACACATCGGAATTATTATCGTCAAAAAGTGAGTGTCCAAAAAAGTTCGGATGTCTTTCAACCAATCTGCCTTCTTCCGTTACCATTTCACTTTCCACCGCCAAAGACACAAAACCGTCTTCACTGGTAATGTCTTGGTCGTTGTAAGTTCCTGTTGCGGTGCTGTTATGCGTTATTTTGCGCATCATCTGTTCCTTGAGAAAGAGCAGATCGTTGAAGTAGGTCCACTGCGACTGATAGGGCTTGATCGGGTCCCCGGCGCCCCGCACCGTTTTCTTCAGCTCGGTACGGAAGTTGTCCCTCAGGTGTTTCCATTTGGTTTTGATTGTGTCGGCTGGAACAAGCAAGAGGATAAAAAATTAAAATTATGATAATAAATTTGTTTAGTAGATAAATAGTTTAGTAGGCAAGCAATAGGAAAATAATATTTTTTTACCTCACCTAATATTGCGATCAAGTCTTAGAAAACTAATGAGCAATTTATTTCTAATATAATATTCAGTAGGCAAGCAATAGGAAAATAATATTTTTTTCCTCACCTAATATTGCGATTAAGTCTTAGAAAACTAATGAGCAATTTTATTTCTAATATAGTATACTTAAAATTGATGCAGCACTTATTAGGACTACTATAATTTATCATAGCATTCATTTAATTTGGCGGATGGCATTAGATAGATAGCTAGTTAAGAGATATTATTTCTTGATTATAGTGTCCGATGGCAGAGATCTTTTATAAAACATTTGTTAGTCTAATACCTTAAATTTTCAATACCTTAGGGTATTTTTTTCATAAAAAAATCTATTTCTTAGAATAGAAACTTTTCGTCTATATTTGCAAATCCTCTCACCCAACCAAAGATTTCATGAACTGATGAAGCCTTTTTTATAACATAAGTAACCATAGTAAAAAAAGCTTTCAACACCATCCATTTTTGCTAGTTCCTGTATTCTTGAAAAATGTAGGCTATCTCTTATCCACGCCACTGAATCAAAATTTTCATTCAAATAAAAAATATTCAACCATTTAAAAATCAAAATCATTCAAACTCAATTCACCCTTAAACACTCCCCCCAACAATCTCACTCTTTTCTTTTATTTCAATTTAGTTTCTCCAATTCTCTCACAATGTAATTCCTCCCAATTACACTCACTCTCTCTTTCTCACTCTTTTCTCTCTCTCACTCACTCTCTCACATTCTCTCTCTCTAAATTCAATTTTTTATTCCTTAGGTTTTTTATCAGGTATTGATAAATCTCACGGCCAAGTGTTAATGGAAAGGATGTCCTTGGACATCCTTTTCCAAGAATGGACATTTACATGTCCAAACTTCGCCGTTTCATGTAGATAAATCTCACTTATATTAACATTTTCATATTGCATTTAATACTTATATTGTTAAAAATTATTAGTCATATTCATAAAATTAAAAATTATATTACCTATACCACAGATAAGGTATAATCCTTATACCTTATCCTTACCTTACCTATACCTTATACCAGATTATAGCTTATCTGTGCCTATACTTACAACTTCTCAACTTCTGTAATCTAGAATCTAAGGAGTTATAATTATTGTTATCTACATGAATAAAGTAATCTAATCTAATCTAAGTAATCTAATCCAATCACGCTCTCTTTTCCACCTTCATACTTTGTCTCTTTTTCCAACTCTTTATTAGCATCAATCCACATATTCATCCCTTACCGTACTGTCTCTCAATTCCAATAATTCCTGAAACTCAATCAGTCTCTCTGCCTCTCTCACCCACTCCATCTCTCTCACACACACTGGCTCGCTCCGCTCAACTCCATCACACTCACTCTCTCTCTCTCTCTCGTTAACTCGCTCCGCTCCACTCGCTCTCTCAATGCTAGTCGGTCCGCGCAGTGATCAATACGGGGGAGATTTTTGTGCTACTCGCTTCGCTATCGCACGCGCGCTCCTAGCTTCGCTCCTCCCGACCCCTAACCGCCCCCCCCCCCTCCTAACCAACCCTCTCACTCACTCTCTCTCTCTCACACTCTCTCTCTCTCTCCGTGCCCCATGAGCGGCGGCGAATCGCCTCGTCCGTTCGTCGCGACGAAAATCGTTAAAGCGACGACTGCTGCTGCGTTGTCCTATATCCAACTAACTCGCCCAGCCAGCTTCAGCTCTGCGGACCGTAATGGAAGCTCCAAATCATCCCCTGTAGCTTGTTCGCTTTGCTATGGCAGCTACACAGGATATTAATATTATAATCATCACTTCTCATTACAGCTTTAGAACACCATGTTCAAAGTGTATAATATTTCATTTACTATATCCAATTAATCCCAATTAATACAGTACTAAATCATTAATCACTATTTAATTTCCATCCCAATTAATACACAGTGGTGGATCCAGGGGGGCTGAGGAGGCTATGCCTATAGAGACCCCTTTGTTGTCCAATTTACACTAGATAGAAAGGAACTTTAAAATATAGGTTGACATATATATTCCCTTACCCCCTTATGATTATTCTTTTTTTGTTATTGTAAATAGAGGTTTTCTTTTCAACTGTGGGTGAAGTGGAAGAGGGGGCTTGTATGCCTCAACTTCGCCCACAGCACTCAAGTAATGTTCAAAGTGAAAAAATAAAGTCATTTATCTATCTATCTTAGATAGGTAGATAAATATATATATCTCACAATAGGTCAAGATAGATGGTAATAATAAATGGAACTTCTAGGCGAGGGCCCTTGCACCAGTTTTTGTTTTTAGTATCCCCCACTGACAGTACCGTAGCGGAAACTCATCGGTCAGTACCTAAAAGCGCAGAGACCAGTTTCAAAACATTCAGAAGTTTTCTAAAACAGACAGATGAAGGTGGACAGACTAGACATGAATAGAACTTATTAGTTTACAAGTAAACTTATCAGTTTGGGATAGGTGTGTCAACCTTTTTCCTTTATAGCATGACTTCTAAATTTTTATTAAACAGGTACCGGTACCTGATACTCAAGTAGTAATTAATTCATTCTCTATTATGTAAAGTACTGTACCATTATGGAAATTTTCAAATGTATCATTATATTATTTTTCAAAAAGCTTTTATTGCAAGAATTTTATTTTTCAAGCTTTCTTTGCAAAAGCTTATTATCGTGTAAATGATTTCTGTAATACATGATAAAAGCATATTAATTTAGTCATAATATATTTCAATGTCCTGTACAACTTTTAAAACAACATTTTATACCTATTTTCTCTGTATTCATTCTATGTTTATTGCTGTGATTATATTTACTTTATTATTTATTTTATATATTTTCAACAATTCTTTTACCTATGATGGTATTCAACTGTATTTATTGTAAATACTGTGCAGATTTTGTTTTGCTGGGGATGATGCCCACATAAGCTCTAAGCTTGTGCGTGGGTAATGGGAAGGATGATGATGAGGGATGAATGGACCTACAGCTTTAAGTGGGTTCCGAACCACCGGGAAGCGATTTTGAAGCTCATAATTTGGTGAAGTGGAACAACCCTACTCGGGTCTCCCTACTATTAAAAGCCATACGCTAAATAAATAAATTTTTATTTTATTTTATTTAAATACGCTAAATTTTTTATTTAGAGGAGCCGGTCACCGTTACAACAGGAGTGGTAGGCGCCGTCTCTTATCTAATCTCACCGATTAGACTCGCCTTCTACCACTGGGACAATCGCTTCCCTAATCAAAATATATAATATTATCTTTATTAATACCGTATATACTTATTAATTTTTCGTGTAGAAGTGAAGGTGATAGTTATCCAAATCGAATAAAAATAGGCTTCTCGATTTTCCACAAATTTACTGCAATATCAAGATACCGGTTCTGGTTGTTATACCGTTATCAATCTTTGGTAAACTAAAACAGTTTTAGTCCTGACAACTTCAATTTGCTGTATTCAACATTGTATATCTTGGCTACGGTACCGCCAACAGGTGGGTCTAGAAAAACATTCGAAATAGTTGAGCCGGTGAAAAACAATAAACATACTCACTTGGTGCCTTCAGGATATCAGATATCTCTTCCCAAAGTCTAGCCACCAATTCACGGTTATGATGGGCATGACTTCTCAGATCCCAGATCGGTTGTCTAGCGAACACTTCGCGTATCAGGGATTCCGGTCCACCACGCCACAAAAACCCATTTGTGCCGTTCGAAGACATAAATATCAATTTAAATAAACCCGGAAACTTGAAGTATGTTGTGAGTAACAAGCTAGTGAACTACAGCTCAAACAGAGCAAACAAATGGACCGGTCAGTTCTTGTTATTCACTCCAGGTGATTGCAACGCAGTCGAATGATTAGATTTGATGGGATGACACGCGCTCTCTCTCGCTCGCAACTGACGGAGCGGCTAGCAGCGTGCTGCTCACTGATACCAACCCCATGACACAAAAAATCCCTTACTATCACGAAAAGGGTTTCCAATGTCGCGCCTGCAGGCTTTTTTCAGTGGTGGGGAGGGAAACCGTGGAAAACTTTCTTGGGAAGAAAAGTAGTACCGGTATCTGTTTTCCCAAATTTTATTGGAGGGAATAATTTGGTTGGGGGTTGTTGAAGTGATAAGATGGTTGAGAAAATCGGGGTGAATCATGAAGGTTTCTCCTGAATATAAGAGTTAATTTAGAAAATGAAGATTTCTTTTTCAGATTTTATTGAAGGGAGTTCTGTTGGGGGTTCTTAAAGAGAGAAGTTGTCCTGCATAATCTGCAGTAGATTTTTTTCAGGTCCTGTCATTGTCACCGTCTACCAAGAGCCACACATTTTCCTACCGTTTTTATCATTTTTCATGAAATTTTTTCCTTGCTTTGTTCTACATTGGGTCTATATTTATTGTAAAAATTAGTGGCAAATAATAGAATTATCGAAGTAGTAATTAATATAAAATTTATGAAGTTACATATTACAGGGTGTTGGAAATAAGGACTCAAGATGAATAATAAATAAAGGTTTGACACAAAAAAATGTTGTTTCTGTCTACGGTGCTAATATAAGGGATGAAGGCTTGATATAACAGGAAACATGAGTCTACCGTCGATAACGGTATAGAATAGAATATACAGTACCGGTATTATAAATCTCTATTCTGTGATAACGTTATCTTATGTAAGGCCACGGTTACATTGGATGCGAGTTGTGAGCGAAAGGTGCGTACACACTAGACACCAAAAGCATAATTTATGTTTCGCATTAAGGTCAATTCCCACATTGACGACAACGACACGACGACGACATTCTCATTTCGTTCTGCGCATGCGTCACCAGCCCATGCTCTGATTGGTCCATGTCTATCTTTGTTTACAAATGATAGCTGTAGCTGTCGGCTATCAAGCTCTCAAAATTGCAGTACCGGTATGACTTGAAAAGGTTTGTATTATAATTTTATTTACTGATTATTATATTCATATTGTCGTACTAATATTATTAATATTAATTGACAATTGATTCCGAACAGCGAACATTCAAACTTCTTACCTAGTCACTTAACCTAGAAATTCGGCTGGTCAGAAGTTCAGACCAATCAGTATCTTTGTTTACAAATGAAAGCTCTCAAGTCACAAAATTGCAGTACCGGTATGACTTGAAAGGGTTTGTATTATAATTTTATTTACTGATTATTATATTTATATTGTCGTACTAATATTATTAATATTAATTGACAATTGATTCCGAACAGCGAACATTCAAACTTCCTACCTAGTCACTTAACCTAGAAATTCGGCTGGTCAGAACGAAATGAGAATGTCGTCGTCGTGTCGTTGTCGTCAATGTGGGAATTGGCCTTCATTATAAAAGTGTATGTCTAGTGTGTGGATACCGTATCTTTCGCTCGCAACTCGCATCCAATATGTAACCGTGACATAAATATGTCGATTGAAACTAGAATTTTAGAAATTTTGTTTTGTCTCTTTCAATTTTTTAAGGAACGAGGTGTTTATAATAAAGTTTTGATGGTGAATCACTAATAAATATTGCAAGCAGGTTTCTCTGAATGAGAAAATATTTAAAGGAAAATATACGGGATTAAACAACAATAAATAAGTGTGGACTGTGAAATAATGATGCATAAAATGTACATAAAGAGTTGAGTATAGTGCTTCTGTGTATTCAAAGAAAGATGTTTCCTCCTTTAAATAATAGATGAAAGTAGTTGATTGAATTTTGCATAAAGCCTTCATTGAATGTGAAAAATGAATGCATAAAAATAAATAAATAATGAAGTTAGACTACTCATTTTTCGAAACAACTGAGAGAAACTGTTTGTTACATTAGATGATTAGATAATAATTAGTAATAAACTAAGAGAAACTGTCAGCTACATTAAATACTAATTATTGAAAAACATTTGGCACAAAATAAAGTTGTAAAGCCCTTAAACAAAAACTTATTGCAAATTACTTACACAACCAGAGCGAATAATGTTAAGAACTATTTTAATACAGTACCGTGATTAGGGAATCAATGAGTAATATGAATATTCCAGGTAATGATAAAATAACATTTAAAAACCTTTCAATAACATAAATTTTTAACCAAAATTCAACTGAATTATGTTGCAGAGGTAAACGGGTTAGCAAAGTCAAAACTCTACAGAAAGCCATCGAATACATTGCTGATTTGAAAAACCTACTTCAATTAGAAATGGTAAGTACATAATTCATCATCCTAACAATATTAATACTGTAGTTAGTGAAACGAAAATCCAAAGAAAGTCATTATAGAGTTTTGAAGACCTCTGCAGTAGCAAACATTGACAATAGAACGAAATAGCAATAGGAAGAGGAGCAAGATGTTTTTTTCATCTATTGTTCTAACTTGAAAACTGAGTTGACTTGGATAAAACCATGTATAAAAAATATTAACAAATAAGAAGTCTTCAACTACTATAAATCTCTGCCTCACTCCATAGCTGCTTCTCAGTAATCTAACTTTCATGAACAGATATAATAATAGTCTAATGATAAATTAAAATAAATATTATTATATTGCAGAAAGAAATATTCAATTACAGATATCCATAATGAATAAGAAAATTGAAAATGTCATTGTGATCATAGGCGTCGTGCCGTGAGGGGGGGGAAGGTTATGCAAGAGTCAATCTATGCGAATGAAATAATAATTAATAAATCGACAATTTAATATGTTGAGGTTTAATTTCATTTTCTTGTAAATCTAGTATATAACACCAATTTCATTTCAATTAAAGAGTATTATGCCCGGTTTTTCAGTCGCTCAATAGACAGTTTATGGATCCAATAGCACTATTGAATCAATAACCATGTGTTTTCAAATGCAAAAAAAAAGTTATTGATTCAGTAAGTTTATTGAACGACTGAAAAACCGGGCATTAGACAAGTAGGTTTAAGAAATATTAAAATTTGATTTTTTTTTCAAGGAAACAGGAACCGTCTGCCATGGAGGGTATTGTGATAAGTACTACTTAAACTGAGATAATACAAGATAAGCTTCAGCTGCCTGATAAAATATACTTTGTTGATAGATAACAACAATGCTACCAGTCTTCATTTCTTAATTTGATAAAATTGATAACCAGAGAAAAGAAGGAAGAATTTCTTACAGTATCTACAATTTTGAATTGACTATTTTTTGCTATGGTAAATTATACTCGTGTTTTTAAATCTAGCCTAAAATTAGTTTGTTTTTTAATTGGAATTATAAGCTATGGTAATATTGATTATATTGTAAGGTTTGCCTTCAGAGTAACCCAAGAAATTAGTTTCTAGTCAACAAATGATCGAGACTGAAATCATGAGCATCCAGGGTGCTAACAAATAATAGTACTAAGAGCGTTAATTGCTTATAAATTTTAGAACAATTTTATACCCAGCTCTGCATATTTTTGTGCTTCTCCCTTCATACAGCAGGGCTCAAGTTGTCAGTCCCGCCTAGTATTTACAAAAAATTGGCATGAAATAAGTTGTTCTACTCTGAATTTCTTCATCACTGTCAAAATTTCAGTTTCAACTCGAAATTTTTCGAAGCACCTGGAATCATGTTGACTCTAAATTATCAACTCAAACAATGCCTGTATTATATAATGTCCTATATTTTTTAGATTATTATTTGAAATTGAATTATTATTATTATCATCAAGTAAACAAAAATCGTAAGACTTTTCCGTTTTTATAATATTTTAGTAGGATTTTTGTAAAATTTCAACAGTGACTTAATGACTTTTTATGCTGGATAAGAAACATTTTCAGTAGAAATATCTTTGGTAATTTGTGATATTCGCAAATATTTATTGAACAGTATTGGAGAAATCTCCTGTGGTAATTGTCTAGTCAAAACATTTTCTATTCTAGTAATGTATACATTTTTTCAATAAATATTTATACGTTTGAAACGTTTTCTTTTCATTTTTACCACAAGCAGCCTACTCATCCAAGCAAAACCAATCGGAAATTCCTAATGAAATCACTGCATAAATTAATATGAATCATTTTTCTCAATGGCTGCTTCAAGCGATGATTTCCTGAACATCCAATAGCCTAGTGCAGTTCAATGGCATTATAAGGCTAGGCGTACACAGGTTAGTCAAGACAAGACGAGATTAGTCACGTTTAGTCACAGTACTTCACATAGTTGCTTATGAAGCAACACACACCGATTAGTCATTGCATCGGTGTGTGCTGCTTCATAAACAGCTATGTGAATTACTGTGACTAAACGTGACTAATTTCGTCTTGTCTTGACTAACCGGTGTACGCCTAGCCTAACATTGAAGTACCCCACTGTCCAAATCAGTTTAAACATGCAAATGACTTCACTCTAATAATTTGTGATTGTAAAAAGTGATTTTTGGAGATATTTATTGAATAGTATTGCAGAAATCTTCTGTGCTAATTGTCTATTCAAAACATTTTCTATTCTAGTTTCTATTTAATCTAGCATGGCTAACCAGTGCGAGTAGTCAATAGAAGATTTATGTTGGTTTATCACCAAGATCATGTACGAAAAATTTTACACCAACTAGACGAACTCTTCTTATCTCCATGATGCACAGAGATTTATTAATTACATCATGGTTTGCAGTGCAGGTGATATAGAGGTAGGTACTGGCCGAGACTAAGCTCCGTGTCCCTGGGAGGAATGCAATACGTCATCGCAAACCGGTTTTTGTAGTGTATTTTATAGCACTCTTCGTCTCTCCTCTTCAGCCGTCAGGGACACGAAGCTTAGACTCGGGCAGTATATATCTACAATGAATAAAAAATCTCGAAGTTGTCACATATTTATTAAAATAACAAGATACCGGTTCCGGTTGTTACATTCAGGATCAGTTGCACAAAAGTGGATCAAAGTTGATCATCGATTACTCATAAGAATTAACATGATAATTGGAGATCAGGCTGAACAAACCTTTGTGCAACCGGGACTCAGTAAAATGAGATTTATCATCAATTTACCAGAGAGTCACAGACTACAGAGAATGTATAATCACAGTGTGGCCATTGAATGTCACACTTTTGATTGGTTAAATCCACCATACTTTTGCCAAATCCCATAAGATTTGCATTGAGTAGATATGTGAATCATACTTCTAACCTACAATTTGTCTACGACAGGGTTAGTTTTCATTATTTTAATTAATTCAGCAATACAAAGAGTAGAGGGACACTTTTTAACATCAAAATAGTGGTGTTTTAACAATGTCGAGTTTCTAAAAAGGAATTTTGACAAATGAGTAAATGGGGTTCCAATTGCATCTGTAATCTATATCAGAATTCAAAACATTGGTGGAAGTATGGCGGTGGCGGGAAAAACGTTTTTTCTAACAAACTGTTAGACCTATGGCCACACTCTGATTATACTATAATCACATATATTTGAATAATCACTATAATATGTTTGACCAACGCCATACTTCCACCAATGTTTTGAATTCTGATATTAATTACATGCAACAACATTTACTCATTTGTCAAAATTCCTTTTAAGAAAATCGACATTGTAAAAAAACTGTTTTGATATTAGAAAGGGTCCCTCTACTTTTGGTAATCTACACTCTCTGTACCGGAAACTAATCATGTTGTATAATCATATTGATTTAATTTGACGCTTGGCATTAGATAGATAGATATTACTTCTTGACGTTGCTGATGATCGTAGAGTACGATGGCAAAGAAATAATACCTCTCTATTCAACTATCTATCTGATGCCAAGCGTCAAATTAAATGAATCAAGCTGTAACAACCGGTATTTCATTATTTCGATAGATAGATAGATAGATGACTTTATTTTTCACTTTCACATTACAAGAGTGCTGTGGGCGAAGTTGAGGCATACAAGCCCCCTCTTCCACTTAACCCACAGTATTAAAACATAATAATAATAACTTTATTTACAATGTATAAAGAAAGAAAAATAAATGTATAGAAGATTAGAGTTGTGAAAACTAGTCTATTATTTAATTATCAATCAGTTTTACGTACTTAGTTTGGAATTGAAAATAAATGCAAGATGTTTTCTCTTAATGGTGTACTATTATTTACATTATACAGGGAATCACAATAACCACAAATTAAAATATCAGACGAGAATTTAGTCCATTTCTTAAAATATAAAAAAGTCCGTTTACTTACAAATAAGAACACATTCAGAGTCCAGATTTTAGTCACTTAGTATCTGTATTTGGTGGAATAGTCTTTGGGCGACACGACAAGACCCCGTCCTTTTCTGGCTCCCCTGTACACGGTTTCAATGATGTCGATCATTTCTTGCTTGTCTTCCAACGCCCAGTTGATTTTATTGTTATTACCAGTTCCCAAATCGATCATGATGTGCTTGTTGCGGAAGAAAAACATCACCGTACAAGGGTCGTACAATTCGTACCTGAAATCAATCAAGGATAGTTTTGTGAGATCTAGAGAGAATTGTGCGTTTAATAAAGATACTATTGGAATTGATACTATTGAAATTTTCAAACAGCTATATCTGTTACAATACTATCCAGCCACTGAATGGCCTTGTCACCAGCCTTGTGTAATTCTATCAGACCCCCTTCAAAGCCAAACACGGAGTAGTCATTTACAATGTGAGACATTGTCTGGTTTTCTCCACATACACATAGTGGATTGTCAAGAACTTTCCACCCAACCGTACTGTTTGCACATTTCCTAGCTGAAGTACGGAATCTGTTTAATGCAAACCAATATTTCCGTTTAAAGGTAGGTTTTCGCTGTTGCGACTGAGCTGCCGTTTGAGGCTGCGGATAGTCAAGATAGGAGCTTTTCAAACAAAAAATTGTACCTACTCGTATATTAAATACTGAAAAATAATGAACAGAAAATTAACAATGATAATACTAAATAGTTACTATTTTGCAAGGATATTCTTGTATATTTTCATTTGAAGTTTTAATTGGTTGCTATTTTGACTATCTGCTCTGCAGCCGCATACGGCAGCGCAGTTGAAACAACGAAATCCTACCTTGAGATGTGCTAAACACACCTCAACCACAGACAACAGTATAGTTACTCTATGCCTCAACTAAATAGGCTGCTAAAGAAGAATTTTCTCTTTCTGAAAATATTATGCTAGATAATGTAAAATAACAACGCTCCAACTTACATTTTGTTGAAATCTGGAACTTTTGTTATGTCAACAAGATAGATGACAGCGAAATTCTTGACTTTTTCAGCAATACTGTATAGTACTTCATCCATTTTCATGCATGTTGGATCCCAATCGTGGCCAAATCTGATAACCTGGAAGAAATTGAAAATTTTCATTCTAAGTAAAACTTTAGGACTCCAAAAAACGATAAATATGAGCCAGATGAAAAGTTTACACAGAAAATTAGTTATAACTAGGACATCCCAGGTTGCATAAAACTGCGACTATTGAAATACATGAAATAGTTTCCAATCCTACTCCTCCTTCATCTACTTCTGTTCAATCTTCTTCTTCTTCTTCTGCACCTCATTCTTCTTCTGTTGAGAAACAACGGAGGAGTTGAAGCTACAAAAAACATGTTCGCCTATTAAACACCTGTACCTTATACATGGAAAAATAGATGTTTTTGTGATAACATCAGTGGTGCACCGAGGGGGGGGCGTTAAACTCCCCTCCCCAGAGCCGAAAAATGTTGAGTTAAAAATCGTCTTCAGGTGAAACCCCTTTATAAAGCCCCACCCCAACACCTCACCACGGGCATCATTATCCTCACCCGATCATCATATCGTCCAGGCCCAAAAGCTGAAGCTCCTCCCAGAAGGAAATCCTGGGTGCGCCACTGATAATAATTATATTGGTAAATATTTTAATGGGCTAAATTTTACTCAATGGGCCCTGTCCAGTTCAATGTATTGTATCAGAGCAATAGTTAGCATTAAATTTCACCAAATATTCAAGTCCCTGGTAATACAATAAAGGCAATATAATAGGCAGTATAATAAACATTAATGATGTGTGAAACATTGGTAGGCTGGGTGAGAACAAAAGAGGTGCATTAACAAAACAAAGACAAAAAAATCAATTGTTCACAGTGATGATGACCACTACTTGAAATCTAATTCCAACAATATGCTTGAAGTAAGTATTAAAATAATTCTTACCACAACTCGATCTTCTTCCGATAGAATTGCTTGATCCACCTGCCAACCGTTGTGTAAATGACCTAACATGTACGACATTTTGGATGGATAGTTTCTCTTTCCTTCTCAAGAATGTAATGTTTTTAGTGATTGAAATTGGAGCTGAATTCACAAACAATATTAAAAACAGACAGTCGAAATGTTACAAGCTATCAAACTCGCTTCGCAAAGAGGAAGAGAAGGGAACGTCTGACTTCGTTTACAAATCAGTTTTTAGGTTAGAAACTCCAGAATTTTCTAGAATGTCAGATGAGATTTTGAAGGCAGTAAGCTGCATAGAAAATCAGTTTTATTTTGTCAAGAAATTTTCAAATTGAAAAGTGAAATATATTTCATTAATATTAATTATTCAGGAACGATTATCATGATCAATGAAATAAAAATTCACGCATTTTCGAGATGATATAAATTATTTTGTAAATACATAGCGATCAAGTCAGCGCAGAACTGTCATCTATTGTGCAATTTTTTTGATAATACTTGTCAGTGTCAACGTAGATCGGTTTGTTATCAAATGCGAAATTGCTTCAATTATGGCTACAGCTACTTCATCCGATAAAATAAATGAAGAACGGAGAAAGCGGGTAATTATAAACCATATAATTCGTCCATTTTATACTATTTTTTGGCTATGTTGTCAAAACTTCTATTGTGCATGTAAGGTTAAAAATTTTCTAAAATAGATCTTCTTTCAAGATATTTTTTCAGTTTTATTATGTTTAATCAATTATCAACAACCAAGAATCCTCTAAAGCTAAGTATAACGTTAAATATTTACCACTAGTATTATTCAATACATATTACGTAACAATGGCTATGTCCAATGTGCATTATGATCCTAAATGTTTCATTTTTGTTTATATTGTTATTGTCTCTAATTTATCAATTCATACTACTTGTATGGACATGTATTTCATAGTAATACATGACTGTGATCCCTATCATTAAAAGCAATATTGACAATATCGTCTAGAGACACTCAACCCCAGAACTACATCAATGACTTATTACAAGCATGAAAAATAAGGTAGATATGGTCATATGGCAAGTATAAAGTGACTCAGATAATATGGTTCCTTAATATTAATGTTTTTACTGTATAGGTATTTGAAAGCTGTCTAAACTTTAAATTTTGTTCTACTACAGGTGTTTCTTGGAACACTCCCTCCAGATTTCCTCAGAATATCAGAGTCAACTCAACTTCAGCAAGAGTCTGCAGACCAGCAAGCCGCCTTAGCTCTTCAACAGCAGATGTTTGGCAGCTCTTTTGTACAAAATGCAACTGGAAGACTAAACATAACTGTTACCAATGTAAGTTATTAGACATACTTCATAAAGCATGAATTAAAATCATAATAATATACTATATTCATTTCAAATCGTTGACCAGCTTTAATGCTGGATAGATCTAGTCAAATACTACAGGGGCGCCATATGAGAGGGGGGGGGGCAGATGGTCCTAGGCATCGAGGCTCTTCTGCAAAGAGGAAATTATTGGCATCACAATGATTACAACCCATCACCATAGTAATTGAAGCAGTAATGATTTATCTGAGCTAAATCGCTTTGAAAATTACTGAGTATGACTGAAAATACGGTACCATTCTGTTTTACTTGAGATATAGGACCACGATTTAAGTGAAGGTTTAGTAAGTGAATGAACTATTCAAATGAAGCATTATCTTCATCATAACTATGATTATTCTGGAATCAGCATAGAGATTTTAATATTTATCTTCATTATTGATTAAATACTGTTTAATTCAAAATTATGATGGTCTTCTTTATTTTTCAGGCGAAACTTGTCAAAAACTATGGAATGACTAGAATGGATCCTTATGTCAGAATCAGAGTAGGTCACTGTGTTTACGAAACCCATACTGATCCTAATGGAGGCAAGAATCCAAGATGGAACAAAGTTATACAATGGTAAGTTATTTAATTTATAATTACATCCTAGAATATCTGGTAATCAGAGAGAGGATGTTTTTTTACAAATAAACCTTGGTGAGGTTCTACACATTCACCACAAAAAATTATTTGTAGTCATAATGTAATATAAGTAGTGCGTGGGTAATGGGAAGGATGATGATGAGAGATGAATGGACCTACAGATTTAGGTGGGTTCCGAACCACCGGGAAGCGATTTTTAAAGCTCATAAATTTTTGTATTTAGAGGAGCCGGTCACCGTTACAACGGGAGTGGTAGGCGCTGTCTCTTATCTAATCTCACCGATTAGACTCGCCTCTGCCACTTGGGATAACCGCTTTCCACTACTCAACAAGTGTATGGAACTATGACCGAAAAACAAAGGCAATAAATGTATAGCAGGATGCATTTAATTTGGCGGTTGGCGATCAGTAAACAGCTGATGTTATGCAGCTTTGACACAATACTTAACCTACAAATGCTGAATCTCGCAGATTATTGCAAAGACTTTAAAAAGGTATTATTTAAAAGGTCTTCCTTAAAAAGGTCTTAAGACTTTGAATGTCTTTAAGACTTGAAAAAGTCTTTGGATTATTGTGTCAAAGCTGCGTAACATCAGCTGTTTACTGATCGCCAACCGCCAAATTAAAAGCATCCTGCTATTATGTAAGTGCCATAAGTGTTAATCAATAACAGAAAATTATTCGTACAAAAATGCAATAGAATATAGACACTGGAATAATTTGATAAGTGGGAATTTACTCACAAATTACTGTGTTTATGGTCATTTCGCAGTGCTGTGCTGCTTCATCAGAACACGTTTTTACATTAACTCTATTGCCGTTTGCAATAGAATAAAACAAAAAATAAATAAATTTATTTGAGGCAATAAATTTGCCTCATCAAACAACAGCCTTTTTAATAGCCCTCTAAATTTTCTTAAACCAACGTTGTTCCTTAAATCCTGTGGGAGTGAGTTGGATATCTTTGATATACTGTGGGAATGCCTAATAGATTGTTTATTTTTTCCCATTCAATTTATATATAAGAAATCGCAGTTAATCGATGAAATTCTTTTAATATAAAGATGGAAGGTAATGAGACATTTTTTTTTTTTTTTTGTTTCGAGGATGATGGCCACATGAGCTCTAGGCTTGTGCGTGGGTAATGAGTGGGATGATGATGAGATATGACGACTACTTTTTAGGCAGTCGGGACCGACGGCTTAACGTCTCCTCCGAAAGACATTGCAACCATACAGTTGCTGTTAAATCATAATAATTAATTGAACGAAATTCCTAATTGATGCCATATTAATCGAATTTCCTTACTCACTATTAATCTGTTGTCAATATTTGCAAATAGCAAAGTCTTCAGAATATTATATGGCATCAATTAGGAATATCGTTCAATTAATTATTATTCTTTTAATATTTAGGCTATCACATGAATATTGCTCTTCTACATTCAAATTTTCCTGAATTTCGCTGAATGGGAAATCAGCATATTATATTAAATATTTTTTTCAGCCTGGTACCTCAAGGCGTGACCAATATGACGGTAGAAATCTATGACGAGTGCTCGTTCACAATGGACGAGTTGATAGCGTGGGCCGTGATACCGATTCCGTCTTCTGTTCTGGCCGGTGAGACGCACGAGGACTGGTACCCACTCACGGGCAAACAGGGCGAGGGACTCGAGGGCATGATCAACCTAGTGCTCAGCTATTCGGTCAGTAGGCCTGCACATCCACTTGCAAACTAGGCTGCATCTTGGAAATTTCATTTTTATTTCCTGTGTTTGTATTTTAATCCAATGCATTAATTCCTATTTTTTCAATTTCAATTTATTCATGTCATAGGCCGCACATCAGAGCATCAACAATATAGCAGGAGCCAATCAACTTGTCATAAATCAGCTGATCCAGTAATAATTAAACAGTGATTTCGACACAATAAACAAAAGGCTTGAAAGTCTTAAAGACCTTTAAAGTCTTTAAAAGGCCTTTTTAAAGAAGACCTTTCAAAGAATAACTTTTTAAAAGACCTTTTCAATAATCTGCGAGATTCAGCATTTGTAGGTTAAGTATTGTGATATTGCTCTTTGAGACAGCTGATTTCTGACAAGTTGAATTGGATCCTGCTATAGTCATACAGTGAAAAATCATACATAATAAACTTGAATACATGTCTGAATAGCTCAGCTGGGGCCTATTGCATGAGAAAATACCAACTAGTAATACTAGTTGTCAGATGGCTAGTTACCATAGTGACAACTAGTATTACTAGCTTGTATTTTCTCATGCAACAGGCCCCTGGTATAGTGCTGATGTAGAGACACGGCTGTGTTGTGAATATAGTGTGTGTCCCGGGCTTTGGACGTCTATAAAGCGACGCTACGGCGGTCTGAAACGGCCTTAATAGTTTGCAAGGTGTAGCTCTTCAAATGTTCCGTCCCTGCTATAGTGCGATTCACATCAAGAAGTCAGTATTGTTTATATGGGGAGCATTGATGCCAAGTTTCATTGAGAGAGAAAGAGAAAACTGCACCAAACGTGTTTGTTGGGACTGTGTGCGACAACAATGCACAGTGCGGCAACTATGCACAGTGCGAATAGAGACATCAGCAACTGCCTTGTGCTGAACAAGGATAGCAAACTCCCATCTAAGCAATTCTGACTTCTTGACGTGAATCGCACTTTAGCTCTTCAAATGTTCCGTCCCTGCTAGTACATTTCAAGCAAAGTTCTACACTTTTACGTTTGGCCAATTTTGACTGTATGTTAGTATTTTTCAAGCATTTTCACGTGATTTCCGCGACACTTGCTAAGAATCCACTAACATTTATGGAAAATTTGTTGAACTTTGAAGAGCTATATATCGCAAACTGTTGGGCCTATAATAACCGTCTTGATCTGAAATTGCAGGTAATTTAATTTAATCTAAAGTTGGACGGTTATTCATGGAAGAGATATCTTTCAGGTTTTTATGGAAAATTTGTTGAACTTTGAAGAGCTATATATCGCAAACTGTTGGGCCTATAATAACCGTCTTGATCTGAAATTGCAGGTAATTTAATTCAATATGAAGTTGGACTGTTATTCATGGAAGAGATATCTTTCAGGTTTAAAACTGCCCAAACGTGAAAAATGCAAAAATTTCATAAAACACACACTTTGCTCAGAAATGTTGTGGAACTTCTCCATATTCAGTGAATGAATGAAACAATACTGTGGAATAGACAAAATTTGTTTTCATTTATTCACCAAAAATTTAATTATTTTTACGGTTTTTGGCGGTATATACCTTAATCTTCTGTTGTCTTCAATTTTGATATTTATTTTACAGAACGTGCCAGTGAACCCTTACTTCTACCCGACATCAGGAGTGGCCCCGGTCATGATGGTTCCCTCTACGGCCACCGGTTCCCTGTACGGCGTCAGTCCCTATGCACCGGTACAGGTCTACACGCAGCCGACCCCCGCCTCCGCCCTGCAAACCGTCGCCCAGTACAACGAGAACGATTTCAAACAGGTCAGACATAGAAACAAATATTTCGTGAATATCGTATTAGTGCTGTTCATCTATAATTTGAAATATTTTGATTTTGAAGATTTTTTGGGACTTTGGGAAAGTTGAAAATTCAGTGTTGGACTTAACCTATAATGTTTTCCATATTTCACATTAGGGAAAACTGGATTCGGCGAGGCGGAACACCCGAAAGGGTCTCTCCGCCAAAAAAGCCATAAGCATAAATAAATAAATAGAAACAAATCCTTCAGGCTAAGGCCACACTACAAGGAGCTTTGCTTGATGCTAAGAGTTGCATTAGGTTACACGGTTAAGACAAGACAGACAGTCACGTTTAGTCATTACAGTTGCTGCCACACCGATTAGTCATTGCATCGGTGTGTGCTGCTTCATAAGCAACTATGTGAATTATTGTGACTAAACGTGACTAATCTCGTCTTGTCTTTTCTTGACTAACCGGCGTACGCCTAGCCTAACTCGCATAGTGACTGATCCTAGTGAACAAACTCAACATACTCAGCAGTTCTATAGTGCGATTCACGTCAAGAAGTCAGCATTGCTTAGATGGGAGTTTGCTATCCTTGTTCAGCACAAGGCAGTTGCTGATGTCTCTATCCTATTCGCACTGTGCATAGTTCTATAGTGCGATTCACGTCAAGAAGTCAGCATTGCTTAGATGGGAGTTTGCTATCCTTGTTCAGCACAAGGCAGTTGCTGATGTCTCTATCCTAGTTGCATAGTTGCCGCACTGTGCATTGTTGTCGCACACAGTCCCAACAAACAGGTTTCGTGCAGTTTTCTCTTTCTCTCTCAATGAAACTTGGCATCAATGCTCCTCATATAAACACTGCTGACTTCTTGACGTGAATCGGACTATAATCAGAGTATAGCACGATCCTTTTAACTTGTCAGAAATCAGCTGTTTCGGTAATAATTAAACAGTGATTTCGATACAATAATCAAAAGGCTTAAAAGTCTTGAAGACCTTTAATGTATTTAGAAGACCTTTTTAAAGAAGACCTTCAAAAGAATAACTTTTTAAAAGACCTTTTCAATAATCTGCGAGATTCAGCATTTGTAGGTTAAGTATTGTGATATTGCTCGTCGAAACATATGTTTTCTGACAAGTTAAAAGGATCCTGCTATACTTCTATCCTCAAAATATAACAAAATCTGAATTTCTAAAAATTACAGTTAATAATCAATCATCATTCCAATGAAAAAATATGACAAAAGATGTCTCATGAATTTAAATTACCATACACTATAATTGTATTGTTGCACACACGTGCAGTCAGTTGCAGTTTAAATGCGGTTAGTTGCGGTTGTGATGCGGTCAGTTACCGCGCAGCGCAGTCAGCTGATAGCATGCCGCTGTGGCCGTACCAAGCGAAATACCGAAAATAGCGGGCGCGTTGCGGTTGCTATTTAATGTATTTTTCATTTTATATGTTACAGATAGAAGAAATGTTCCCCAACATGGATAAGGAAGTTATAAAATCTGTCTACGAAGCGAACCGATTCAACAAGAATGCATCTGTCAACTCGTTGCTACAAATGGCAGAGTAAAAACGATTACTCCGTTCTTATCCAAGCTGCTTGAAAATAATACTATCAAGATTCCAATTTATTTTTTTATCTATGACAAACATTCAGCTAACTTTCTAAATGATAATCATCATTCGTTAAACACTATTTCAATTTGAGAAATGACTATTATTAAAAAATATCTATGACTTGTTAACATGAAAATTGTTTTATCCTCTTCTTTCTGAAAGTGAAGATAATTATCATAATTTATTTTGTCTTTTAATTGGATACTCACCGTTTATAGTATTTGTTCTATTGAAAATTTGAATCCTCTATAATTCAACGAACTACTGTTTTTAATGTCTAAGAATGACCAATGCCTAACGATTTCTAACTCTCAATGTAACGTTAGGCTAGGCGTACACTGGTTAGTCAAGACAAGACAAGACTAGATTAGTAACGTTTAGTCAAAGTACTTCACATAGTTTCTTATGAAGCAACACACACTGATTAGTCATTGCATCGGTGTGTGCTGCTAAAGCAATTTCTTGTCTTGACTAATAGGTGTACGCCTAGCCTAAAGATGCATGAAGTATATTATGTAAAGTTGTCATAGTTAAAAATGGATTCCCACATATCTTGAATTTTTCCAATTTAATTTGTCATCTATGACCTCCTGTTACAATTGTGCCAATATTATCTCTGATTATACTATTTTAGTATGGATGAATAATAATAGTTGATAGATTATTTTATAGGTACGGTATTATAGTACTGTAGTATGTTGAATTTTATTTCAATAATATTTTGGTTGAATACAACGATTATGTTTAAACATTATGAAATTGTTAAATTTTGTTACAAGCTATTTCATTTATGATTTTTCTAGCCTTCCGCTATTTGAAAAAGGAGAAAAAAATTCATCCTGAAATTTAGAAAAGCTTGAGAATGGGAAGTAAGCTGAATTATAAGTTTTGATGCTATTACCATAGACTAACCTTGTAGTTAGTTAATCTATGCTTTTACTATGTTATCATAATTTGTGATGCAGTTTTTAGACTATATTTTCATCGTTTGTATTTGCCATATCCATTTGTCTATTGTGAAAAGTAATAGAATAGCCTAATTGATTAATTTTGTAATGCATTTCCAACATGAAATCTGCACATATTAAGAGACGTGAAGTTTTTTTTAGGGTGATGCCCACATGAGCTCCAGGCTTGTGCGTGGGTGATCGTGATCACCATTGAGGTGATTAAAATTTCCACTTTTACTTTTCACAGAATAAAAAATAATCAATTTAGTCATAATGTGATACATAGTAAGTAGTTATTTACTGTAATTCTTTGTTGTAGATTTCAATTCTAATAATCGTTATAATTTGTTTGATGGATGTGTTGAAATTTATTATTTTTTGGTGTTGATCTTGGAATTGGTGCAGTTGAATTATACCCCACATTCTCAAATTGTTTTTGGTATAGGTATAATGTGTAAGCAAGCTATTTTTGGAAGGAATTGTTTCATTTATTGTTAGCTAGTTAAATCAACAGGGGCGATCTTATGAAACTATAAAAACGTTTTCTTTAATAAGGTACAGAAAATTGAGAATGTTGGATTGGAATCTCCTAATAAAATTTCAACACTATTCTGCAAGTTGATATCTGTAGTTGCCATACGAAATTCCTATTTTCCCTATTCATTAGCCAAAAATTTACTGCTCCAAACTGACAAGAGCAATAAATAAGTTTTTGTCAGGTACTTTTTAATGTCATTCTGTAGCCATGTAAAGGTGGGATTTCGTTACTGCGGCCTCGCAGCCGAACCCGACACGACCAGCCAAGATGGCGGACAAATTCGCAGTCTGGGCACCCCACTGCCTTTGAAGGCCATGTATACACCCCAGCGGGTGTATACATGGTGCAACAGATCTCGTTCAAAACTTATTCAGATATTGTAATTTGCCGGTTTAAAGCCCTTTAATATCTCATTATTGTTCAATTCGATGTTATCAATTTGATTTGATAACGGCCTTCGAAGGCAGTGGGGTGCCCAGACTGCGAATTTGTCCGCCATCTTGGCTGGTCGTGTCGGGATCGGCTGCGGAGCCGCAGTAACGAAATCCCACCTTAATATGTATTCTGTATCATTCTTTAAAATACTTTTACTCAAAACTGGCCACATTATATCACACAGTACGGTATTCACCATCTTAAAATTGCACTCTTGTGAATTCATCACGGAATAGATTTTAGAAAACGCAATTTTGTAGATTCAATCTTGTTAATTTGTTATAGTAATGCTTTATAATAAGATTCATTTAATCTGGCGGATGGAATTAGATAGATACAGATATTCTTTTTTGCCATCGGACTCTATACGATCATCAGCAACGACAAGAAAACATCTATCTAATGCCATCCGCCAAATCAAATGAAACTTATTATAGCTACATCGGCATTATTTCATTTAAAATTTCACGGTGCACCATAACTTATTATTGAAAAACATCACAGAATTAAACCAACTATTTTACTTAACTTCAACAGTATTAATGTATGTTTTCAATTGGAAATAATGATGTCTCAATTTGTTCTATCATTGTTGTTAGTGCACAGTAATTTAATTGGAGAAAAGTAACTCATTTTGCTGCATAACTTCAATGCTGTAACTTTGAATGGCAAAATTATTGTATCAGTTGAAAATAAATTTGAATGATTATAATTTTTGAGTTGTGTATCCATACTTTTTTCTACTGGTAATTAACACTATTGAAAAAAACACTTCCAAGTACAAATAACTTAATTTCCACTTAAATAGTGACGATCGTTTCATCCTGGTGTCGGATATCATCAGACTGAGCAGTTGAACATTCCGAAAACTGTTCATCTGCTCAGTATGATGATGTCCTACACCAGGATGAAACGATCGTCATTATTCATTAAAGCCTGGTTTTCATTAGTAGAGTTAGTGGTAGAGTTCCCTGGGCAAGTACTAACTATCTTGTTAACTCTCCCAATGAAAACGTTCATAGTAGAGTACTTGTTTTTGGTAGAGTGGGATAGTACTCTACCACTTCCCCCACCACCGCTTCTCACTCTACCACCACTATTCTAATGAAAACAGTCTCGAGCTAGTAGAGAAGAGTTCCGTCCTTATCGACATTAGATCTGTTCACTATACAACACACTTTACCTACTATTCTCAACTGTAGTGAAAACAGTTACTCGACCAAGTAAGTTGAGTAGAGTTAGCATGCTAGTTACTCGACCACTAACTCTACTAATGAAAAACCAGGCTCAAGTGAAAATAAAATCATTTCTACTGAAGTGTTTTTCAAATAGTGTTGATTGCAATTTTTTCTTCCATCACCTTTCCTTATGGTTAGGAAAAGTTAGTTGAGCATGATCAAATCAATCACAAAGACACTCAATATTACACACCTGATTTGGATCGTACAATATCAGTCGAAAATGTTAGTGGAGTAAAGGGGGAACAGACTAGTTCGCATGCGCGACACTCTCACTCTGTTTCTCTCTTCGTCTGTTCTACAGGGCATCACCATCTAACCATCTCCTACTGTCACAGAGAACAGATTAGTATAGAGTAAGAGTATAGTAATAGAGTACAGATTAGAAGAGAGAGCTTTTCTAAGCTACTGTTCCCCCGTATACCGCAGAGCCAACTTCGCTCCAAACCGATTCTCGTGACTGAACCATAAACAGTTCAGTGTTTGAAGTGAGTGAAGAAATAACAATGCAAACGTATTTTTTAGAACAAATTTTATTCAATAGCAAAATTGAACAGAATTAGTATAGTCGCTGGGGCGGTCCCATACTGGACTTGATGTGCAAGGACCTCACGTTTTGCCAGTGCTTCTTCAGCAGCGACACCAAAAAGTTCACTGACAAGTGCACGTTCTGCACCAGCTCGTCCGGGGTCATGCCAACGTGGCCGACGGCAACCGACAAACACAACACCTGTTCGAATAAAGAAAACATTATATTAAACGTAAGAAAACAACCATAAAAAGCAAAAACACCATACAATAAAAGCAAAAAAAGATGATTAGATCAAGAAACAGCGAGCTAAAAGATTAGGGCACTATAAACACCGGGTAGACGCAGCATCCGCCATTTTGGCAATAGACTTCAGACAGCTGTTTATTAAATAGCTTGAGTTAGGTGAGTAAATACTGATCGAATTTATTATAATTATCGTTTTATAGTTTAACGCTAGGTTACTTATCAATCAGAACCTAAGGCCCGTATTAGACTATCAAATGTTTGATCAAACCTTTGACAAACATATGCTCGGTTTCTCAGTTGTTCAATAAATTAAAAACATATTTATTGATTCAATACTGCTATTGGATCCATAAACTGTTTATTAAACGACTAAGAAACCGAGCATAATATGTTTGCCAAGACTTTTATGAAACATTTTAGTCTAATACGGGCCTAAATGGTGGGTGAATGTGTCTACCCCGTCTTTTTAGAGCCATAATAAAGATCTATCAAAATTATTTCGTCACGAATAGAATAACAGAAATATCAAGGAAAAAATACAATAAATTTCTAGAAATGTATCTCCAGAC
The DNA here is from genome assembly GCA_017141395.1 of Laodelphax striatellus. Taxonomy (NCBI): domain Eukaryota; kingdom Metazoa; phylum Arthropoda; class Insecta; order Hemiptera; family Delphacidae; genus Laodelphax; species Laodelphax striatellus. Next base: position 6,031,132 of record CM029541.1, on the reverse strand, counting down.
AGGATACTGAAACCTCACTTATAAAGGCAACAGTGTTTTAAAGAGAATTTTACTGTAGTCCCCATTTGAAAAAAGCTCACTGAATATGAATCAGGAGAGCAAGCGTCGGAAGGGACAAAATTTGATACGAAAGCACAAAATATTTATACAACAATACCAACATCAAGTTCAACACAGTTAAATTGCCAACTGGCAATTCAACTGTGTTGAACTTGAATTTGGTATTGTTGTATAGTATTCTGTGCCTTCCTATCTTTAGTTATGCCGGTCTTTTCATTTGTTACCAAAAATAGTAGGCTATAGTCAGTCTTCAATTCACAATAAATCGCTATAAATCAACTTAAATGTATCTTCAGACAGGATACTGAATCCTCAAATGTATCGGGAAACAATGTTTTAGGAAGAATTTATTTTAGTCCCTTCAAAGTAGAAAACCCATTTGAATTTCAATCAAAAGCGTTAGCGTCGGTCGGGACAAAATAATCAAAAAGTAAAACAATTAGTTGGCTCAAATTCAAATCCTATAAATTAATTCCTGACTTCATATTACCAAAACTACTACTACAATTACCAAAAATTTCAGTTTCAAATTGGAAACTCAATAATAGAAAATGTTAACTTCAAAAACAAAAATTAGAGAAAGTGTCTCTTCAGACAGGATACTGAATCCTCAAATACATAAGGAAACAATGTTTTAGGAAGAATTTATTTTAGTCCCTTCAAAGTAAAAAACTCATTTGACTTTCAATCAAAAGCGTTAGCGTCGGTTGGGACAAAACAATCAAAAAGTAAAACAATTGGCTCAAATTCAAATCATTTAAAATAAATCCATGACTTCAGATTAGCAACAACAAAGGCATTTGAGTTTCAAGGTATCTCAATAATCAAAATGAAAATAAATCAATATAATAATATATGAATAATAATAATAAAATAGGATAAAATAGAATAATATATAAAAAAATAGTGCAAATGTTTCTTCAGACAGGATACTGCAACCTCAAAATGAAAAGGAAACAGTGTTTTAGGAAGATATTTCTGTAGTCCTTTTTTAATAAAAAAACCTCATTTGAATTAGTAATCAAATGTGTCAGCGTCGGTAAGGACAAAGATATACTTTCTTCTCGAAACTTACTACACATGGCAATAATTCTAAATATCATAATTCAACTTACAGGCAAATGATCTAGTATAAGGAAACATAGTCATTGTTGAATAACACTAAAATGTAAAAGGTATTAACAATATTCAATAGAATAAGAAATGTAATAAAAATAATTAATGTGAAATGTATCTCCAGACAGGATACTGAAACCTCAAATATCAAGGCAACAGTGTTTTAAAGAGAATTTTCCTATAGTCCCCATTGAAAAGTAAGCTTATTGAAAATAAATCAGAAAAGCTTGCGTCGGATGGGACAAAACAGTCAAATCATGGAAAAATTAGTTTTTATGCATTTAATTTACACTAGAAAGTGACATCCAATATTCAAGTAGTGTTTCATGCATTCAAGTTATCTCTCACCTTCTTCATCTGAAACTTGATTGTTGCCTTGACTTCGTCAATCTTTTGGATCATGGACTCTTGATGGGACAACAGACCAGGGAATTTACCAGCCTTGTTGAGACCGGGACCCAACAGCCTGGGAATCTGTTTGATAAGAGCGTCACTAGCCAGGAAAGCGTCGTATGACTTGGCTGCACAAACAAAAACAATCAATGGAGAAACCAGTCAAGGAAAAAGGAAGACTCAAGTCTCTACAAATATTCAATAATAGGAAAAAAAGTGGTGTTGATGAATTTCGTTCAATAAATGCAAATTCATCATACAAACACAGAGAACACACATTCAAACATTTGTATGTAAACATACAAACACAGAACAAACTTGATAAAATATTCAATAACAGGAAAAAGTGATGTTGATGAGTTTATAACAAATTTCGTTCAATAAATGTAAATTTATCATACAAACACAGAAAACACACATTTAAACATTTGTATGTAAACATACAGAGAACAAATTTGATAAGATTTAAAAAAGTAAGATAATGATAAATGAAGGAAAGATTTCATCAACTCAAGCTTGGTATAATATAATCAGATTCTTTTAATTTGACGCTTGGCATTAGATATAGACGGAGGTATTATTTCTTGACTTTGCCGATGACCGTAGAGTACGATGGCAAAGAAATAATATCTCTCTATATAATGCCAAGCGTCAAAATAAATTAATCTGATTATACATAAACACACAATCCTTTTTTTCTGATGACAAACTATCTATTTTTAAATAACGAGAGCAAAAACCCTAATCAAAATTCAACTCGAGTCATTCCAAGTAGTGATAATCTCATCACATTTATAGTGATGATAAATAATATATAATTCTGTAGTAAATAACTACATACTACTGGGCAGACAGTAAGTAATGATGATAAATGCATGCTTGGAGCATGTTTTGAGAATTGTTTCACTATCAGTTGGAAAAGTTCTAAAAAATAAAGCTGATGAAAATTATTCATAATTAAATATTCTGACCTATTTCCATATTTTCATTTATTACCTATTCCAAGAATGAGACATCGCCAAAAATAATGGGTTAGCCAATCTTCATAAATGAACGAATCCAACATTTGACCGTAGAAGTTGGACAGACATTCAAAAGTCGACTGACAGTGAAAAATACAATACGGCCAGTTGCACGTATATCCAATTGAATTCAACCATCGTAAAACGACGTCATAACATCTACGTTAGATTCTTTCACAAGATCTTCTTGTATTGGTTCCGTTAGATAGCATAATTCAATGAGCGGTTTATCTCAACTGGGTCGTCGTACAACTGGTCGATACACTTACAATTTTAGTGTTCAAGAATTAAACATGAATCTAATTTTAATGTTTGAGAAACTTACTAACATCAATTAAAAAAAACATAAATTGAAAATTAAAATGAAATAATTATGGATAACCTACCCAGCTTCTTCACAAGCTTCTTGTTTTTGTTGAGCTTCTTCAGAGCTTCGACGTCCATAAAGGGAACGTTGTTGGCTTTCGCCTCGTCACAATGCTGCTGGTCTCCCAGTACGCACACTTGCATCTTGGGTCGCGGAATATGCTTCAGTCTAACAAGAAATAAATCAATAACATTAGTAAACATCATAAAAATCTATTAAAAAGTGTTTCAGCCCATCCCTGGTTCATTGTTGGAATTTTCTACAGAAATTCGAATAGCTAAGATAAATTATGTGAAAAATTATGGATCTTATTGCTTCTAAACCTAGTTCAACAAAAACGTTTTATACAATTGAATATATGGCAATTCATTATCAGTAACAAAAAACGAGAAGTTCAAATATACCTTTATCAAACACTTATAAAATCCAACTTAAGTATATGTTGAGCATAAAAAGATAATGATAATGTAATGCAAAGTTTCTCGAAAGTGTTCTCAGTTATGAAAGTTCTTCAATATGTTCAGATAATACATGCAAAAAGTATTGACATCATAGAACACTCTTACTGGAGTCAAGTATTAGAAAATAAGGAATAGAATACTAATTCACGGTATTTCAAAAATTAAACTACACAACACAGGAAGGAAAATAGTAATTAGTAGTGTAAAAATAGTAACAAATAGTGGATTATTGCACTGCATATTTCCGTTTTTTTGAGGATCAACTTTATATGGCTTCACAATATTAGTATACAGACAGAGTAATATCGGGCCAAGTTCACACACCTATCTCTCAACTACCCATGTTAGTACAAATTACTAAATCAAGAATCTTAAGGCCATAAACACTTTTTTTAATACTCTAAGAAAGAGCATTATGTGTGAATCAAATAGTGTGGAAACATTATACTCTCAAGACTATTCATAATAGATGATTCTTTTTAAAACTGAATTGATAAATAGTGAAAATACTCACCAATATGAGATCCAAGTCAAGTAATTAATAACGGGAGGGTAGGACCCAACCCTCCCCAATATTTTAAGACCCTGGGTAAGGGTCCGCCAGGTTAAGCCCAGCTCCCTTGAATGTCAACCAAAACCTACAAGATCTTATCAAAGCCAGCAGTGTAAAAGAGATGTAAATCCAAAATATAGATTTGAAAATTTACATCTAGATTTCACCGCTGCTTCAATTTACAATCGAGTAAGAATCGTTATTGATGGCTTGACATAGTTCCAGAGTAGAACAAATCAAGTCATCAAGGTTGACATTTAGGTAAAAGAAGGCAATGATGATTATCAACATACTTGACTGTTCCTGAGAAACGCTTATCCTTCTGTGGATCGTAGTTCTTCAAACCGATCTGGATTTCAACAGTTTCGAGAAAGCCCCTCTTCTTCTTTTTAGAATGGTTGAGAACGCCATTTACACACTCGTAGAGCGTGTCACGGGAAACTTTTGAACTGAAAAGAGAACGTCACAATCATTTCAAGATTGTGCCAAGAAAAAGCATGTGGTTGCTGAAATAGTTTCACAGTGAAAGAAAGATATTTCCAATAAAATCAGAATGGAACAGTCTGTGAAAAGGGTTTTATTTTAGGGCATTCAAGAAGGTCGCAACGCAAGGTTATACTACCACGATAATGAAACTAAAATAATTACACCAAGTGTAGTCAATTCATAATCTTATCAATAATAATTCGGGTTTGATCTAGGTATACCGGTATGCTGTTAGAAAAATGCTGAAATATGCTGTTAAAAATATGCTGAAAATGCATACGCATACCAAACCCATATCGTATCGCCACGTGGTGGACTACCAATTTTTACCGAGTTTCCAAGTTCGGGAGAAAGTTATACAAGTATTGAAATTATAAATTCTGTTATGAAAAAATAGATTATTTACAAGAAATATCATTTCAAGATTAACTTGTAAATGAATAGAACAGATAAACTCGGCCAAGGAGTGACTCAAAGAGGCCACCATTTACATGACAAGTTATAAGGTTTAAATAGGGAGATCTAGTTAGGAATTTGATAGTTTAAACTAAAATACAATTATTAACAAAAAATAATAGTACTCACGTCATTTTATACCGAGAAAATAAATAAACTTTTCTTCCCTATCCGTAGTTCTAACCTACTTGCAGGCACCGACGGGCGTCCAAGTTCGAAAGGAAATGGAGTAATGGAAGAGGAAGAGTGAACAGAAATTGCGTGGAGTTCCAGGGTTGCAGGAAGTAGGTCTAGGTTTCAACATAAATTATAAAAGAATGATTTAAAATGAAAAATTGAATAACAAACTTATTTGTCACAATATGTTTCGAGCATAATGAAAAATAACTTATCATTGAGTTTACTGTGATACGGTGTTCAATAACGTTTGTTACGTTGGTACCTTCAGAATGAGAAGTCGTGACTGGAGGTTTTTTCAAATTCAAATAATATTATTACCATGGAATTACTTTGACATGAAATACTTCAATGGGATAAAATATTTACTTACTAGAGGAAATTGACTAGATATTGCTAATTTGGATCAAAACTATTGTGACCTCTTATTCATATCTATTGCTGAATTGGAAAATAGGAACGAATTAACTCTGACACTACTACTCTTGAAAAAATTACTGCTGCAAGGACCATGCAAAAGCAAATTTGATAAATAATCTTTACATATGAATTTTTATAATGTTCTTGGAATATTCTCTTTTGCTATTTCATTGTAAAAACCAAAAACTTTATGTTATTTCCAGCGTTGTGGGCTTATAAAATCTAAAAGCAAACTGCCGAGCCGATCATGATTCCATTGAAATCAGGTGATGAAATTTATTGTGGAGAGTGAGTGATGAACTACGTATCCAGCAAGTCATAACTTGCATGAAATATTTTTAAACTGTGCTATTTTACAGAATAAAAATGACGGAGACAAATATATTTCATGAAAAGTTCAAACTTAAATTAGAAATTAACGAGCCAAGTAAGTATAGTGAAGCTAAGATATTCCATTTCATAATATTATTAACAATAACATTTCCAGTAATTATCAACCACCAAAAATTCAAGTAGAACTGTACAAATCAGCAAATGATTCTTCAATCATTATTATTCTGATGCAACAAATTTGAGACAAAAGAATAATTTGGTCTTTTTTCTATTCATTGCAGCTTCAGTGTTCTTGGCACCAACTTATATGGTGCTTCTAACAGCACTATTCATTTCAAGCGCATTCAAAAAAATGCTGATACGATCAGTCTACATCTATTTGGTTATGATTGGCATCGGAATTCTGGTTGGAGCAACTATTTCTTGGTTTCATGTGAATATTGATACTATCAATATGCTACACGTAGTTCCTCCTGCGGTGTCTGTATTTTTCTGGCCGTCAATATTGTTAGGCAAAGGCATCTCGATGAATGTTCACATGCTGCAGAAGAGCTGGTTACAGGTAATTAATTAAAATTTATTAACGCTTCATTCAAGTTTTATTATATCTTTAGTTTGAAGTTTAGTGTAGCGTCAAATATTACATAATATTTATTATTGAAAAACAAAAATTTAATTATGTATAGGATCTCACGCACTGTTTTCCATTCTAATCTCTTTGTTTCATTGATTGTATTTGTCATTTTTGGAAGATAAAAATTGATTGGTGATTGAATAAATAATAATTATTTCCAATGGTTATTATTGTATTATATTGATGAATACAGAATATTATATAAATCATGTCAGTTTACCGAAAAAACCTGGGTTCATGAGAGGCCTACCTACAGCCTACTATTAAAAATTAGCTCTATAATAATTGATCTTTCTTGATTAAAGAAGATAGACTTTTCAACTTTCTTACTTGCTTACTTTTCTCCTTGTTTTCAGATCCTGCTAATGACGTGTGTTATATATACATTACAAGTTAATATTGTTGGTTACTTTATTTTCAATAATAATGCCATACATCAAGAAAAGTATCAAGAATCTACAAACAAAATTATAGACGAGAATGAACAGATTAAATGGGTTTGCACAATCTTTTTGATAGGAAGCGTTACTGCAGCCGTAGATGCGCAATTGCTAACTGAAATAAAAAAATGTGAGCATAAAATATGACGCACTAACAACTAGTGAACCCTAAAATACAAATAGAATAGACTTTACTTTTATGCGCGTTCAATTTTTCATGATTTTATTCATTAAAAAGGATTTGATATTAATGGCGTTGATCTGGAAAACTGATTGAAAAATATAATTACAAATTATATACAGGCTATGTGCTTTCAAATCTAGTTCATGGCAACTTTTTTTCGCAACTGATTTCTATATTATTCAACTATAGCCTAATTATTCTTAAAAGTACATTCCTGTTTTCAATACGCTACCATTTCAGCTCCTTAGATACTAAAATCTTACATATTTATTATGTTTATGATCGTGTTTTACCATCATGAGTGTTCTCAGGCCTACTTTTAATTGTGGTTTGAAAATAAATGAAAACTACCCTTAAATTTTCAACCTACTAGAGTAGCTCAAGTGAAATAGATTTGAATTCCAGTTCAAATTTTCTCACAAATAGTTCACTTTTGTTTTCAGCGCATGGTTCAAGCAAAGCACTGATTTCAGTAATGGAAGGAGAGGCTGTAGCCACAGTAATAGCATCATTCGTGACCTACAGACTTTGTTCGTCATTCATGACGAAAGAAATCAATGCGAATGATCGAGTACTAGGTAAGAATATTTATAATCCTTATTTATTTAGAGTTATTAATTAAATCATGAATGTGACCGTCAAATTGGACCAATTAAAGCGAGACTTATAAACGGGGAAAGTAGAGACGGAAAGTTACTGCCATACCCCCGATTGATGATTATCAATCATTTGATGATGGTCAATCAGATGACGGTCATTAATTTACAACAAAAGAAAGAAATATTCTCAAGAGCTCAGCTTACATTCCTACACCGCCCATAGCAATTTGTCTTTAAAATAGGTAGAAAATAATTCATTTTCATTTTGTTAACTATAAAAAAATTAATAAAATAAAGAAAGATGAATAAAACAATTTAATTTATTGATTGAGATTTTAATGATAATCATAACTAAAAATAGAATATATCGTAATAATTATAATATTGTTTCTTTACTAATTACAAACATAAAACTATTTATAAAGGAAACAACACTGTAGTCCTTTATCTGTGGTTGGATTCACCATACAAAAAATTCATTATCACACATAGTTACATAAATTAATCTACATTGGATTAACACTTCAATTTATATGATTTATAAGCTAAAATTTGGAAAATAGAGTTTCTCTGTTAGATATTTTAGGATAATAGAAATTCAATAGAGTGATTAGCTATGTGCAGTAATAATATTTCAATACTAAACTTAAAACTAATTCAGGTACTAGAAAATGCATCGGTATATAAATACATAATTCCGAAAAATCTGTGCTTGAAACCATATTTCACTCGCTTGATGAATATTAGAGAATTATTATAAAAAGAATATTATAATTTTATTTCTTTTCAAATTTAATACAAAAAATACACTATTTGGTGTTTAAGAATACAGTACGTATAGCTGTAAAAAGCCGAAGCTGATGAAGTTATTAGTATACAAAGAAATTTTAATTAAACAATTATTTTTAATGAGGAATTCGAATGGTGTCGCCTGAATTCTCAACGAAATGTAGTTTAAAAAGCAACTACAGAAAAATATTGATTATTGTTTTTATAATGGTCAAGAGAAGCAATCTTTAACAAATAAGAAAGTGCAGTACAGTACTAAGATTATGAATGGTGAATTAGTATAAACTGAATGCAAGTCATTAAATTTGAAAGTCACCAACATAGTACAACATATATTTTGTAGAATTGGAGCTTCCTTTATTATTAGACTCCTGTATTACAATAATTGATTGAGGTGAAAAAATAATTCCTAAATTATAAACACTAAATTAACGGAGATATTATAATTTGTCTTTAAAATGTAAAATAATTCTTTCATTTTGTTAACTATAAAAAAATAAAGAAAGATGAATAAAACAATTTAATTTATTGATTGAGATTTTAATGATAATCATAACTAAAATAGAATATATCGTAATAATTATAATATTGTTTTTACTAATTACAAACATAAAACTATTTATAAGGAAACAACACTGTAGTCCTGATTTGGGGTTGGATTCACCATACAAAAAATTAATTATCACACATAGTTACATAAAATTAATCTCATTGGATTAACACTTCAATTTATAAGCTAAAATTTGGAAAATAGAGTTTCTCTGTTAGATATTTGTTCTGTAAGAAATTCAATGATTAGCTGCAGTAATAATATTTCAATACTAAACTTAAAACTAATTCAGGTACTAGAAAATGCAATATAAATACATACATTGAACAAATCTGTGCTTGAAACCATATTTCACTCGCTTGAGAATATTACTACAATCATTAACCCCAAAAAATTATTATAATTTTATTTTATTTTCAAACTGAATACAAAAATACACTATTTGGTGTTTGAGAATACAGTACGTCAATAGATTTAAAAGCCGAACTGATGAAGTTATTAGCCATCACCCTAAAAAGAAATTTACATTTAAACATCATTACCAATCACTCATATTCAAAACATAGATTCGCCTTGAAATCCTCCACCTCTCACAAAAACAAACTGAACACTCTAGAACAATTTGAAATCTTAAACAATTACAAATCACAGAATCCTCAACGACCAAATTCATTTCAAATCTATTTTGATAAAGCTCGAAATTTCAAACTTATTGCCCTCTATAATTGCTTCTTATTTTTTGTAAAAGTGCAGTACAGTGCTAAGATTATGGATAGTGAATTAATATAAAATAAATGTAATTAAATTTAAAAGTCACCAACATAGTGCAACATATAACTTGTGAAATTGGAGCTTCTTTTATTATTAGACTCCTGTATTACAATAATTGATTGAGGTGAAAAAATAATTCCTAAATGTTATGATTCCCTATGTTTACTTTCACAACTCCATTAACTTTTTTAATTTGATTAAAATGCCACACACACTCTAGAGACCCATAGCATTTCATTAAATAACTAATAAAGATAATAGTTTAATGTAAAAACTGATTTCAAACAGCATTTACAAATCTTATCAATTTCCACATTGAAGGAAATCTTCGGTATGATTTACAGCATTTGATAGAATTAGAATTGATTTCTGAAATTAAAAAAAAATTAATAATCATGTTGACTAATGTACTCAAGTTCTAACAATTATACAAATAAAAATATCAGACATTCATTTTTATTCAGCTAATTCAATCAATCTAACACAAATTAATAATATAAAAGTTTGATTTCCCAATACCTTGCAACAAACCACAATATAACTTGGTATGAACTATAATAAATAATAAAAACACAATATCCAGTAACAATTATGATAGTATGAAAAGTTATGATTGATTCAAAATAAATATTATAGTTGGGGATTTTTTGCCATCAAGCACCTTCAGTTTTCCAATAGTTTTATCCTACGATACTGTACTAGCTCTCCTATTATATACATGTAACTTATAGTTATAAATATAATAATAACAATCATAAATATGATAAACATAATTATTAGAAATTATTAACTTCAACTATAACCTCCTTACCGTATCTATTCTAGAAATTTTACATTACTAATTTAAATAATAATTAAATTACTGTATCATTAAAATTATTATTATGTAATTTAAATAATTTTTATATAATTGGAAGAATTCCAGTCTACAAAAATATTACATTACAGTATTACTATATAATTGTTTGCATTTTGATTGGTTATCTAATCTGTAGGTGACTAAATTCCTCTTCAGCATTTTTGAAAAAAATCAGTCAGTCTTTAACTAAAAACAATTTACAATGAAGATTTTTACATGTGTATAAACTACCTTGATGGAAACTATGTTTTACATTTCTGTGAACAGTGTTACAGAAACATGTCTGCATACACCATAATCATTAATTCTTATAGGATCCTGAAAACAATTTGATTTTCACAAATAGTTGGGTTGCACCAACGGGTATCAACTATTTTGAATCAGGTGATCCCATTTGATTAACATTGTACTGATCCCGGATCAAAATTGATCTTGCTTGGTGCAACCCAACATGAGAGTATCCTACTTCCCATCTGTGACTTTGCTTATTCAAATGCTATGGAATAAATTTGTAAAAATAGTTCTGATAAGCCATAGTTTTTACGGGATCCTAATAACGACTTCAAACGAAGTCGGTCAGGAAAACGAGTTTGGAAACGGCGGTGGTACATTAAAAGACGGCGTTCGTCCTTCTTTAACGATTCTCAGCGCTTGCAATACTGACACAGTATCCAGTTCTTTCTGTGTTGGCTTTTCATTATCAAGACACAACTGTCCAGCCCTCACGCCAAATCTCTCCAAAACCTTCACTCTGTAATCTATAATCGTAGTCACTGGGTTGCCGCTCAAGTTCAGATAGTCGAGTTGTTTTAAAGGCACAACATACTGGATTTCGGACATATCGTTGATCACATTCGTACTGAGATCGAGACCTTCCAGCGTTTGAAGGTTTTCGAATGCCTTCAGTGAGCTGATACGGTTCTGAGATAGATCGAGGTAGACTATGCGTTTGAAAAGGGCGCCCAAGTCATCCAGTTCTGTGATGTTATTGGCTGATAGCGATAGGTGCGTCAGTTTCGGTAGAAACGTCATGTCGCTCATCTTTGTAATCTGGTTATGACTGACCATTAGGCGTTTCAAATTCGGGGCCAATCGGAGGACTTCATCTGAAAACAACACATTCATGATATGACATAACCTACATTAGCAGACATTTTGCTGCACCAAAAGAAATGTTTACGCACGAGTCGAAGGCGACTTCGGAATAGTTTCTTGAGTGCAGCAGAGGTATTTGCGCACGTATTAGGCTAGGCGTACACCGGTTAGTCAAGACAAGACCATGGCCACGCAACTTAGTATCACCTCATGCCTAACATGTAATTATTCATCCTATTAACTTAGCATCAAAAGTTGTAAGTTAAGTTTGGGAGGAAGCCTCTAAGGCTAGGCGTACACCGGTTAGTCAAGACAAGATTAGTCACGTTTAGTCACATTACTTCACATAGTTGCTTATGAAGCAACACACACCGATTAGTCATTGCATCAGTGTGTGCTGCTTCATAAGCAACTATGTGAATTACTTTGACTAAACGTGACTAATCTCGTCTTGTCTTGTCTAACCGGTGTACGCCTAGCCTTACACATAAAGCTTTTCTCACAGTTACCATGAAACGTGAAAAGTCATCACTCAAACATCAATCAATCACAGATCATCAATCACTCCTCAATCAATCATTTATTTCTTAAAAAATATATGATGAAAAATCAATAGACAGACTTGATATAGATAAATTACAGAAAAAGTGCAATATAGATTAGCAGCTCTGTGAATAATCTCATAAATCAAATTATAAGTACTTAAATCTACAATATATACAATACTTATGACATTAAAAACAAGAGATGAATAAATAAATTTATGTACAATTAATCAATTACATCAAACAATTATCAGTCAATCGTCAATCAATTATCATTCGATCTTCTCTCAATCAGTCATTCTTAAGTCAGTCATCAGTGATTCATCAGTCAATCAACAATCAATCAATTATTTATCAGACAATCATGAATCAATCAATAATTATTATCAATAAATCGTGAATCAAAATTATTCTTACCTAATCACAGTTGGTGTTGCCAACATGTTTTCAAGAGCTTAATCTAGAATACAGTGAAACAAGTTTATCCCACATCTCATATTATCCTAATTCTTATAATTATTAGTTAGTTCTCATTCTTAAATCGGAATTTTCACTAAAACAACAAAACTGCTGGGTTGACTCACTTGTTTCTGTTATTTCATTATGACTGAAATCAGCTTCCTCCAACTTGCGCCACACCTTTTCGTCGCAAACATTTTCAACTGTTTTGTGCACCTCATCGCACAGAAGAACTTCTCCCAGCGACCTCACTCTGCTATAGCGCACCGAAAGCGATTTGATTGTTTCCCTCAAAGTTCCAAGGCCGTAGATGTTGGCGCAGTTCACTCTGACTAGTCCAAGCGTTTCAACCAGCTGCAAAATTAGATCCAATTCAGTCAACTTAGAATAATTATATAATATAGCAGGATTCTTTTAACTTGTCAGAAAACAGCTGATTTAAAGTTAGTAAACGAGCGTACATCAATCAGCTGTTTTCTGACAATTTAAAAGAATCCTGCTACATCAATATTATCAAGAGTGATAAATATAATCCAATATCAATTCAGAATGGAAAATTAGAATGAGTATCGAATGATGGGGGGACATTTCTGTTTATGTTTCAATTTTTATTATTGACATTAGTATACAATAATAAACAAAAATCAATAGATCTCACAGGCCTTAACAAAATAATTTGTTTAGGTGTAGTGTAGGTATCGAATGATGGGGAGACATTGTTGTTTATGTTTCAATTTTTATTATTGACATTAGTATACACATTACATTTTAACAAAAATCAATAGATCACACTGGCCTTAACAAAATCATTTGTTTGGGTGTAGTGTGTGTATTCAAGAATTTATTCTTGCAAATTATGTATTTATCCATTTATTGATAAAGAAACAATATTAAGCAGGAGAAAAACAAGCTCAGCCCAAAAATGCTTCCACTCCCGAATTTTGACGAATTATGTAAGGCTAGGCGTACACCGGTTAGTCAAGACAGGACAAGACGAGATTAGTCACGTTTAGTCACAGTACTTCACATAGTTGTTATGAAGCAACACACACCGATTAGTCATTGCATCGGTGTGTGCTGCTTCATAAGCAGCTATGTGAATTACTGTGACTAAACGTGACTAATGTTGTCTTGACTAACCGGTGTACGCCTAGCCTAATCCAAATTAGATAGAAGATTGAACCATTCCTAATGCTTTTTGAATCCACAAGCTGTTGGAGTGGGGGGACTGATTTGGCTGACGACATTTTGATAATTTATTTTGACAATATCAGCTGTTGATAATTGGAGGACCGCGAGTTTGACGTTACATGAATCAAGAAATCAGTCGCCCCCCTCCACTTTGCGCCTTACACCAGCGAGTGTTCAACCTTCTCTCTAATAACCTTGGGCTGCTCGAACTCAGAGGATGAGGGATATTGGGAATATATGGAATTAAAAGAAGAAATGATAATTCAATAAGCTCTACTCATTATCACTGAAGCTGTAGGTGTTACAAGAAAAAAAGTGGACTTCTATTTACAGTAAAACATTAATTTACAAGGAAGAAAGTGGACTTCTGTTTATAGTGAAACATTATTTTCATGTGGTAGTAAACTAATATTGCTTACCTTGAAAACGGACAATTCAAACGATAGTTGATTAAGAACAATATTACTGGTGCCAAACTTTTCATCTCCCCCTTCAATTTTTATGCACATCAGTTGGCTGCAGAAGTCCAAAATGTGACTGAAATCGTGCCTTTTGTCGAAAATTTCAAGCGGTGGACAGGGCTGTTTCAAACGCTCGCTGATAGCATGTAACTGGAACATAAAATAAAAATCGAAATGAAAACAAATAGACAACAAAAATTTACAATAACGTTTGGCAAGATGATTTATTGAGACATGCAAGAGTTGCCTGCTCTAGAATGAAAGTAGTAAGAGAAAAGTAGTCCTTAGAAAAAGTTTGCAAGAGTCGTAAGACTTAATTACTGAAATCGCAAAAAAATAGTGAGAAATGTTCATTTAAATGAAGAGAATAAGCACCAACATTTTCTTGAAACAAGCAAATCACTAAACACAAGAACGGCACAGATTAAAAAAAAATATTTACACTTTTTGAGGGTTTTATATCATATGTTTCCCACCCACTGCTGATAAATCATTCAATTCAGTAGGCCTATATACTTTGGTGTTGATGGTACCTTAATACCTAATACTGCATCCTTTACCCGCGATACGGGATCGATGCCATCAATACATAAAATACAAAAGGCAGTCTAGCAAGATGGAATTCTTGACAAATCATGAGTCATAAATTCACGAACACTATAATATGCTTTGCTCTTCAAGTACTTGGTCACAACTCTCTCAAATCCAACTGCTTCACTCCAGCAGGCAACCTGTTGAAATCGTGTAGTGCTGATCTCCTAAAGCACACCTGCGATGTCTGGAGGTGTATCCTGGGAACATCAATCAGCTCTTGATGTCTGGTGTTATGGTGATGCACCTCCGTCCGAGTCAGCAGATTCTTGCTGTCGTAATTGGCTACCTGGTGATTTGCTACCTACTAGGCGGTTAAGAGAGCTTAAGAATTGTGGCTATATGGAGTTTTGGGAGTAAGGCGTTTCACAATGCAAATCTTACCTTGAGTGGACAAAACACATATTTCTTTGAAGCGAAGAGTAGATTTTCACCTTCTCGAAACAAGTACATGGAGAACTCTTGCAGGAGAAAAAGTATTTCATACAAATGCATATCGAGGAAGAGGACTAGCTCCCTGGGCATTCGTTTCTGAAGGAAAGTAATTACGGTCTGCAGATAGGTTTCCAAGCCAGATCTTCGTTTCTCAATGAAGACTGGATCTTTATTGCCTATGAGTTTTTTCGGCGGTAACAAGTCTTTGGCTACACTGTGATCCGACACGAGTATTTCATGCAATTCAAGGAATCCATTATATCTTTGCTTTACCGACCATTCAACTGGCCCAACTTTAACATTTATAATGTAAAACACAATATTGTTGGTGTATTCAACTTGCGGTATAGTGATTGTAGTATCATTTTTGAAAATGAGAAAACATGCCATTTCTGTTGGAATTCAATAACCTAACACACGAAAAGTAACTTCATAGCCCTTCAGCATTCAATATTTGACGGTAAATATCACTGACAAACTGAACTTTTCAACTTTCTCTTGTATTTAGGATATCACACTTCAAATGATCCAACAAAACTGACTGTTGAATATGAAAACTACGCAAGAAACATTTTATTTGTCTTGATGACTCACTAATTACAGTTTTTATCCTGAATTTAAACTAATTCGTGACGTTACAAGAAGTTTATTTGCATTATTTTCATTTTTTAGGTTAGAATCCACAGCTGTCAATCAAGCCACAGCCTTTACAATTTTGAAATTTCAAATTTTCAATCAACAGCTGTTGAATGTAATTTTTATTTTCAATTGAATAACATAACCTCAATGTCCTCACTATCTGTGTCTCAGCGCTCAACGTTCATTATTATTTATTACATTTGATTATCTAATAATAGTTTCACATATTTTTGTTTATACTTCAATGTGATCAATGGCTTTTCAATGATAGTTTCATAAAACTAGTCTCGTAATTTGAACTTTATTTACAAAGACTGAAAAGTGTTTGATCGGGCGCCTCAGCATTATTTCACTTGGAACTTATGAAGTAAAGTAATATTTCAAAGTTGAATGTCCACGCTATAAATGAAAATATGTCGCTGGCATCCAAAATAACGTTTGGAGTGAGTTGTGTGGCTGCAGTTGGAATAGTTGGGTATGTCCATTTGAAACAAACGTGGGACAAAGAGAGACTTCATCGAGGTGTTATTCGTGATATAGAAACTCAGAGACGAAGAAAAATCGAAAACGTTTATGCACTACAAAAGCAAAGTGACTTGCAGAGAATGATGAGGGCCAGTGAGGAAGATGATTTGGAACGTGAAGAATCCATCACCAATTTGGCTGAGATCATTGATACTTGACTGTTAGTTCGTATAAACTTACTATCCTATATTTCTCTATAGTTTTTAAAAATTCATTGATTCTCAGAATATTTGAATAGATATTATTTTAGTGATTAGCAATAGCAACTCCGTTTCAACTTCTTAAGATACAATTTCTTACATTTGTATGGATCAATTATAATATCATGTATTTACATTTCGAAATGATCTTTCATTTCTTTCTCATGCCATACCATTTAGAATATAACTTATTAGATTTTACAGGACAAGCACATAAGTTATAGCCTCCAGGGTGTTTCTAAAATAGACCGACAAACTTCGTGAGCGGTTTCCTGACATTGAAATTAAGAAAAAGGTTCCAGTAAACATGGGTCCTAAAATGCTGTGTTTTTCACTTTTTATCTCCAGAATGGTTTGACTAATTTTGTTGAAATTTGGCTTGGTCAAGGCCAAGATAAAGGTCTGCTGTAAAAAAATGAAGCAACCTTATCTGACAAAATATTTCAAAATGGTGGGCATTTGAACTTTTCAATTGAAATAACTCGAAAACTTGTTGCCCGCCACGAAGTTTGTCGGTCTATTTTAGAAACACTCTGTATAATACAAAGGTCCATTTTGGAATCAAAGATCCATTTTTTAGAAATTCATACTCTGATGTATCTCTGTATGATATTAGAATTTGAAATAGCCTACTGACAACCGAATCTATAATGTTGAACTGGTTTTCTATACAAAGTTCATTAACCAAGCGAAAAGGGTTAGAGCATAAACCATAGACTTATGGCGCGGTTTCACGATACCAGTAGACGTGTAGGTTACTGGCAGGAAGGTTGGTCATATGATCTTCCACTCTATACAAACAAATAGGGCAATGCATACAGACTGGTGTGCATTGCCCTATTTGTTTGTATAGAGTGGATTATCATATGACCAACCTTCCTGCCAGTAACCTACACGTCTACTGGTATCGTGAAATCGTGCCATTACAGTAATAAAATATTCCTGATAGAGCTGAGGGAGTGTGGCTATGCAAGTAGACTATGGGTCTGTAGCGCTTATCGTTTGGACAACAAGTAGTATTGATTGTTTCTATTCATCTCGACAATATTACTGTATATTGTAGTCATATCAGATACCAAATCGCATTAGGTTGAATTAACTTTGACCATGGTAGATGGGTATTGGACTTTAAATAGAGACTCGAGGTAGATAGGGGTTGGTAAGAGAACAAGCAACGATTTTAAGGAGATTCTATTATCAGGTGATTGAAGCTTAACTCTAAAACAAGAATAATTTTCTATCAAGGAATATTGTCGGTGTGTCCATTCTTGTGACGAAATAATCTGAGATTAGTCTATGACTTCAGCATCTTCAAGCACCACTCTTTGCCAGCTCAAAGTCGCTAGACGATCATCAGAATGAGTCATCAATGAACATTAAGACATATCTTTAAAAACAATACTGTCACAAATCGTCATGTCCTTCACAAATTACCTTATTTGAAATAATTACTGCCCGACTCTAAGCTCCGTGTACCTCGGAGGAATACAATACGTCATCAAAAACCAGTTTTTGTAGTAATAGTACTCTTCGTCTCTCCTCTTCAGCCCTCAGGGACACGGAGCTTAGACTCGGGAAGTAGTGGAGCACTGTTGTATATTCAATCAATAGCATCTAGAGTATAGCAGGATTCTTTTAAATTGTCAGAAAACAGCTGATTGATGTACGCTCGTTTACTAACGTTAAATCAGCTGTTTTCTGACAAGCTAAAAGAATCCTGCTATAAAATACATCTCATTGGAACCGCTTCTGAGGTCTTCAATGTCCACAATGTTATCCAGCAGTGCTTTGTTCCCATCACTGGGTTGCGAAGACTAGCTTATGGTTGAGATGTCAATGTGCTAACCACACGTTACATCTTTTCTGGTTAATGATCATTCACCTCTGCTGTGCTGATCAGTCAAGTGGATGTGAAACTGGCAACCAGCTGGTAGGCCTAAGCCCACATAGGGCTGTTGAGCCATTGACAAACAAACTTATACTGTAGGCCTACTAGAATTTCTAATTTACATATGTTATATAAGACGACATGTATTTCACTTAATAGAAGTTAATTACTCAATTTTTTGTAGAACTTTGTAATTAACTTTTAAGAGCTTAGTAGTTAACTTTTATTAAGTGAAATACATGTCGGCTTATATAACATAATTATATATTCAAAAGTATTTCGTCATGGAAAGCAACACAGATTCTAATTTACCTTCTCCTACGATTTTGTATTTTTCCAGCTTACAGTATTTTGATCGAAATAATCGCTCACGTCTTTTTCGGGGTTCTGTTTGGAATCGCCTGTGGAATTCTTTTGACCTCGACAATGAGATACTTGAAGTTTGATGAAGCGTCAGAGGTGACAATGACCGTGGCAATGGCTCACATTGTAGTGTTTGTTTCCCTGTTTTCGCCTTGTGAGTACCGTACAATATTTCATAAATTTTAGTTATACAGTATTTTACTAGTTTATCTGAATCGACCCCTTGGGTGGGGTGATTAGAGTTGAAAATTCTAATTGTTTTAGCACTTTCTGTTAAAATACATCTCATTGGAACCGCTTCTGAGGTCTTCAATGTCCACAATGTTATCCAGCATTGCTTATTATTCAAACAATGTTTGTAAAATGGCAAATAAAATATTTCATTCATTCTCTCATTGTTTTTAGCACTCAGCCAAATATGAGTAGGTTCCTACTTATTACTCCTTGTAAGATTTAAGGTGGTAAGAATGGAAATTTCATCTGTTTTTCCTGTAATTATATGAAATGTCATTTTTAATTCACTTTTTATTTATCTATTCATTTGTTTTTTTTATTCTCATGTTAATTTCCAATAGATGGTTCCACCACACTCTCGATTGTCGCCTACTCATTTTACATGCAGACAAAACTCGTCTTCAAGGAAATGACCATGACAGCTCTGCAATGGGTCACGCATATAATTCATTCTTTGCTGTCGTTTTGGGCTGGTGTAGTGATAGGCTATGATTACACTAGGCGTTTGGAGCATGACGGCATCAATTCATATTTGATGCCTGCCATCTATTACCTACTAACTTATGGTGTTAGGTAAGTTGCAACCTTGGTTATACACAATCTGTAATTTAATAAACCGATATATCAGAGAATCCAAGGACCCGACTTATAAACAACAATAATAATTCTTATTTCGTTTATTATAATTATTATTAGTAGGTAAGAAGTGAATCACTCAACATAACATAGGGCCTATGATTTGTGAATCATTTCAATGCAAATGTTATGGGAATTGGCAAAAGAATGGTGGATTTGTCCGAGCTAACCAATCAAAAGTGTGACATCAAATGGCCACACTATGATTATACAGTCTCTGTAGTTATGGTGTACCCAATATAGTATAGTTCAACAAATGCCGTTATAAATAATAACTATAACGGCTATAACTAAAACTACCATTTACCATTACATCAAATATGATTGAATAACATGCGTTATCATAATTCACCTCATTCACCTCACCAGTGAATGAAACTCCAGCTGATCTTTTAAGAGCCTAATGAATTTCAAGTGATTGGAATTCTCATACATGAACAGCCGAATAAAATGCTAATATAGCAATGCACCAATTCACAAAGATCAATTTTCTGCGGCAACTTAAAAATTGACGGTCAAATTGTTGCATATAGTGTGATAATAATGTTTTCACCTGTTGATGCGTTTGAACATCGTTATTATATGCTCTCTAAATAGCGTTCACTGCAAAGACAGCACATTAAAGGAGCCAAATAAAGAATAATTTGTGCGTGTTAAGGACTAGCTCCGAGAATTCTTCAACATCAAGGTAATGACTGCGAGACCTTGCCATAAGACCTAGACACGGAAATGAACATCGTTAAATATTTGACCAATCTTGGTGAAACCCGGTATTACTCTTGTTTCTTTCTCATTGTGCTGGCATGTTCACAAAATAAATTGATCAAATAATGATTATATTGTGATTAATTGCAGGGCAGCAATGTATTTTTCTTTGAAACCGCTGTTACAACTGATGGGCTACGGTATGACATGGCGTGAAGTGACTGTTGCAACAGTATCTGGAATAAGGGAAATCGTTTTTGTTTTGCCTTTGTCATTCATTGTCACTCAGACTGCTGTCCAGTCCAATGCCTATAGTTTACATTCCCGGGTGAGTTGAACTTCATTTTTCTACCTAATATTATTCTTGTACATACTATTTAAAGATCATGGGCCGAAAGTTTCATGGGTAGTTCCAAAAGTTCATGGAAAGTTCCAAAGTAGGGATCATGGGTTCCATAAAAGTTTAGAAGTCTCGTAAAACAGAACATTTTCTGAAACATTCCATAAAGCTAACCACAAGTAGATTATCGATTTTATACATGAAAAGTTTGATAGACAAGCCTAGTTAACAATAAACAGTTGAGAATATTCACAAGTATTGAGAGAAAAAAAACTGAAAATTTTCAGTCGGAATAATATTCATTCGGAACTCTCAAGACCGTCCATAGTCTACTCCACATTCAAAAGTTTCAAATTCCATTTAGAAAAAGCTACTGTTTCGATTTCAATTATGTAATGATTGCGTTATAACACGGTCGTAGATAAAGACAATTTCCACCAGTCTATTGTTACATTTATTAAACACTGTTATTAATTTTCAGCTTATTTTCTAGTTTAACCTTTGTTCATTCAATGTTGTCATTCTATTCACTTTCCAGATGTTCAATAATATGGTAATTATATGCGTGCTATCTTATCTAATCAATGGATTGTCATTCCCGTATGCAATAAAAGCTCTGGGTTTCTCGGATGTACCCTTATCAAGAAAAATTAACATGTACAGAGCGGTTCAATATATTGCTACTACCAAACAAAGGTAATTGAAATTTTAGAATAATTTCATAATCATATCAACTAGCTTATAGTAAAGATGAGTTAGAGCTTCAATATCGTAGTAAAATGTGGTTATTACTTTGAAAAAGTAATTACTGTATCATTGTTTCATACTCTTGGCCGAAGTGTGATATTTTTATCTTTACTGTTTGTTATTACAGTAATTTTGTAATAATTATTCTATTTAAGCAATCTTCATCTTCTATAATATTAACGTCGTTCTGTACATAAATAATAACCTACATCATTGTATTTTGGTCGAAAAAATAAATTATTTAAATGTTAATAATAGTAATAATTTATTATCTCTATTATCATCCAAATCCTATAAAGTAGTTGACAATGTTTCATCATCGTAGTTACTCTAGTATTAATAAATATAATACAAGTTCACCCCGTGCAGCGCAAAGCGCCGCTCACTTGATTTTTCTAAAATTCATAGTTTTAAATAGTTGCTATTTTGACTATCTGCAGCTGACAGCAGCTCAGTCATACCAATGAATTTCTACCTTATACAGTGATTATTGGTCTCGGTATTACTTTTAGAAAAACTTTTCTTAGCTCAATCTATGTGTCATTTAATAAACTAACTGAAGTTTAGTGCACTTTAATGCCAACAGATAGTGCCACAGGAAACTATTCAAGCTTTTTATCAAATTTCTCCCATTTAAAATGATTATTTTTGAAAAACAAATAGAGCCTGCAAAACTTCGATTTTTTATCTTTCTTTTGGCGCAAACCGCATCAAAATCGGTCCACTCAAACTTCTCCACGAACTTTCCAAAGTCGGGCACGAAACTCTTTTCATGTATAATACATTCTATTATTGCCAATTCAGTCGATCTTGAGGAGAAACAATCATAGTATTAATTATAGAGCTATCTTTTTCATTAATAAAAATAATTTTTAATTTTTTTCTTTTTTTCAATTCAAGAACAATGGATAATTTGAAAACAGAACTTCAAACAGCAGATGCGGTCTGGAATGTAGTGGACGCACATACCACGGTTACAAATCCTTTTAAAAATTTTCAAGTAAGTCAAATTTCGTAGTATTTTCAAACAATTCAATTATTTTAACTTATTTATCAATAAATAACGTTATTAATATGTAATAAGTAATAATAACAAATAATTACGTAATTACTGTATTATCAATTTTATTCAGTAATAGTAATACTTCAAAAGTAATTAGTCGTTGAAAATTAATCGAGTGATTAATACTTAATGAAGTAATTAAGTAGTTGAAGTTAACATCATAACTATGCAACACTTACAATGTTGTAGAGCGGTGAGAGCGGTTGCTGATTGATCATTAGCCTAAGTCACGAACACTCAAGATTGCTCCTGGATGGGTGACCGTCCCTAAAATAAGGCGAGGTGGGACCTAGGCACTACTCCCACGCCTGGAAACTCCAAATCGCAAAGCAACTCATTGCTCGGCAACTCTGCGACGCAGCATGTGTTTTCAAATGATGACGCTCAGACTAGGCGATTCCAGAATCGGAAACTCAATTGCAGCGCAATTGAATTGCGCTGCGATCCGACGTTCTGGTTGACGAGTGATCGATTTGCGTGATTGCCAAGCAATCGTAGGTTATGTTTGTATTCTAACAAAAAAAAAAAACTGAAAAAGTAGGATTATTTGCTTTAAAAAGTAGTATTTCATCATTTTTTGGTTACTTCACAACTTATAAAATATCGAAGATAAGTTATGAAACTCTCAAAATATTTACTTTTTGAGAATAATGTGATAGTAGTCGATCGGCAACTGTCAACTAGGAGTAGCGGCAGTGAGTATGACAAGCAACTGAAGTCACCCGCTGCATCGCTGAGTTGCCGAGCGATGAGTTGCTTTGCGATTTGAAGTTTCCAGGTGTGAGTAGTGCCCTACCCGTGAGAGTCTCCCCACCGATAAAAACTGTACTCATATTTTTCAACCCATTTTTTTATATATTATGCATGATTTATTAGAGAATGAATCTTTTGTTGGTTTTTTTGTATCTTTTGTTTTGTTTTTGATCTGAGGTTGATACCACTGCTTCTGGAAGAGAAAGTTTCGAATCCTCTAAAGAATATAAAGCCTCTGAACTTGAAATGATGTCTTCTGAAAGGTCAACATCAAGGGTGAAACATGATTCCCCACTGAGACGAGAAATACTTGAACGGATTTTGAAAATCAGCAGGGTGAGAATTTTATTTACTGATTGGTGTCCTTAAACCTGAGCCGCACTGATGGTAGATGGTTATCTATAGCTCATGCAACATCTATACTATTATAAAAATGAGATGGTGTCTGTGTGTAGGCCCATCACGCCTATACTCTGTTCAGGGAAAGGAGAGACGATGTAAACAAACCTGCGCGTGCGAGAGTCTAGCTAGACCGATTCACAGTAGTACTACTGAAATAATATTATTATTATTATCTGCAGTACGTGATTCCAGTCTGACCTTGAATGAATGTATTGTGAACCGGAATTGGACAGAAAATTCATCTAAGGCTAGGCGTACACCGGTTAGTCAAGACAAGACAAGATTAGTCACGTTTAGTCACAGTAATACACATAGTTGCTTATGAAGCAGCACACACCAATGCAATGACTAATCGGTGTGTGTTGCTTCATAAGCAACTATGTAAAGTACTGTGACTAAACGTGACTAATGTCGTATTGTCTTGTCTTGACTAACCGGTGTACGCCTAGCCTAAAACAGCTGTGAGTCATCGTTTCTATACGCACACAAATGCAAACAGCTTGTTTTGGCCGTCTCTCGACTCCGTGAACAGAGTATAGAATAGGCCTACTTGACTGATGAAGCTGAAATTTTGCACAAAGATTATCTGTAAACCAAGGAGTGTCATAGGCCTATTTATATATTTCAAGGATATAGTTTTAAGGATAGCCTAGTTGTAAAGGATTTGAAATTCAGCTCTAAGATTGATAAGGTAATGTTGAGATCAAAATCATATTGTTTTTTCAAACTTATTAAAGGCTTTGTGATATGTATGTTGAAAGTATGATGTAGGATGATAAAAACATAGAGACGCCCCAATCCATCAAAAACGTATCCCAAATTTTCTATCAGTAACCTCATTTAACTTGGACGAAAATTTCCAACTATCGAATAGGCCTGTTCATGTGCATTTTTTCGGGTTCTATGTGAAAGTTAACATGCAAAATTAATATAGCGAGGTTTGAGTTTTATATATCTTTGAAATTCCCTAATCAATGCCGCACATTCATTATGCCCATAGGGATCTCACCTGTCAGAAATCAGCTGTATCGTAATAATTAAAAATGCCGCACATCAGCAATTAGGCCTGGTTTTCATTAGTAGAATTAGTGGTAAAGTCTTCACCTTTCAAAGAATAACTGTAATGAAAACGTTCATAGTAATCTATGATGGTACAGTACTTGTTTTTAAGTAAGTATTGTAATATTGCTTGTCGGTAAAGTTATTATGCTAGTTACTCTACCACTAACTCTACTAATGAAAACCAGGCTTTACTTATGATATATTATTGTGAATGACTTAGTCTATATATTATTTTTCCAGGTATTATGCATGAAACAATATGAACAAAGATTGATAAATCACGACATTATGCGCAGAGTAATGAATGCAATTGATCAGTGCATAGATGATCGTGAGAAGGCATTCCGAATAAGTTTCCTAAGGAGCAGCTGGTCGCCAAACAAATTTCTGATATTGCTTAAAAAGAAGACGGCCTTATTCTTGAAGCCAGTACCGAAAACTGAGTACTACAAACCTCAAAACAGGTGAGACTTTTTCTCTATGACTGACTCAAACACTTTTGAATTTATGTTTCATTGTAAGGCTAGGCGTACACCGGTTAGTCAAGACAAGACAATACAAGATTAGTCACAGTAATTCACATAGTTGCTTATGAAGCAGCACTGACTGATGCAATGACTAACTGGTGTGTGTTGCTTCATAAGCAACTATGTGAAGTACTGTGACTAAACGTTACAGTAATCTCGTCTTGTCTTGTCTTGACTAACCGGTGTACGCCTAGCCTAAGTTAAAGACGGTTTACAAATAGATTTTTTGTTTTCTGTATATGAAGCATTTAATCTCACAGAAACCTTTTCTTAATTTGTTAAAAATAAAATCATTCAAATAAAATTGTTTAGTATCCATTACCTGCTATTATTTATGGTCATTTTTTTGGAAAGCATCTAAACCCACCTCTAAATCAACTATTTGTTTACTATTTTTTGACATTGGGGATCGCACTAAAATTTAAAATACTACTTTACTGTCACTTCAAAAATCTGGTCCGCCATCTTGGATCTGCCATATTGAATGTAACTCCATATTTTAAATGGGAAGGTGGTCATGTTATACATGATTTCGATACAGAATTTCAATAGAAAATGAATGGCGAAAACCGCACATCCATATGTCAAACCGTTTTTAAGATATTTTAATTTATTAATCAGATTATAATTAAGTTGTCTGATTAATAATTGAAATGTCTTAAAAATGATGTTGAGTCTCAGAAGTTCAAATGGCGGATATCCAAGATGTTTGAGATCCCATATCATCTTTTGAGTCACAGTAAAGTAGTATTTTCAGTACGACCCCAATGTCACCTACCGTTATACCTTCGTATAAGTGTTATTAAGCCGTTTCCATAATATTCACCAACCCTGTATAGTGAGTGTTATGTTGTAACAAGAAATAAGCAATATTTATCTTCTGACAAACTGTTTGAATTAGTATATAGCATAATAAGCTTATTGCATCGGTGTGCGAGCCGCCTGAATCTTCAGGTTTTTTTTCTGAAGATGATTTGTTTTCAGATGTCGTGACAAGGTTTACCGTCTTGTTCAGAGACCAGCATACGACTTGGTTATCTTCATAGTGCTGCTCGCGAACGTGATATCATCAATAAACAAATTGACTCTCCAATACTCAATGTATTATAACGTAGTATCGATGAAGTACAATATGATTGATGCAATTAGCTTGACAATCTACCTGGTTGATATCGCATTGAAGGTAAGGAATACTCTGAATATTATTAATAATATAATAATAACAACTTATTTTTTCATATAATCCCTAATACGCCTGGTTTTTCTTTCCTTGATATTGTATTTTTAATCAATTAAATGAATATGAATATTCATTTGAACAAAAATAGAATTTGAAGTAAAGAAAAAACAGGTATTAGCCCAAAACTTCTGTTCCAAAATTTACTTGGGAAATGAATTAAAATAATTGTATTATTTATTATCTATTACCGTAATAATATTCCTAAGTAAAATATTCCTGTAATTACCTAAGATTAGAGCTTCGCTCGACTTCCTTCTCGTTAGTTACGACACGACTATTATGTTTTCATTACTTCAACAAATCTTCTGACTATAATCATATTCATTTAATTTGACGCTTGGCATTCGATAGATAGAGAGATATTATTTCTTGACGTTGCTGATGACCGTAGAGTACGATGGCAAAGAAATAATACCTCTCTATCTATCTCACTATCTAATGCCATGCGTCAAATTAAATGAATCTACATGTAGATCTAAGCTTTAATTCTAGATTATTAAATACGTCTTGAATTCTAGAGTATGATAGTTGTATAATGCACGTAATATACAGTAATACAGAACGGAAATAACAGTAATTGCAATATTTGATCCACTAAAGGAAGAATAAACTATGGAAGCTTAGTGGATGATATGGATATGAGATCAATTTGCTTATGGTAATAGTATGATGCAGTGGCGTAACGTTTGCCAACTGGGCCCCCCGCAAAAAATAATTCCGGGGCCCTCCTTCTAAAATCTCACGCCCCTCTCTTATTAGCCCCTTTTCCCTGAACCGCAACCCTGAGCGGAATAATTGAAAATCGAACATCATAATACTGAAAATACGTGTAGGAATGCAATATGAATCAAATAATAAATATGAATCAATTTTTTGTACCGTAATAAAGAATTAAAACTCACTTTCACAAACTCACTGCTTACAGCTCACTTCACAAATTTCTATTAACCAAAACGCGTTTACATGCGTCCAGCACAACGGTTCTAAACGAACTGAATGAAAATGAAATAATGAATTGAGATTGACTGAGTAAGCTATAGGCATAGACTAACTATACATAGACTAACTTGTCTGTGCTATAGGCTATTCTTCGACAACTCTTGCAGTCTATTTCTATTTTTTATACTGTATTATGATCAGGAATTCGATGGGCGAAACAATATATTTGTGTAAACAGTCTGGGTCTGGGAACCGAATGTCTGTCTCCAATCTCCATTCAATAATTTGTAAACAAAATGCATTATTTCCTGATAAGCTACTTTAAACCTTTTGTTAATTTTGTGCAACTACAGTATTCACGTTCTTCCGTCATAACAACTTTCTTAATGACAATTTTTAACCAACTGACATTCTAATTGTTGATGCATAATTTTTTTTACAATGGACAATTATGAATTATTGAAATTTGTGTTTATGGTTGTTAATTGCCCAAAATAAAACTTTTGCTTTTCTTGTTCAATCATTACTTTAATTTTATTTCTTAAAAAACATATGATATTATTTCAGGCCCTAGCCCGGGCCCCCAGGGCTGGGCCCCTAAGCGGGTTTGCGGGGGTGTAAGTTACGCCACTGGTATGATGGTTTTGAATGTACATGAAACGGCGGAGTTTTAACATATAGCAGGATCCTTTTAACTAGTCAGAAAACATATGTTCGACGAGTATGTTTCACAATACTTAACCTACAAATGCTGAATCTCGCAGATTATTGAAAAGGTCTTTTAAAAAGTTATTCTTTGAAAGGTCTTTAAGCCTTTCGATTATTGTGTCGAAATCACTGTTTAATTATTACCGAAACAGCTGATTTCTGACAAATTAAAAGGATCGTGCTATATGAATGTACATTCTTGGGGGAGGTTCAACAAGGACATCCTTCCCATCAACACTCAACCGTAAAATGGTTGGGAAATGAATGGACGTGCAGGCTAGAGCCTGGGTGTTCCGAACCCTTTTGACAAGTGAATTGAATTTTAATATTGTTCTAGATAACTGCATTTGGTTGGATAACGTTTTTGTCTTCGAATGTCTACAAGCTCGACGTCATCTCAACAGTTCTTGCCACAATTGAAGTGTTCAGCCCCTACGACGCCGCGGATCGAAGGATGAAAAACTGCATTCTCATCATCAGCACTATGAGTTTCCTCTTGAAGTTATTCAGGTGTATTATCTATGGATTTCTGAGTATCAGACAGGTGAGGCTCAAAATATCAGTGAAAACTTAATATAACTTACAGGGAGCTGACAAACATAACCTCATCTTCTAAGGGAGAGGAAGTAAGAGAAATCAGGGGAGTAGGATATCGGCCATTATTATTGGACCTAATTTTGGCGCTGTATTTGAAAACATCTACATAACTTCTACCCAAACCAGCCTAAAAAACACAAAATCCGACAAAAATGTTGTATTTTGCCGTAAATATTAATTATATTCTCTCAACAGTTTTTATTTACACCGCAAAAGATACCATAAACTTTCAAAACTCTTCATGAAAATTAAATTTAACATGATGGCTCTGAATTCAAATACAGCGCCAAAATTAGGTCCATAATAATGGCCGACATCGGTCCAGAGTGTATTCGGCCAATGAGATCGAGACACAGCATGGCCATCTTTAGACAAAACTCAAGAAGGCCATGGACACAGGCTTCACCCTTCTTTAACATAGGGAAGATAGGATTCTTCCACTCCATCAATGACAGCCCCCTGGTATTTCAGAACTCTCTACCAATATTCTAGGGCATTGTTTCTGGGTGAGAAACATATCTAAATATCATATTTCAATTGTCCAGAAGTCCTTAGTTACTCACACAGCTGCCATTTTTTTCACTTATTATTTTTTCAAAATAATGGTTAAACAAAGGGAATTGAAACTTTGTACAAACATTTATGACAACTAGACAAAGCTACAAAAAAAATTATGACAATTTTTCAAATTCAAGTTGTATCAAAGAGATATTTTTTCTTCCTGAAAAAATCACACTGACAAAAGCAATTTAAGTTTGATCATTTTATACTGTAACTTACTTAGAAATTTCAAAATCAGTGTAGTTTAAATATTAGAACAAAATCCACAACACAATAATAATTTATTATATCGAAAAATGTTTTTTCTTCCAGATAGCTGGTGCTACCATAACCACTGTGGTTGAAAACTACATTCTCAGGCAATTACTATTCGGCTACCACGTCGGACGTACTTACCTGTCAATTATTGACGAGATTCAACAGCGCATGCTCCAAATAGTCGACAATGAATTCTATTTAAACGATATCAATGTGATGCTCGAGAATCAGAGATTGGAACTGATGGAGGAAATGGGTATGGTCTCATATCTTGAAACTGATTATACCGGATGTTTAAAAAAGGACGCAAGGTCGAATTTTTCCAATTCCCTTAGAACTTGTTATCCAATAAATCGAACCTTGGTATTTCGAAATACTTGATTAATCGGAATTTTTCCGTTCCCCTTGAGATTTGATTCATCAAGGTTTTACTGCATAGCAGGATTATTTTAAATTGTCAGAAAACAGCTGATTGATGTACGCTTGTTTACTGTTTTTAAATCAGCTGTTTTCTGACAAGTTAGAATAATCCTGCTATACAAAATTAATGAATACTGAGAAAGCACTTGTACATGTAAGCGGTATACAATGCGTTAATAAAGAGTGCAGTAGTGCTAATACATTATAATACTTTGAGGAATTTGAGGAAAAAACTCCTATGCAGTAAATACTCTCCCTCAAACTTTGAAGTGCGTACTTTTTGAAGCACTCATTAGTTATTGAACGCGGATCTTATCTGTGTTGTAACACGAAATCTGTACTGCTTCTAACCGCTCTTCATAGTTCCAAGTTCCACTACTAGAAGGCGTTACACTCGCCTCAAACAGGCGCAGTATTAGTGATGTATTGGTTTTATAGCGTTATATTTTTTGGAGCATTATTTAATTTTCATTTGAGTAATTCATTAATTGTAACCAAATCGTTTGGTTTATAATATTGTACTAAATTGTGACATTAAATATGTATTGAATTGGCACCTGCTGAAAAACCTAGCAAGACCCAAAAATGTAATTAATTTTTAATAAAATTAATTGATTGATAACTTGAATGTTGTTTTTCCAGGACTTATTCAGATGGACTTTCCCATAGTGGCTATAACTGCCAAAACCCAGCTTGCTATGCTCACTGTTATTCAGGAGATGAAATGGACTGTCGGCAATTTGGCTGATAATGGTTAGTTAGTAATTCCTTATTGTAAATTATTTTACTAACATGATACTTCTGACACAGTGTCTAGTGTTTTCATTATTATTATTGGAATATTTTACAAGTAAAAGGGAATATAATAAAATGAGTGTTAGGTAAATCTCAGCATTTTAAACTCATAGCTCAATTTTAAATAATTATGAAGATTGTCCTTTCACCAATAGTTTGAAATGCATCCAAACCTCAGAAATCAGGATTAAAAGGAGTCAAAACAGACAAAAATAGTGCTTGTGCATAATAAGAGTATTTTAAAATTAATATTGTTGTGGATCCATCTTCTTTTGCATTTGATAGAATGTAAACACTATAGATATAACTTGAAAAGTGAGAATATTACTTGCATAAAATCTTGTGTTTATGGCCTTGTAGGCACATAACAATGAGAAATGGCCACAAACACTTAATAGAATACAATAAGTTTTATTGTTTTTTATTGCTAAGATACATTATAGCAAAATTTCTAGCAGATTACACATAAAAAAGAGTTTATATTTATATAGTTGAACAAGTTATTAGAATTAAAAACACTAAATATGTGAGTAATACGGAATGGTTTTATGATAACTGCATAATTTTATTATACTGCATATTTTATTATTGAGGGGGGTGGCTGCCCCCCTCAATAATAAAATATGCAGTATGATAAAATTATGCAGTTACCTTACAAACACTTTCACTTTTTGAATTATCTATACTGTCTACAAGTGTATTTGAATTGTTGTAGGTTTAATAGATAAAAGTGAACAGCAAATCCTGATGACAGACTTGACTAAAAGACAAGTTGAATGCATGAAGGTAGGATTCATCACGCCACGCAATCCCCAATCCTTCGTTCAAGACATAAGCTGGTTGGAAGGCGAAGAGATGATGGCTGAATTTCTAATGGTCAGTTTGTCCATTTCAATAGAGAACCTAGTTCATCTCTGTTTTAGTTTATTGATTTTTTTGCTATTATTTAAAAAAAAGGAACTGTTTTCAATAATATGATAATTTATTATTTGTAAAATTTTCAAAGTAAAACTCATTCGATGTTGAAAGGTGGTGGCTCCATCTTGGTGGCCTAGTATGGCGTTGGCCTTAGACTTATCATAGAGTAACTATAGAACATTGCTATTCTGTCACAGAATTTCTGTGGTTGAATTCAAGAATGATTTTTTTAAAAATAGTATTGCAATATTCTCAAAATGTGCAATTTGCATTGCTCCTTGGTAAATGTGCTGAACTTCAATTTGAACTTCTACTTATCAACATCGTTCTATATTATTTGAATTTTGGTGATCATTCTTTTTTTCAACCCGCAGAGAAAAACACAAATACTGTCATTCCTTGCTGATGAGTTTCTGATATTTAGAGGAGAAAAACCCCAAGGGCTGTATATTCTTGTTTCGGGGTTGGTGAAAACGTTCTATGAACCTTCGGTGTGGACAATTGATGTAAGTTACTACACTGTTTTAACTCTTACATTTTTAATTTTCCATTTTCTCAATATTTCTCTCTTACTTTGAGTTTTTGAAAATTATCTGTTAAGTAAAATTTGACTGCATGTCGTGAATTCTAGTGTTGAAACAATAGTGAAAATTATCCGCTGGTTATCCATAAAAAAGCAAGCTTTCGAGTAAGATACACAGAAACAACAAAAGAAACAAAATCATAATTGAAATGATACAAACTTTCTACTGTTATGGCGCCAGTATAATTGATATGACTGGTTGCCATTGCTTGATTTCTAATATTCCAGTTGTAAGAAAGCCAATTTATGTATAGCAGGATCAATTTAACTTGTCAGAAAACAGCTGTTTCGAAAATCAATATCACAATACTTGACCTACAAATGCTGAATCTCGCAGATTATTGAAAAGGTCGTTTAAAAAGGTATTCTTTGAAAGGTCTACTTTAAAAAGGTCTTTTAAAGACTTTAAAGGTCTTTAAGACTTTTAAGCCTTTGGATTATTGTGTCAAAATCACTGTTTACTTATTGCCGAAACAGCTGTTTTCTGACAATTTAAATTAATCCTGCTATAACTTGGAATAAAAATACCATATGATAAATGATAATGGCATTTATTGTTACAAATCAATCAACTGGCTGGATGACAGAAAATTTGAAAAAATCAATTGAAAGAAAGATAAATAGATTTTTTAATGATTTCTTTCCATTTATTACTTATTTATCAAATTATGTCAATGTAATAATCTCCAGTCCTTTACGTACTGGATTATTTCTTGAGAAAAAAATCAAATGGTGGATTACAGAAAAACTAAAGAGAATCGACATTTTGTCAAGTATACTTTCTGTTCGTTTTAGCTTGTAGAATACCGTGGTGGTATTGGAGTCACTATTTTTTGGGACACTCTGTATATGAAATGTAGTTAGTATGGTCAGTCTTTAATGAATGAATATAGCAGGTCCCTTTTAACTTGTCAGAAAACATATGATCGACGAGCATATGATCACAATACTTAACCTACAAATGCTGAATCTCGCAGATTATTGAAAAGGTCTTTTAAAAAGTTATTCTTTGAAAGGTCTTCTTTAAAAAGGTCTTTTAAAGACTTTGAAGGTCTTTAAGACTTTTGATTATTGTGTCGAAATCACTGTTTAATTATTACTGGAACAGCTGATTTCTGACAAGTTAATTGGATCCTGCTATATCTGTTTAATCAACAGCTGTCTGAAAGGTATGGCCAGCTACCAAACTGTGACTTTCTGATTCATTTGAATTTCTCCACAAAACAAGATGACATCATAGTGCCCGGAAATGTTTTTGGAGAGATTGGGTTGTTGACGGGGCAGCCATACGACTATTCAGCTATTGCCTTTGCTGGCTGTCAAGTAAGTGGGGTTCAAGTGAACATTTTTAATCAATTAAATAAAAACTCTTGAAAGTTATTTGATCGTTCGTTGCATTTTTCAATCCGATGTTTTGATGGGTAGTCTATGACTTATTACAAGGTTACAACAATTAGGGCCGGTTCATGAGCTCGGGATTTAGCCAAGTCCTAGACTAAAACGTGTGGCTACCGTAGCATCGACAAACGTTTGTCTCGACAGGTTAGTGGGTTAGCAGCATAGAGAGCCCTTAGTACATAGTGTGGTGTAATGAATGCCACATTTCATTTTTTTAAATTAAATTGAATTAAATTTATTTAATAAAAGCTCAAAAGTTTCAAAGAACATTTCTTAATATAACGGTTTAATAATGCACCAAAGTCTTGCTAAGGCCGACTTTGGCTGCAATACACACTCACTTATAAAGTGATGAATGAAAATACATTTATTTTTCTATTTATTTGATAAAAAAGGATACAGTACACATATATTTTTTACTGAGCAAATATACCCCTCTAGCTGGTAGCTATTTGAGGGGAAATTCTATTATATTTAATTCAGCACAATAAATTTCAAAAGTTTATGAAATTCCTCATTTCTAGCATTTAAAATAACATTTTTACACTTGCACAATAAATAAAAATGTTAGCCATTAGATTGTAAATAATGAAAATAATAATAAGAATATTACAATTATTTATTGTAATTATTTGTGACCTCTGACTAATATTTCCATGCTGTTCCAATTTGTGTGTATGTACACTAGCGAATAATTCTATTTCCTTGAAAATTTGTTAATTTCAATACAATTATATATTCGATTTTGTATTTTTTCATTATGGTTCCTAAAATATTTTTCAATTTAAATGGAGTTCTATTTGTTTGCAATTTTTTGCATAGATCTACTTCATTGCGACAGAGTGGGTGAAAAAAAGCATGGAGTTCCAATCAGACACGAGTACCACCTTGGAATCTCGTATGTGGAAATCTATTGCTAGGCATATAGCCTTGTTGATTACATCTCAGATATCTGTTTCTGGAGTAAGTCTGATAATTAAATTTATTGATCAGCTCAACTTTCTACTTTTTAAATGAAGTTGATCAATTTTTTATAATAGAAATTTTAATTTTAAAGCATTGAATTCATATCACAGTTGTCTGCTTTAGATATCTGTTTCTGGAGTACATCAAAACTTGAGTTATATCGTAGAGAAAGCATAAGCATAAGCAAGTAGATGATTTATCGGCTGCGATGCAGTATATGGACTTCTGTGTTAAACAATTCAGATGATTAGATTGAAGATTACAATTTATTGACAGAAGTCCACTGCACTTTCTCCGATTCATCCCTATGTTAAATGGCGAACGATGGAAAAACAACGTCATGGTGGCGATATCTCTGGGGACTCAAGAGTACTTCAAACACTTGCTGTGTTAATGAAGTGGACGATCGGCGAGACCTCTGAACTCGCCTGGCACAAACTATTTACACCGTACAGTAAAAACCCTTCCCTATCAGATGATTCATCTACTTGGCGTATGCTTTCTCTATGGTTAAATTTATTGAACATTTTAGCTTTCTATGATAAACATCAAGTTAAATAATACTTTGAAATGTAAAATGTGATTAGGTCATTATTGTTGAAATAATTATTTCAACTGGCAAGTGAATCGTAGTTTCAGGATTTTAGACAATGTTTATTGTATTGGAATGTTGCATGCCAACGTAAATTAAAACTGAATTAGCATAATGATCATTAACCAGAAAAGATGTAACGTGTGGTTAGCACATTAACATCTCAACCATAAGCTAATCTTCACCAACCCAGTGATGGGAACAAAAGCACTGCTGGATAACATTGTGTTAAGCAGCTATATAGTGCAATGCAACAATTTAATATGCCTCCAAAATATAGGGAGTGACTGACTAGCCTTACTAACGATTAGCCAGGCTCCCAATGGAGGGTAAAATTAAAATGATCCCTTTAAATTAAAATTAATTAAATAAATGATCATTTCAATTATTGAAGTTATCCTTTATAGATTAAAAGATTTTTTTGTAACTACAGTAATGACTAATGACAGGTCCAAGCATTTCCAACATTAACCGAGAGATGGCACTGAGTTAATTTTACATTTTTTACCCCTTAAATGTAAATTTTACATTTTTTTCACCCCTTGAATGTAAATTTTAAATTTTTTTTCACCCCTTAAATTTTACATTTTTTATTGGATAAGTTGGCGTCAACTATGGGCTTACACTAGTTAGAATTATTTGAATTTAAATTATTTTATCAAATTTTTAATTTAATTTCAGAGCACATCGGGAAGTGAAATCAGACGAAATTTGGGAAGAGGTTTTGTGCCAAATCTTCAATACATTGACAGCATACCATACACGGAACTGATCAGGGACATCTATTTGATTCAAGGCATTGCCTATGACATGAAATTTGGAAAGAAATACGTCGCTCCCTGTTACATTCCTCCTACAGTGAAACTTCTCCATATATCGGTGAGAGCCTTCATTTATTCAAAATTATTATTCAATTCACATTCGGTTAAGTCACGAACACTCATGATTGCTCTTGTATGGATGATCATCACAAAAAAAGCGAGGTGGGACCAATCTTACTCCTCCAGGTTGGCTTCAGGTGGGACGGGTGGGTTTCCACTCCTAATCTTACTCTTCCCTGGGTGGGACCTTCTCGCCAATGAAGAACCATCCGTGTATGAAATGGAATGTTTTCTAAATATTCAATTTACCATAACATCAATATCTGTATCTTACAGCTTTAAAGCTGATGCCGAACTGCTGAGTGGTAACCTGAATGGTAGATGGTTTATCTATAGCTCATACAACATCCATAATAACAAGTTATTGAACAAAATTCCTAATTAATAATGCCATAAAATACGACTTCCGCTACTGCGAATATTCACAACAGAATAATAGCTAGTAAGGAAATTCGATGAACGCTGCTGTACAAGAATTTTTTGCCCGGGCGGGAATCGAACCCAGCACCCCGTGATTTCCGGTCACGTGCGCTAACCTCTAGACTCTAGACCACCGGACATCTTCTGTATAGCAGCATTCATTTTTGACTAAGCAAATTCGGCCAGATATGAAGATGGAAGAAGTTGGGATATTGTAACTATTCTATTGCTTTTGAAATCATTTCAATTTATTGAACGAAATTCCTAATTAATAATGCCATGAAATTCAACAATTGATTAAGTAACCTCTTTAAACGCCGTCGAATTGATTCTCATATTTTTATTATTACATATTTTAAAACCTGTTTAGAACTGTTGTGATAATTTTTATTTTTTAAACTGTTCAATTATTTTATCAATATTTTTCAAACTGTTCAATTTTTACAATCTTTTCAACTGTTTAATTTACTACCATTTTCTTTATGGACAGCTTACTAGTGTTTTTCTCTGTTTGTTAAATGATGACTCCTCCCTGCACACGAACAAATCATCCATGAAAGTAGTATATCCATAGAGTTGACGATAATATGATCCACCTGCCTCCAGTAACCTGAACGTCTACTGGAATCGTGAAATCCAGCCATTAGGAGTTACATGGTATTTTCCTCTTGACTTTTCAATATCCGAGGAAGGGAGAGGCACAGGCTCTCTACATGCAACGTTCTCACTCTGCATGCATACGGTCAGTGTAGAAAACTTTCGGCTCGCCTTCCCTTCAGCTGTTGCTGGATTCGAGACACTCAGGTCACTGATATTATTTTCTCCATGTTTTCTTTACAGACCGCAAAACCCACCGGGACTCCAGCTAAGGTATCGGCTGCCGAGAACGACCAAACCTCTATTTAAAATTTCAGTCTAATAGAAATTTATTGATCAGTAAAACCACTAGTATTAGGGCATAGATAGCCTGTTTTGGATATGATAAAGAACTATCCGTTTACCTCCAACCGAACTTGAACTATAACTATAAACTACAAAACTATTGATTATAGTTTTGGAGAATGCAGCACCACAGTATGTATTAAGATTGATTATGTTTTCTTTACTTTTGTCTTGAAAATTATCATTCAATTGTATTCGTATGGGAAATGAATTTTGAATTCGAACAGGACGTGTACGAGGTGGACGACCCTGTGAAGAAGCAGGTGGGGGCGAAGCGTTCGCCGAGTCAGACGATGAACTCGAGCATTTCGAAGGTGCGCGTGATTCTGTTCGTGGTGCCAGCGGAGGGCGTGGAGGAGTGGGAGATAGTGAGCGAGATCCTCAACAGCCACGAGACGCCCACTGTGCTGAAGGCCGCCAAAAAGTCGCACATCAAACTGCAGGCCGCTGCCAGCAAGGCCAGCTCGTCGTCGCTGCTGGATGGCCGCAACTGGTCGGACGAGTCGCTGGGCAGGCCAGCAAGTACAGAGCCGGCGGTGAGTTCATCCAAATAAAAAGGGGTGTTCACGATGTTGTTTCAACTAGATAAACTGTTATTTGCAAATTTGGGATTGTTAACACCCCATCAACTGGTCGGACGAGTCGCTTGGCAGGCCATCGTCTACAGAGCTTGAGAAAGTATCAATTTTAATTGACAACTGATGTTTATAAAATTTTAAAAAACTGAGAAAATAAAATTCTCAATTACAAATGAACATTCTCAATTAAAATTGATACTTTCTCAAATACAACTGGAAAAGGTGTAGTTAAAGCAACATCGTGAATACCCCTTTTTATTTGGATGAAATACAATTGACCGTTCTCATTTAATGTAAAGATCATTTAATGAGAACGGTCAATTGTATTTCAGAAGATATCACATTTAATTGAGAATGGTGAATTGTAGATGAGAAAGTATCATTTGAAATTGAGAAGATGTCAGTTGTAATTGAGAAATCAAAAAAGAACCAGCTGACCTTTTTCACGTGTTCAACTTCTCATTTACAAGTGACGATTTCTCATTTATAGCAGGAGCCAATTAACTTGTCATAAATCAGCTGATCCGGTAATAATTAAACAGTGATTTCGACACAATAATCAAAAGGCTTAAAAGTCTTAAAGACCTTTAAAGTCTTTAAAAGACCTTTTTAAAGTAGACCTTTCAAAGAATAACTTTTTAAAAGACCTTTTCAATAATCTGCGAGATTCAGCATTTGTAGGTTAAGTATTGTGATATTGCTCTTTGAGACAGCTGATTTCTGACAAGTTGAATTGGATCCTGCTATAATTGAGAATGGTGAATTGTAAATGAGAAAGTATCATTTGAAATTGAGAAGATGTCAGTTGTAATTGAGAAATCAAATTAAAGAACCAGCTGACCTTTTTCACGTTTTCAACTTCTCATTTACAAGTGACGATTTCTCATTTACAATTCACCATTCTCAATTACATGTGATATCTTCTCAAATACAATTTTCTCCTTATACAACTGATGTTTTCTCGATTACAAATCACTCTTCTCAATTACAACTGATACTTTCTCAAATTGAATTGACACTTTCTCAAATACAGTTGGAAAAGGTGTAGATAAACTGTTATGTGCAAACTTGGGATTGTGAACACCCCATCTAAAAACCATTCTGCTATAAGCTACATGTACTGAGTTAGTTTGTGGAATCCCCCATAGATAGAGCTTAGAAGCTAAAAGTAGTACAGTGACTATAAGGCTAGGCGTACACCGGTTAGTCAAGACGAGATTATTCACGTTTAGTCTTAGTACTTCACATAGTTGTGAACACACCGATAGTCATTGCATCGGTGTGTGCTGCTTCATAAGCAGCTATGTGGATTACTGTGACTAAACGTGACTAATCTCGTCTTGTCTTGTCTTGACTAACCGGTGTACGCCTAGCCTTAGTAGTCATCACTGTACAAGGTAGGATTTCATTGGTATGACTGAGCTGCTGTCAGCTGCAGATAGTTGAAATAGCAACTATTTAAAACTAAGAATTTTAGAAAATGAAGTGAGAGATGCTTTGCGCTGCACGGGTTGAACTCGTTCCCATAAAGGTGGGTTTTCGTTAATGCGACCGAGTGCCGCAGCGGAGCCCGACCCAGCGTTGCCAGATGCAATTGATGAAAAATCCCCACTATAAATAGTTATAAAAACCGGCACTCGGTCGCAGTAACGTAAACCCACCTTTAGATTTGCATTGAAATGATTTTCAAATCATTTTATGATGAGTGATTCATTTCTCGCATTCAATTTGCCTTTGCCAGTGTTAGTTTTCATCATTTTCAGCGGTCCCAAAAGCAGTCATTAAATTTATCTCTCATCACTCTTCATATCCATTACCCACGCACAAGCATAGAGCTCATGTGGGCAACATCATCGGAAAAAGATGTAAAACCTCAATTATAAAATTCGGTTCGATAAAAGAACCTAACGGATTTCATAAAACTTATATTTTTCAATTTATAAGATTAGTGAAGAATTATCCAATCATACCACTACATAATTCTAAAAATAGAGGGATTTCGTCTATTATAAGTGAGTTATCACTATGCTTAAGCGAACAGTTCATTGTAAATTAGTATTGATATTTGATTATTTTTTCTCCCCAGGTCAGAACAACCAGTCCTCTTGAGCCTTTGAAACAACAAGCAAAACCTTCAACATCTATTCAAATGGATGTAAGTTTGAATTGTTCATATTCAATCAATTTCTTGAAGTTGGTTTATCTATTTCCAAGTGAAGTTGATTGGCATGTTCCAGTCTACTGATGTTGGGTTGCACCAAGCAAGATCAACTTTGATCAAGGATCAGTGCAATGCTAGTTAAATGGGATCAGCTGATTGAAAATAGTTGATTCCGGTTGGTGCAACCCAACATCATGTGAAGTCATTCACACTTCAAGAAATTGTTGCATTTTCTGGTTACTGCTTTTTCATGTACTGGGACGCACAGCCCTCTCTATGCTGCTACCTACTAGCAAGGTTAGTTGTTAGGCAAAGCTTATGACCGGTGCGTAGAAAGATGAAGCATAGAGAGCCTGTGCCTTTTCCGTTTTAGTATATGAAAAGGTGCAACGTATTTTCCGGATGTTCTTATTAATAAATTCCATATAATAACTGGATTCTATATTTCAATATTCTGTATCTTCATATAATGAATATCCTATGCAATAACTGAATTTGATATACATTTTTAATTGTAAAATATATGAATACACAATGAAAAAGAGAACTAGGACATACAGTTTGAGGAAAGAAATCAAATTTGAGTTTATTAGCTGGCGTTTATTGTAAGTCCACAGGTTTATGTTCTCAACTATTTTTTAAATAATATAATGCTCATTTTAGATTAAACATTCATTTAATAATCATTCTTATCAACACACTCTCATTGAACTGGTTGAAATTAAGGAAGAAAATTAGGTTATCAATAAACTGCCCCCATAAATTTTATTGAGTTTTTTTAGGAGGAACAAACATTTAAATGCGAACCAATTTCATATTTGAGCTAATTGAGGAAAGTTTATAAAACACTTGAAATAAAAATTGAAATTTATTTCTGTATATTAGGAAGAATTAGTTGTAATATTCTAGAAATTGAACCGGTTTTCAATTTCAGGATGAAACCCTAATCGTTAGAAGAAGGAGAATGACGAATGATATAGAAGAAGGGAATGTTGAAAATGATAGCGATGATTCTAGAGACCTAATGAGACCTAGAGACCAGGATACAAGATGAGAATTCTGGAGAAATAATTGAAAAAGAAGTTCAGTTTGTAGCCTTTTTTGAGATGAAGAAGAAACTTCAATATCATCTTCATAGAAGAAGAGGAAAGTTGAATGTCTTGCTAGTATTTAGTTAATTTATCTTTTCAATATTCTTCTCAGATTTTGAGGTGCAATGGCTTTGAAAAGCGTTCTTTATTCTCATATTTTCAATTTTTCATAGTGTTTCAGTTATGTCGTTAATTTTCAAGTTTTTCTGAGTTTTTGATGTACCTTATTGTGTTCAAAGTTTATTGATTTATCTATTGCTCTATAGACAGATATTTGAAAGAAGTACTTCAATCTATTGGGAGTGTAATTGTAATGTTTATACATCTTCACAATAATGTATTTCTTATGGAAATAAAAGTAAGCGAAGAGTGTGTTTGTTGATAACATTCAACTATTATTTAACATTATTATCAACACTAACGTTTCATGTTTATTTATTCATTTATTGACATATACAAAAGCTCACAGAATACTCCATGAAAAGAGCCTTATTGACACACAATAAATTTAATAACAATACAATAATAAAAGTCAACCTAGAAAGAAAAACGAATTTCACAAAACTGAAATTAATTGAGATAAAAGACGAAACTAAACGAAAAAATAAATGAAAGTAAAAAAGCTAAAATTCAAATAATATCTTAAGGAAAAATAAAAAGAAAACAACTTGAGAGTAAAAATAAAAAAGAAGAAAAAGAGGGAGTTTAGATTGTGAATGTTGATTATTCACAACATGTTCGGTAGATATTATACTAATTATTCAAATCATTATAATTATAATTATTCAAACTTTAATTCTAATTATAGCAAAAACAGCTCTTGCTTTGCATGTATCAATGTAGTAGTTACTATATCATAGTAGTTGATTTATTTTTTAAATATGTTTTAAATGTTAGGCAGCTCGTACACCGGAGCAATCAGCAACTAGCAACATGCAACATATATTGTGGTACTTAGCACACCAAAGTAATAAAAAATGAGTTCAAAATGTCTGATGATGAAGACGAAGTGATAATGTTTCATTAAATATTTACATTATATAAAACATTTTAACTTACAGAAATACTTTTGTTCAGCCAGTGGAAAAAAGAGAAAAAATACATACAATGATACAATTATATATTGGGTTTGAGGCAGAGAATCATGATGCGTCTCCCATTTTTAAAATAGTCTCCACATGCTTTAGTTATGAGCTCTTTTCGGCAGGATATGTTTGATTATATACTGATGAGCAGCATCTCCCATTTCTAAAATGGTCCAATTGATCTGCCACACATTAGGCCTATAGTGAGTTGGTGAATGATTAATATATTATCATGAGCGTAAGAAATCTGTGATTAATCGTTACATAAACACAATCTGTTCCAAGTGCTACTCTGCATTGGCTTTTGTCCAAAATATGGAGCGCTTCAAAGCTGAATCCATTGACTCCTCGGCATGCTTGCTTAGCGTATATTCGTGGAGTATGCAGCGACACAATTCTGCTCTCAAATGATGCGTGTCCATTTTTCTTTCCACTTTTTTTGCTCCCGTTTTCTGGTGTGTTGTCGGCTATTTTCGTGAGTTTCTTTGACGAATGAAATGCGATCTCACTTACCACTTATATAAAAAGCTTGTTGCAAAAGTATGGGAAATACCTTTTCAACGTAAGTTGAACGCGTGTTACAAAAGTATATAGCCTGAAAAAGAATGTCAAAATGATTACTATTGTGGGTGATAAATGAATTACTTGAAAAAATAATTGTTTTATTTGGTAAAATTATAAATTTATCATTGAATCCTGAGGTATATTATATAAAAATTATATGTTCAACAAAAATTATTACAGCCTACTGATATTTATGTGAAATTTTATTTTAGAGATAGTTTTGAAGTTTTGAAGAATATTTTTTAATTTAGTAGAGAATTCTTAGTTTTATAGTTTTTCGACTGGGTGGATGATTGTTTACTGAACAATCTCTTGTACTACTGAACGGGTTTCTCTTGCCAAAAAAAGCCATAGGCATATCAATATAGTTTTGCAAAATCTTGTACAAAGTTTTCATTGAATTCGAACTTCATTGTAAACCACTTGAAAAATTTTGATAACTTTTAGAATGTCTTGAAACTTTTTTGAATACATTGTAGATATGAAATTGCAAAAAAGCTTGTATAATTTAGAACAAAAATCCGTTAACCTCGAAGCATCATACCGTAATCAAGATCCATTCAAAACACCTCCTTGAATTTTGATTTTTTTTATGCTGAGGGTGATTCAGACATGAGCGCTAGGCTTGTGCGTGGTTAATGAGAGAGGTGATGATGAGAGATGACGACTGGTTTTCAGGCAGTCGGGACCGACGGCTTAACGTCTATAGTGATACCGTTTCGTGGTCAAAACCAGATCAAAGTAATCTTGAAAATATTCTCAAGAACTTTCAATTTTAGATCAAAAATCTAAATTCCTGTAGAATTCCAACTGAAATCCAGTGTGGCAATTCTAGTAAAACTAGATATTCATTCAAAACAAATCTAGATGGCGTAGGCTACTTCATTTTGACAGACGGCCACACTAATAAATGAACTGAAACCGAAAAGCGTGAAGCAAGGATTTGACTGGTAGTAAATTTTGTCGAATCTAATTTTAGATAACGATACAGATACCTTTTTTAGCCCACACGTTTTTGTTGTTTATGTTCAGAGATTGTGATGTCATCAAACGAGTTGGTGGGGGGGGGGGCGCTGTACCACCCACACACATATATTTTAGTGTCTTTTGAGAAATTTGTTTTGAACTTTCTAGAATATTGTTTGTCATTTTCCTGTAACAAAGACCCTTTTATGATGAAGCATATTAATCATTACAGATTACAATCATTTCTATATTTAGGGTCTTACTT
The DNA here is from genome assembly GCA_017141395.1 of Laodelphax striatellus. Taxonomy (NCBI): domain Eukaryota; kingdom Metazoa; phylum Arthropoda; class Insecta; order Hemiptera; family Delphacidae; genus Laodelphax; species Laodelphax striatellus. The sequence goes on along the minus strand of CM029541.1, from coordinate 5,986,673 downwards.
ATTTTACTATTTCTGTTCATTCATTCAAATATTTTTCTTACTTTAGATTGTTCTATTTGTTATTTTTTTCTATGTTCTTCTATATATTGAGATTTTCCCTCATTTTTATATTTTTTCAATCATTCAAAAACGTTCGTTTCTTTAGATTTCTCTTGCGAATGAAAACGGTTGTTATTTATCTACATCAGTTCAATTCTATGTTATGCGAAAAATTAGCTTTAGTTATTAGGTAACTTATTCTTTTGCTTTATGAATGATTTATTGATTTTTAAATTATTTTGATAAATTTTTCTTTCTTTGTTGATATGATTAATATGATCTTAGTTGAGGTCATATGATTATGATTACCTGTGTTTACCTTTCTTTCTGTGTTACTTTGTTGTACCATTACTTTACCTTCATTGGCTTATCTTATTTATAGATAATTATTATCAATTTATAGATAAGATAATATATTCTTACTTATGTATAGAAAATGGGTAGTTTCAGTTTGTTAGAAATCTCTGCTTCAATCTGTGAGGAGTAGTTAGAGCCTGAATGTTTTATCAACTCTTTGATAAATTTTATTTGCTTATTTGAATTACCGGTATTCCAATTATTTCCTCAAAATAGATGGTTGAATTCACCACTTGAATGTAAGCAAATACCACTTATTAGGTAGCCTTTTATACTAATTATTGTAATTTTTTGTTACTTTTTATTTGTTCCTATTCTTCGTTTCTTGAAATTTGTTCACTTGTTTCAAAATTGACGTTTAGTTCAATTCACTGTTCACTGAATCTACAAAAAACAGATTTTGCTAGTTTTCTACTAACTTTTTCTATCAACTCTTTGTATAATTATTTCTGTTATTTGTTTCTTTGAGTTGTTTCACGTGCGTTTCAAAATAGATGTTCGTTTAGTTGAACTGAACCGCTTGGAGAGAGATAGAAAAGCGATAATGGCTTCAAGAATAGATCTTGTCACCTCTTTACTGACCAGCTGAACTTCTCTGCTTAGCCATGGGGAATTCTAATGGAACTGCCCCCTCAAAATAAATTTATTCTCCTTGCTGTTAACTTGAATAAAATATGTGTGAATTTGAGTGTCAAATACACTTTGAGTCTCTGCAGACCTAGTCGTAACAAAAAGCATATTTATTTTCAAATATGTAACGAGTATAAAGATGTGTTATAAAAATTATATTATATAATTTTTAACAATTATTAGCGTCACAACAGTAGCCTATGTTTCAGTACGCTAGACATAACATAGTAGATTTATTCTCAAAGATGTAACAAATAGAAACAATAGATATGAAAAGTATATTAACTAACTATAATAATTGGAAGCGAGTAAAAACAATTCAATAAAGACATTTTAAGAAACAAATAGTAGTGACAAATGAAAATTAATCAAATCTTACAATAAGTAGTATAAAAGGCTACCTAATAACCAAGTAAAAGCTACAGTAGGCTATCTACTTCTCCTCGCTATCTTTCAATATACTGTAGAAGTTATTTAATAAATAATGAATTTTATGAGTTTCTGGCTCTGAGGCAAGTAGTAATATCATAACAATATACTGTAGTATAATATAATACAATATAATGCTTAACATTTGAGGTTTTAGATAGAAGATAGCAAGAAGATAGTCTTATAGCAAAATAGCGGAAGTCTTCAGAGTATTTTTTTTTCAGAGTACAGTATTATTAAATTAAAATCTCGTTCAATAAATTATTATGATTTGAAGTTTTGTTGAAATACTTGTATGTTTAATAAGTAAATAAAATGGATAAGAGTAAAGTCCTTTTATTTTTATTTTGTTATTGATGAATGATTACGATATTCAAGTCCGAAATATTAATAACTTAATTCCATTACAGTTGAAAATTTTGTTTTTGTATATTTGAAGAGTTGTATGAATGAAGGTGGATCTTAGCATATCGCATTTGAAAAATTAGAGGAATTCAAATAAAGAAGATTGAAGATGAATAAATAATGAAGAAATGGGGGAAATCAATAACTTGTAGAAAATACAAGAAAGCTTCTTCAAAAAGGTATTTTAATATTGGTAGGCTATGGATACTCTAAAATATAAAATGTTATTGCATAGAATAATAAAATGTGATAGCTGAATAGAAACTAGAAATTATTTTAGCACTGTCTTGATCTCACAAATTCCAATGGTGTAAAGGTGTTGAAAAATGTAATCAAGATTCAATTTCCTAGTAGTATCTATTATCAAACTCAATTCTATCTATAGTAGTGCATTTGTCTTTGCTTATGAATGAAAAAGGAAACACGACAATAAACTATTATCAAAGGCAATTCTATCTACAGTAGTGGAATTGTCTTTGCTATCATCAATAAAAGAGGAAACTTGAACGGAAAATAGAATTGTTTTCATGGTAATATTCTAAAAACTCTCATATTCATTCTATAAAACTCTCATAATATTTCATCTCATATCTTTTATCAAAATCTCATATTTCTTTGAATGGTTACAGTAAACTGAATGTCAATTAGTTTATTCTTACCATCACCATAAATACATTATTATATTATACATTCACGGAATCAACGGATTTTGTTACTAAATCAATTAAATGAACTCTATAATATTGGAAATCTTCACTCCAAATTTTCGTTATAAAATATAGGCTAATTAGCAGGATTATAATACTGACAAACAAAAATATCCTTAAATAAAAGAAGCTTGTAGGCAGGCTCAATGGGTTTGCGGAATTATTTGGATGTTTGTTTTTATTTTTCAGATGTCTACCTATTGGAAGATGTTTAAATGGCGTTTCTTTCAATCTAGAAACTCATCTGCTGTGAATTTCAACAATGGAGCCGACGAATCTGTGATGATTTGGGAATTTAGTAAATTATTATTTGACAATCATTAATAAACTATGTAAGTAATAGCCTTTAATATTGAAATCAAAACACAATATAATTTATTGTCTATTCTTGCTTAATGATTAATTTTCATAAAACTTGAGATTCGATAGTTATGACATCATCTTCACTTGAAAGTTGAGTAGAAAGTTTATCAATATTATTTGTATTCCCATTACATGGGTGTCACCAGCATTGAAAAATGTCTTCAATACTTTCCAGCAAAAATCATCATCATTTTTTTCAGAGACTGTATAATAACAGTGTGGCCATTTGATGTCACACTTTTGATTGGTTAGTTCGACCAAATCCACCATACTTTTGCCCACTACTGCCAACTTCCATAACATTCACATTGGAAAGAATCTTGAATAATATGTTATGTTAGTGATACACTTCTAACCCTAAACTTGCCTTTGCGTGAGTTAATTTATTTATATAATGTATCATTATTATATAATTATAATCATTATTGTTATAAAATTATATCATCTATAATTTATCATTAAATTTAAAGCTTTCGATAAATCGCAAGTAAATGTAAATGTAAAGTATTTCTATCTAAATGGTACAGAAACCATTTTTAATGTTAGAGAAGTTATTTTCAATGTGATTCCTCTTAAATTGAGTGAATGGGTACAAATTTGCCTTTAAGCCCATATTAGAAGCCCATATTGAAGTCCTGTGAATATGGCCACCAGGTTAATGAACAAGCTGCCAGTACAGGTTAGAGATCTAAATTATGGAAAATTCAGGCATTGCATGCAGCTATTTCTTCTGAAACCTCTACTCATTGAATTCAGTGAAACTAGATGGAAGGTGGGAAGATTTCATGTGATTTGTTATGGCTTTTGTCTGATATTTGTTTATTTTTAATTACTTGTTTATATTTTAAATGGTTTTAATTTATTATATTTTGAACTAGATTGTGTTATGATATAATGATATTGGATGGTGTACTAGTATAGATTTATATTGAATATTATGTTTGTAACACTTCTATTTTTGACTGGCCCATGTATTAATGTGTAATATCTTTTTGGCTTAATAAAGTATTCTATTCTATTAGAATTCAAAATATTGGAAAAAGTATGGCGGTGGCGGGAAAGAAAATTTCAACACACTGTTATGGCCCTTTTCACACAAATAGCCACACTATTATTACACAGGCTCTGTAATTTTTACTATTATACTTACTGGTATTTATTATTCAAAAAGTATTATATTTACTATCCTTACTGCATTATTATGAATCCGTATCTACTCTGCAACTAAATTTACATCTATCAAATTCCACCTTATAAAATAATCTTGGATGGAACAATTGACTAGTTAAAGCACCCACATTCTATACATTCATATTATGATTTGTCTCGTTGTAATCCATGTCTACAGTGCTTTTCATCCTTGAACACCCCTGAACACAGAGAAAGTCCACCACCACTTTCCGAGCTAGCGAATCACACGCCTACAGCGTTGCCAATACTAACGCACTACAAAGAGTGTATATAGTAACAGTGTGGCCATTTTTGTGAAGCACTCCATAACAGTAAGTGGAGATCATTTATTTTCCCGCCGCCGTCATACTTTTGCCAAATTTTTAATTTTGATATGAGGCTACAGGCAAACATGAACCCAATCACTCATTTGTCAAACTTATTTTAAGAGAAACAACAATATTGGGGAGAACAACATATTAATTGTACATATATAATTGTATATATAACAACATATATTAATTGTGGGGAGGGTAATTAAAAATACATTAATTAATTAAATTAATTAATTGAGGAGGGAATTAATTAATTATTAATACGAGTAGGGTCTATAGGTTTGAATAGACTATAGAATTGACATTGAACTCAGAAAGAAAGGAATAAAAATACAAGTTGAGTTTATAACAAAACTTTATTCTCCTTATTAACAACACAACGATGTAATGACAGTTGACCAGCATTCACTTCTCAGATCTTCAACATGAATGCTCCACCGTATTTCTCTTTCCCCACTAGATTTTCTATTTTTTCTTGAAAACTTGATCTCACACACTATATAATAAATACATGTTGTAAAAAATAAATTAGTACGATGATTTGTCGTGAATATTATACAAAAAGTAGGTAATAATAAATAGGTGTCAGTGGAATAAGGTGAGATAAGGGTGCGGCGCGTTTACTTTCCGAGGAGGATTTTCCTTGAGGCGCCGATATTTTGGCCTGACTGGCTGGCTCCCTTGTTGGTTCCCGCCTGCAGACCGATTATGGTCTGACCGGACTTCAGCTGAGCCTCGGTGAATTCGCGCTTGTTTTCGTCGGATGGTTTCGGTCCCAACCAGGGTCCCTTCCAGTCGGCGTGTTTGTATGTCTGTAAACGAACAAATAAAACAACTTTTAATTTTATTTTGTTGGCAATGTGCATATGATACTATTGTTTTTTGTTAGTCGTAGATTAACAAGACAAGACGAGATTGTCACGTTTTGAATAATTCACTTGTATATACACTGATGCAATGACTAATCGTGTTGCTTCATACAACTGTGATATGACTATTCTCGTCTTGTCTTGTTTCTTTGGTCGTCGTAAAAATAGTGGATGCGATATTTGGACTTTAAATCTACTTGTGAGATACCTTTATATACTCGCTTCGCTTGTATTTCAACCTTGTATCTCACACGTGGTTTATCTACGACCGTGTTATAACGCAATCATTACAGTTTCATAATTGAAATCGAAACAGTAGCTTTTTCGAAATGGAATTTGAAACTTGTACTGTAATGACCTCATTACAAAGGCTCTCATAATACAACCATTGCATAAACTACTATAATTTGACTGTCGTGAGATGAAATCATTTTCATGAGCTCAATAGGGATTTTGTTGCAATAATTCAACGATTCTATGGTGGTTGAATTTGATGAACTTTTGTGCAATTGGTTGTTATTTTAAAACTTGAAAAACAACAGGTAAAGCCGTTGTGGTTACTGGCAACCAGCTGGTAGGCCTAAGCCCACATAGGGCTGTTGAGCCATTGACAAACAAATAAAGCCGTTGTGCTTATAGTTTTGTCTTCTTTAATAATTTATTATCTGTTGTATTGAAGTTTTCAACAAGAATCAAAACTTATTAGGCAATCTCATACCTATAATAATTATTTTCTCATTTTAAATTTTGTTTGTTAAATTTATATTCAATTTGAATTAAAAATAGGTACTTACAGTCCTGCCAAGGGCAAATAGTGTGTTTGTGACTTGAGCAATGTCTTTCTTCTCCCACAGGTCTACCGTTTGAAACACGTCCACTTCAGGTACTCCGTAGTCTCGCATTGCTTTTTGGAAGCTGCAATTGAAACGCCGTGTAAGAGCATAAACTTGATTTATAAATGAAGTGATAATATCGTCTAGTAAACAGTCAATAAGCTGGCAGTTATCCAGTGATGAGAAATCGATAGAATTTACTAAGCATTCAATTCGGAAAGTTTGCTTCATTATTTAAAGGTAAATATATAAATTTCAATCGTTTAATACCTTAAAATTTGTTCAAACTTTCAAACTCTTAAAAATGATTTACTACAGGCCTATGCCCAAAACTGGGAATAATTAGTTTTGAATCATATTGTTTATTTCATAATGTTTTTATTTTCACAAGTCAAAATTTGAATGAAATTCAGATTTTACCGGCCCAGGTAAATACAGAGTGTTTCAGAACTCCCTACCAATATTCTAGGGCATTGTTCCTGGGTAAAAACCATATCTAAATATCATATTTGAATTGTCCGGAAGTCCTTAGTTACTCACACAGCTGCCATTTTGATTTTTTCACTTATTATTTTTTATCTCAATAATGATGAAACATATGGAATTGAAACTTTGCACCAACATTTATGACAACTAGACAAACCTACAAAAAAACTATGACAATTCCATTTCCAATCCATAAAACAAAATGGCGGCCATTTAAAATTTTGTTTCTTGAATAACTCGAAAACCGTTGATATTACGAAAATTTTACAAGAATAACTTTTTTAGTAAATTTAATTACAAATCGATTGAAACCTTATTTGTTAAGATTGGACCAATATTGACTGAGATATGGCAGCTTTAGTGATAGGTGACCGCTGGAGGTTACTTGAACTCCTTTTTACTGTCTTTAAAATTCACACAAAATAATCTAAAATCTCTTAAAAATAACATGCAAAGCAGACGGAGACTGTTGCATTGTTGTAGCAGACTTTAGCCGCAAGCCCAGTGTGCACTGCAACCAGCCTCACTACACAATACAATTTGAGTACCGGTACTCATTCTCTTGATAATTTTTTGGGAATTGGCAAAAGTGTAGTGGATTTGTCCAAGCTAACCAATCAAAAGTGTGACATTCAATGTCCACACTGTGACTATACACTATCTGTACCATCAGTGTAGTACATCTTTCTAAATGCAACACCATTTTATTGGTTCTAAGTTGATAAAAATTAATCTAAAATAAAAAGAAATCCATTTATTGCTGCTATGGAATTCTGTTGATCAGTAAATTCATCAATAGAATACTATTATACAGTGTCTGTAGGTGCTGGCAATGCCAAAGCATTACTCACTTGTTGATGTTCTCCATCATCTTGAACTGTCCGCCGGAGGTGTTGATCTTTGGAATGGCGCCCGGCTTGAGTTTGTTCATGACCTCGCAGAGGATCTGTCCGTCGCGGATGACGTCCTCGTAGAGCTCTCCCTTGGGAAAGCGCTTGCCCAGCACCAGCTCGATCCACTCCTGCGCCTCGGCTTCCTGGTCCGGGTCGCGTTTGCTCATCAGCTGCAAACATCAAAGTTCCTTTTGTTGGATAACATTTCAGAAAATGGCAATCTCACACTAAACAGGCAGATAAGCTGTAGCAACTATAAGTAACCATTAACATTTTTTGGCTCAAAAAGTTCCATGTTTTATTTAACATTTTAAAGAACACTAGGCCTATCGTTACATCAACTTTGAAAATTTATATTATTTAAAATTCATGTCTAAATAGAAATCCTATTTTTTATAATATTTTTGTATAAACCTATTTCTAATTCTGTGCTCGGATTTTTTCTTTGCAAATGCTTTCTTTTCAAAATTTTAATGTGTTGTAATTTTCTAACGTTTGTATTTACTGCTGAATAAATTTAATTTGATTTGAAAAATCCTCGAAAATAGTAGCGCATATCCATCATAATACATATTTGGGAGGAATATTTGGGTCTCATATAATTTTCACTAAAACCTTGGGCCTTACATAATAGACTACCTATTCGAACATATTTTTCATTAGTTGATTGTGATCAAACTATTCAACTTTGAGAATAATTCCTCACAAAACTTCAGTTGATAATGCACTAAAGTAGGATTTTAAATCTTCCTAAATTTCTCACAATGTTGATGAAAAAATTCCGTAAGAGACTACTTGAAGATTTCTTAATTTTAATCAAATTATAAGAAAACTATAATCACAGATAAGGTATAATCTACCTTAGGATTACTACCTTATCTGTGCTATAATTGTTGTAAACTGTACGGTAACCTTTCACAAAACTCTTGTCCATAAGCAACCTGAGTAAACTTTTTTATTTTCTCAAATTTTCTACTATATAGATAAAAAAGGCACCAAAGTTAACTTTTTCAAATTTTTCCACAATATTGATAAGAAAATGCACCAAAGTAAGCTTCTTTCAAAATTCCCCACAATATTGATTGAAATTTTCCAATAAAATGCACTCACTAACCTTAGCTCTGACTGCGCGTTCCAAAGCCATCCTGTATGTTAGGTTAGTTTAGTTGTCACTGTGAAGTTCAGAGATGAAACTTGAATTGGCAAGTGCAGGGGGGGTGTTCCAGCTTTTATACGGCTGCTGGGGGGACTAGTGGGTGTAGGCGAGAAGAGTGGGGGGACAGAGTTCCGAAAATATCGTCTGTGTAACGTCTCTTAGAAATGGATTGCCCCTTACTCGAATTCCAGCATTGGTCACTTTGGCTCCTCGTATTTCTCTCTCTCACACACCCTCTCACTCTCTCTCTCACCCCCACCTCCTCTCATTCTCTCTCACTCATTAACACGGTCAAGTGTTACTTTAATGGAAAGGATGGCCTTAGACATCCTTTTCCAAAAAAGGACATAATAATTTATTGATCGAAATTTCTAATTAATAATGCCATAAAATACTCTAAATTAATAATTAATTATGAATTTCGATCAATAAATTATTATGATTTTTAAAAAAAAAGCAATTGACTAATTGCAGTGTACCATTTCCTTCCAAAAAAGAACATTATAATATGTTCAAAATTTATCCTAATTCGCCGTAGATAAATTTCAAATATGTTAATATTATCATATTGCATCTAATACTAATATTGAAAATTATAAGCTTATAATTCATAAAATTGATAGAATAACATTAGGCTACTTATACTTACAATTTTGTAATTTAGAATCAAAGCAATTTTATTTGTTAGGCTATCTACATTACTACATGAATGAAGTATAATCTGTTTTTTTCTCTCTCTCTTAGAATGGACATTTCTATGTTCAAATCCCGCCGTTCCATGTAGATATAGGTTGATCATATAATTGTTAGTACAGTAAATTTTATATCTATATAATAAAATAAGTTGTTGAAGTCTTGTGCTTTGTTCAATCAATCAAGTGAAATTTCTATCTTTTTTAACTGTCATAATCTATAATTTTAGCCAATATATATTATGTAGACTACATGTAGCCAACATATTCATGTAGACTACATGAATAAAGTAAATAATCTAATCTGATCTCTCACACACACTGTCACTCTTTCTCTCTCTCTCTCGTGCTTCATTTGTCTATGTATTTATCTCTTTCTTCGAGATTTGGATCACGCCTCCCCGAAAATAACCACCGTTGACCATCAGATTGAAGAAAACTTGACCATCAAATTTGATTGAAAGCCACAGATGTGTTTTTTCCACAACTCTGTGAATGTTGTGACATTACCAATAAATTCTTCATACCTTTTACGCTAGATTTGATTTGTCAACTATTTTTGAAGTGTTGATTTAGCTCAAGGTTTGAATTTATATTAAATTCTTTGAATTTTTTCCAAAAACTGACTTGATATTTTACTAAATTTATGTAGGAGTAGGACAGATGAATCTTTGATTGTATGTAATTGCATGATGGCAATATTTCGACGTTAGGTACTTACTGCATTCCTATCACCAATTTATTTTGCTATGTGTATTTTTAGGATAAATGAAGCGAATCAAACTCTTTCCATAGTATCTTATATCATACTATAATAATTTAAGGTGGTCCAGGAACATTCCCAGTAACTTTCCTGAGATGCAATAGTTCAAGGCAGGATCTTCAATATACCATATTCCGCATATTAATTTTTGTATTTTTTTGCTGTGGTGATGCCCACATAAGCTTTCGGCTAATGTGCGTGGGTACTGTAATAGAAAGGATAATGATGATGATGAGAGATGAATGGACCTACATTTTTGAGTGGATTCCAAACCACCTAGAAGCGATTTTTATTCTCATGAATTAATCAATTAAGAGAAAAAACGTCATTAAGAGAAAAGGCGTCAACCTGAAAAATGGTTACCCTTACAACAGGAGTAGCAGGAGCACGTCTCTTATCAAATCTAGCGCTTGGATACCGGTACGACCACGAACCCAACTGCTTTCCATGTTTTTATACAGGGTGATCATAAAGTCTCTCCGCTTTAGCAGCGTGGTGGTACATAATGGTTAGAAACGGTACGCAAATGGAATTCTGTAGTACCCTGCAACAAGTAATGCACTTTTAACATATACTGTAATAAATTTCCGGTGAATTTTAATAACTTGTTGTTGTTTAATAGGCTAAATAACTTGTTCTCAATTCATAGAGTGTTTCATTGTATATTTCACTGTGGAGGGAATTTTAGTTATGTAATTTCCATATAGCTATGTTCTACTACTTTGCATAGTAATAGCTATAAAATTTATTTTTTATTTATTCGTAATTATTATGAATAAATTTAATTCATCTAAAATTTTGAAATAAATAAATTTCTATTAATAATGTTCTATTACTTGGCATACTAATAGCTATATCAATTAAAAGCCTATAAATTCATCTAAAATTCAAAATAATAAACCAAAACACTAATTATCCACGCTAGAAGTTACAAATGGGATGACTGTGATGATTTATTAGTATCCTCCCTACAAAATAGTAAGATTCATTATGTTATCTTCATTCACACCGTGTAATCTAATTAGGTTAGCGCAAATTAAATAAGATATATCAAGACAAAATAAGCATATCGCTTTATACTTCTCGACAAGTTTAAGGACTGTTAAAGTGCCCAAGTCCCAATTACAATTTTGGGCCACCGTCCAGATCGCAACGTACGTTAAGATACTACGTGTCGAGTTGGTAATACACCAGGTGTGTGGGTGTAGGGAACTTGGGAACTGTTCCAAAAAATTCTGTTAATATTCTGGCGATGATACGCATTTGGGTGTCGGTTGCAATCACTTTATGAGTTATTCTGTTATTATTGGAACAGTGATCTTTGTCACCGGTTATTTTTGGACGGTCCACTGGTTTATAGGCTGATGACAGGATGGAAGCTTTTGTAATCACAAGATGATATGTTTGTTAGAACATTATGAAGATCTTTAATGGAACAAGTTTATAGGAAAAATCTGTGATGAAAGTTTTTGTACAGTAGACTACATGCAGTAAATTGCTCAAAATCCACACACAGGGTGCTCAAAAGAAAATTTGACATGAATAAAAATGTCATTGTTATTATCAAGTACACTTTCTACAGAGTGAAATAAATAACTATTGAAAACGAAAGAGTGTGTACTTTTCTTAGTATTAATATAGATTGCAGCACTCGGTCACTATTTTATTCTGAACTATATTGTAACATTTTATTCTAATGATGTTATAATTTTTCTTCCTGGAAATATTCTCCTTAATAGTGTTATACTCTACCATAGACTAACTATACATAGTGTTGTCTGTGACTCTACTATAACAAGGGAATTTCATATTTTCATTATTCTCATGTAATCAAATTGCATTAAATTAATTTATGATGGACTGTTCCTATTGAAACTGTGTTTATTAAAGAAAATGAAATTAATATGATTTGATTTGAACATTGACCCTGTAAAAAATGTATTTATTTATTCAGTAATTTACAAATGATACCTAATGGTAAGGTTCAACAGGATTAAGATGACTTACTTTTCATTAGGACTCCATTCATCTTGTTTCTATGTGTAATTCACTTATTTATATGTCGTGGGTAGGCCTATATTTTTTAAACTCTCTGAAAAATCGACGATTAGGACATTATTGAGAATGAACCTACCGTATGTACATACAGCATTTGTATCACATTATTACTAGATATATTCATCATCATTTTAGTCTGAATTTGAGTTTTTATTGTAGAGCTTACTAGATATACAGGTATTCATCATTTTAGTCTAAATTTCAAGTTTCTATTTTAGAGCCAGCAGATCCACACAAGCTAATAAGTATGCATTTTTGTTGCAAAATCTAACTCTCCAAGATCCAAAAACGATTTGGAGAACAAAGAAGTGATTTGAAATAGAATTTTCCACCAGTTGTATACAGTCTTCTATCGCTACTTGTTTATCGAAACGTTTGCTATGTTTATAAGTTCAGAAACGAATTCCAGTTGGGGGCTCTGTATGTAGGGGCGCATCAGATTTATAAATAGATGACGCTTTCCACATTATTCGTTCCAAGTTACAATCATAACAGCAGTGGTCGGCATTGTGAGTCTCATTTGTATTCGAATGTAGATCATGGCAGCTTTAAGGACCTTGATTTCAGTTGAAACGGGGTCTCAAAAAGCCATTAGCACCACACTTGCATTGTGTTATTATTGGACCTGCCAAGCGCCAACTAACTTAGTTCTGTTACACTTACCACTGAAACTAACATTATAATGTATTTCGGATCACTGTAATCAATCACCGTTTTATGAAACTTGAAACTCAAATTCTCTCTTATTTATTTATTTAGCGTATAGCTTTTAATAGTGGGGAGACCCGAGTAGGGTTGTTCCACTTCACCAACATAACCAATCATCCCTTGATAGGGAACATGGTGTAAGTTAGTTTTCACTTAAAAAAACGACACTAGCATTTGAAAAAAAAAGTAATTTTTGATATAAAGTCCGGAAAATATAACACTAAAACAAAATAAATTAAACTGGAATCAAATTAACCCTAAAATACTATATTATCTTATGAAAGAATGAAACGTCATTATGTATGTAACTTGAAACTTCAATCCTCTCTTTCAAGAGTTGTCTTTCAAAAGCACTATTTCACAAATATACCGAGTGTTTCAAGAAGGACGCACTTCATGTTTGAGGGGGAATAATTTCTGCTTAGGAATATTTTTCTTATGAACTTGCAAGTTACTTGTATTGAAAAGGGTGATTTTTGAGTGTCAGATTTAATTTATGGGAAAATACTAGAAAAAAGGAAACCTGTTTCGACATTCCATGAGGAATTGACATTTTTAAAGTCGCCGATTGGCAAAGAGAAAGCTTTTAACAAGTATCGTGAACACTTGCCAAGTTTAAATTTAAGTGACAAGAACATAATAATTTTGTCACCTTGAAAATGTTGTAGGTACAATATGTAGTACCAGTTTACACTTGTTTCAGACTTGATTGAATCATACAGTACAGAGAATGCGGTTTCTGTAACTTAGTTGTAACGATTGTTCAATTTCTTACAATGCAAATAGGGCTTTAGCCATAATATCTTTCTTTGAATTATGATGAACAAATTCAAAAGTACATCTCTCAGTTCTTGCTGTTATTCTATTGGTTTCTAGTTAGTTTCACTTTTTATAATGGATAAAATGTGAAGGAAATGGAATTATAAAGGTAAAATATACAAAAACAATTAATATTGTTCCAGATCATTTTATAGACAAAAACCTAAAAAATCACTTTAAATAAAAATTGAGAATCAAGACCAAAAATGTCTATTCTTTTAAGTGTTGCCTTGAGCTGTATTTCTTATATTTTTCATATCATTTTTATATTGTTCAATATTGCCGAGAAAATAATCACCAATTTCACTATGTCTTGCTGAATCACTTGATTATCATATGACTTTATAATTATAATATTTACTTTATATTCTTTATAATATTATTGCTAAACTTGATTAGGCTGCCAATACTTAGTTATATAATTTCTCAAAATATTTACTGATAACTTCGTTTTGCTGGCAACGCCAATATTTAGTATCATCGGTATTATTCATCAGCTTTAATAATTTTTCAATTTAAATTATTTCTATTTATGAAACTGTATTTCGTTTTAATGTTTGTAAAATCTTGTTACTGATTTGGCAATAAGATAAGTCTTTGTTTGTCTCTTTCTTTCTTGTAATCTTCAAATTGTCTGAAATGCACCATCTCAACAGTTGATAATATTAAGTAGCTCAGAAATAATATTGTATTTTACAGGGACTTCTATGCAAAGGGAGAAAAACAAAGGCAACAATATTGCAGGATCTCTTCTGATAGTGAAAGTGGTTGGTGAGACACAACATCTACACAGTGACAACCCGTAATATGGTGTACATTTTACCAATGTATAAAATGTAATAGTTAAAATATAGAAAATATAAGATGTAGATGTACAAATAAAAGCTTATGTTTGACTTGGAATGAAAAACTCGTTGCATTGTCTGTTCTACATTACTTCCTCCCAATTATATTCATTGTTTCAAGTTTATATTCTTACACTTCCCGACAAACAAAAAGTTCCTGAATTCCTGGGTTGTCCCGATCATTCACAAAGAAAAGTACAAGTGAATGCCTTCGACTCTTCATTTATGTGCATGTAGCGACATTGTGGGACGTATAAAGTGGACCAAGTTATCGTTAGATCACATTGTCGTTGGTACAAAATGTCGCCTTCCTTATATTTCGTAGGTGTTGGGTGTGTGAGTGCGTAGGAAGAACACCACTTTACAAATCATATGATCACAATGTCATCAAGTGTAAAATGTCCACCTCGCAATTCTTTTTATCGCGCATAATCAGTTTTTTGTTCGTATTTTATTTTAGAAATCAATTTCAATGCTTCTGTCTTGAATAGTTACTTAAAAGCTGTGTAATATGTATAAATTTTTAGCGTTCAAATGTTTTCTAAAGTTCTATCGTGTTGTGGAAGGTTTTATTTAGGTTAGGCACACGACTTTGTTTTTGTCGCGTTTTGTTGAGATATAAATGAATTTTTAAATATTATTCTGAAGTTAGCTAAATCCATTCATAAAAATGAGTTGGTTGAAGAATAGCAGTATCGGAGCAAGTCTAGGAAAATTGAGATCATCGAATCTGCCATCCAACGAGTGTGATCCTTCAGCTTGTTATAACAGTTTCAAGAAGCATTGGCAACAAATTCATGAAATCATTGAGAAAACAAAGGTAAGTCATTGCTATCATTTCATAAAAACCTTCTTTTGTGCAAATTCTGTTTTGTGTCAGATCATCAGCGTGTCACTAATTCTGACCTTCACCTAATTGTGAACTATAAGATCAGGTTCTCGCACATCAATATGATGAATGAAGACGCTCATTCTAATAGGGTTCTTCAACTTCTACTTTTCTCTTGAATTTATAAAAAATAGATAAAGTTTCATAATATTACTCATTTCATCTTGCAACATGTTAAGTTAGTACATTTTTTAGTACAGCAATTCAACTTGTTAGTTTCCTAGAAACCTTTGCTAATTCCATTGAATAAGTTAATCCTTCCTGAAAAAACTGTGATCACTATCAGCTTAAAGCTGTGATAAAGTCGAGATTCTAGCTCGAAAAATGAAAATGATTGTGTACACGAATCTTTATGTAGCCTATAGGCTGTAATAATTTGATGAGTAGCGCTAAGTATCGTCTAGGACAGGTTCGCCTCTTTTTTACTTCTTTTTCTATTGTTGTTTGCAGGCCGTTGGGAACATTTTGAAGACTGACGATGATTTTCTGAGCGTTGTCAATAATTTGAAGAAGCTGGTAACGTTTCTGTCGATGGAATTGCGGTCTAGTCATGTGAACAAGCCATGTCTGGATTATTTGCTCAGTCAGAATCTACTCGATCAGCTGTACACTTGGAGTGAAAGTACTGGAAGGTCGGTTATTTTGCGCTACTTTCAGTCCAAATAATGATTTGTAAAATAGCAAAATATAAAATGTTACAAAAATATTCATTTGTTTGATCAAAAATAACAAGGGAATAAAGCAATATCAAGGAATTCCCAATATCAATAAAGAAAAAACACTTTTAGTAGAAATAACTTGATATTCACTTACTTAGTGACGATCGTTTCATCCTGTTGTAGGACATCATTTGTAATTCAATATCAAAATTCAATAATTTGGCAAAAGAATGGCGGTGGCGGGAATAATTGTTCCAATACACTTTTATGGACCCATTCACACCAATGACCACACTGTGATTATACAGTCTCTGTAATTTTTATTAAATCCGCAGCGGACGACGGCAGCTCAGTCGCATCAACGCATGATTTGAGGTTGGGTTTAATGGCTTTAGTCAATGAACACTAGTAATAATTTGTTGAAGTGAAATTAAGTTCACAGTACAAAACCGTCAGTGTAAAGACTGAACCGTGGTGTTGCTGCAAAATATGTGAGCTATTATGATTTGCAATGTCAACTATTTAATTGTATTTCATTGTTGAATATAAATCAATCAATCAATATTTATTCCAGTTGTTAAAAAATACTGCGTCTTTTTGTTAACAAGGACTATGTATAGAATTGTATTATCAATACACAACTATTTAATCAATCAACCAATCAATTTTATTGAAAGTAAATAATATTACAGTTTCGGGTCATGCTAAACCCGTAGGTTTTATAACCACATTAACATTTACGTATAATATTATGAAATATTTTTATTTTACAAATAATTTGCATGCAAATAGTGAGAATAAAAAGATAATAATAAAAAGCAAAGAGAGAAAAAGAAAATTACAACTAGAATGTATCTTAATTTTATTTCATTGTTGAATATAATTTTCGTCCTAATTTGAAGGTACGGGGACACTCTGAAGATGCAGCAGATGCAACTGTACGAAGGCCTGGTGGACCATTCGGGCGCTCAGCTGTTGATTCACGAGCCGTTCCACCGGCCGCTGCTCAAACTGCTCAACACCTGTTCCAGTCAGCTGTTCACCGTCGAAGTGCAAAAGTGTCTGGTGGTGCTGCTCAACCAGCTGTGCGTCTCCATCTACTGTCAAAACGAGCTGCTCGATTTGTTCTTTTTTGTCGGCAATCCAAGTCGGTGAGTCCTTAGACCATGTATAGAATAGACACGGCCTATGCTATAAATGTTGAAGCAAACATGAATTGACTGATTAGGGGCAAATCATTATAGTCGAAACTATACGAGCGTTCTTGGGGCAAGACCACAAGTCACAACTATACGAGCGTTCTTTGCTTTCGTACTATAGGCTACACTAACAGTACTATATCATGTATAGTACTACTGTATAGTACATAAACCATGCGACGGCCTTTAGTGTAGTCGTGCATTAAGTATCTCAACAGCTGATATAATCTTGTCTCTCTCCCACAGTTCACTCTCTCTTAGGGGCAAGAAAAGTAGAGATGTCATCTTCAAAGACTTCTTATGTGAAGATAGGGAAGACCGTGTCTATTCTATACATGGTCTAAGGGTGAGTCCACCATAGGCTAAATATCGAATATTTTTTACTTGACGGACGGCCAATGATTGTTGAGAGTGATATTCGACTAACGCCCTATGTTAATGTTGGCAGCTTCTAGTTCCTATGTCACACTTGCTACTAACGCTTGGTTGCTCAATCAATCAATTGATCGCGTTCAAATAAAACAGATTTTATCAGATTGATGGCTTCATGATAGACGAAAGACGGTAAAGGCAAATTGTAGGTAAGAAGTGAATTATTCAACATAGCATATTGCACATATTGCATATTTACAAAACTAAACCGACCTAACCATGCAACAAATACAATGAAAAATGAATTTTCAGCTGAGGAAGGAAATTATATGATCGTATGCTTCATTGAAATTCAATGTGGCATTAGGTTAATGTAGCATTAATTTAATGACTGTCCTAGAAACCGGACATCAGTCTATTGAATAACCTGCTCCACTACCATCTTTTCCTTGGCCTTTCTACATATCTTTTCAGTTCATCTCATTCAATTGAAGTTTGTATTTCAATTTAATTTATAATGTTTTCGCTGCTTCTTCCACATAAATTAATATTACTGTGTTCATCAGCAGCAAATCTTCATTGATCGATATTCAATTATTGTTTGTTTCAGTTTTATAATTTTCTCGCTGCTACTGCCGTTCGTGCACAGAGAAGGTGCCATAGGCCAACAGGCCAGGGATGCACTGCTGTTGTGTGTTGGTCTCTCCAGTAGAAACAACGCTGTCGCCGAATTCATCTGTCGTGATTCGAATTTCTGTCAGGTTAGTGTCACACTTTTTACTACTCCTCCTCCTGCTCCTCCTCCTCCTCCTCCTCCTCCTTCTCCTCCTCCGTCTTCTTCTTCTTCTTCTTCTCCTTCTCTTCCTCTGTCTCCTTCTTCTTCTTCTCCTTCTTCTTCTTCTTCTGTTTGAACGATAAGTTTGTCAAACTTATCGTTCAAACATACTAGGATTATTTTAAATTATCATAAAACACCTGATTTAACGTCAGTAAACGAGCTTACAACAATCAGCTGTTTTCGGACAATTTAAAATAATCCTACTATATAGCACGATCCATTTAGCTTGTCAGAAAACAGCTGATTGATGTACGCTCGTTTACTGACGTTAAATCAGCTGTTTTATGACAATTTAAAATAATCCTGATAAGTTTGACGAACTTATCGTTGCGTCTAGACCGGGCTTAAGTCTATCACTGTTTGAGTAATCATAGTCTACTCCTACAGCTGTAGATGTCTCTGCTCCAACCCCCCACTCCACTATGACGTAGCTAGGCATCACAGCGCTACAGCTGATGGAGCCAAATTCTCATGCGCTGTGAGCCAGCCCTTGTAGTTGGCTCTGGATGGACCTAACCTAATTTCAACGTTTGAAATGTGACTGGTGAAGCCACGAAACCGTGGTCCAGTGCTGTAAACAATAAAATAGTGAAATTGACAACATCATTTAGGGTCGTTTGATGAGCTCGGGATTTAGCCAAGTCCTAGACTAAAACGGGTAACCACCGTAGCATCGACAAACGTTATCCTTGACACTATGTACTGAGGGCTCTCTATGCTGCTAACCCACTAACCTGTCGAGACAAACGTTTGTCGATGCTACGGTTGCCACCCATTTTAGTCCAGGACTTGGCTAAATCCCGAGCTCATGAACCGGCACTTAGTGTTTTATTTCATCATAGAGTTCCACAACATCAGCTAGATCTCTACAAATGAGTTGTAATGGAATATTTTGTTGCGTTTTGACAGGACCTGGCAGCCGTGCTGTGTTGTTTGTACTCGGGTCTGCCGAGAAAGCTGAACGACATCGAGGTGGCAGATTGGCATCGGTTCACACCCGACGATATAACCGAAATGCCCGAATTGGAGCACTTTCTAAACGTTCTGGAGTTTTGCAACGCGGTTGTTCAAGTCGCCCATCCCATTGTCTGCGAGAAACTCGTTCAACTTTTACATGGAGCCTTTTTGTGTCGGGTTATGGGACCGGCTTTGCTTCAGGTGAGCTCTTTAAAATCGTTATTTACTGTACCGTAATCAAAATGAAATTTCTTTTTTTTCTTCTTTTCTCCTTCTTCTTTTCTCCTTCTTCTTTTTTCTCCTTCTTCTTTCTTTTCTTCTTCTTCTTCTTCTTCTTCTTCTTCTTCTTCCTCCTCTTCATCTTCTTCTTCTTCTTCTTCTTCTTCTTCTTCTTCTTCTTCTTCTTCTTCTTCTTCTTCTTCTTCTTCTTCTTCCTCCTCTTCATCCTCTTCATCTTCTTCTTCTTTTCTTCTTTTTCTTCTTCTTTTTTCTTATCGTTTTTCTTCTTCTCCTTCTCCTTTTCCTTCTTTTTCTTCATCTTCCCACACGTAATGCCCACACGAGCTCTAGGCTTGTGCGTGGGTAATGAGAGGTGTGATCAATCAATAAAATATTTCTTTATTCGCAATTTTGCCAGTCAAAACAGTCAACAATAAAACAACAAATGATGAGAGTTGGCGACTTCTTTTTAGGCAGCCAGGACCGACGTCTTAACGTCTAATCCGAAAGACGGGAGTGGCCTCTGTGGTTAAAAAAAAAAATATTGTAGTCAACTGAGATCGAACCAGGAACCTTCGTACATCGTGAGAACGTTTGAACCTTTTATTAACAGGCCGGCGATTAGCCAACTCGGCTATCGGCCATTTCCTAAAATTCAAACTTGTTGCTAATCGTTACAAATTTTACAAAAGTTTTAATTTTAAGTGAAATAAATTTTGAAGGAGATTGTTGCAAGGTTTGGAGTCTAACGTATCTTTTTTAGAAATAAAATTCAAATGACGTGTTACCGCTCAACTAGAAGACAATAAACTTATTAGATCAAAAATATACATTTATCAAACTTGACAACTTTGTTGCTTCAAAGTTGAAGTAGATGGAACTGAATCAGTTCTAATTAATTAAAAATTTGGTAGCTTCGGGGTTTCCCATATTTTTAGTTCCTAATTGAATGTACAAATCATAACATTATAATTTGGTACAGAAAAATAGTGTTAATTAACAACCTGTTTCTCCCGAATTTTGATGAAAAATGTAGTCCAGAATTTTAGGTTATGTTATTACTTCATTTCCATACTGAAATCTCTAATCTAAATTGTTTTGAAACTAAAAACGTTGAATTCAGAGATTTTAGATTCTAAGTGAAATAGAACAATGCACTCGGTAACCAATTGAAGACTAGGAAAATGTAAAATTAACAATATACTGTATTTATTCATGTTCATTGTTTTCAAGCTGATTGTATCCAATATTTTATTAATTTTCATTCCGTTTGGATTCATTTGTTGTTTACTCAGAGTGATTGGATTTTATCACAGTTAGCTCTGTTCAAATTGATGTTGAATGTTTATTCAGTGTGATCTCTTTTTGTTTTGTCATTTTTGAAATGTGGCTTATTGTTCTTAGGAAAGTGTGGGGGTTTCTTTACAAGGTTATGATTATTCTGCTCCACTGCAATTGGTTAGTACACTTGATACGAGTGTAACCTCTAAATAATGTATTGATGATTATGCATGTAGCATAAATGCTTAGCATATTAATACTGTAATATTATTCAGAGTGCACGTTTCGAGCCTCATTAATTCATTTATTGGTAATATACTTTACAAATCAATTCATTTATTGGTACAAGTACAAATGTGACATAAATATCATAAATTCCTTATTTCTTGTTTCAAATCATCAATATCCATCCACCATTGATGGTTTGAAACAAGAAATAACAGCAGCTATCCAAACTGTTATGCCTGAAATGCTGCAGAGAGTGTGGAACGAGTTTGAGTACCTATTGGTTTGATATTCCTCGAGTGTCTGAAGGAGGTTATATTGAACATCTCTGAGCTTGTTCTTGAGTGAAAAAAACTTTTTTAAATACTCTTTGTAATGATGTATAACAGAAGTTTCTATTCTGTTTCTTTAATTAAAAATACATTTTTAATGTTTTGGTATTCTTATTGAATCACCCTGTATATTTGCAAATTTTGTTTCCTTTAAATGTGAAGCTTCAATCATAGTATGAAATTGAAACAGAAGCTAAATTACTTTAATTAAGAACTACTCTTGAAATGTTCACAAATTATTTTTATTTCATAACTGATCATATTCGAAACGAAACAACTATCACTCGAATTGTACACTCTGGAATAGTTTGCATTGTCATTG
Organism: Laodelphax striatellus; assembly: GCA_017141395.1. NCBI lineage: Eukaryota > Metazoa > Arthropoda > Insecta > Hemiptera > Delphacidae > Laodelphax > Laodelphax striatellus. The sequence continues at coordinate 5,964,823 of CM029541.1, read as the reverse complement.
AAAATATTGGTATTCCCCATTCTAGAGGAGTATTCTGATAACGTGTGCATATATTCCTTGTAAACCCTGTCTCTTATAACTTGTGATCCTCTTGTTCATATTTGTTATGATCCTTTGACATACTTATTCATGTTCTAGAACCTTATTTAGGAACTCGATAGAGTGAGACTGTATAATCACAGTGTGGCCATTAAATGCCACACTTTTGATTGGTTAGCTCGGTCAAATCCGTCATACGTTTGCCAAATCCCGTATATGATTTGCATTGAAATTATACCAAAATCATATATTGTGTTGAGTGATTCACTTCTAACCTACAATCTGCCTGAGCCAAATTTATATTTTGCATTTTTAGCTTTCAAAGCAAAGAGTAGAGAGACTATTTTTAAATTCGTTTTTCTTGAAAGAAGAATGTTAAATGATTGAAAAGGTCTAAGTTTGCCTGTTTGGAAAAATGGAATTTGGAAAAATGTTCCAACACACTCTTATGGAACCTTTCAGACCAATGGCCACACTGTGATTATACAATAGTACAATCTCTATTAATTATAATAGTAGACTATTAATAATTTGTTTGTTGTATTTGTCCATACTTCACGAATTTCGGTAATTAAAAAAAAATTAAGTTCTACTTCTACCAATACCATACTAGTTGAAAATACTGTATACGACCTACTAGTGAAATGTAGAAGTTGATCTTTCATTTTATTGAGTGGTATCTTTTGAAACAGTAGTTCAGTTCAGATCCCTCTTTATCTTGTTGAAGTTACATTGTCCATGGTTTATTGCATGGTTATTGTATTTTTATATTGTGTAAATAGATATTTCCTAATCATAGTAATCGTTGATGTATGTTTGGTGTTCCCTTAGTTTGTTTCTTATCAACTAGAAATGTGATGTCCTGTAACATTTTAAAATACATAATAATGTTGAATGAAATAATGTCTAACTAACTAATTGAATGAGTACATCATCCTAGATAAAAAAAGAGAATTAAGCCATTGTAATTATTTTCAATTAATGAACAATAAAATGGCTAGAACTAATATTTTAAGAAGTTAAGACAGTATAAACTTTCGTCTCTACTTCATAAGCCGCTTAAGTAAAATAGATAATTCTATCTGTTGAAATTATTGTCAAACAAGGAGCAAATCAAGAAAAAAGTTCTTGATGCTCATTTAGTTCAGATAAGTATGTTTGAAGTTGTACGCATTTATCATTTCAATTAAAATTTCTCAAAGTTCAATTTTTGAAATTTGTTTTGAAAGTTAAATTTATGAAGCAAATACGTTATGCGACATTTTTCACAAAGAAAACAATTTTAACTCCGGAATCATACATTAAACAATTTTTGAATGTTTTCAAAGATAATATAAAAGTTTCAAACCAAAAATAGTCTTCGCAAATTGTGAATTCAACATTGAAAAATTGAACCAGAAAACCTATCATCAGAACATATTATTCTGTCTGTATGAAATAGTTTGGTTTCTAGTTATTGAAATATTATGAAATTTGATTATTTCAAAATTATGCTCTTTTACAGTTGAAGTCTTTTTATAACTCATTGGTTGGGAGTGGAGAGGTAATAATTTATGTGGCAGTTTTCAGATTTTGTTGTGGGTGTTTTTCCAGCATTTCAAGATTTTTTCCTGACTGAAGTGATTCAACTAACGCTTTTTGCAATTCATATTATTGAAAATAGTGTTTTCATAGCGGTCTATAAAACTATTCCATAAATTTATGCTTATGAGAAAGAAATGCCACATGGCGTCATGTAACAAATTTTGTTAAAACTCATACTAAAATGTGTTTTGTATGTAGCCTACTTATTTTGTATATTTTCTGTTTTTGGGCCAGCTTCATAAAAATTTAAAAGTCGTAGAAACAGAAAAAAGGCGGATACACATTAGACATGAATAGCATTATTTAATATATGTACAAGTCTGATATGTATCCGCCTTTTTCCTGTATAACAGGACTTATAGCGTTTTTAAACAGGCTCCTGGTATGAAAGCATGTTATTGTTGGCATGTCAGTAATATTGTCCTAATGTGATTTTTCTATATAGCATTACCTGGAGCGATCTATAATGACTGTCAACTATCATTTGTTGAAAAAAATTAATTTCTAGCCAAGGATTTTTCCATCGAAATCTCTAATAAGTAGATTTCTATTTTCTTTCTTCTCAGGAATATGATGTGTGTTGCTTGTTGAATATTTCAGCTTGACATATAATAATTATATTGTATGTTGTGTTGTTTGCATTTGATTGCATGTAATAATTTCATTTAATATCGACTTTATTGACTTCTTAAGACAAATAATATTGTTATATGAATAAATGTAAACCAGTAATGTAACTGCCGATCGCACGAAAGCCAATTAAATTTAACCGCCGTGTATTGACGTAACCAATGCAACGAAATCCCTATTGAGCTTTTTCAAACGACGCATTTAAAAAAAATTTAATTGGCTTTTGTGCAATCGGCTCTAAGAATAGAAAAATAATAAAGAAATGCAAATTATTACTGAAAGAAAAAGAGAATGTTAAAATGAAACTTCAAGTTCAAAAACTTTAGTACAAACCTAATATTTATAAATTGAGTGAATTGTTTATGATTTCAATTGAAACAATACAGAAGTTCATAAAGGAATAACTCCAGTGAATCAATGTTGAAAACCTTGGATAAAAAATAAGTATACAAGTTGTTTTAAGATACTTATTATCAAGTTGTTGTTTTTTTTTTAATTTGGGCTACATGTTTGTCAAATTAATGAAATTTATTAATTCAGTTTTGAATTTTGACAGAGTACTGAAGAAGAACTGGCCACGGCTACCGCTTACTTCGATTTGTTCCTGCGCAGCTTGTCCGAGCCAGGCCTATTGAACTCGTTTGTCAAATTTCTTCTGAAAGACACCTACGAAGATCAGCGAATCATCGACTGTGTTGTGATGCGAATCAAGTCCAAAACAAGGGTAATTTCACTCATTTAATAATTAGGATTACTTGCTCAACGACAAAAATAACTTGTAGAAAGAAATCCTATGTAGTGATATTAATAGAATGATACACCATGTTCCCTATCAAGGAATAATTAGTTATGTTGGCGAAGTGGAATAATATAAGATGTCAATAATTTATAATTAAAATTGAAAGTTACCTACCAATAGCAATTTCGATATTTTCCCTAATCGTTTCCGTATTATTTCTGTTTAGTGTTATGCGTTTCATCATTTTGAAAATTCAAAATTGTTTAGGCTTTGAAAGTCTTGTAAAATTTTGGAAAGAAATGATCGGAGGCTGTACTGATGTGTGTGAATAATCCTCAAATGTTTCGATGAACTAGAAGTATAGCAGGATTAATTTAACTTGTCAGAAAACAGCTGTTTCGACAATCAATATCACAATACTTAACCTACAAATGCTGAATCTCGCAGATTATTGAAAAGGTCTTTTAAAAAGGTATTCTTTGAAAGGTCTACTTTAAAAAGGTCTTTTAAAGACTTTAAAGGTCTTTAAGGGCCGGTTCATGAGCTCGGGATTTAGCCAAGTCCTAGACTAAAACGGGTGGCAACAGTAGCATCGACAAACGTTTGTCTCGACAGGTTAGCTCTCCAGGCTTTCTACCTTTCTTGGTAGCTAACCTCCCTAGTGGGTTAGCAGCATAGAGAGCCCGTGCCACCTCCTTAGTACATAGTGTCGAGGCTAACGTTAGTCGATGCTACGGTAGCCACCCGTTTTAGTCTAGGACTTTGCTAAATTCCGAGCTCATGAACCGGCCCTAAGACTTTTAAGCCTTTGGATTATTGTGTCAAAGCTGCTTAAAATCACTGTTTACTGATTGCCGAAACAGCTGTTTTCTGATAAGCTAAATCAATTCTGCTATAGCTATTGATAACAAATTCAAAAAGTTTTATTTGTTAACAGGGTCGTACCCTATACAAACAGAGTTGCACTATTTTAACGAGCATGCAAAGCTAAAAAATAACATAATAATATTAAAAATTATTGACTTATAATATAACAAATTTGATTAATTAACAATAACATAACATAACAATTAACATAATAATATTAAAAATTATTGACTTATAATATAACAAATTTGATTAATTAACAATAATTATAACCAAGAACAAAAACAATAAAAATGGCAAATTAAACACAATACTAATTTTTCCGAGCACGCAGAGTACCTAACTTAAACAGATGTAGTTCAATCAATCAATATTTATTGCCAAAAAAGTAAATTGTTTAAAAATACAATAATAATATTGGTTAACAATACAAAGTAAAATTGGTACAACATTAGCATAACATACAAAAAAAAAATAATAGTAATTATAATTACCTTGAGAATAAATTAATTATTAATAAGTTAATTATTTAAGTTCTAGCAGAGGTTAAGTTTCCTTGTATAACTTTATCTCTTTCATCCAGAGACTTTAACGAGTAGAGATAAACGTTTTTTTTTTCTCGTTACTGGGATTTGACAATAGCTATTGATAACAATGAAAAATCGTTTCGAGAGTTTCTACAGTATAGCAGGATGCAATTAACTTGTCATAAATCAGCTGATTCAGTAATAATTAAACAGTGATTTCGACACAATAATCAAAAGGCTTGAAAGTCTAAAGAACCTTTAAAGTCTTTAAAAGACCTTTTTAAAGAAGACCTTTCAAAGAATAACTTTTTAAAAGACCTTTTCAATAATCTGCGAGATTCAGCATTTGTAGGTTAAGTATTGTAATATTGCTCTTTGAAACAGCTGATTTCTGACAAGTTGAATTGGATTCTGCTATATTTGTTTCTATAGAGTAGACGATCATATGATCCAAATTTCGTTTATTGCTTGTTGCTTGTTCCTTATTGCTCCGGTGTACAAGCCCACTTAAGCCTTTGGATTATTGTGTCAAAGCTGCTCAAAATCACTGTTTACTGATTGCCAAAACAGCTGTTTTCTGACAAGTTAAATATTTATCCTGCTATAGCTATTGATAACAGTGAAAAATCTTTTTGAGTGTTTCTACAGTCTTCTTCTTCTTTTCCTTTAGCTTTTCCCTATTCGGGGTCGCTATTCCGTATCTTCCTCCTCCACACCATCCTCTCCCCGGCTTCTTCATCTGTCAGCTCCCTTTCCCTCATGTCCCCTGCAACACAGTCTCTCCATCTCCTCCTTGGTCTCCCCACTGGTCTACACCCCTCCACCTGCATTCTACTCACTCGCTTTCCAACGTAGTCCTCTTTCCTCCTCACAACATGACCATACCACTGCAACCTTCTTTCCTGGACCTTCTTTGAACACTCCACCACCCCAGCCATCTCTCTTATCCTTTCATTTCTGATCCTGTCCCTTTTTGTCTTCCCAAGCATCCATCTCAGCATTCTCATCTCTGCCACATCCATCTTCTTCTCCTGAGTGTTTCTACAGTAATTGTGTTATTTGGCAGCTGTGCGTGGTGACTCTGTCGCTACTGGAAACGCTGGTGGAGCTGAACTGTGAGGACGTGATGCTGGAGCTGGTGTTGCGTCACCTGGTGCCCTGCACTCACGTCATGCTCTCGCAACGTCCCAGGGTGGCGCATGTCGACCCCTACTGTCGCAGCGCGCAGAAATTCCTGTCGCTGGCGCCAGCCATACCCAGGCATGAACCGGTTGATGGAAGCTTGTACGGAAACTATCAAGCGTATCTATTCGATGCCAGAAATAAAATCAACAATTGTGCCATGGCCACCGCCTGCTGGACTTATCAGTATGACGGCGAAAATCCACCATTCACTGGTAAGTTTCAAACTTATTATTATTTCAAACTTATCCTTATAACAATTTATCAGACTGATGCCCGGTTTTTCAGTCGTTCAATAAACTTATTGAATCAATAACTTTTTTTTGCATTTGAAAACACATGGTTATTGATTCGATAGTGCTATTGGATCCATAAACTGTCTATTGAGCGACTGAAAAACCGGGCATAAATTTTGGAACAGAAGAAGTTTTGGGTTAACACCTGTTTTTTCTTCCCTATAAGATTGTATTGCTTGATCCAATAAATGATTAAATGATCCTCAACCTTTATCCTTGTGGTACGAATCTCAAGTTTTGGTCAAATCTCTCAAATGCATTGAAAATCTACAAAAGTCTGAAATAATTTTGAAACTCACTGGTAAGTTTCAAAATTATTTCAAACTCATCCTCAACCTTTATCCTTGTGGTACGAATCTCAACTTTTGGTCAAATCTCTCAAATGCATTGAAAATCTACAAAAGTCTGAAATAATTTTGAAACTCACTGGTAAGTTTCAAAATTATTTCAAACTTATCCTCAACCTTTATCCTTGTGGTACGAATCTCAACTTTTGGTCAAATCTCTCAAATGCATTGAAAATCTACAAAAGTCTGAAATAATTTTGAAACTCACTGGTAAGTTTAAAAATTATTTCAAACTTATCCTCAACCGTTATCCTTGTGGTACGAATCTCAACTTTTGGTCAAATCTCTCAAATGCATTGAAAATCTACAAAAGTCTAGAAAAATGTCTTGACTGTGTAGTTTTCTATATCTAATGATATATTCAAAACTATTGACATCCACTCTAGTACATGGATGACATCCATAGTTGAGTTGGTTAATTTCCATGAATTTTCTTGATGTTATATGTTTTTTTCCACATTTTTTGTAGGCAATATTTCATTATTGTATTCCTATGTTTTAGTTTTGAAGAAGGAAATAAATTTATTATTTATTTATTTATTTATTGAACATAACCTTAATTTGAACATTTTATCAGACTAAATTTTGGAACAGAAGAAGTTTTGGGTTAACACCTGTTTTTTCTTTCCTATAAGATTGTATTGCTTGATCCAATAAATGATTAAATGATCCTCAACCTTTATCCTTGTGGTACGAATCTCAACTTTTGGTCAAATCTCTCAAATGCATTGAAAATCTACAAAAGTCTGAAATAATTTTGAAACTCACTGGTAGGTTTCAAAATTATTTCAAACTTATCCTCAACCTTTATTCTTGTGGTACGAATCTCAACTTTTGGTCATATCTCTCAAATGCATTGAAAATCTACAAAAGTCTGAAATAATTTTGAAACTCACTGGTAAGTTTCAAAATTATTTCAAACTTATCCTCAACCTTTATCCTTGTGATACGAATCTCAACTTCTGGTCAAATCTCTCAAATGCATTGAAAATCTACAAAAGTCTGAAATAATTTTGAAACTCACTGGTAAGTTTCAAAATTATTTCAAACTTATCCTCAACCGTTATCCTTGTGGTACGAATCTCAACTTTTGATCAACTCTCTCAAATGCATTGAAAATCTACAAAAGTCTAGAAAAATGTTTTGACTGTGTAGTTTTCTATATCTAATCATTAGAGCCCGGATGTTCAGGCATTTATAATACTTGAAATAGGCAGGCAAAAAGGCACTAAAACACACAAAAATAGGCACTAAAAACACAAAAATAGGCACTAAAAAACATAAAAATAGGCACTTGAAAATCGAAAAAAAGGCATAGTGTATTCTATATATTTATGTGAAAAAGTGATACAAAAAATTGAAAAACTTATATTTACTGGTTGTTCATGATTAGTATGTTTTCCTTGAAGTTTTTTTGACTCTAAATTTGGTTCTATTTCTGAAAGAATATTTTCCAGTATGAAGAAAGTATAAATACCTTTCTACGTCAACTGTTGTTACTGTTGCATATCTGAAGCACACTATTGTATTTGAACTGAGGCTAGATTTAATAAAAGGGTTACCTTCAAATGATAAAATATTGAATATTAGCTTTATTCTTGCAAAACTTCCGTTAGACAAAATTAATTATGTTGATTCATGGATTGAAATAAACATTATTTATTCATTTTTAAGGTTCTCGTAGCCTATACTCATGCTTTCTCTGTTAAAAATAGACGACTACCGACTACAAAAAGCTTCATTTTATGGGCTCAAGGATATTTGTAGCCTGCATTAGGGAATTCGCAAATGTAATATTATCTTCTCTGGAGATCATAGACTTATTCTCATGTTCACATTCTTATATGCACGCTGGATTTTCTTTTTCCAGTGATCTAATACTTTTTTAAATATTCAAAATTAAAAAAATGGTAATCATGTAGGCAAAACATATACAATAGGATGAAATAAGCTATTGATATTGAAATAGGCACTAACACCCAAAAAAGGCAGAATAGGCAAAATTAAGGCATTTTGCCTAACATCCGGGCTCTACTAATCATATATTCAAAACTATTGAACATAACCTTAATTTGAACATTTTATCAGACTAGTGCCCGGTTTTTCAGTCGCTCAATAGACAGTTTATGGATCCAATAGCACTATTGAATCAATAACCATGTGTTTTCAAATGCAAAAAAAAGTTATTGATTCAATAAGTTTATTGAACGACTGAAAAACCGGGCATAAATTTTGGAACAGAAGAAGTTTTGGGTTAACACCTGTTTTTTCTTTCCTATAAGATTGTATTGCTTGATCCAATAATGATAAATGTAATAATGATAAATGATAGCTTATTAGGTTAATGGAGTCGCCATATACAGTTTTCGAGTCACTAACCCCAAGTGCGAGTTGTAAATATAAATGCTCCTTAATTTTTAATAAACATTAATGGAAATTGAACGGAAGTAGGACCAGCAGGTTGCCTTGTAGAGAGTTATGATCAATATGATCTGATTCTGCTTTGAATATTGATATTAATAGTATCATGGCAATTGATATTAATATTAATTGATATTGATGTTATCATGGCAAATGACAATGCCAAATTGGCAGCTAATTTTTTGAAGAACACTGTCTAGTCATTGTGAATTCATGTAGTATTAATAATTATGTAATGTTTGCTCTTAATAATTAGTGTGCTTGCTCACAGAAAGTAAGTATTAATAGTATAGATAAGTAAACATGTATAGTGTGTATGAGTATGTATAATACATAATACCTTTATTATATTTACTTGATATTAATACCTTACTTACTTAATACTTATATAACAATACTCGTATAGTATTATTACACAACAATATTACAACACATTATATTCTCCTCTGATATCAATGGAGTTGAGTTCTTTCTGAATCACTGCCACTAATCAACGCACTGTTTATTATACTATTCTAGACTGGTTGATGCGACTTGTTGATCGCCAGTGTTTGCGTAGAATATTTGTCAGTTTCTTAAGATGAACATTAATTTACTGGACGACTGAGAAACCTGACATCAGTCCATTCAGCTTCCACAGTTAGGAAGTGTTACCCCGGTCGCACACTGGAGCAATAAGGGTAGGCGTACACCGGTTAGTCAAGACAAGACAAGACGAGATTAGTCACGTTTAGTCACAATAATTCACATAGTTGCTTATGAAGCAGCACACACCAATGCAATGACTAATCAGTGGGTGTTGCTTCATAAGCAACTATGTGAAGTACTGTGACTAAACGTGACTAATCTCGTTTTGTCTTGTTTTGACTAACCGGTGTACGCCTAGCCTAAGCAATAGGCAACTAGCAACACATGGATCATATGATCGTCTACTCTATACAAACAAATAGTCCAATGCACACTGAAACAGCTGCTTTAGGCGTGCATTAGACTATTTGTTTGTATGGAGTAGACTATCATGTGATCCATGTGTTGCTAGTTGCCTATTGCTTATTGTTCCGGTGTGCCCACTGATCTAAATTATCCATCTGGAGGTAGCACTGATTGAAAAAGCTGGGTTCCGCCTATTTTTTTTTTTTTAATAGCATACTGTTTTTGAGAAAAAAATTTCATTTCTCACTTCATTGCCAACTTAATTTTTTTGTTACTACATACTGTATTAGAAAAAAATAGTTCATCCTCACTTTATTACCAACCTAACGAAATTAGACGGAACACTAATCCTGCTAGCAGCCCTAGCTTGTGCTACCTCCAGATGGATATATTTAGGTCATTGGGTGTGCCACCGGGGTAGTTTAGCAGTTAGTAAGTAGAAAGATCATAAATAGAAAAATTCTCATTAATCTTGTTTAGTTGATTAATCAAAATGTTGTATTTCGATTGTTGCAGGTATGCCTTTGTCAAGGACCGAAGACAGCAATGCAAATCAAAAACTGAACACCGAATCCGAATCAGCTGATCACAGCCTGCCGTCAGCTGACGATGGCAGTTCTGGCTATGAGAGTTTCGCGGCGCTCAAAGATGGCGGACGGGATTTCGAGAGTGGGGGCGAGTGCGAATCGCCCTGCGAGAGGGGCGAAAACCATTCGGACAATAATTTCACCAGTGACAACAACTTATCTGTGAGTAGTAACACAACGGGCAACAGTGACGTGAAAAATAACGGTAGCAGTGATATTACATCCGTGAATAATAATGGTAACAGTGACTCAAAATCTGTGAAAAATAACGGAACAGTTGCGACTGGTATCAGTGACGTAACGTCTGTGAAAAATAACGGAACAGTTGCGACTGGTAACAGTGATGTAAAATCTATTAATATTAGTGGAACTGTTACGACCGGTGATAACGGAACAGTTAACAGTGATATAACATCTGAGACAGTAACAGTGAAAAGTAACAATAGGACTGAATTAAACGATAGCTGCAATAATCCAAACAGTGAGACTAGTATTAATAGTAACGATAATCTTGTAAATAGTTCTACAACAGCGTGTTCAACTTCGAGTGATATCAATAGGAATTATCAGAACCAGAGTAGCAGTCAAAGATCATCGTCATCGTGTGCAATACCTTTTAGGCGACCGCCCTCCGTCTACATGAACATATTCAGTTCTACTCCTAGCATAGGTCCGTTTTTAGATTTGTTATTTTCGAAATTGGACGACATGCTGTCACATGACTTGTGCACTAATCTGAGACTGACCGGTCTCGTCTCGCGATTGGCCATCTATCCACAACCGCTCATCCACTCTTTCCTATTGGATCATTCGCTCGTCTTTCAACCCAGTATACGGTCTTTATTTCAGGTTGGTATAACTGATTTATCTCTATCTACTACTATGTTATGATGTAATTATTACCCCGGTCGTACACCGGAGCAATAAGCAATAGGCAACTAGCAACATATGGATCATATGATTGTCTACTCTTTACAAAGTAATAGTTCAATGCACACCGAAACAGCTGCTTTAGGTGTGCATTGGACTATTTGTTTCTATAGAGTAGACGATCATATGATACAAATGTTGCTTATTGCCTATTGCTTATTGCTCCAGTGTACGAGCCCCCTTACAGTTTCACAATTGAAATCGAAACAGTTGCCTTTTCGAAATGGAATTTGAAACGTGTATCGTAATGAAGACTTTATAAAAACAGCTACTACATTATAAAACTGTTTCAAGTTCAATCAGATCCATCATCCAGTTTAAAAAAACTGGAATAGAACTCAATAAAATCGCAGCTGATTTGATCAAACCAATCATCAACATTATAGAAACAAATAGTCCTATGCACACTTAAAGCAGCTGTTTCAGTGTGCATTGAACTATTGGTTTGTATAGAGTAGACAATCATATGATCCGTATGTTGCTAGTTGCCTATTGCTTATTGCTCCGGTGTACGAGCGGGGTAATCTATACAGTCAAATGAAACTACACGATTGAATGCACTGAGCTAAATATCTAACTGGAGGAATGCAGGAGCTGAATATCCACTAGCTAGGAATGCTATATTAACATGTTTTCCGTCTAATTTCTTTAGGTTGGCAAGTAGATGAGGATGAAATATTTTTTTGGAATAGTATGTGGTAAAAAAATGGTAATAAGATGAGGATTATTGAAATTTTTTCTCAATAACAGTATGCTATACAAATAATTAGGCGGAACCCAGCTTGTTCAATCAGTTAGATATTTGGCTCAGTGATTGAATGAATGAACGAACCTACACAGTTAACATGAAACATGGTCGTTTGAATCGAGGTTAGTTTAGGTTGATATTATTGTTTTTGGTTGGTCGTAGATAAAGTAGTGTATGCAATGGTTGTATTTGGCCTTTAAACCGCTTGTGACATACCTTTAAATACTCGCTTCGCTCGTATTTTAACATTGTATCTCACCTGTGTTTTAAACGCTCTCATAATACAACCATTGCATAAACTACCATTTTAAAACACATTCCATTAATGCTGTATTTTATTGTTTCTTAGGTGTTGGGCTCGCTGAAAGGCAAAATCGAAGATAAGTTGGTGCGGGAGCCGAATGTGAATGTGTACATAGCTGATGCGCAGAAATTTCTGCTGGAAAGGGAAGAGAGACTGGTCAACACACGCAAGCATGCGATAGAAGCACCTCTCAGCCTGCCACCCAGCTCAAATAGGATATCTGATGCATTCGAGAGAGGTGAGTGCCATTGAAACATTATTTTATTGATTCATCTTCTATATACATAAATAAATAAAGATTTTATCTCCAGTCAAAGAAAAAATCAATTCATAAAACAGAACAAATTTCATACTGAGAAATAATACTCATATGCAGAGCTCAGAGAGCTTGTCCGCATATGGCAGTCTAACTTTCTAAATACTACACCATACTTCATACTATTGAAAAAATACATAGAATAAATTCATAAAAACCGAACAAATTTCATACTGAGAAATAATACTCATATACAAAGCTCAGAGAGCTTGTCCGCATATGGAAGTACCAACAGTGTAGTCCATCTTTCTAAATACAACACCATTTTATTGGTTCTAAGTTGATAAAAATAAATCTAAAATGATACAAAATCATTTATTGCTGCTATGGAATTCTGTTGATCAGTAACTTCATCAATAGAATACTATTTATTTATACAGGGTGTTTGAGAAGTGGTGTCGAACATTTTAGGGTATTGTTCCTGGATGATAGGAGACTACAAATGTCGTATTTGAAGTGTCCAAAACTCAGCGGTTATCAGCTGCCATTTTGTTTTTTTCACTTAGGAATTTCTATCTCAAGAACGAAATGTTGTATTGATCTGAAATTTGGCATGAATATTTATGCTATAAAGACTCAACTTTAAAAAATGAAATAAAAAAATTTCGATGTAAATTTTCAAAATTGCAACAATTTTAAATTTTTGATGGCAAATTTCACGAAAACCGTTCACTTTACAGAAAATTTACAAGAATAACTTTTTATTGTACATTTGAAGTCTCCTATCATCCAGGAACAATACCCTAAAATGTTCGACACTACTTCTAAAACACCCTGTATATAATTGATGCCCGGATTCTAGGACAGTCATTAGTTCAATGCCACATTGAATTTTAATGAGGCATACGATCATAAATATGATTGCCTTCCTCAGCTGGAATTTCTTGTGTATTTGCTGCATGGTTAGGTCGGTTTGTTTCTGTTTTGAAAGTTTTGTGACTGTGAATTTGTTTATTTTAATTTAAAATGAAAAAGAGAGACAGAGAAAAAACGTTCTGGAGCAGAGGAAGAGCGATTGATAAATATTATATTGAAATACAAATTGGTAAGGTAAAAGAGAAGAAACAGATAACATATATCTCCAAACTTCAATATATGTTATATATTTCATGTGTTTTTTCTCTATTACCGTACCAATTTGTATTTGAATAAAATATTATAAATAATATAAATTTGAGGTGAATTGATTCAAATGCAAGCACAGGAATCAGCAATTTTTATAAATAAATCTGAATAAATTTTTCTTTTTTTTACAGGTGATAGTAAGAGGAGAAGTCTTTCTTTAGCATTGAGCTCAGTATTTAAACGTCAATTTCAACCTCCTAACAAGGAATCTGTGAATAATTTCGGCATTGCGAGGTGAGTTACGAATATTTTGCAGCAATAGAATGTGCATTGGTCGTTAAAAAAACAATATACAGGATGTTTCAGAACTCCCTACCAATATTCTAGGGCATTGTTCCTGGGTAAAAACCATATCTAAATATCATATTTAAATTGACGGAAGTCTAGTTGTCATACATGTTAATGAAAAGTTTCAATTCCATAGGTTTCACCATTATTGAGATAAAAAATAATAAATGAAAAAAATGGCAGCTGTGTCAGTAACTAAGGACTTCTGGACAATTTAAATATTCTATACCTTTCTATTCTTAGATAAGGCTTCAGCAGGAACAATGCAGCGTTGGGGAAAGTTCTGAAAACTTATATATATTTAAAGACAAAAAAAATATTTATAGGGTATAACTTGAGTCTTGAGCAATTGCCATTGGATGTCACACTTTTGATTGTTTAGCTAGGGCAAATCATTTGCTAATTCCCATAAGATTTGCATTGAAATTATTCGCAAATCATATGTTTTGTTGAGCGATTCACTTCTCACAATCTCACTTCGATCTCACTTCTTACAATTTGCCTTTGTCAGTTTTACTTTTTATAATTTCAAGTTTTTAAAGCAATTCCAAGAGTATAGAGACTATGGATTCCGGATTGTCTGTAATCCCTTATCAAAATTGAAAAATTTGGTAAAAGTATGGCGGTGGCGGGGAAAAATGTTCCAACGCATTGTTATGGACCTCTTCACACCTATGACCACACTGTAGTTGAGCTATACCTTACGAACCGTATCAAACTATCCTCTTCAGCAATATTTCAGGCATTGTGGAAAATCAAATATTTTACGTTTAAAAAATTCAGTCTTGCTGAATTTATCTAGATCTTTGTTGTAAATTATTACGAAAGTTGAAAGTATTGGTGTTCGCTGGACAGGTTTACCAAGGAAAGACAGAAGGAAACTGAAATCAGAAACGTGGTGATGTGTGCCGTGATTCTGGACGAATGGCTCAAAGAACTAGCTGCCATTACGCAAGAGCATACTGTGTGTACTCTATACATCTCCTTTCTCATTGATCATACCAATGTATAGCAGGATCCATTCAACTTGTCAGTGAACAGCTGATTTAACGTTAGTAAACGAGCGTAATCAATCAGCTGTTTCTGAAAATTTAAAAGAATCCTGCTACACAGATGGCACGTTTATAGCAGGATCCTTTCAACTTGTCAGAAACATATGATCGACGAGCATATGATCACAATACTTAACCTACAAATGCTGAATCTCGCAGATCATTGAAAAGGTCTTTTAAAAAGTCATTCTTTGAAAGGTCTTCTTTAAAAAGGTCTTTTAAAGACTTTAAAGGTCTTTAAGACTTTCAAGCCTTCTGATTATTGTGTCGAAATCACTGTTTAATTATTACTGGATCAGCTGATTTATGACAAGTTAATTGGATCCTGCTATAAAAGGTACCTGCTATGTGTCGTCAAACAGAACAAACCGATACAACGATGTATAGTATATGGATATGGTATAGTGTTCAAAAATGAAAATAAGTTCTAATAGTTAGGTTATTTTTAACCTAATTATTAACTTTATTTTAAAGTTGATATCGAACGTTATTCTCGAAAAAAATTACTTAATTAAAATCAAATCAAAGGGAAGCGGTTGTCCCAGAGGTAGCAGGCGAGTCTAATCGGTGAGATTAGATAAGAGACGACGCCTACCACTCCTGTTGTAACGGTGACCTGCTCCTCTAAATACAATTTATGAGCTTCAAAATCTCTTCCCAAGGCCTGTTGCGTGAGAAAATACAAGCTAGTAATACTAGTTGTCACTATGGTAACTTGCCATCTGACAACTAGTATTACTAGCTTGTATTTTCTCATGCGATAGGCCCCCGGTGGTTTGGAATCCACCTAAAGCTTTAGGTCCATTCATCTCTCATCATCCTTCCCATTACCAATGCACAAGCCTAGAGCTTATGTGGGCATCAACACCAGCAAAAACAGAAACATATCTTAGTCGGATTGATTTGAAGTAGTGTATATATGTGAAATTTTAGAATTTATTTTTTATAACTGATTTAAACTTTCAAATTAGTAAATGAAATTCTTATGTTTTATCAATTAACCCACTTTTGAAATTCAGTGATTTTAAGAATAGCAAAGAGGTTTCATAACGATTATAAATTAATTTTTATTCATTTTCCACAGATATACAGGACATCGTTATAGCAGAAGGATATTTTCCTATAGCCTTTTCTCTAGTATTCAACTTGAACTTTAAGAAAATCCCTCCAAACTGGAAAGCAAGGTTTATCTACAACTTGGTGCATCGTGAAGAAAAGCATCAAACCCAAAATTTATCTCTACGATGTGGAAACAGTACTTCATTCTGCCAATTCAAGCTTTATTCGAATATTTTTTAGCCAAAATTTTAGTTACTATTAGTGTTAGATGTTTTACTGTTGTATCAACTCTTTTATATTCACCAAGGCATGGACCATTGTTGTCTTTCAATAAATATAGTGAGTTGATTTGACCCACAAGCCTTGTTTACACAATTCCATTGGCATTTTCCTTTCGACTTGCATATGCCAATGGCTACGTCTGAACGATACTAGCCTAATTTAAGATGCCAGTTGACTGGGAAAAAGTGTTTGGACTTGGTTTCCCTAGTCGACTGACACCCTAAATTAGACTAGTGTCGTCCACACATTGCCATTGGCATATGCTAGTCGACTGAAATAAGCCACTGGCAACGTGTGAGAACAAGGTGGCTATTGTAGAGAGGTATTCTATTGTTGGCTTTAATTATTGATAGTGGTTGAGTGTTTCTTCATGAATTTTGTTTTATCCAATTCTTATTTTTTTTTTAAATTTATTTTGATAAAAATCCAGATTGTCAACATGTAATTTTTCTTATTATCGATTCACTCAATGACTGAGTTAATTGCACTTTTAAATAAGGTGACACGTATATCACTGTGAAAATGTAATATATTATTATATTTTTACTTCCACAAAATTATACAAATAATTATCCATTTTTGAAATTTAAATGAATGTGGATAATTATTCAATTTTAAGAAACTTGAATTCTATCAGGCTTTAATAAATTCTCAATTTTTTAAATTCCAATCTATTTTGATAAAAATCTAGATTGTTAACATGTAATTTCTCTTTATATCGAATAACTCAATTACTAATTAAATATTATACTTTTAAATTAGATGACACGTATATCACTGAGAAGATATTTATTATTATATTTCCTTTTCTACAAAATTATATAAATAATTATCCATTTTTAAAATTTAAATTGAAAGGGGTAATTATTTAATTTTCCAACTTTGAAACTTAAATTAGGTTAATTAAACTGTGTTCATTAAACCACTGAATATAGTGGGTAATTCAAATTTTCCCAACCTCAAAAACTACTTATTCCATGATTAAAACGAATTATGTCGTTTTAAAAGATTAATTTTCTTAACGTTCTATTATCAAAACTCTTTTGCATCTTTGTTAATATGTTGAACTCGTGCCTATACTCCATAACAATGAATACTATTGCATTCTAAGCAAACTTTTGTTATTCAATTACTGTAATAGATACACCACTTTATTCATGAAGAAATACTACATCACTGTTGCTTCTATTTATTCTGTCCTACTAATAATACTATTTATAATTTATTGTATGATGTTAGATTTCTGTGTTAATGATTTTCTCTAGTAAATTAGATACTCTATTGATTTATTAATATTTGAATTTGAGTATCTTTTAAATTGGGAAGAATGGGGTTTTGGAGAACATAGGGGAATGTTCAATCATCTAAACTACTGTTCTATGCCCTATTCTGCTTACCACTAAAAATTAGTATTTAATTATGTTTGTGCTAATTACTTTTATATTTCTTTTGATTTTTTATTCTTTTTATTAGTTATTCTACTTGAATTGTTTGGGTAGAGTAGACGTGATTTGAGTGCAATTTTGTTTGTGTTTGTCTATTTGATTTTTTTATCGATGTTTGGGTTGTAATGAAAAGATTTGTTTCTTAAATGAAAAGCTCAGTACGAATTTAATAATATTCCATCGGTAGCAATTAATGCAGTACAACGATTGAACATTAAATACAGGAATAATTTCTTAAAATACATGAATTTTGAATCAGTTTACTCGAATCAATTTATAATATGCAGGAATTTCGTTGTTTTTCCAAATAGTGTAATAAATTTCATCATCAAGATTTGGAAAATATTCATTTCGGAATGATCATTATAAAAATTATGAACTTGCAAAGATGTTAACTGTTGGATTGTTGAATTTCAGCTCAGAAAACAGAAAATCATGAAGGATATTACCTTAATCACTGACTCCGTTCATTTAATTTGTTATCAACGCACTTTATCGTTGAAAAGTGTAAAAAATTGAACAGATTTTTCCCATGAATTGGAATTTAAAGTGAATTAATAAGCAGTCTCTTTGAATTGAAAATTTACATTATTCTAGAACCTAGAAATAGTTTACTGTAATAGTATTCTTAAAATAGGTAGAGTATAATAAAAGCCTTAAATTAAAAATATCATGGCTGTTGTATTGTTCAATTAAGAACTTATTTGAAACAAAACTTATCAGAAACAAAAGTACATTACATAAGCAATAAAATATTAGTGTCAATAAAATTTTCAATTAAGAGATCTAAAGCTTCTACCTCCCTCCAAGAAGTTGAATTTCCAAAGTACAAATAAATTGTTCCTACAAATTGTTTGAAAATCTATCACTTATCAATCAATCAATAGTATTGTAGAAAATGCATATTTAATCATAAAATTATTCGAGTAATAAAAACATGTTTCCCGTACTGCTTGATTCTTATTACAAATTATTTAAGCATTTTCAAGTTGAAAAACAAAAATATTTTGTTGTACAACTTGGTTTTTATTACAATGAGAGCAATTAATACTCACGTGCAATCGAATTAACAGTACTAAATATTAATACTGTTTTTCTTTACTTATCCCAATTGAGGCAGATACAATATTTATATTTTTAGTGCTGTAATGTTTAGATACATTAATCTTACAATAAAGTAAAGTAAATCCAATTTTATGATTATCAATAATGAGTAAACTTTAATGAGGTTGATCAAAAATAATAAATTTTATTATTGAAAACCTGTATTATGTAAACGATTTTTTATCATAGAAGCTGTAGCATTGCATGTTGGGACAGTTTTTGAATTCTATAGATTACAAAATTTCAAAGAACTGCTTGAATCAATGGTGAACCAACAGACAACTGAACTCAATCACTGGATCGTTATATTTTTAAATTTTTATGTTTGTTTTCGATTTAAATTTTGTTAAAACTACTCAATTTATTTAATGTATCTTTCTGTGATATTCTTGGTTTGACTTCTAGCCATTTTCCTTCTATTATTCCATTAGTAGAAAACTGTATAAGCTACATCTCTAGTGTCCATTCTAAAAATTTGCATTATACTGTAAAGTTTATTGAGGGTTGGTTGCTATATTTTCATCATAATGGTTTAAATTTGGCCAATTCATGTATGATTACAAAATTAATGGGTATAAAAAAAATCGCAGGTCCTTTTAATAAGTTTTCGAAAATATACTCAAGTTAGTTTTTAAGTTTTGAATTAGTTGAATTTCACAACTCCTTAGTCAACTTAGGGCCGGTTCATGAGCTCGGGATTTAGCCAAGTCCTAGACTAAAACGGGTGGCCACCGTAGCATTGACAAACGTTAGCCTCGACACTATGTACTAAGGGCTCTCTATGCTGCTAACCCACTAACCTGTCGAGACAAACGTTCCAAACCCTCCAATACAGTATTTATTTTGTCGAAAACCTGTTCTTTTAAAAAAGTGTATATTTGGCTTTAAATTATTTTACAAAATCATCTTATTTTTGTTTCTCATCAATGAAAATATGCTTTGACTTTGCTGTGTTTGAAAAATATATTTTTAGATAGTAAAAGACCCAGATGAAATGTATCATATCTTGCCATTGAGTAGCTTATTACTTTTTGCCAAATTTTACTGTATGATTTGTTTTCATATAGAAATATAGGTATTCCATTAATTATTTTCATTGATGGTTTGTTGGTTTGATATGGATTTAACATATTAATACGTAAATATGGTATTATTATAAATATTTGTAA
This sequence comes from Laodelphax striatellus, assembly GCA_017141395.1. Taxonomy (NCBI): domain Eukaryota; kingdom Metazoa; phylum Arthropoda; class Insecta; order Hemiptera; family Delphacidae; genus Laodelphax; species Laodelphax striatellus. The sequence continues at coordinate 5,944,849 of CM029541.1, read as the reverse complement.
AAAGTTATTTTAACTGCAATATAATGATGATTGTTAAATAAGAATTGCAATTATTCCATCCCTGCTATTCCCGGATTTATAACTTCAGATCAAGAAGCCTACTAGACTATTTTGTATTACTATGAACTTGATTGGGAAATGAGAAATCATGTGAAATATTGAAATATTATTGTTTGTATTTTAGTAACTTTTGAAGTAATCTAGCACTCTACATCTATCGACACCATCTTATTAATTTCATAGAGAGAGTATAAGTATCTAGGTATATAGAAGTGAGTACCGTAGCTTTTAATATTGAAAATTAGAAGCTTTAATGTTTAATAAAATAAGCATAAAGAAAATACGCTTTTTTGAGCTTCTTTTATTTTTGTTTTACAGTTGTTGATTGATATATTCTCTCAATTTACAATGTGAATTGAGTTACTAGTTAACCCTAATCACCAGGCTGGATGAAAATCACCCAGAGCTAGGGAAACTGATGCCTTGAGTTGAACACTGTCTACTATAAATAGCTTTGTAGGTAGTTCCAGGCTTAGACCATGTATAGAATGGTCTAAGGTTCCAGGTATTCTCCTCCCTATAATAGTGATAACATATCAAGTGTTTCTCTTGTGCAGCTAGTTCTGTATTGTGGGTCAATGGGTGATATTTCATCCATGTAATAGTGTAATTCTATATTTTAGTGAATTTGTTCCAAATTGTATTTTTTCAACATAACAGACATGTGATTTGCATCATATTCAAGTGAAGTTGATATAAAAAATGCACTTTTTGTTTATTATGAAATATTGAAGACAAGAGGAAGGAATATGTATGGTAATTCACACAGTTCTCGCTCCAGTGGGAGAGACTTTAGAATGCAAATAATGAAGAAGAACGTTGGAAACTTACTTTATGGATAAGAAATGTTGGATGAATTAATATATTACACTTATATTGAAGCCAATGTACATAAAAAATAGATAGAAACGAAATAGAACAAGCTTTCATTGCATTGCTGTTAGATCTTCCATCATACATTCGTATTGAAGAAGTTCATATTTAGCGCCAATATTATCGACTGTTCTACTCGATAGTCTCTCACGTCGACTCTAATTAAATTATCGATATAACCTACAAAATGATAAATGCAGCAATGTCGGTCAGTCATGCGTCTTTGTTATTGATGTGAAAAACTTACATTTTATTTACATTTATATTTGAATGTAAATCAATTAGCAGAAATCATGGATAATCTTCAATATCGGTAAGTAATTTTACTTCTATTTCAATTACTGAACCAGATAAAATTAGTTTTTCATCAACATATTAATGCAATGATGTTGTCTTGACAGGATGTTGTAACTTAGATGAGAAAATGTTAATTTATCCTAAAAACGCTTTGATAATCTAAAATGGAATTTTGTCTAAAAACTCATTTTACAGAATTAATTTAGAATTAATGTATCTGATCTGGGCTACTATTTCAATATTCCGATGCTATCTTACTACAGTAGGTAGCCTACTGCATATTTATTGAATTCATTGGTATTCAAAGTACTGTATTAATTATTAATTTAATATAACAAAGTGCAAGCGCTAATGAGAATTAAAAATTTTCTATTATAATGTGCTATAAAATTAAATTAGTATAAATCAATAATCAAGATTTTTTGGAAAACTTATGACGATGTGTGACAGATTCAATTATTTTTCAGAAATATTCATCCTTTGAAGTACTACAGAGAATGTTTGGTGAGTAATGAGTGTTTTATTATCACTATATTAATATAAAGTTTATATAGTGCGATTCACGTCAAGAAGTCAGCATTGCTTAGATGGGAGTGTGCTATCCTTGTTCAACACAAGGCAGTTGCTGATGTCTCTATCCTATTCGCACTGTGCATTGTTGTCGCACACAGTCCCAACAAACACGTTTGGTGCAGTTTTCTCTTTCTCTCTCAATGAAACTTGGCATCAATGCTCCTCATATAAACAATGCTGACTTCTTGACGTGAATCGGACTATAGGCATAAAATTTCAATCACTTCATGAAAAGCATGTATCTCAAATGAGATGACATACGTGACATGACATACATGACTTTTTCGTTCTGCGCATGCGTCACCAGCACATGCTCTGATTGGTCAATCCTCGTTGATGAATGCTAGACTTCTCACCATGCCTATTATAATGTGTATCAAAATTGATGACTGATGGGATTGTGTTGCAATAAAATGACAATATTGACTCATAAACTATAATTAATTGATTCATCTATAATTAATTATTAATGATAAGATGCCCTATCATCAGCACCTCTATATACCTACTATCGTAGATCACCTCAGATACAGATCTGTTCACCTCAGTAGAACAGATATTTTGAATGAAAAATGGAGAGTAATTTTATTTTGGAATTCGATTTGTTTATTTTTTAGATTAGGACAAATCTAGAGATTTACTATTATGTTTTACTATAGTTAGTATTAATCTAGTTGTAAATATTATTGTAATTAGATTTAAGTTAGCAATCGACAAGTCACCAGTCAAATGGGTGTATCTCAGTTCATGATGTATTGTGACAATTGACGAATAAATAAATGAATAAACCTCGAAAAAGTAGGGACGGCGTCGAGTAGGTCATGTGTGAATTGACCTTTAACCTTTCTTGGTAGCTAACCTCGCTAGTAGGTTGGCATAGAGAGTAGGCAGCCTGTGCCACCTGACTAAGGCCAGTCTTCCCTTCGACCAATTGTTTACTTCCCATTCTATTCTATTTTAATAAGTCTTTAATATTAGGTGGCGCAAAAAGAATAGATGGATTTGAGTAGGATAGTATCAGTGGACTAGAGCTGTCTGTGACCGCAGAGCGACACCATTTTGTAGGTTAAAGTATCCAGTTTTAGTATCAATGGCGCAATTGACCTTGCAAAATCGCGTATTTGCTGCAGAACAATATTTCCAATAGAATGAATCTGCAATCGTCGTTCAACGGAGCTTCAGCAGAAAGTTTCAAGTCGAGCTTATTGGCTTGAGATTCTTCTTTACTTGAAATTCAACTTTACTATCGTAAATGTCGTTACATTGAAGATTTAAATACTGCAATACATGGATGAATTGCTGCTGTATCAAAAGTTAAGGACTAATTTGAGGCTTTTAATGAGCATTAACGCATCAAGGGCGCCATCTTTCCTATGTAATTTTTGAAATATACACAAGTGTTTTGGAGTCTTTCATACAAATTCTCAAATTGGGTTATTCACTTAGTATTTTGGTGTTATAAAGATTTTAAGTATTTTAAAGATTTTGTTGTATTTAAGTTGAAAGAAAAGGAGGGATTGTTAAGTACTAATTTAAGTACAAAAGTTAAGGACTAATTTGAGGCTTTTAATGAGCATTAACGCATTAAGGGCGCCATCTTTCCTATGTAATTTTTGAAATATACTCGAGTGTTTTGGAGTTTTTCATACAAATTCTCAAATTTACTTAGTATTCTGGTGTTAAGCCCGGTCTAGACGCAACGATAAGTTTGTCAAACTTTTTGTTCAAACTTTTCAAGATTATTATAAATTGTCATAAAACAGCTGATTTAACGTGAGTAAACAAGCTTACAACAATCAGCTGTTTTCTAACAATTTAAAATAATCCTGCTATTTAGCAGGATCCATTTAACTTGTCAGAAAACAGCTGATTGATGTACGCTTATTTGCTAACGTTAAATCAGCTGTTTTATGAAAATTTAAAATAATCCTGAAAAGTTTGAACAAAAAGTTTGACAAACTTATCGTTGCGTGTAGACCGTGCTTTAGGAAGATAAATGTATGATTCTAATAAACTTTCTTACAACACTTTGAAAAACATCCGTTCTTTATGCGCCACCCTGTACTACCTTTTTGACGGAATTAACGTTTTGCAGGCCCACAACGTACGACCAGACGGCAGGTCGTTGATGAAGGTACGACCGGCCACCATCAACGTGGGCTCAATAAGCACGGCCGACGGATCGGCGGTCGTGAAGATCGGTCGTACAACAGTCGTGTGCGGCATCAAAGCCGAGCTGGCCACGCCCAAGCCGAGCCAGCCCCAGTTGGGATTTGTGGTGGCCAATGTTGAGCTGCCGCCCCTGTGTGCGGCCACATTCCGCCCTGGACCGCCCAGCGATATAGCACAAACCATGACCAGCATGCTCGGTTCGATAGTCGATAGTTGTGGCCTGATCGATCTCGGCGAACTGTGTGTCAGCAAGGAGCATCTGGTGTGGATTCTGCACTGCGATATTGTCTGTCTCGATTACAGCGGATCTGTCATGGATGCTGTACTCATTGCCTTGGTGGCAGCGCTTAGAACAGGTTGGTGAGAATTGAGAATGAGTTGATTTCTTCCTCTTCCTCCTCCTCCTCTTCCTCCTCCTTCTCCTCCTCCTCCTTCCTCCTCCCCTCCTCTCTTCCTCTCCTCCTCCTCCTCCTCCTCATCCTACTCCTCCTCCTCCTCCTCCTCAGCCTCTTCCCTTCTCCTCCTCCCCTCCTCTTCCTCCTCCTCTTCCTCATCCTCCTCTTCCTCCTCCTCTTCCTCATCCTCCTTCCTCTTCTCTGCGCATGTGTCGGATCAATCATGAGAATGAGTTGATTTCTTCCTCTTCCTCCTCCTCCCATCCTCCTCTTCCTCCTCCTCATCCTCCTCATCCCCATCCTCTTCCTCCTCCTCATCCTCCTCTTCCTCCTCCTACTCCTCAGCCTCCTCTTTCCTCCTCCTCCTCCTACTCCTCTTCCTCCTCCTCTTCTTCTCCCTCCTCCTCCTTCTCCTCCTCCTCCTCTTCCTCTTCTCTGCGCATGTGTCAATAACTTCGGATCAATCATGAGAATGAGTTGATTTCTTCCTCTTACTCTTCCTCCTCCTCCTCCTCCTCCTCTGCATCCTCCTCTTCCTCCTCCTCCTCTGCATCCTCTTCCTCCTCCTCCTCCGCCTCCTCTTCCTCTTCCTCTTCTCTGCGCATGTGTCAATAACTTCGGATCAATCATGAGAATGAGTTGATTTCTTCCACTTCCTCCTCCTCCTCATCCTCATCTTCCTTCACCTCCTCCTTCTCCTCCTCCTCCTCCTCCTCCACTTCCTCCTCCTCTCCTCTTCTTCCTCCTCTTTCTCGACCTCCTCCTCCTCTTCCTCTTCTCTGGGCATGTGTCAATAACTTCGGATCAATCATGAGAATGAGTTGATTTCTTCCTCTTCCTCCTCCTCCTCCTCCTCCTCCTCCTCCTCATCCTCCTCCTCCTCCTCCTCATCCTCCTCTTCATCATCCTCCCCTCCTCTTCCTCCTCCTCCTCCTCCTCTTCCTCCTCCTCTTCCTCCTCCTCCTCTTCCTTCTCCACCTCCTCCTCCTCTTCCTCTTCTCTGCGCATGTGTCAATAACTTCGGATCAATCATGAGAATGAGTTGATTTCTTCCTCCTCCTCCTCCTCCTCCTCATCCTCTTCCTCCTCCTCCTCCTCCTCCTCCTCCTCCTCTTCCTCCTCCTCCTCCTCTTCCTCCTCCTCCTCTTCTTCCTCTTCTTCCTCCTCTTCCTCCTCTGCGCATGTCAATAACTTCGGATCAATCATGAGAATGAGTTGATTTCCTCTTCCTCCTCCTCCTCAACCTCCTTCCTCTTCTTTCCTCATCCTCCTCTTCTTCCTCCTCCTCCTCCTCTTCTTCCTACTCCTCATCCTCCTCTTCCTCCTCCTACTCCTCCTCCTCCTCGTCCTCTTCCTCTTCTCTGCGCATGTGTCAATAACTTCGGATCAATCACAGAGCACTGTGATCATCTGTGATTGGTCAAGTGTCATCAACGCATGCGCAGAAAAATTAATTCCGCTCTTATATCATGGGCTGAAGCACAGAATAGGAGAGATATTTTCTATCTTTCTCTCCTATTCTGTGGCTGAAGGTAGTTTAAGTTAAGCGACTATGATAAATAATAATGAATTAACTGTGATTGATAATACAGGCCAAAACGTATTTTTTATTGAACTATAAATCCAAAGTTTAAACTTCGATTTGTGAAACTTGGTTTAAACTGAATGGTGCATACGAGTCTATGAAATACATATAAAACTTTGTTTCAAAATGAATGTCATTGGACAATAACGTAGTTCTCTTTCTGTTTGCAGTGGCATTGCCTGAAGCTACCTACTGCGTCGAAACAAAATCATTTTCGGTCGATTTACAGAAGAGAACGCCGTTGAAAGTAGCCAGCTCGCCTGTTTCAACAACATTCGCCACAATCGATGAGAGCAACATCATTGCTGATCCAACGGTTGAAGAGGAGAGACTGAGCAACGGAAGTATTACTGTTGTCACCGATGGCACTAGGCTATTCTCTATTAACAAACCGGGTGAGGATATTCATATCCTTTTTATAGCAGGATTCTTTTAACTTGTCAGAAAACACCTGATTTAACGTTAGTAAACGAGCGTACATCAATCAGCTGTTTTCTGACAATTTAAAAGAATCCTGCTATATATTTTTTTCAAATTTTTTCAATTAGTAAGTCTTCAGAATCTGATACAGTAGTTCAGATTTTTTTAACTACATAGATGAAAAATAATATATGAAGATAAATTATTCTTACTATGATTTTTTTTCTATATATCGTATGGCTCACCAAGAGCATGAAACGAAGTAAAAAACACTCAGATAAATACAAAACATGATATACTTTCTAGCAGACTTGGTAGTTGGCTACATTGTGAAGTCCATTCAATCAAGCTTCATTTCAAGTCCATTCATTTGGTCTTGACTGAACAAAATCCTCCCACACTCCAGTAAACTTTCTTTCTGGGCATTCTTCTATTATGTGGGTCAAATTTTGCACAGAAGCTCCACAATCACACTCTAAGCTCTCAGCAGGACCCCAGTTATTCAACATAGACTTTGTTTTAGCACAGCCAGCTCTTATGCGATTCAGTGTGCACCATGCTTTACGGGGAAGCTGCATATAGCAGGATCCTTTTAACTTGTCAGAAATCAGCTGTTTCGGTAATAATTAAACAGTGATTTCGACACAATAATCAAAAGGCTTAAAAGTCTTAAAGACCTTTAAATGTCTAAAGACATTTTTAAAGAAGACCTTTCAAAGAATAACTTTTTAAAAGACCTTTTCAATAATCTGCGAGATTCAGCATTTGTAGGTTAAGTATTGTGATATTGCTCGTCGAAACATATGTTTTCTGACAAGTTAAAAGGATCCTGGTATACCAGGGAGTTGCTGATGGGGTCTATCAATATTATGTCGATTAATATTGCTATTCATCCATTTTGTTCTTCAAGATTCTTGATTGTCAAAACTTTGCCCTTGGGCCAGAATGAAAACTTACTATTTTCATTATACTTTTTATTTTAATTATATTTTCATTATACCATTATTCATACTTACTATGATGAAAACACATGTCATAATTTTTCGACTACTGAATTGTTATAATTGGAAATAATTTTTTTCAACAATTGGTCTTTATCAACTGAATTTCTTTGGATTTTGCAGGTGGAACAGCTTACAGTGAGACTGATCTACAGAAGTGCATAAGTCTATCCAAAGATCGAGCAGTTAGTATAAATAAAATGATGGAGACAGCTTTGAACAACAGAGAACCATAGTCCATCAAAAGCATTATTGTTCAAAAGTGAGATTTCATTTCCTACTACTGTAGAATTTACAGTATCATTTTTTTACAATAAATTATTTTATAGGCCTACTATTACTTGTGTCTCAATCAATTTAATTGTGATCAAAGATTGATTTAGAAAGGAACGGTAATAACTAAGGAATATGTCAGTAAGTGTTTTGTAAATTAAGTTCTTACAAACAGGTGCTATGTCCATGAATGAGTCCATAACGACCTCTGGCGTCCCCATTATTCATACTTATTAAATACTTCACTTCTTCCATTGTTCCAACAGCTCTTTATTGCGAATTACATTCAACTATAAAATTTATGAGACTTTAAATGCCATACTCAAAATTGTATGTACAACATAATTTGTTAGGGCTTTTGTAGAAGAGCTCTGCCAACAATGAGCTTGCTATGAGTGGATGGTAATGTTTGCTCCAAACTATAAAGTTAGCGTTTGATACAAGTTTTCTATTCACTTTTTGAAGAGAGTTTAACTTTAAATTCTTGAATGACCCAATGTTCAAAACAGCGAAGACCCCCAACCCAACAAAACATCTCATCTGAACACTTTAGATGTATTCATGACTTGTTCAGAGGCCTTGAAAGCAAAAGTTTCTTTAAAATTTCCCAATTAACTTCCCTACCCCATCCAATATATTCCTTACTGAATTTTTATTTCCTTCAAAGGAATTGCTGAAATTTTAAACTGTGGTTTGGACTGCAGCGTGATTTCCGTGATCAGATTTAGCCTTTTATTAATATAGATAGATTTTGAAAATGCTACTGAGGTATTGCTTAGTTGAAACTTGTAATTTTCAAAGCTTTGAAATTATCCTTCAGTTGATTAAGATTGATTTTTCAGTTTTTCATAATAAATTTGATGATATAAAAATGTGAGTGAAGTTTTATTTCTTGTCTTAATCCCATGTTTGAGTTTCAGAATTTAGTATGAGCCTCTGTGTGAGATAGCAATTTTGAGCCTATCAAACGTTAATATAATGTTAGAATTGATGGATTTGAATTTCCCAGATAATACGTTGTATTAACTGTTGATGGAAAGCTCAAAATTTGAAAAGATTGCAACCCAGAAATATTATGTGTTTTTGAGAGTTCAAAGTTTTAAGACGTGGTTTTATGGGGGTTGTCCCATAACATAACTTTGCGTGTAGAGCAAAATCAAATACTCACATAATATATACATAATTCGAATTTCAATTGCATGAGGGCTGAATATGAAATGATTATAACCAGAATAATGGGAAGAACAATAGCTGTGCCTTCCCACACCCTGAAAACTTGTTGCCTTGTCGACTACAGGTAGAAATTGAATGTGGACCCATGAGGTAGGATAGAGCCGAAAAATCAACCGTATTAATTGTTGAATGAGAAAAAAGTTCATCTCATTTCATTTGTAAATATACGTAATATATTTTAGTCGATAAAGAAACTGTTCTCAACTAAATAAACTCCAAGAAGTAACTTAAATAGAATTTAAAGAAGTTGAAATCATTCATGACATATAATATCATAGCCCCCTTTAAACTACAGGGGGCTATAGTTTAAAGGGGGCTATGATAATATTGAATAAGATGGGTTGAGATAACTTTGAAATTTCCCTCCACCAAATTAATTTAGTTGCTTTGTCTGCCGCTAGGTGGTGTGTTTCTTCAAAATCAGGTGGATTGTTGAACGCCATTAAAATTTCCTTCCTGTCGCATTTTGACAGAAAATATAAGAGGTTATGTAAAGTGTAAAATAAAACAGTTTCATCATTATAACTTTATTATTTCCTGAGCTAAAACACCATCAAAAATGTAATAAATACGTGTCCTTTCAGTATTCAAGTGTTGCTTCTTGGAAAATGTGGATTTGATTGGCAATAAAAATGGTAAGTTGTCAACTGTCACCATTACACCATTCGTAGAACCATATTCGTGTTACGAAAACGTTATTTTTACTTTTAATTATTTAAAATTTAATCACAATTCGTAATATTCACTTTTATCTTTTTAGAACAGGAATTCACTGATCAATATCAAGTTATGTTGTAACTGCACTGAAGTCTATGTGATTCAGTAACTTACATAGCTAGGCCTAGTTGACAATTCAATATTATTCATTTTCCTCTTCAATTTATTAGTGGGTCGAATTTTCTATTTATTCTTGTAGTTTTTGTCACAAATTACACAACTTAAATTGTTTGTCACAGGGAGCAAACATAACCCAACTGGAAAAGGACATTGGAGCTGACCAATTTCCTCCAAATGAACATTATTTTGGACTTGTAAATGTAAGTACTCTTGCTTGATTTATATTTATTGCATTTAAAATTTGAAGTTTGTTTTGACTACTCACTATAACCCCAAATAAATGTTAATAAGCAAATATGATAATGAAAAACACTGGTCATGATTCCCCCACTGATGGCCACAATTACTCCAAATGTTAGTGAGGCTATTATGACCAATCTTATAACTTGAGAAAACGATGGATTACATCACTGAAACTTTCATGTAGGCTTCTTAAGACACCAAAGTTCATTGAAAACAGCTCTTTTAAAATTAGAACAAGATTTACAAAAATGCGAAGATGAAACATGCTCAAAATGGTCATAATTACCCGTCCTGGCCCTCCTAAAGTTGAAGTCAGTCAATTTGAAAACTAATGGCTATGCGGAGAGTGGACTTTGTAGACTACCTTATAGAGGATTTCTTAGAACAATTTAATATAAAAATTTATGTATTTCGATAACTTTGTACAAAAAACTTTGTTTTACAGTTTGGAAATACCTGCTACAGCAACTCAGTTCTTCAAGCTCTTTATTTCTGCAAGCCTTTCAGAGAGAAAGTTTTAGAGTACAAAGCTAGAAATAAAAGAACTAAAGAAACTCTTCTCTCTTGTCTGGCCGACCTGTTCCACTCTATTGCCACTCAGAAGAAAAAAGTTGGCTCCATTGCTCCAAAGAAATTCATCGCGCGTCTTAGAAAAGAAAAAGGTGAGAACATTGCAATTTAATTTTATTAAATTAACAGTAGCCTACTTCATACATAAATGCCATGGAACTTTCCATACTAAGGTGGAAAAATTTAACAAATATTGCCTGTGGCGAGGAATGGCTTTTTAGCTTGGTTATCTCCAGGAACAACAGTTAAGGTTTTTAATCGCCCCACCCTCCCAGGCCAGGGAAAGCAAGAATTTTACAGGGAACCACCACCTCCGTTCCCCCCCATAAAAATGGTAATAATATTTCAAATTCATTGTTCAATTACATTTGATGAAAGCCTCGATAATAATATTATAATGCTGATATCTGTTTTCTAAGTGAATAAAAACTTTCACCATGTTCCCTATTAAGGGATAATTGGTTATGTTGGTGAAGTGGAACAACCCTACTCGGGTCTCCCCACTATTAAAAGCCATACGCTAAATAAATAAATATTATTATAAAATTAATAGTGTTTAATTTAAGACTATTTACCAAGCAAGATAATGTCTCCAATGATTGAAAAATTATTAAAATACTACCTTACTTGTACAGGAACTCAGTTCTCCTTCTTTTGGTTAAGTAATGACTGAATGATTATTATTCGAGTTATTAAAAGTTTATTTTTAGAGTTATTTCTAAAATTCCAGGTACAGAAACACAAATTTTTCAAGAGGTATTATAAATGACATGAGTAGGCTACTATAGTACTATAAATGACATTTATTCTTATAAATTAATAATACAGGTAATTCTTATAAATAAATCTACTTGTTGGTTGCCAGTCGACTAAATTCTGAGAATTATATGAACAATTTACAAGATTAAATGCCATTATACACTAATACCTGAAACTTTAGACATAATTAGTCGAATGCCTATCGATTCATTGGCAATGTATGATTGAGGCATAAATGACGAACTTGAAAATATAAAAATCACAACAGCAATGCATTTAGCAATAATATATTTAAATTAAAAATCTTACTGTGTAATCTCAACACTGTTTTGGGAAAACAAAAAATGAAAACTAATAACACATGAAGTTCAAATCGGATTCAACGGATAGGTTATTTTTTTGTTTACCAACAATACAGTACTCCATGAGTTACTTAACTGCTGAACAGTTGAGTTTAAGCCAGGAGCAGAGAAAAGACGAAGATTTGCCGAGTTGACCCGATCGAGTCAACTCATTATTAAAAAAACAGATGATTAGGTTCACTTACTTCACCATCGGTTATGAGGAGAGGACATAGCAGGGTAATGGAGGTGGATGCTGAAGGGAGGTGGTAAAGCAAGCCTGATTTCATATCGGATTCGCTACTTGAAAACGATAACTTACGATACGAGGCAACGAATGTATCATGATACGACGTTGACCGAATGTATCCGAATGTAAAGTGGCGTCTCATATTATGAAATATGCTATAGAGTGTAAGTTATAAAACACTTGGTATTCAATGAAATCTGTATTCAAGGACAAACTTTTAATTCAATCAAGCTTTTTATAACAACTACTACTTAAAGTGTGGAAAATACTTCTACATTTCATCAGTAAATATTCATGTCAAGGTTCAGATTGTCAAGATTCGTTATGTTTTCCATAAGTTATTTATCATATGCCAAACGATGAATTGAGCTAAAGTAAATGAAAATCACATATTGTTAGGGAAATGCTGTAAACCCTATTATTTTTTAATATTGCTGATGAATGGACTCGTAGTTACAAAAATTTCCAAAACAGTAATATTAATTTTGTAGTGTCAATAATAGGCTATTGAATTTTTATTCAAATAACTGAACAGTACTAAAAGTCAAGCACAAAAAAAAACAATTTATTTTTTCAATTTCCATCTCGATTACATCATCGATTTAAAACATGAATGTGGAATGCCACATAATGAAAGCGTTGAGTGCTACCTAAAAAATTCTTATTTGGATTGTTTGCTTTCTTTGTTTCTACTTATTTCGCAGGTTTTAGTAGAGTTGACTGTCTTTAAATAAGAACCTTTATAAAAAAAATGATTTCGATAGATGAGTGTTGAACTGAAATAGGAAGTAGACACTTTTACTCTAATCTTTCGATTTTTTGCTAGGCTGGGAAGAAACGGGTTCTGTCTGGTTTTTCTGTGTGAATGATAATGAAAACCCATGTGAAGATTTATTGCTGCAATTGTAATTGTTCAGATTACAGTGTGTTATATATAATATTGAGTTCGTATGGCTTTTTAGATATTAAATTGAACAGAATGTCTGCTTTCTATTTCATTTATTTCTGATAATGCAGACTTCAATGATTTGAGGGCATTGAAATAAATTTAAAACAATAAATTTTTCTTGGTAAACAGTTGAACAATTTTATACACAGTTATTATCTATAGTTACATTACTGTATCTCCAAGTAATTATTTCTTATTGCACAATAAAGCCAATCTTCCATTTTACTTTCAATGCAACTATATACAGGGTTGGTGAAAAGTGTGGAAATGGTTTAATATTTCTTATTCGAAGGTAATTTGACGGTAGGTGACATTGGGGATTCAAATTGAAAATTGACATTGATGGTATTCAAATTGAAAATACTGCTTTACTGTGTCTTAAAAAATCTGTTCCGCCATCAGAAAAATATTCTGTCGTGGTTAGGGGTATAAAGAATAAATTAATTACGGATTGCTTCATTACCTTCTTGTAACGATAAAGAACAATTTTTCATACTGATTTTAGTATTAGAGCGTTTACAGTATGGCAAACTCTAATTATTTACTTCAAGTTAGTGTTCTATGTGACTGAATCAAACAGAATTACTGTATTCAAAATACAACATTATTCACCCAATTTTTTTAATTTTCTTACAGAGGAATTCGACAATTATATGCAACAAGATGCTCACGAGTTTCTCAACTTTCTTATCAATCACATAAATGAAATAATATTGGGTAAGTTCTACCATCAATTTTCAGTTTTTCTTGAAAAAATTATTGTAATAAGCTCACAGCTACAAATAAACTATAAATAAATAACTATAAAAAATAACTATAAACAAATAAATTTATCTGCTTGATGCCTTTCTTAAGAATACAATAGTTCATCGGCCGATTGCCAGAAAGACAATTAAATTTAACCGGCGTAAAATGACTTAATTTGATGTAAAAATTTAATTGATAATTGTTTTAATTGATGATTCCACGTCATTCTTCTGTGGATCAATTGAATCTGTTTCGTGCAATTGTCTATTAGTATTTTATTCATTTATTTCATTTTTGATAATATGCTCCACAATATTATTAGCAATTGAACCTTGAGCGAAGTTTCACTTTGCCGTCTATTATGGGTCAAACGGTAGTCCGTTAATGAGTTATTGAGAGATTGATAATGATATAACAAACGGAATGTTTGTGAGAACTTCTAGACCTTCTCTATGATTTTGTATAGAATTCTTTCTATATCCAGAATGCACTGCTCTAATGCTTCCTTGTGTTGTTGAACTATACATGCACTGCTCTAATGCCTCCTTGTGTTGTTTAACTATACATTTAAAATTATTTCCAGCTGAAAGAGGCCAAAATAGCAATAAAGGTGGTCGTAATACAGTGTCTAGTGATGGCGATCAGTCGTCAAATAAGAACGGTGAATTTTCAGCGCAGTCTGAGCCTACCTGGGTTCATGAGATATTCCAAGGCATCCTCACATCCGAAACACGATGCTTAAACTGCGAAACTGTAAGTTTTCATCACTCTATACTGTATTTCAATTCATCATATACAGTATCTAATAGAAAATACCTCAGCTTAGATTAGATATAGCAGGATCCAATTAACTTGTCATAAATCAGCTGATCCAGTAATAATCAAACAGTGATTTCGACACAATAATCAAAAGGCTTGAAAGTCTTAAAGACCTTTAAAGTCTTTAAAAGACATTTTTAAAGAAGACATTTCAAAGAATAATTTTTTAAAAGACCTTTTCAATAATCTGCGAGATTCAGCATTTGTAGGTTAAGTATTGTGATCATATGCTCGTCGATCAGCTGATTTATGACAAGTTAATTGGATCCTGCTATAGTTATAATAATACGATGGTTGACCTTAAAATAACTTCATCTAAGACTGTGTTATGAAGCAATCATCACAGTTTGATAATTGAAATCGAAGCAGTAGCTTTTTCGAAATGGAATTTGAAACTTGTATTGAAATGACCTATACAGTACAGATTGTATATTATAACAAGGTCCTAGTTCAATCAGTTCCAGTTTTAAAACACTCTAGAACGGAACAAAACACAATCGCAGCTGATGAAAGTATTGTAGTTGCTAATGCGTGTGTGCTTTTATTGAACATTGAAATAGAACAATGGTCGTTTGAATCAAGGTTAGTTTAGATTGATAATGTAGATATTATTGTTTTTTGTTGGTCGTACATACAATGGTGTATGCAATGGTTGTATTTTATCCTTTAAACGACTCTTGAGATACCTTGAAATAACTCGCAGCGTTGCCGCTCGTATTTTAAACTCGATATATCACTCATCGTTTAAAGGCTCTCATAATACAACCCTTGCATAAACTACTATTCCCACATTCTTTTTAGTGTAAAACATAATTTAATAGGCTATTCCTATACATCACTGGAAAGCTTTTTTCTCCTCTACTTTTCAACATATCGTCATCTTTATCAATGCATTTCAGTAGGCACACAATCCATCTTTGTAGACTCTACAAATGACATCAAATGGACAAAAAAAGGACAAAGTACATCGAATGGCCACAATGCGATTATACAGTCTCTATAGGAAGAAGTGGGGCGTGTTTCTTGATAATTTAGAAGTCACGTGAAACAGAAAAAAGGCAAACACAAGATATAAATAGCTCGGCATGCTATGCAATAAACTGTGCAGCCGCCTTTTTTTGTATTATAGGACTTTTTTCATGAAGCAGGCTCCAGGCGAATAGTGGTGATGGATAGTTTAAGAATAATGTAATCGACTAATCTTAGAACTGGTCGAATCTTGTCTGAGGACTAGTTAGAACTAGATTGTAATACACTATTACGATATAGAAAATATTTTAATTCATTGTTCTATCATAACAATGCACTGTATTAAATGCCTATTGAATAATTGCCGTATCCAATGATTATTTTCTTTCTTTGTTGACAGGTAAGTAGTAAAGACGAAGATTTTTTCGACCTGCAAGTGGATATCGATCAGAACACATCGATAACTCATTGTTTGAGGTGCTTCTCGAATATCGAAATGCTGAGCAATGAGAATAAATTCAAGTGCGACCATTGCTCCAGTTATCAGGAGGCAACGGTGAGTAGCATTTCAAGTTATCATCAAATTTTGCCAGAAGTTAACGACTTCACTGGTTATGAAATACGAGTTATACTCTAATATCAATACTTGAATTACAATAATTAGTAAATCTTTACTATTACGAGTTATACACGTATAACAATTTTCATTGTTAACATTTTCTATAGGCTATATTGATTTAGTTCCTTCTGTCTATAATTTACATTATGTATTTTTTGTGAGTATCTTTCTGATGATTATGATGATGATGTTGGTTGATATTTTTCGTTATATTTTCATATTTTTTTCAGTACATGTTTTTTTTAATGTTGAATTTTTGAAATTTTTTAATTTTTAAGAAAATTTTGTCTGTCTCTGTTATTAAAATGTAATTCCAGTTACATATTTTGTGTAATTCATACATTTTCCAGCAAACATATTTTTGAAATGTTGGTATTTTGTTACAGAAACGTATGAGAGTGAAAAAACTGCCAATGATTCTAGCTCTGCACCTGAAACGATTCAAGTACATGGAACAGTACAATAGACACATCAAAGTATCACACAGAGTCGTCTTCCCTCTTGAGTTGAGACTATTCAATTTGGTAAGTTCATTTTTGGTGGTTGTTGAACGAAGTTTGGAGAACATGTTGATTTTTTCATAATAATCTTTCAACTAAAAGTAGGTTTGATAATAGCTTCAACGGTTATTGAAAAATGTTATGGAATTTTGTCATGTACGAGTTGAGACCTATTCACAAATGGGTAATTGCGTAAATTGACAGGAATCCAATTATTCTTCAATTTAATTTGCATGATTATATTCAGATCTAAAGTGCCGAGAGTTGACCGCACTTATTGGAACAGCAAGAGCATGCAAGTTACATTCAAGAATACAGTAGCACGTTGCACAGAAGTCAATGAAATGTAACTTTTTAAAATGGCGTCATTTGGCGTTTTAGGGATTATTGGTGTTGACAGATAACGTCCTTTTTCTTTAGTTGGATTTAATAGGCTTTCATGCAATTGGCCGAAAGACTTTGTTGATGTCTTTAGATGGGAATGAAGCTTTATATTTATCTTATAATATTGATATAAGATTTATATTTCATATTTTATTAGGCTTTAGAGGTCATCATACTCAATTCTAGAAAGATAAAAAATATAATGTATCTTATATAATTCTACATGAATTTTTATGTGTTATACATTAATAATTATGTATATGACAATAACTTTTTATGTGCGTGAGTTTGTATATGTGCTTTAAATTATCATTACATTACCAGAAAATTAGCCTTCACATTACATTACCAACGCCACCTTAGCATGGCTATTTAATGTTTAGTGAGTAAGCCTATTCAATTTTTACAGTGATTTCCTACTTACAATTCCCATTTAAAGTTTTTAGTCTTAATTAGTCCAGTCAATGAGTTCCAAAAACACCCCGATAGGGGAAAAAATTAGTAAAAGGCTAATTTTTCCCCCATCGACTACTATCATATAGACAAGTGTCCTGGCAAAAGTGTCCCCTCAAAGTTTCAGTTTGCAGGGGCTTTGTATATCGTAAGTAGCTCGGCTTCCAATGGAGATATCGATTCAAACTTTTTTCCATTCTTTAGAATATTAATTTTTCTGTAATTTGTTCCATTACCATTTCAATCCAACTCTATTAGTTCCGGAGTTATTTGTGAAAGAATGAAGTGAAGTTGATATTTTTTGCTAAAAAATTGTATACTTCTGCAAATAAAAGTTTACGTGATTGTTTTACAGAAAAATGTTAAATATAAAAAATGTAGAGCATTTCATTATCTTCAATTTGAATAATCACAATCTATATTTTACTTAACATGAACGTGAGAAAACGTCCATTGAAGTTCGTACGCATGATCACGGTAGTGCACTGCGGCTATGTTAAACAAATGGTTTCATGAAAATAGTCTATTCATTGAAGTTTGACACGGGAAATGTTTCCTCACAATTATTTATATCTTGGAAGTCCTTGATGATAGAGAATCGTGATTAGTTCCGATTGTTGTAGATCGCGATTTCTTCTTTCATTTCCAATCTAAATGCTAAAAATGTGAAATGAAAATTTTTTTGTCAATAATTTTCGACTTACAGGAAGAATTGTTTGTGTCTTGTAAAATGAATATTTAAAAAAAAAATTGATTGGAAATGAAAGAAGAAATCGCGATCTACAATTTGGAACTAATCACGATTCTCTATCATCAAGGACTTCCAAGATATGAATAATTGTGAGGAAAAATTTCCCGTGTCAAACTTTAATGAATGGACTATTTTCATGGAACCATTTGTTTAACATAGCCGCCATGCACTACCGTGATCATGCGTACGAACTTTGATGGACGTTTTCTCACGTTCATGTGGAGTAAAATATAGATTGTGATTATTCAAATTGAAGGTAATGAAACGCCCTACATTTTTTATATGTAACATTTTTCTGTAAAACAACCATGTAAACTTTTATTTGCAAAAGTAAACAGGTTTTAAGCAAAAAGTTTCGACTTTACTTCGTTCTTTCACAAATAACTCCGGAACTAGTAGAGTTAGAGTAGAATGGTAAAGAAACAGATTATAGAAAAATTAATTTTCTAAAGAATGAAAAAAAGTTTGAACCGATATCTCCATTGGAAGCCGAGATACTTACGATATACGAAGCCCTTGCAAACTGAAACTTCGAGGGGGTGCTGGGGGGAAGGAAGAGGGTAGGGGTGAGACTTTACAGGACTTGTCTATATGATAGTAGTCGATGGGGAAAAAATTAGCTGTTATGAATTTTTCCCTAAAAACTGGACTAAAAACATTTCCCCTAAAAACATTGACTGGACTATTTAACATAGCCATCCTGCACTGCCGTGATCATGCGTACGAACTTCGATGGACGTTTTCTCACGTTCATGTTAAGTAAAATATAGATTGTGATTATTCAAATTGAAGATAATGAAATGCTCTACATTTTTTATATGTAACATTTTTCTGTAAAACAATCACGTAAACTTTTATTTGCAGAAGTATACAATTTTTTAGCAAAAAATATCAACTTCACTTCATTCTTTCACAAATAACTCCGGAACTAGTAGAGTTAGAGTAGAATGGTAAAGAAACAGATTATAGAAAAATTAATTTTCTAAAGAATGAAAAAAAGTTTGAATCGATATCTCCATTGGAAGCCGAGATACTTACGATATACGAAGCCCTTGCAAACTGAAACTTCGAGGGGGTGCTGGGGGGGAAGTAAGAGGGGTAGGGGTGGGGACTTTTGCCAGGACTTGTCTATATGATAGTAGTCGATGGGGGAAAAATTAGCTTGTTATGAATTTTTTCCCCTAAAAAACTGGACTAAAAACATTTCCCCTAAAAACATTGACTGGACTATTTAACATAGCCATCCTGCACTGCCGTGATCATGCGTACGAACTTTGATGGACGTTTTCTCACGTTCATGTTAAGTAAAATATAGATTGTGATTATTCAAATTGAAGATAATGAAATGCTCTACATTTTTTATATGTAACATTTTTCTGTAAAACAATCACTTAAACTTTTATTTGCAGAAGTATACAATTTTTTAGCAAAAAATATCAACTTCACTTCATTCTTTCACAAATAACTCCGGAACTAATAGAGTTGGATTGAAATGGTAATGGAACAAATTATAGAAAAATTAATATTCTAAAGAATGGAAAAAAGTTTGAATCGATATCTCCATTGGAAGCCGAGCTACTTACGATATACGAAGCCCCTGCAAACTGAAACTTTGAGGGGGTGCTGGGGGGGAAGCAAGAGGGGTAGGGGTGGGGACTTTTGCCAGGACACTTGTCTATATGATAGTAGTCGATGGGGAAAAAATTAGCCTTTTACTAATTTTTTCCCCTAAAAACCACTCATTGACTGGACTAAATTCCTTTTCATTTGAAATAGATGAATAGTTTAAAAATTGAAATAAAAGTTTGAAATGAAAGTTTGAATCAAAATGAAATAGAAATAAAATTTGTAGAGTTGATGTTTATATTGTTAAACCTCTCCATAATTAGATCAAATAGTTGATTTTGTCAAAATCGAATCTGTACAGCCGATGATGTGTTGGTAATAACATGAAACCATGGTCCTGTAACTCAAGTATAAGTTAATAAAGTGAAATTTGACAAAATCGATTCTTTGTTCTAATCATGGAATAGAAATTAATATTTCTCAAATATTTAGGGCCGGTTCATGAGCTCGGGATTTAGCCAAGTCCTAGACCTAGACTAAAACGGGTGGCTATCGTAGCATCGACAAACGTTTGTCTCAACAGGTTAGTGGGTTAGCAGCATAGAGAGCCTTTAGTACATAGTGTCGAGGCTAACGTTTGTCGATGCTACGGTGGCCACCCGTTTTAGTCTAGGACTTAGCTAAATCCCGAGCTCATGAACCGGCCCTTAGTGGTGGAACATTAGTTTCCTCTGACGCCTTCATAATATTATACTGGTAATAACTTTCAATATGTAAAATATTACTTTCTAAATTTAAATTTGATAATACTATAATCGAATAATTACTTTTTTCAGAGTGACGATGCGGTGAACCCTGACCGAATGTACAATTTGGTGGCAGTTGTTATACATTGTGGAAGTGGTCCCAATAGAGGCCACTACATTAGTATTGTTAAATCTCACGATTTCTGGCTGCTGTTTGATGATGATATGGTAGATGTAAGTATTGAATGCACTCATTTCTCATTCCTATTTGCCATTACAGTATAAGTAAAAGCATTCTTGACTGAAATGCACACCTGAGAAATAGTGTATTACCAATCGGCGAAACTGATTAAACTGTAACTCAGGGCCTGTTCCATGTACTGTAATTTCAAAAGTCCTGTAAAACAGGAAAACGGCAGAAACACACTAACAACTGAAGTGTTCTTAAACATCGTAGCTTTGATTTTATAAGTTACTGGAATATTTTGGCTGAATATTTATCAAATACGATGGGTTTGAAAACAGGCATTTTTACATTTGATGCAATGATAACCAAGCTTCAATCCCCCCCATGTTGTTTCTCTGTCTCTCACTTAGGGCGCTGATGTTTGTGAGCTACTTGACCTACTTCTCAGTACATGCCCCTGTTTTTATTCTCATTTTATGCATAAATCAGTGGCTGTGATAATGTTATCCTTCATACGGTCTCGGGTTTGTTTACCCAACCTGAAAGTACCTGATCAATGTTGTAATGGAATTAGTCCCGTCCTTGTTACCGACTGCCAATAGCCAAACAGTTTCCGAGCATAATTTTACTTCTCATGAATTTTCACAACTGTCAACATTTTTTCTATTTAAAAATGTATATTTTTTCCTTTTTAGGCTAGGGCCACACGAGCGCACAAAGTGCGTCCGTTGCAACGTACTTTTTGACGTCCGTTGTAGAAATACATAGAAGTGAATTGATCTGTGTTGTCACCAATTCACTTCTATGTATTTCTACAACAGACGTCAAAAAGTACGTTGCAACGGACGCACTTTGTGCGCTCGTGTGGCCCTAGGCTTAGGGTCTCTCTCTCTCATTGTGAAAATTCATGGCAAATAATAAAATTATGCAGTTACCTTACAATGTGTATCTACGATAATTATGAATAATCGTGTTGAAATATAATTTTCATGATTTTAATAAGAAAAATTGTTCTTCTTCTTCTTCTTCTTTTCCTTTAGCTTTTCCCTATTCGGGGTCGCTATTCCGTATCTTCCTCCTCCACACCATTTTCTCCCCGGCTTCTTCATCTGTCAGCTCCTTTTCCCTCATGTCCCCTGCAACACAGTCTCTCCATCTCCTCCTTGGTCTCCCCACTGGTCTACACCCCTCCACCTGCATTCTACTCACTCGCTTTCCAACGTAGTCCTCTTCCCTCCTCACAACATGACCATACCACTGCAACCTTCTTTCCTGGACCTTCTTTGAACACTCCACCACCCCAGCCATCTCTCTTATCCTTTCATTTCTGATCCTGTCCCTTTTTGTCTTCCCAAGCATCCATCTCAGCATTCTCATCTCTGCCACATCCATCTTCTTCTCCTGCGATTTCTTGACTGCCCAAGTCTCACTGCCATAGATCAGTGCAGGTCTCACTACTGCCTTATATATTCTTCCTTTTGCTTTGCTATCCAGCTTCCGGTCACACAGCACGCCCGACATCCTTTTCCAGTTCATCCACCCCACTTGGATTCTGTGATCCAGCTCTCTGCTAAGGCCCCCATCCTCTGATATAAACGACCCAAGATAATAAGAAAAATTGTTATCAAGTAATATTTCAAATACTCAGAAGCAAAATATTGTGAAAGATACCTATTAAGCTGCGTCTTGTGCAGCAAATGTAGAGTGTTTCTAGCTTTGTACTTGCTGTGTACAGTGACATTCATTTAATTTGACGCTTGTCATTAGATAGATAGAGAGATATCATTGCTGATGTTTTTGAGAAAACGTTGCTGATGTTTTTTTGTTTTTTGCAGAAAATAGAGCAATCAGCGATTGAAGACTTCTACGGTCTGACTTCGGACGTACAAAAATCGTCAGAGACCGGCTACATTCTGTTCTATCAATCACGAGACGGCGCTGAAACTAAAACCACATCGTCTGAGACAAAAATGAACGGCAAGTGATAGCAATGGTTTACCGGACACCCTGTACATAAATGTCAAGTGCCACCCACCTTAAGGACTCGGTGTTGTGAACCGAAAACTGAATTATCGAGACATGATTGAATTTGTAATGTCGTTGATATTGTTTCCTCCAATTGTTTATTATTGTTGTTATTGTATGATTGTTAACGATTTTAGATGATTATTTATTTAAACTATTTATTGGTTATTTTAAAACGTTCAATGCTAGTGTATTCACGACCATTGATGGCGTTAAACAGTCGTGAGTACAGAGAGTTCAGGTGGAATCTGCCTCACTAAAGGTATAGCAGGATTCTTTTAAATTGTCAGAAAACAGCTGATTGATGTACGCTCGTTTACTGACGTTAAATCAGCTGTTTTCTGACAAGTTAAATGAATCCGGCTATACGTTTCCATTACTACAAATCACATGTTCCAACATGTGCCCGACACAAATCTTCTATCACCATATTACAAATCTTAGTACAAGATTAGCATCATTAGCATTATTATCAAGTATTTTGTAATAGCAGATTTGTCCCGGGCACATGTGATTTGTAGTAATGGAAACGTACCTTGAACAAGTTTAATCCCGTCATAAAAATGAAGAGAAAAGTTCATACAGTATAAATATTTTCTCTTAATTTTGATGACAGTAAATGCCACTCTGAACAACTTTATTCCTGTCATCAAAATAAACATAAAGTTCATACAAATATTTGTAGTGCGATTTAAACTCGTACAATGAGGATGATACCTCCTGAAACACTCTGTATATTATTCAATCGATATTATGAAAGTGATAAATTGACAAAACTCTACTTAAATCTAAACACAGTTGCAACTAGCGTTGTAAGGCGATAGTAAAGTCAATTCTGAATAATATTTGTATAATTTTGTTGATATGAACTAATTCTAATAATTATCAAATACTTGTAAACCATTAGGGACTGGTATATATATTAATGAGGGAGATGCAAATTCTCTTCGAATATATGAAAAGTAACTTCTAGAGAATCCAAATTTTTGTACAAAGATTGATAAATTGTAGTTGTTTTTAGAAGCCCACATAATGAAAATGAAAAATCAGTGTTGGTAATATTTCAGTATTCCAATAATGTTTGAGCTTCGACTATTCTAAATTATATTACTGAAATTTATTTGTGAAAAACGTTACTGGAGAACTAAATTTCTTGAGTAGGTTAGACTCGTACTGAAGTAGTTGCAGATATAGATTTAAACAATATAAATATGAATGAGATATTCGTCAATATTGAAACCTTGATATTTGCCAAAAAAAGAGTAGACTTGGCTTTTTGAGTAGACTTATTAGTTTCACCCGTATATCTAATTTGGATATAAATTTGTTAATTATAGTCCTGCATTAATTCTCTTGTGCCTAGTCTAAAAAAAAAAATACTAGAAAAATTAGAATTTCACAACTATATTAATAAATGCCCTCTATCGTATAATTTATTAGTAAGCAATTTGAGTGCGGGATTAATATTCTTCCATATACGGTTCTAGAATGACTACAAGTACTTTTTCTGAAAACCACATCTACTTAATTTTAACGTTTCAGATTCCACTTCTATCTCTAAAAGATAATAAACTTTGAATTTTTGGAACTTGAGCTGCTTTAATTATCGTTTTTCACGGTAAAAATATTTCCATTAATTGTTATTGTTTTGTCCAAGTAGTTGATGAAATACTTGTTTCGCTATTGATTCATTCCTATTCTAGAATAAATTAAATTTTAGAAACTAACAGGTTTAGAATTGGTGTATGAGTTTTTATTACAATTTTCAGTAAATAATTCCAATTTCCAATGTCTTTGGATATATGTCCTTAGAGTTTTAGGGGTGATAATTTATTGTGTTCTATCATTGACTATTAACCTACCCAGTGTTGGTTAATAGTCAATGGTTCTATTCATTTTTCGTAATATTAGAAACAAAAAATATTAAGCCAAATTGAATAATGAATTGAAAAAAGCTAATAGCTAGCAGGATTATTTTAAATAGTCAGAAAACAGCTGATTGATGTACGCTCGTTCACTAACGTTAAATCAGCTGTTTTCTGACAAGTTAAAAGAATCCTGCTATAGTAGAATATTGTTTTAAGTTAGCGGCTGAAGGGATTCAAACAAACGTGAAGGGATCGCCCTCTTTTCAGCCTCCATCCTGAAAAGAATTCCGCTTTATCACTGATATGTGAAAGTTGACCCATGAGAATGTATCTCATAAATTAAATGATTTTCTCATTAGTGCCATAAGGCATAAAACCATATCAATATTTTGATTTGTTAGAATAATCGAATAATAAGAAGAGAAAGCCGTTCAAAAAATTGCTCAAAATAACGTATATGATAGTACTTGAAGAGCTGAACAAGAATCTGTCAACAAAATGAAAAAATTCGCTCCCGTTCAGGAGATATGAGCATTTGAAAATCGGAATTTTCCTCTCTCAGCTTTTCCTTGAGAGAAGAGAGAGGTGTACACTCCTTAGCTTAATATCTCTGCTTGAATAGTAGAGATAAGTCCTCTTAATGGTGATATTTAGGCTGAAAATGTATAAATTGACAAAACCAACAGAATTGGATAAATATAATATAAATCAGTTGAGTTTCTCCAGTCGGTTGCAGTTTGGTAATATTCAAACAGCCCGCCACGAATGGATAAAATTCCTGCCAAATTTTCGATTATCGACTTTAACTTCGATTTTTAATCCTTGGTCTCGAGCAAATC
Source organism: Laodelphax striatellus (assembly GCA_017141395.1). NCBI lineage: Eukaryota > Metazoa > Arthropoda > Insecta > Hemiptera > Delphacidae > Laodelphax > Laodelphax striatellus. The sequence continues at coordinate 5,919,545 of CM029541.1, read as the reverse complement.
TGTCTAAAAAATAAAAGTTGCTTCCAGCGCTAATAGTTCTGTACACGAAAATTCTACCAGGCAACCAGGAGCGACGAAGAGACACACTGGACTCTTTCGTTTCACCAAGGAGGAAAGAAATGTATTCTTACCTCCATGTGTTGCACCGAATTGCCGCCAAAAATTCAAATGTACGATTATCAGATTTATCAACCAACGACATTTTCAATCAGCTGACATTCTTTATTTCAGTTCCAGATATCAGAATCTTCATTTATGGCGGTAAATTCAAACTTTTGAAGTCCTCGACAGTGAGGCAGTTTCAAATGTTCAGTGCATTTTCATGCTAACTTTTTCACGGCTCTCCACTTTGTTTTAAACTTGAAAAAGGTCGATTAATATGTAAATCCATCTGATAAATCGATCTAGGTATGTTTCAAGAACGTATCTCAAGTAGTTTTCGAGTAAAACTTATTTTATTGCAAAAAACTTATAGGATATATTGTTTTTTTCACGATTACTCGGGAAATGTTTCATTTACATGCTTGTAACAATTTTTAAACGATTCTTCAGATGAAAATGCATCAAATGAGTTATTTTTTCAGCCTTAATTCCCTTATCTAACTTCATAAAAAAATAAAATAATAACCAATTTTGACAACTTTGACGGCGTGTAACTCAGTAATGCATGGTTTTCAGGTATGGGTTTATCAGATGTTCCTATCCTAGAATTCGATGAAGAACAAGTTTACATAAGGTCATTGTAATTTATGGTGGTTGAAAAAAATTTTGATTATATTTTTTTATCTCAATGACCTTGATAGATATGAGTTTTCGAAACTAGCCTCATTCGATTTCTGGACCTATATTCCATGTAAATGGTATTTTTTGGAACCTTTCCTGCCCATAAGAAAACCAGGAAAATTGAAAATCAACTTTTCCATGATTATACCCTTTTTTAATATTTCAATCATTCTAAAGCTAATTGGAAGTTTTACGATCTGTAAACGTTATCAAATCTAGTAAATGAACTGGAGAATCTATTGAAAATATTTTCGAGTGAATTACTATGGTGGTTTTCCACACTAAGTGAAAATTCAAGGAAAATCATGGGTTATTATATGCGTTTTTCGAATATATCTCGAAAAATGTTGTAGCTACATCAAATTCGATTTTACAGATTTCTTATCTAATGAATTCAGTACACTCTCTATCAATTGAATTATCTATTGTCATTGAAATTATTAATTTAATGATAATTCCAATATTTTTTGCCATTTACTTACCTTCAACTACAGAATTTGAAGCCATTCCACCAAAATCAAAACACCTACATGTTTTTTTTAGCTGAGGAGTGAGAGGAGACCATGAAAAAAATTCTGAAATCATCAAGAACACTCTTCATACTAGTACCGTTCCCCTAACATACTTCATACTTCTCTCCGTCATGACTAGGATCTGGATTGACTGTGTCAATGAGTGGACCTAACTTGGTCCTTGTCGTATGGGTTGACATATAGTTACAAAGCTATGCACTGGAATATTGTAGGGGTATTTCAAAATCCACAACTATTACTCATTTAAATTTTCAAATCTATCTATCCAAGATTGAAAAAGTTATAAAGATTTTTCCGCATGCCATATAAAGAGAGCATGCCATGGTGGCGCTAACTTCACGGGGGTGAAATACATTTAAAGATAAAAAATTGTGATGGTTATGTTCATAGAACAAACAATATTGGAAAAAACCGAATTAGGAAATTATTCATTCAAAATAATCGTTTTATGATTGAAGATTATGGACACATTCAGGCTCTACTCACACTTGGAAACTCAAATCACGAAAACTGAGCGACTTTGATAACAAACATGTGTTTTCAAATGATGACGCTCAGACGATCCTGCAATCGTACTGTCTGAACGTCATGATTTGAAAACACGCGTTTGTTATCAGAGTCGCTCAGTTTCCGCGATTTGAGTTTCCAAGTGAGAGTAGAGCCTGAGTGATTAATCCATGAATTGTAATAATAATAAAGCTTTATTTACATCCATTAAGCCTGGTTTTCATTAGTAGAGTTAGTGGTAGAGTAACTAGCATACTAACTCTTCTCTACTTACTTGGTACTTAAAAACAAGTACTCTATAATCACTCTACTCTACTATGAACCTTTTCATTGGGAGAGTTCACAAGATAGTTAGTACTCGCCCAGGTAACTCTACCACTAACTCTACTAATGAACAAAAGCCTCTCTTTTTAAGGTAGGCTAGTAAAATTGTACTACCTTATGATATGAATTGTAATGGTTATGTTCAATAAAACGACTTTCCTTTTAAACTGAATCTGAATTAGAAAATTATTTATTCAAAATGAACGGAAATATAATGAAGATTGACGATCTTATTATGGTCTCATTTGGAGGTTGAACAAAAGATTGGGACAGACATATTCAGAGGATTCCCAGCTTGTGTTCCATGAGAGCATGAGGATGAGGCCGGGTCTCGCGGAACTCGGTCGTGTTGAGGATGTCGGCAAAGTCCAGCGTTTCGTCATTGCCTAGAATCACGTCTCGGCTGAAGTTTGACGAGGGCAGGAAAGGAAGATGGCCGACATTTTCAAACGCCTTCAACTCCATGGCTACGCGCAGGGGAGCGTGGATGCCCTGAGTGTTTCTCATCACCGCCATATGGAGGCGCTGCTGGTTCTTCTGGTAGTTCCTTTCTGAGGCTTCCAGGGGATGCTGGTAGAGGGTGGGCCGGGCGGCGCCCAGTCCAAAAGTCATGGGGTCTGGAATGCCATACTCGTTTTGCTTATCGGAGTTCGGTAGACGGTGGAAACCCGTCGACTTCTCTTTCAGTGAAGGCAGACCGAAATTCTGTAAAATAAAAAACAACACAGAGAAACATTAATTTAAATATTTTACCTATTTTCTCCCTCAGCAGAGGAAAATCTCTTTATTTTCTTAAATTAGCTCATTTATTTATTCATTCAGGTTTTATTATCAAATTTGAATAAAAAAAATCAAGTATGTGTACCAGTATACTGTAAAAGCACTTGCCAGGATGGAAGGTAGCGTATCTAAGACTGATAGAGCAACATCATATTATTAATGTTATAAACGCTGCTCAAGTTATACAACTAGCTTAAGACTCATTTGGAGAATAGGAAAAGTATAGAAATTTTATTTGAGCATCAGCAGTTGCGCTTAAGCAGCGTTGGAAAACGCGGCCCTTGAGAGATTATCAAAATAACATAAAGTCGCAGCCGAGCTACTCTCTAAAGTACTTTAGTTAAGTACTAAGAACATTTTTAGTCTATCAGTCTAGCCTATGCCATGTTCAAATTCAGCTCATTCTGCGCATGCTTCAATGACAATGCATGCAATTCATTCGAGCTGAAAAGAAACATGGCATAGACTAGACTGATATGTGGGAATAATCCTTTATAAGCTTAAGCCTCATCATCCACTGTAACCGCTTTCGTCCGAACACATCCAAAGTCCAAACAGCTAGCCATTTGATTCAATGTTAGAATTTCAAAATTTAGAAATCGGACGTTTTTGAACGAAACCGATTCTATTGGACGACGAGGCTAATGATGCAAACCTTAAGATGTATACTATATAACTCACTTTTTAATTTTTTTCAGGGTTTATTACTCATCATTTACATATTTTTCTATATATATCATAATAGCCCCGAGTTTTTTAATATATCACATTAGCCCCGGTTGAGCCTATTGAAATGGACTATCATAATAATTGAATGGTAAGTTAGGTTATGTTTCACAAGACACGATTACAGAAATAATAATAATAATATCAATGGCATTTCTATAAAATATTCTAGCAAAAAGAGAATCAGGATACGGAGATATTCAGTTATTGTCGTGCTAGATGTCTAACTCTTGTTTATATCATGACTAAAATTGACTGAATCATTATTTCATTTCCAAACCTACATGGTGCCGATCAAGTTAGTGGGAAAAGAAATATCAAAGATCGATAGATATAGAAAAATCTTACCATTTTATATGATGTGTTAAGCAACACACAATTTGCAAGCTGGAGAGTTTAGAAACCAAATCAGGTTTTTGGGCAAAATCGATGAATTGAATAATATTGAGCTGAACGATTTTAAGGTTAGTTTAGTTCAACTTTTGTGTTTGTCACGCCAGAGCCATCTTGACTCGTCTCGAAGTCGAAGATGATCAAGTCAAGATGGCAGTGGTCATCAAGATTTAAACGATGCTAGCGCTTGCAGTGGTGTACTAGAAGAAGCTGTGACGTCGCACTTGCAGTGATAAACTTTTTCAAATTATTGAACTTTCTGATTTCTTAACTTATTAGAATGCTTTATTATTATGTCATAGATTATTCTTATACTGTAATATATTTGAACAATATTGATCTAAGCATGATCATGCTATCATGTACAAATTTAGTTTACTTTTGCGGACGTGTTACACAAAGTTGACCAGATTAATATTATATTATAATATTATTGTTGTTGATAATTGTCGCGTTCAGGGACCTGACATCTGAGGGACTGGAAGTAAGAGAAATAAGGGGTGTAGGATGACTTTAGTTTCCGGACGGACTTTTAGCGGTGTATTTGAAAACATCGTAAATTGATAATAATTACAACTGATTCTGATTGAATAGCGGATGGTTCAAAAGCTTGATTCACGCATAACGATATTAGATCAATGATATTGAAGAATAATCCGAAAGTTTGATACACGCGTAACGATATTAGAAGTTAACCATTATTAGTGAATTAGTGAATAACCATTCTAACCTGTAGTAGAGAATCACACCTACTTCTACTCAAACCAACCTAAAAACAAAGAATCTAACAAAAATTTTATATTTTGCCGTAAATATCAACCATATTCTCTCAACAGTTTTGATTTATACCGCAAAAGATACCATAAACTTTTAAAAGTCTTTATGAAAATGAAACTTAACCTAAAAGCTCTGAATTCAAATACAGCGCCAAAACTCCGTCCGGAAACTAGAGACTCAGCCGGAAACTAGAGACTCAGCCTACACCCCTTTTTAACATGGGGAAGATACAATATTTCCACTCCGTCTATGACAGCCCCCTGGTCGCGTTAAAGCTGCTCAAGTGAGCAGAGCTTTCTATTTTATATTATGAAAGAGTTTTCAATTATTTGAGAATATTCAAAATTGGACACGACATTTTGAAGGAATATTGTATATTTTTTTGAAATAAAATGATTTGATTGATGAGGAATGTTTGAAGGAAATTGATAGTAGATAAACTTTTATAGTACTGCCTGAGTCTAAGCTCCTTGTCTCTGACGGCTGAGGAGGAGAGGCAAAGGGTAGTAAAATACACAACAAAAACAGGTTTTCGATGACGTATTGCATTCCTCAGAGTGACATGGGGCTTAGAATCGGACACTGCCTAGGTATGCCACATGGTAGAGACTCACCAGTCCCCACCCTGCTAAATGCAAAACCCAGTTATCAGGCTACAAATATCATGGTAGTGAAAAATAAAACAATAAACTCGTTCCCAGTGGACGAATAGTAGGCTGAGTCTGTATTGCAAGTGCACTTAGATTCATTTTAACGCTTGGCATTAGATAGATAGATTGAGAGATATCATTTCTTGACGTTGCTGACGACCGTAGAGTACGATGGCAAAGAAATAATATCTCTCTATCTACCGTATCTAATCCCAAGCGTCAAATTAAATGAATATCACTGTATCTAGTAGTGCTTTTCTTGAAGGGATAGTTGGACAGAGAAAATGAAACTCGCAATTATTTACAAGTTTTTATAGGTTTTATATTTTTTGTATCTTTTTTTATCAACTTAATGGTTGGTATTATAGTAATAATATTCAATAATAATTAAAACTATGACTATTCTTACTTATCATGTACAAAACATATAAACATGAGTGAGAAATTAATCAAGTTATCAATGATACGATAAAAATATTTCAAACCATGATCAAGACCACACATTACTGTAATTATTACTGACATTTTGCAAAGCTATCACTAGTGAATTAAAAAATTCACTAATAGTAGCCTAATGATGCAATAAATACCTTTTAATGCTTTAATGGTGAGTTTTGATACAAATGTTAGTGAAGAAATTCAAAATTATTTTTTATCCAGATTTACGCTCTATCAAGAGTAAAAATTGTTTTTCAGTAGAAAAAACTAACCACCTTTTTTACATCAAAATAGCTGGAACACTTATAAACATCTATATACAATCAACTGTTACAATCAACACTGTATAGCTGAAAATATTTTTAATTGGAAGACATAGTACACCAAAAAGAGCTGTTAGAAAACAACTTTGCAAAATGAAAATTAAAAATAATTTCATTCTTGAGTATTTTTGTACTTGATTAAATGATAATTCATCTGTAACTATTTGTACAAAATGATTAGGCAGAAATCGGAACAATATTCAACTGCGAAAACTGAAGGAATGTTTATGCAATAATGGAAAATCTGTTATCATATTTCATGTTCCGAAAGCAGGGCTGATTAAAAAATGCACCTCAATAGATTGTGAACAACAAAATTACTGTAATCCCATTTCTATTGTTCCAAAATAAATACAGCACCATATGGCCTAGCTTGAAAACTGCAGTGTATTGACATAATGATCAACAAGTTAATCAACGACTGTCGAACCGGGCATTAAAACATATCAAATATACCAATTTAATGAAATGGAGTTGGAATCCTATCTATTTATGAATGAATCGAATTATTTTTGTTCGTTACTGAACAATTCTTTTAACCGAGGGTGATGCTCAAATGAGTCCTTGACTTGTGCATGGGTAACGGGAAGGATGATGGAGAATTCAATGACTGATTTTTGGCAACCGAAGCCGACGGCTTCAAGTGACCTCCGAAACACGGGAAAATTAACAAAGAAATTATCTTATGTCAAGATTAAAAAGAGCTTTAAAGAATATTCATGACTGTGAAGATCCTTACATTCAAGGGAAAATTGAGGAGGTAGATTTTCCTGAGTTTAATGAACATGAAAACTGTGGTCCCTCATCACTATTGAAAACTGTCTGAAAATTTAATTTACCAAATTTCCCCACAAAATGTTTCAGAAAACCTTACTGTGGCTATACAGTGTTGTATATTATTATAGCATAATATAGTTCTACTGATACTAACGAAAAATAATTACCTAGTCTAACAACTAGTAAGCCCTTTTACATTTTAATAGCTATGATAATAATTATTATCCATTAATATTAATCGATTACAGACTAATTCTCTTAACCTAAACTAAAACTCCATTGATATTTTTATTTATCCAAAATACATTACGATTTTTGAATATATTTTAACAAAGACTTGTTTAATTATCACAATCCACTAACGTTTGAACAAAATAAGAAATTTCTGCAATGAAAGTACGTTGTAGAAAATATCTACTCCCTAGCAAATTAACGGGGAAGAAACGTTTGCAGCTAATATAAGTTAATTTGTATTATTACAAACACGAAAATACAGTGAAATTTAATAGTCCACTTATAGAAAAGTAGGAAATCTATACAAGTTATATGGTTGTTGAGATTTCAAATCCATTTGAAAAATTGAAAAAATCAATTTATAGTTGAATTTTTCAGAGTACTGTATAATAAAACAGCTTGCTTATATAAAAAATATTTTGGCCATGTCATTTACACGCAAATACTTTTAGAAAGGCACTATTTGACTGAAAAATAATTGATGATATTATGGTGAGATGATTTCAAAACGATACCCAGTGGAATATTCAGAGTAAAGTATTTGAAACAATAATATTGAAAACGTCCAAGTATCAAGTCAATTCGCTCCAGAGAAAATAACTAATTTCATCCAACAGCACGATCACATCAGCCATAAATCTAATTGTTAGTCAATTGACTAGGATATGAAGGTTACATTAAGTAGTTCAGTGATATAATTTGTAACGACAAATTAAAGTTAGTTAACAGGATAAACCTGTCTAAAATGATTTTCATTACATACGTATTTTCATTAAGATGTTAAGCTTACAATCATTAATAAACATTATTCCAACTTCAATTTTTATTATTTCAATTAGGTACTTAAAACCCCGAGGACATAAAATTCAATCTACAAGGTTTAAAATCCATTGATCTATAGATTCCTTCGTACTTTCTAATAATTTTTTTCGTAACTTTTCAAATAAAACCAATACTTTCAAAAATTGAACGCCGAACACACACAAATTAATAATTTATATACAGCACGACATTACATCAGCTCTTAAAAAGAATCTAATGAAGATCCCTCAGATTTCATCAATAGTAATTTTACACATCAGTTATAATCATGAGCAAAAAAATGACAATACATTTTTCAACAGAAAATAGTAGGCCCACCAAGGGTAAACTATCTGTTGAAGTCTCACCACCAAAAACGCAATAAGATTATCAATATTATTAAACACTTCAAGTAACAATCAGAATTTTAGACAGCACAATAGTTCATCATCTATCAATTATAGAATAATGCCTTGAAACTGAAAAAGTAGGAATTGTGTTGAATTGTTTTACGCAAAACACGTATTAGGGAACATCAATACCTACGTCTAAATAGTTATTGAGCAATTTTTATGCATTGAATGTAAGAGAGAAAACAACATGATAAAATCTAAAGCTTTAAAATGTTTCTCTTCGATGATGTACAGAAATATTAAAATATAAATATGTTGTGCATAATTCCTCCTTAGAACTTTAGGCTTCTATGAGGTTAATGATGACATGCTAAAAAATGCCGGGTTAAACCCATGAAATGGAAATATTTTGTTGAGTTACTACGAATACATGGGTCGTTATTGCTGTAACCAAGTTGATTTTCACAACAAAATAACCTACACTCATGGGACATACTTTCATTATCGTTCATGATTATGAAGATAGATATAGCCTACTTCTGAACTGAAACATCGTATTATAAACAATAGATCATCAGAAAAATGCAAGACTGTCAACAAATTGAACATTGGAAAATAAAGTTGTTACAACACAGTTGTAAGGAAAAAATCAATCGTTGATTAGAAAATAAAAGAAAACTTTCTGAAATGCTTCAACATCAAATAATATCAACATAACAAATACACAAAGGTGTGAACATATTTATTATTTTAGATAAAAGGAATTAAAAGGTAACAATGCGATGAAAATCAGCCAAAACAACTTAATATTCTCAACTACTAACCTGTAGTTTCAGTTATCAATTTTTAACAAAAACTGAAAAATGAAATCTCAAGTATTTTTGAAATTTGACTGCACCTGACAGAGGAAGACTATCTTCAAATAAGTTTTTTCAAGTGAAAACGATATTATTAAAATAGTGTTATAATTATTATTGTTACACACACGATTTATAGCTAAAACTAAGAAGAACCATATTATTCCTATAGACAAAATAGTGATTACTAAAATCTCAAGAATTGAATAAAAATATTACTATTTCCCCACCACCATTAAAGTCTAACAACTACTCAAAACCTAACTAAGTATAGTACATTCAAAATTATTGAGAAGAAAAGTAATAGGGACAAGTCAGTTGAGAACAGCTAAACTTTTGATACAGCAAACAGATTATGAGATCTAAAAACGTTCATTATTACATTGAGTAATTCAACTTCATTAAAAAACATTTCAGAGGATGAATAGTTCGGGTGAAGCTGAAGAAAACTTTATAAGAAACTAATTAGTTATCATTATTGGAACGGAATATTGATATTTAGTATATAATTTGAAAGGAATTTCAAGTAGTAGGAAAGAATACTTGAAATACTCCCTTGAAGTATAGATCCAAAGCGATCCAAACACATACTGAATCGTATTAAATATGTAGAAAATAGTTGACCAATAATTATAGTTAGCATGTAATTACATAGATGTAAAAGCATCATAGTATAATAAATTCATCTTTAGATTGACATATTTAGGGTAGAGAAAATCTTCTCTCATAAATTGCGAAATCCTAAAGAAATTACTACATAAAAGATACATTCACTATGATTGTATTACATGTAGTAGAATCACTATTATATTCATGTGTACGAAAGAGACTTTCCCAAGAGAGGGAATATAATTTTTTAGGTTATGAAAACCTATTAAAATGCTGAAGGAAATAGTGTAAAACCGACTTGGCCTCAGAAATAAGATACACTAGTAGAAAATAAATCGTTATCGATATTAATAACACTCACACATTCGCACAAAATACAATAGTAAGTTACTCTCTTATATACACTGAATCCCATGAAATGAACGCTAAAGCAAAATCTTTGCCTCATTCAAGATCTCTAACCGGCAAGGACCATAATTAAACCTACACCTTGTTTATTGAAAGATCCAATTGCAGAGTAGTAAAAGCTCTACCTAAAGCAAAATAAGCAATATTATAAACCATGAAGTAACAATAATATAACATTATAAAAACCAAATAAAGTCTAGTACAGTTCAAAAATTATGAATCAACAAAAATAAACTGATCTATCAATAACACTTAGTTTTTTGATTGTTCAAATATGGACATTCTATTCGTCTGTAGTACATTGTAAACTATCTTGACGATTGAATGAATGACTGATTATGTAATTCATGGATATAGTTTCAAATAAAATCATAAATCTATGAACAAATGAAGAAATTAATATAAATGAAACCTACATATTATGGCAACTTGAAAATAAAACAATGGTGAATTCGACATACACACAAATGATCGTTCACTCTCTCACTCACACACACCTTTTTTTTGTAAAGCATGGAAAACTCTACCAAGATTTACGTTAAACCACGTTAAATCTCCGTTCGAAGTACAGTAATACGTTTTTTGAATCATCAACTAGATAATTATATTTTTGTATTAAAAGTTGTACAACAATTATTATAATATTAACATGAAAATATTCACACACTTTTTTTTAATTTTATGTTGAACGTTTTCATCTATGTCAAGGCTAAATAGAAATTAGCGGAATCAAGACTTGAGGATGTCATGCTAACGACATCTTGGTAAAGAAAATAATAATTACAGTTCTTTCATAACAAGCGTAAATAGAACACGTACACACAAAAATAAAATAAAACACAGTTTCTGTCAAGTTCTAAGTCTTGATACAGTCTGGTGGTTCGGAACGCACCTAAAATTAAAATTCGACATGTTCCCCTTAGCGTGGCTCAAACGACCAAATAATTTAAATACCCATATGGGTCTCCGAAAGCTGTACGCTTATATTATTAACAATTTTCCACCAAGAAAATATTTACAAATTCGTTCCCGATGGAAATAAAATGAACGTTATTTCTTATTATAAAATCTAGCTATTTCATATTCTATCACCATAAGCTTGCTTTTTACGAAAATAAGATTCATTTGATTACTTTTCAGCTACTATTGGAAATGTTGGAAAACAACACATACAATTTAATGTTTTTAGGAACATAGTGCTGAGCTTACTATCTTTTCAAAAATTCGAACAAAACTCAGATAACTTCTACTTATTCATGGGGACAACATGAATATCCAAAGAATTCAATTCCTGAACAATAATTAACACTTATGAACACAAATGAATCAGGTTTAGATCCAATGACAAAATCAAGTTAGTTCTATTAAGTAAAATCCAGGGGTTGTTAGATACTTCATCTATACAAACAATAAATTTAAGCAACAAAAATATATGCGAGTTAAAATTTTAAATGACCACAGATTATGACAATACCTGACATTTATACTGAACTAAGATTAGTTGACTAATACTCAGTTCCTTCAAATTATGTAACTTTGAATGAATAATCCTCAATGCAACAGCTGTATATCCTAAGAAAATAGTTCAAGTAAATAATATCAAGCAATTTGTCATTGACGGGATTGTTTTTATTGTGCTGAGTAGTTCAAAAACAACACGTTCTTCAGTGATCTTATGAGAAGAATGTAGAATGTTTGTTTTTGTTGAACATTTTTGTTCAATGTGATGTAACTTCTTCGGAGTTAGTAGGAGCATTAGACATTTCGTTGTTAGGATACTCTTTAGAGTCGGTAGGCTTTGTTGCTTTACTTTCTGTAACAGCATCAACCTCTTTTGACGAAGTAGGAATTGTAACAGGGTCTGATGCAACATTTGTAGATGGCGCAACAGGAGCAGAAACATTTGTAGATGGCGCAACAGGAGCTGAAACGTTTGTAGATGGCGCAACAGGAGCTGAAACATTTGTAGTTGGTGCAACATTTGTAGATGACGCTGTTGTAGCCGGTTGTTTGGTGATAGGCTTGATATCTCGTTTTTCTTTCTTTGATTGCTTCCAACTCTCACAGCTCAGATCAAAGTTGACACGGGGCTTTGATTTGTGAATGTTGCTGTCGTGATCTGAAATCATCATAATAACAGTCTTGCTAACTATCGAAAGTCTAAGCTTTATGATAATACTTCAAATAGTTGAGTTTTTTTCGATCATGCAATATAAACACAACAAATCCCAATAAATTGAAAACAATAACTGAATCAGCTTAAGAGGGGGCAGTAGTAGTCGGCCAAATTAGATTATGTCCGATAAGAACAATGTTATTTTTTGTAATCTTTTGAAACATATAGCACCGTCATTTTTGTACATAAAATTTCGTTTGATGTGTCATTTGAAAGAGAATATTATTCTTCAGGGGGTGGTCTTTTTCGAATTTTAAATATTCCTTTTTGAAGAAAACAATAAAATTTCAAAATTTCCCTAATTATAAAAAATTATTATAGGCTTATATATTATATAATAATTAGCCTATATATCAATAGGCTTATTTTTATAAATATATATTATTATTTATATATTATTACATATAATATAATATTATATATTTTTTTTATCAACTCACTCTTCAAATCGCCGGTAGAATCGTACCACCTAGCGCTGGCCATTGACTGTTTGCCCATGGATCCAGAGCGCATTCGTCCCGACCCAATGGAGTCGGCTCGCTTACGGGGGGGGACCCCTTGCTGCTGTGACCCCCCCGCACCGCCCGACATCCGGCGCTGTCTGCCCCCCTGGCTCGTGTCCCAGCTGGAGCTCTCAGACACGCTGCGATTGCGCTGCGTCCTCATATTGGCGGCACGGTTCGCCGCGAAACCGTCCATTCGCTCACTTTTCTAAAAATTCAAAACCAATTCAATACAACACTGAATTTTAACATTCGAAATAAACATTATGATGTTCCAGATATAACTGAATAAAGCTGTAAATACAAAAATTTATGAGCTTCAAATCGCTTCCCGGTGGTTCGGAACCCACCAAAAGCTGTAGGTCCATTCATCCCTCATCATCATCCTTCCCATTATCCACGCACAAGCCTAGAGCTTATGAGGGCATCATCACCAGCAAAAAAAAATTATTAATGGAGACAACAGGTACAACCCCATTTTATCTGCTTCACACAATACAATAGTTTCAACACCATACAATTTGAAATATAATTGGAAATGAAAATAGAAGAAAAATTCGATCAATAATTGAAAAAAATAAATAAAGTGATTAACAATAATGATAATAAACCAGTTAATACTATAATAAATCATGAGTATGAAATACCTTTTTTCTGAAGGTGATGCCCACACGAGCTACAGGCTTGTGCGTGGGTGGGTGATAAGAGAGATACGACTGTTTTTGGGTAGTCGGGACCGACGGCTTTTCGTCTCCTCCGAAAGACGGGAGTGGCCGTTTTTGTCAAAATTACTAACAAAATTATTGTAAATTGATGAATCAATAAATAAATGTAAATGCATGCGGTTTGCGCCAAAAGAAAGGTTATTAGATGTGCAGGTTTCATTTGTATTTTGGAAGAAAATTCGTTTAATGGGTTAAAAATGTAAAGTAAACTCAGCGCTATCTATCGGCGTCTGAAGAAACTACTTGCGGCACCTTTAGGCAAGGCGTACACCGGCTAGTCAAGACAAGACAAGATTAGTACGAATGACTCAACTTTTCGAGTTGTTACAAAAGCAACATCTGACGAAATCAAGCACAATTACTCACCTCGTACACTCTGAAATCTTCTATCGTTTTGAATTTCGACAGATATTCCTTCAGTTTTGGATCGACGCACAACTTCGAGCTGTGCTTGTAGTATTTCAGGAACGCCCAGAACTTCTCAAGACCGTACAGCTGACCTGTAAATGAGAAAACAATAAAATATTATTATGACAAAAAAAAAACAGTATTTAGTGCAAATTGAGTGTTTTCAATGAAGAATAAAAGGCTTTGAGAAATGTACAATGGAAAAATTTAGATACTATAAAGAGGTACAAAACTGGATAAAAATAGAAAATTTGGTGAGAATGCAAATGTCAAAGTAAGTTCTTGTGAACTTGTACCAGACTGAATTCTTTATTATAATAAATAAATAAGTATTGATATACTCTTTTTATAATGCAAATTTGTTATATATTCATTTCCATTATTTATTTTCATTATTCATTTTGTTACATATTCGTTATAATATATTATATATTCATTTACTGTACTCTTTCTATAATGAAAATTTGTTATATATTCATTTTCATTATTTATTTTCATTATTCATTTTGTTACATATTCGTTATATATTATATATTCATTTACTGTACTCTTTTTATAATGCAAATGTGTTATATTATATTCATTTTCGGTAATAATTTTAATTTGATTGAAAAATAGTTAAATAAGAAGCCACTTACCACTCTCATAGTCGCGGATAGTTTCGATTTGGAAATCTGTGTACAATTCAGGACGGAACTTCTTCTCCAGACCATAGCTGAAGTATCTGAACATGCACTCCAATCCATACCTGTGCAAATAGAACGTTCATGTAGAATTGCACGGGGTTCAAACTATTCAATATCATAGACAAGATCGATGTTGATAAAATTTGTAGAACAAAAAATGTTGATGTTGAGGAATCTTTGTATAAAATTGATAAATCGTGTTGAAATTGTATAAATCTATAAATGAAAGTAGAACTCAATATAAATCATTGTTGTAATCCTCAAACATAGTCTGAGTAAAGAATTTTATAGATAAAAAAATCAAGGAAATGCATACCTGAACCCTTGCTTGGCATCTTCGAGTGCCAAATTCTTGAATTCCTCGTACATTTTCTTGTTGAAGTTCTCTCTCAAGAAGAAAGACCAGAACCGGAATAAGGTGTTCATCTCCTGTGATTGCCCGGAGCCTAAACGTTTCCTTTCTGAAACAGAAAAATAATCAATTCATTAAACTATAGTTGAAGTTGATGAAAAAATATGAGACCTATCTCATCTGATACGGTAATAGGCTACATCCATTATAGATCAATCAGCATTAGCTTTTATTGAAACTACTTGTATTCCCAATTTTGAAAACTGAACAGATTTGATTCAAACGAAAATTGAAATACTTCTCTAAAAAATCGCTATTAATGCGCTTGCTAAATCTAGTTTTCCAAACCACTGAAAATCATCTCTTCTACATATAAATCATTAAAGTTAACACACCGAGTCACACTACACCGCGTGTATATTTATTCATTGAATGATCTATATTCAGAAATTATTCAATGCATAAGGCTAGGCGTACACCGGTTAGTCAAGACAAGACAAGACGAAATTAGTCACGTTTAGTCACAGTAATTCACATAGTTGCTTATGAAGCAGCACACACTGATGCAATGACTAATCGGTGTGTGTTGCTTCATAAGCACCTATGTGAAGTACTGTGACTAAACGTGACTAATCTCGTCTTGTCTTGTCTTGACTAACCGGTGTACGCCTAGCCTTAAACGTCTTTGTTTTATTTGTATTACATGTTATAGAATACAAATTTGTATTGTGATTATTTTTGACGAATAAACTTTGATTTGACACACATGCGTTCTCAGATGATTAAACAGCAGACAACATGAAACCCCAAGCTGGCCACGGGTGTTAGGGTCTATTCACACACATCCGTTCCGTGTCAGCTCATGCGCCCAAAGCTCTATGATTGGTTGTTGAAGTTGGACCAATCACAGAGCTTAGGGTGCATGCGCAGAAAGTGATAGCTGGAGATGAGCTGACACGGCACGGTGTGTGAATAGACCTTTAGGATGAAAATCACTATAGTTATATTATTCAAAATAGTTTAGTTTAGTTTTTCACTACATTCCAAACATCTACAAAAGTAGACAGACGATGGGTCAATATTATTATTACTATAAAAATAACACCATATTTTGGATTTTCATAAGACTAAAACCAAATCAGACAAATTAACCGACCTCAATATTACAGATAACTAAGCAGTCGAGTTATAAAACTCATTTACCGTTTAAAATGGTCTTGTAACTAGCCAATCTCTAAGTTCAATTTTGAATATTTTGTGGTTTTCCTCTTCTTTTAATTCAGGTGATAAGGCATTATATATTTTTGGACCGCTAAAATGAGGTGACTTCTCAAATAAAACAGTTCTATGTGAAACAGAAGAAATCATATTATAGTTATGTGAGTCTCCATTCCGGCTGAAGGTGTTGATATTTTTCTTAGTATAGACACATATTATCTCAAGTATATAAAGAGCTGGCAATGTAAGAAGTTTTCCCCTAATAAAAAGGTCGCGGCAGCTATATCTTGGGGGCTTATCGAAAATAATTCTTATAGCTCTCTTTTGGACTTTGAAGACCTTCTCAGCTGTCGATGAGTTTATATTTAATAAATGAGCAGTTGCTGACCTTTCAAGCAGCGTGAGTGGTACTTGTGGTAGACCTGGTGCGTGAAGTTGTTCTCTTTGAGCAGACTGTGCGAGGGATGCTGGAAGTGGGGCAGCGACTGGGGCGTGCCGTAGCCCTCGTTGGGCGAGGTGCCCGTCGAGCTGCCCATCGACGACGTCCTGGGCCGGTGCTCTCGCACGTCCATGATCCATCCCACGTGGTGCTCGACGGGCGGATTGTCCGAGTGGCGCGTCTTGCGTTTCAGGCCGTCAACGGGTCGGCGCGTGTCCTTCACCACCGCGTAGAACTTGGGCCGGTCGCGGTAGCGGCGCTGCTTCTCGTCGTCGTTGTGCTCGCGGCGAGGCGCCTTCTTCTCAGCGGGCAACGAGATCGCTTTCTATAACACGAATCAAATCAAATCATTTATTTATCCTTGAAACAAAATACAGCAAACTTAAAGAGTACAATTAAAAATAATAGAATTAATACAGTAGATATAACATAAAATAGTATTAATATACTTTATTAATAACAAGGAAGGTCCCTGCAAAGGCAACAGCCTGAGCGCAGGGGCCGAGTATTACATAATAACAAATAAAAATAAGCAGCATTAACCAAAAACCAAAATAAAAGAAAAGAAATATCTTATTATAACAGTTGAGGAAAAAATTACTCACGGTACAAGGTAAAGAAAATACAAGTAAAAAAACTAAGAATAAAGGAATAAACCCTTGAATGTACAAACGAAATTTACAAGAACAAGAATAATTGTGAACTGTTAGTGAATACATTATTATAAAATTATCTAAACATTTCTCATTCACCAGGGGCCCTATTCACGAAAGTCACCATTCAAAAGTTACCAATCTAACAGCTCAATAACATCTTACATCTTACACCTTGTCTGTTACATCTATTTGTATCTATTAAATTCGCCCAATCTTTTTATATCTGGAAATTTTGTAGAAGAAATAAAGTTTATTCTTATTCTTATTGTATTCTAATTTTCTATCGATCAGAATCTTGATTTGAATTCTCTAGTACAGATACAATTTTCCCATTAAAAACCACGTATAGCAGGATCCTTTTAACGTGTCAGAAAACATATGTTTCGGCCACCAGCATTACAATACTTAACCTACAAATTCTCAATCTCGCAGATTATTGAAAAGGTGTTTTAAAAAGTTATTCTTTGAAAGGTCTTCATTAAAAAGGTCTTTTAAAGACTTTAAAGGTATTCAAGACTTTTAAGCCTTTTGATTATTGTGTCAAAAGCACGGTTTACTTATTACCAAAACAGCTGTTTTCTGACAAGTAAAATGAACCTGCTATAAGAAGTATATCAGGATTATTTTAACTCGTCATAAAACAGCTAATTTAACGTCAGTAAACGAGCGTACATCAATCAGCCGTTTTTTGACAATTTAAAATAATCCTGCTATATTTAAAACAATTTACAATTTATATTTTATAAATTTATATTTTTATATTTTACAATTTACCTTGGATTCGTCGTGAGCATTAGTGGTTTTGAGCAGACCTTCATCGTCATCATCCCTGATCTCTCCTTCTTCCAGTTCATCGTCGTCGTCGATGTTGTGCGCATGCGCGTTGAGCGAAGGCGGGGGAGGGGGCGGTGGCGCATCGGGATTGGTCCGTTTTGGCGCAGTCCGCGGCGCCAGTTTCGCGAAGTCTTCCTGTGTGATGATGTTCACCGTCTTGTAACTGCCTGACGTTGGCTGGAACTGCAACATTCCCAATTTAAACTTTCATTCAAACTTGTAAAACTATCAAATCAAATTATTTAAAGCAGGACTCTTTCAACTTGTCAGAAAACACCTGTTTTAACGTTAGTAAACGAACGTACATCAATCAGCTGTTTTCTGACAATTTAAAAGAATCCTGCTATACTTTCATCTAAATTTGTGTACATTGATGAATCATGTAACAAAACGTAAGTCTGTTCAAGGAAAGGAGAGACGATTTAAATAAACCTGTGCGTGTGAGAGTCTAGCTAGGAGCAGCTAGACCGATTCACAGTAGAACTACTGAAATATTATTATTAGGCTATTATTTGCAGTAAGTGATTCCAGTCTGACCTTGAATGAACGTATTGTGAACTGGAATTGGACAGAAAATTTATCGAAAACAGCTGTGAGTCATCGCTTCTATACGCACACAAATTTAATGCAAACAGCTTGTTTTGGCCGTCTCTCGACTCCGTGAACAGAGTATAGCAGGATTCTGTTAACTCTGTTAGCTGATTTAACGTTAGTAAACGAGCGTACATCAATAAGCTGTTTTCTGACAATTTAAAAGAATCCTGCTATATAGAAATATATTTCAATGTCAGCTGTTGTGTTTTTCAAACAGAATGCACTTGTCAGCTGTACTGATACAGTTATGGCTGGATTTCACGATTCCAGTAGACGATCAAGTTACTGGAGGCAGGTTACCTGAAGCAGGTAAACTGAACCGTGAGACCACTTACCAGTTTACTGGCTTATTCAGGATAGAGCAGGCTGCCAGGCAAGTAACCTGCCTCTGCCTCCAGGCAGGTAACCTGCTTTAATAATTTTCTCATGTTTTTATTATCAATTTTATTTGATTTTTCACACATTTATTTTAGTTTGAAGTTTTAGTGAAGCTCCAGATCTTATACAATGTTTATTATTAGACTTACTTTTATTGGATGACAAAGTGTAATTATATTAAGGTCTTTGTGAGATCTTAGGCTAGGGCCACACGAGCGCACAAAGTGCGTCCGTTGCAACGTACTTTTTGACGTCCGTTGTAGAAATACATAGAAGTGAATTGGTGACAACACAGATGTTCGTGTGTTGTCACCAATTCACTTCTATGTATTTCTACAACGGACGTCAAAAAGTACGTTGCAACGGACGCACTTTGTGCGCTCGTGTGGCCCTAGCCTTAGTCTTCCATATTTTTCATCTGTATTTTATTCAATATGTTTTCTGTATTGTTTATTCTATTCTCTCTGTATAATACATTGTATGTGAATAAAATATATTTTGGAATAAGAATTGTTTGATTGATTGATCGTACCCATTCTTGTTCGCTCCAAAGATTCTCCTCGTAGTACTGCAGACCAATGTTGATGGCCTGTTCGAGGTCTTGGGTCATTTTGACGCGCGAGGTCCAGTCGCCCGTCCGGTCGTAGCCTTCGTGCTTGGGAGCCCGGTACGAGGTCTGCGTCACAATCAGCAGTTTGTTGATTTCGTGATCGCTCAGCTCGTAATCGTCACTTTCGTCTTCCGACCTGCAAAACAAATGAAAATAGAAATTGTTACACAAAATTTTACGAGAAATACTGAAAACTTTGTAAGCTACTCTATAAAAACCGAGAATCTTGCAACAATACTTTTTGAGGAGGAGAAGATAGCTGATAGGAGAGGGAGGAGAAGTAGAGAAAGAGGAGAAGATAGGAGAAGTAGAGAAGAAGGAGAAGATAGGAGGAGGAGGAGGAGATAGCAGAAGTAGAGAAGGAGGAGAAGATAGGAGAAGTAGAGAAGGAGGAATGTTTACATATAAACATTTCAGGTATATCAGATTCATTTAATTTGACGCTTGGCATTAGATTTCCCATATATTTTTAAATTTCCATAAAATTTGAATTTATGCATAATTATATGCAAATCATATGTTAAGTGATTCACTTCTCACCTATAATTATTCGCCTTTGCCAGTATTATCATTGCCAGTTTACATCATCTTAAGCTTTTAAAACAATACCAAGAGTAGAGAAACTATTTTTAATGTTACAAAAGTTATTTTCTATGTTGTTTCTCTCAAAATAAGTCCAACAAATGAGTGAATGGGTTCATGTTCGACTGTAATCCCATAACAGAATTTTAAAATGTGGCAAAAGTATGTCGGAGCGGGAATAAAAAATGACTAAAATCAGATGGCAGTTGCTCCGTGGGCTCACGGCCTAATTGTGTACATCTCAATACTAACCAATCAGTGAACTGCTTCTGCCTGCCGGTGAGACTGGGAACATCGAGTTCTTCATCGAATTGAAAGTCGAGCTCCTCCCTCTCCTCATCGTTGCGCTCTCTAGTCGACCGAACCGAGTCCTGTCTCTCTCTCGACGATCTAACTGAGTCCTGTCTCTCTCTCTCCCCGGCTCCTCCTCGGTAAGAGTCGATTCTCTCTCTCGATTTCGCTTTTCTCTTCACCTGTCAAAAATTCAACACGATTTAGAATGGGGAAACAAGAAGAGGTTAAATTTCAAACTAGGGACATTAAATAAGATTCATGAAGCCGATTGTATAGCAGGATCCTTTTAACTTGTCAGAAAACATATGATTTTAGGAGCAATATCACAATACTTAACCTACAAATGCTGAATCTCGCAGATTATTGAAAAGGTCTTTTAAAAAGTTATTCTTTGAAAGGTCTTCCTTGAAAAGGTTTTTTAAAGACTTTAAAGGTCTTTAACTTTTAAGCCTTTTGATTATTGTGTCGAAATCACTGTTTTATTATTACCAAAACAGCTGATTTCTGACAAGTTGAAAGGATCGTGCTATACGAAAGCCAATTAAATCTTAACGCCGTTGAATGATGTTACTTGACGTACAGTAGGATTCATTTCATTTGGCGCTTGGCGATTAGTCAACATCTGATGATACGCAGCTCTGACACAATACTTAACCTACAATAATGCTGAATCTCGCAGATTATTGCAAAGACTTTAAAAATGTCTTCTTTAAAAAGGTCTTTAAAATTTTAAAAAGTCTTTGGATTATTGTGTCAAAACTGCGTAGCATCAGCTGTTTACTGATCGCCAAGCGCCAAATTGAATGAATCCTACTGTAACCAACGTCACAGTGGTAAAGCGGTATAGTGTAAAGTGGTTGTCTTTAATCGACTTTTGAGCAATAAGCCTTTAGAAGAAAAATTGGTTTAAAAATATCATTTTGAGCACAATGATTCATATTTCAAGAGATATAGCTTAAGCTGGGGGTGTGTTTGGTCGCTCGGTGAGAGCGGTTGCTTAAGCTAGGCGTACACCGGTTAGTCAAGACAAGACGAAATTAGTCACGTTTAGTCACAATAATCCACATAGCTGCTTATGAAGCAGCACACACCGATGCAATGACTAATCGGTGTATGTTGCTTCATAAGCAACTATGTGAAGTACTGTGACTAAACATGACTAATCTCGTCTTGTCTTGTCTTGACTAACCGGTGTACGCCTAGCCTTAGAGATCATGAGGTCAAGTCACGAACTTTCAAGACTGCTCTTGGATGGATGACCGACACAAGAATAAGGCACGGTGGAACCTAGCCGTAATGGTCTCCCCATCAATAAAAAGCCATGCGAACAATTTTTATGTAACTTAACCTACAGAGACTGTATAATCACAGTGTGGTCATTGGTGTGAAAAGATCCATAACAGTGTGAACATTTTTCATTCCCGCCGACTTTTGACAAATGTTATTATTCGGATATGGGATTACAGGCAAACATGAACCCATTCACTCATTTGTCAAACTTATTTTGAGAGAAATAACATCAAAAATAACGTTTCTAACATTTAAAAAAGTCTCTTTACTCTTGGGATTGTTTTAAAAACTTGAAATTATGAGAACTAAACACTGGGAAAGGCAAATTGAAGGTAAGAAGTGAATTACTTAATATATGATTCGCATTTAATAGTGAGTAACATTTACGTTATTTACAGTAAAATTTGACTGCATGTCGTGAATTCTAGTGTTGAAACAATATGATTTGCATATCATTTCATTGCAAATCTTATGGGAATTGGCAAAAGTATGGTGGATTTGTTCAAGCTAACCAATCAAAAATATGACATTCAGGGCCGGTTTCTCCAACGACAGTTAAACCAATTTTTAGTTTAAACTTAGGTTTTACCACTCACTAGAAACTTTTTTGTCGGAAAGTTTGATGTCCGAACAGCTGACCATTTGATTCAATGATGCTAACATTGAATCAAATGCTAAGCTATTCGAACATCGGACTTTCTGACAAAAAAGTTTCTAGTGAGTGGTACAACCTAAGTTTAAACTAAAAATTGGTTTTACTGTCGTTGGAGAAACTGGCCCTCAATGTCCACACTGTGATTATACAGTCTCTGTAGTTTAAATTTCAGAACGATTAAATACCTAAAATACAGTTTGATATTGAATGAATATGTTCATAGGAGAGAGAATATATTGTTGAATAACTAAAGAATAAAATAAATTATTAGAAATTTTAGAAGCAATTACTAACCTCCTTCCAAACCTCTTGCTCAGTTATAGGTGATGTGGGTGTTATGTTGTTGACTTTCAAGGCTGGTATAGTAACAGTCTCGGCTTTGCTGTTATCTAGAAATTACAATAAAACTTCAAAAATTTGTGTTCGACTGAAATCCAATCACAACACACTGTAGGCGGAGTACAAGGAATTTGGGTGAAATTTACGGACATTAGAGAAGCAAGGAGAAGAGTGAAGCAGGGAACAAATAAACTGGGTGATTGAATAAAATGGAAGATGAGGGAAAGGGAAGAGGAAGAGAATAAGAAAAAATATTGAGCAATGTTTGAGGAATTAAAGGGGAAGACAAAGAAAAACTAGAAGGGAGATTTTAGAATATATACAGTCCAGTGAAATTAGACCAAAACCTAGGGTAGCATTGCTTCGATTCTTGAAATTTCCTTACAAAATCTTGAGATAGCTTTGGAGAAAAGTAATCCAAATTTTTACCCCTACTGCTAATTTTAAATATAACTGTAACAACATGTCATTTTATAACTGTATATACACTCTCATTTATTTATTTACTTATCCATGTACTTAAATAATTATTATTTAGCCATATTATTAACAAAAATAATGCAATATTGGCTCCAATTCCACAGGCGACATTAATTATTTATTCATTCATTTTTTATCATAATTTCGATCACAATAATCTTCTATCAAATTCTTATGATATTAAAAGAGTTTTATAAAACTAATGACAGCCTCTTTGATCGTTATATTGGGCCAATTTAAATGTGGTTTGCGCAAAAAGAAAGGTTTGTGGTCCTAGATGTGCAGGTTTCACATGTATTTTGGAAAAAATACGTTCAAGGGGTAAAAAATGGAAAATAAACTCAACGCCATCTCTCGGCATTTGAAGGAACTGCTTTAACCTGTCTGCTAAATAGAGTATTGAATAAGTTGCCATCAAATTTTAGCACTTACCGACGCTTTACGATGTGGGCTTCTAGTTACATATCAAATTGTAAACGTACGTTTTGTAACAAACTATAAACTAATTACAAACAACACAGTTATATGATTTAGATACGTTTAATTTGATCAAGTATAACAAATAAGATAGTTTCAATAATTCAAATTACACTTTTAAACAAGAAGATTAGTTTTAATTACTCAAACAGTACTTCCAGAAGGAACACATTAAGGGGACTATATAAGTCTAATAAGGTTTATTAGAATAAATTAAATAATCTTATCAGAATAAATTATAATAATTCAATTTTCAACAAAGCTGGTTTATGAACAAATCACCTGTCATTATTTCACAAAGGGAATATACCAACCTCAATTCATTATAACTATTTGAATAGTGGGAAAATAATCTTTATCCAGTAAATTTACTAGACAATTCAACAATAATGTAACAATGCTTACAAGGGATTTTATTACTCAAAAAGGTAGTTCAAAAACTTACAAGCGATTCTATTACTCAAAAAGGTTGTTCAAAAACTATCATTACTAGAAATAGGGTATAGGTCTATATAATGTTGGGTTGCACCAACTAGTTTGAATCAGCATTATACTGATCCTGGATCAAAGTTGATCTTGCTTGGTGCGATCCAACATTATAGACTCTATAAATTGATCGATAAAAGTCGTTGCAATCTTTCTCAATCGATAACTTCAAGGTAATTTCACAGTTCACATTCATGAACATCCAGAAATTACGTTCCCGCAATTGAATATAACTTTAGATTAATTTCAACAGGGTTGCAGATCTAAAGACCAGTGACACTGGACCCCAAATAACTTCACATTGTTTCCTAGATCAAATTATTGTTTCCTAGACTAGGAAACCGCAAGTATAAATCTAAATATTGAGTACGAACTTTGTGCACTTGAGGGAAGAGCATTATCAGAGCTGAATAATATTTTACAATGTATTGTAAGGATGTACAGCAAAGCAATACAGGATTATAGTTTAGTTCGAAATAATGCAGATAGGTTCTTTAAATAAGCGAACTAAGGTAAAGCAAAACCTGTAAACATTAATAACGTTCAGATAGTAACACAAGAGGATATAGGTACGACAAAAAAGTAGGTAGGTTCAGGAAGTCACGCATGTAGAATTAGGTAGGACACAAATCACGCATCACAAATCACAAATTACCCATCTATATAATTATGCACGTTTTATCTAATATGTTTTATGTATATGTACGTTTATTGCTGTTCCCATGCAATGCATTGTCTCTGACACGAGTAGTAGTAGTAGTAGTAGTAGTAGTAGTACGCAGGTAGGTTTTTCAGGTAGTCACACAAGTGGATTCAGTGAGGTAATAATACAGATAGGTTCTTCAGGCAGGCACCCAAATGGATTCAGGTAGGACACAATCAGGTAGATTTTCGAGGTATTCACAAAATGTAGGTATGACACAAACTGAGTCTTCAACGTGCAAATAGGTTCTTCAGGTGGTATCACTAGTGGATTCAGATAGGTTATAACAAAGGTGAGTTCTACAGGTAGTCACAAAAGTGGATTTAGGTAGGATACAAAGCGAGTATTAATCATGCAGTAGGTTCTACAGATAGTCGCACAAGTGAACTTACGTACAACATTAACAGGTAACCATAAATTGTTAGGTTCAGGTAGTCACTCAAGATGATGTAAACACAAAAAAAAAACAGCTGAGCTCTTCTGGTTATTCAAGTCATTTAAGTACGACACAAATCTTACAGGTAGGTAGAGCAGGATTCTTTTAACTTGTCAGAAAACAGCTGATTTAACGTTAGTAAACAAGCGTACATCAATCAGCTGTTTTCTGACAATTCAAAAGAATCCTGCTATATTTCAGGTAGTCGTACATATGGATTCAGGCAGGACACAAACAGGCAGGTGATCATGCAGAGTTAGGTTAAGTTAGTCAAACCAGTAGATTCAGGTCAAGGTGTATAGAATGAAACTAGGTCGGAGTGGAGATAGTGACGTCATTGCAGTCCTCTAGCCGCTGCTAGCTTTCCATTCGAGTTTGGGACTGCAGTTACGTCACTATCTCGACTTTTCCAGAAAACCTCTCCACTCCGACCCACCTTTCATTCTGTAAACCTTGGATTTAGGTAAGACACAAATCATACAGGTAGGATTTTCTGGAATTCATACTAGTAGATTAAGTTAGTTGATGAAACAATTAGTTTCTTCAGTTAAGCACGGTCTACACGCAACGATAAGTTTGTCAAACTTTTTGTTCAAACTTTTCAGGATTATTTTAAATTTTCATAAAACAGCTGATTTAACGTTAGCAAATAAGCGTACATCAATCAGCTGTTTTCTGACAAGTTAAATAGATCCTGCTAAATAGCAGGATTATTTTAAATTGTTAGAAAACAGCTGATTGTTGTAAGCTTGTTTACTCACGTTAAATCAGCTGTTTTATGGAATTTTAAAATAACCCTGAAAAGTTTGAACAAAAAGTTTGACAAACTTATCGTTGCGTCTAGACCGGGCTCAAGACACAAATCATACAGGTAGGATTTTCTGGAATTCTGGATTGAGTTAGTTGACGAAACAATTAGTTTCTTCAGTTAGTCACACAACTGGATCCAAATAGGACACAATCAGTCACACAAGTGGATTCAGGTAGAATACAGTGTCCAAACAGTAATCATGCAGATAGTCACAGAGAGATCTTCAGATAGTCACACAAGAGAACATAGGTAGGACACATGCAGATAAGATGAAGATCACGCACTCAGTAGCAAAGATCAATCCACAGCACCCTACCTTCACTTTCAGCCGATCCCTGTCTGGAGACTGAGGACGAGGTGTCACTGGATTGCGGTGGCACCTCGGCTTCCTTCAGTCTTTCCGGTTCGTAGACGGTGTCCTCGGTGGCTTCCTCGGCGCATTCGTCCACCATTTCCTTGTCGACACCGTTCACAATGGGGACAAACTCGGGCACGTCGGGGTTGAGATTGTCGGCGGGGATGAAGACGGCGACAGGGGCCGGCGCCCTGGGCTGCGGGAACACCAGCTGCTGGTAGCGACGCGGCATGGGCGCGGGAGGCACCGCCTGGAGCGGCGAGATCATGGGGGGTCCCAGCGGGTGCATAGCGGCCACCGCCTGTTGGCCGCTCAGGAAGAACGGGTTGCCCACCGGGTCGGGGATCGGCCATTTCTTCGGCTCCATTCTGGTGCGCACCTGAACACGTATTCAAACACATTCATCAATACAAGATATTATTATAGCAGGATCCATTTAACTTGTCATAAAACATATGATCGACGAGCATATGATCACAATACTTAACCTACAAATGCTGAATCTCGCAGATTATTGAAAAGGTCTTTTAAAAAGTTATTCTTTGAAAGGTCTTCTTTAAAAAGGTCTTTTAAAGATTTTAAAAAGGTCTTTTAAAGACTTTAAAGGTCTTTAAGACTTTCAAGCCTTTTGATTATTGTGTCGAAATCACTGTTTAATGATTACTGAAACAGCTGATTTCTGACAAGTTAATTGGATCCTGCTATACAAGAATACAAGAAAATATTAACAATTTCAATCTATTAATCTATCCTTTTGATCTGGATAGAAAGATGTCAAATAAGAATGAGACAGAATTGATGAAGAGTAAATATTTTTTCACTTGAAACCTAGCATTTTAATCTTAGAGCCGGTTTCTCCAACGACAGTTGAACCAATTTTTAGTTTTTTTTTATCGTATGGCTTTTTATTGGTGGGGAGACCCTTACGGGTAATTTTTAGTTTAAACTTAGGTTTTACCACTTACTAGAAACTTTTTTTTGTCAGAAAATCCTATGTTCGAACAGCTGACCATTTGATTCAATATTAGCATCATTGAATCAAATGGTCAGCTGCTCGAACATCGGACTTTCTGACAAAAAAGTTTCTAGTGAGTGGTAAAACTTAAGTTTAAACTAAAAATTGGTTCAACTGTCGTTGGAGAAACCGGCCCTTAGTTGAGAGTTTTTCTCAGAACTTATTATTATTTTTCTCTTGAACTTTGTTACGGTATACAAACCTTTTCGTTTCAATTCCATGTTATTTCAAGGATTTTTTTATGCAACTCTCACCAGCGGGAAGAGTCATCTTTTTGCTGGTGATGCCTAGAATAAGGCCCGCCGCAAAGTAATCCACGAACGTGGAAGTAGCCACGTCGTGGATGTAAGGCCGTGAGCCCATTGAGCAACTGCTATCTGACTTCAGTCAGCAACCCAGTGTTGCCAGATAACATTTGGCTGATAGGTTAGATTACACGATTACCCGAAAAACAGCTAAATCTTATCTGGCAACACTGGGTTGCTGACTGAATTCAGATAGCAGTTGCTCCGTGGGCTCACGGCCTTATATCCACGGCGTGGCTACTTCCACGTTCGTGGATTCCTTTGCGGCGGGCCTTAGAGAATAGTTTCTGGTTTTTTCCTGTATGTATACGTGTATTAAATTATCTTATATACATGAAGAACGTTATCATAAAGAACTATAATAATAGTACATCTACAAAGAAAACTTACGATGAGAATTTTAGATGGAAAAGAATTAGATCTTGAATCTCTCCATAAAGCCTGGTTTTCATTAGTAGAGTTAGTGGTAGAGTAACTAGCATACTAACTCTACTCTACTTACTCGGTCGAGTAGCTGTTTTCACTACAATTGAGAATAGTAGGTAAAGTGTGTTGTCTAGTGAACAGATCTAACCTTTAAATGACTCTACCCTACTAGCAGACTACTCTACTAGCTCGAGACTGTTTTCATTAGGATAGTGGTGGTAGAGTAGAGTGAGAAGCGGTGGTGGAGGAAGGTAAGTGGTAGAGTAGAGTGAGAAACGGTGGTGGAGGAAGGCAAGTGGTAGAGTACTATCCCACGGTGGAGGAGGAAGGTAAGTGGTAGAGTAGAGTGAGAAGCGGTGGTGGAGGAAGGTAAGTGGTAGAGTAGAGTGAGAAACGGTGGTGGAGGAAGGCAAGTGGTAGAGTACTATCCCACGGTGCTATCCCACTCTACTCTACCAAAAACAAGTACTCTACCATCACTCTACTCTACTATGAACGTTTTCATTGGGGGAGTTCACAAGATAGTTAGTACTCGCCCAGGGAACTCTTCCACTAACTCTACTAATGAAAACCAGGCTTAATTGATCTTCTATATCTCTATAGAAATGGATATTAAATCTCTTGAAGCGATATTCAAACTTGAATAGAATAATTGGATACGCACCTTCATACCAACCAGCTGTAGTTTGTCGGAAGTGCTGATAGCTTCCAGCACTCTGTTCAGGTCGGTGGTCAAGTTCCTGACACGATAGAACGAGGCGATCAATGTAACCGGCAGAAAGCCTTCGGCATCCATTTTGCGTCTCAAGAATAAATCTTTCATCAGATTTTCTTCGCTGAAATAGTACTCTCTGAAAAAGGTGAAATAAAAAAGATTTGTTGAATCAGACCTTGAACTTCAATTACCACATGAGATTCTTAACAAAATCAGATTTTCTTCGCTGAAATAGTACTCTCTGAAAAACGTAAAATAAAGATTTGTTAAATCAGACCTTGAACTTCAATTACCACATGAGATTCTTAACAAAATAATTATGAAAGAAACGGATATTTCAATTCAAAGGCGATAATGGCAGTTCATAATGATACAAGACATACACAAATTAAAACTGTATTGACTAAGCCCCTGCGCCCACTTCGCAACTGCTATCTGATTTCAGTCAGCAACCCAATGTTGCCAGATGACATTTGGCTGTTTTTCGGGTAATCGGGTAATCTAACCTATCAGCCAAAGTCATCTGGCAACGCTGGGTTGCTGACTGAAATCAGATAGCAGTTGCTTAGTGGGCGCAGGGGCTTAGTGTAAAAACAAAGATTTATACAGAACTAGCAGGTCACCCAAGCTTCGCTGCGGGGTCTCAGAAATCGCGTTGAGATTAAGGATATTTGTGTGAAATATCACTGCGTGCAATTTGTTAGAGGGAATTTCAAGATATACATGTAACTATACATTCAAGTTATTATGTAACTCAAAACCCACTATATTAATTTTGAATGTTAACTTTGACTTGGAACCCGAAAAAATGTATATGATTTGGCCTATTCGATGGATGGAAATTTTCTACTATTTAAATGAGATTGCTGATAGAAAATGTTATGTTTTATAAATTCTTCATTTTAAATTTCTATGTTTTTATCATCCCTGATCACACTTTCAACATATGGTATTAATATCACAAAACCTCTACAGTTTGAAAAACATTATAATTATGATTTTGATCTCAACATTACCTTATCAATGCTTAGAGATGAATCTCAAATCCTTTAAAGCTATCCTTAAATTATCCAAGCTTCAAAATGTTTCAATAGAGTATCTAGTTTCAGAAGGATATGAATTAAGAGAATAAATATTACTTACATTTGTTTCCTGACATAGTCCATAAGTGTTTGATCATCCAAATTGGCGTAGCCCATATTTTCAAAGAATACAGCACCCATGAAAGGTTGAAGAGCCGTTGGGGTGAACTTATTGATCTGCAAAGAGAAATCAAGGTTTCAGACTAGCACAAATAGTAAATATAAATTATGTACTCCATTTAATAAATTGATTCAATCGGTATACTAGTTTATACTGGGGATGGGTAAGTCGCAAGTTATTGTATTGTCTGTTTTTTCCTGAATAAATTTCTATTTCTATTTCTATAATTTAAATCAACTGCTATTGAAACAACCTATTTATCTACATTCTTTTTAGTTGAATTAGTCTTAAGTTCCAGTAAAAGAAGTAATTAGCACAATCACCAGAGACAGAGTAGCAGTAAAGTGAGAGTCATTTGTCGTCTCAACTCTGGAAATTTTGACCAATAGTAACTCATTCTTTCTACTGAGCTACTTCTTTTAATAACTACTTCTTCAAATACTTCTTTTATGTAACTTATTATTTGGTCTTATTCTTGTTTGTGTTAATTTCTTTTGTGTTATGAGGGCTATAATAGGATTTAATTCCTGGTGCCCTCAACTATGTATTTTTTCAAATAAATAAATAATATGAGTGACAAAATGTTTCCGGTCAATCAATATCAATTATTTACAAAATTCATCAAGTATTATTTTTGTGCAAAGAACAAGATTATCAGAGACAATGCAGCGGTTCGGTGGCAGATCCAGAAAAATGCTTAGACTTTATGACGGAAAGAATGAGACCATTTCTTTTTTAATTACGTTTTTTACATGTTATAAACATTATTTATGTGAAAAAAATTCAACAGAACATCACCCGTTACCATAGAAATATTAAATGAAAGTTATTCGCCATCCACCAAATTAAATGAATATACCTAATACCTAAGGCACCTTTACGAAGAATACATAATTATATTCCCAAGTTAATACATATCTATCAAATAACATTATTTATGAGAAAAATATTCAACAGAACATCACCCGCTTCCATAGAAATGTTAAATGAAAGTAATTTGCCATCCACCAAATTAAATGTATATACCTAAGGCACCTTTACGAAGAATACATATCTTCCCAAGTTAATACATATCTATCAAATAATTAACCAAGATTTCTAAACTATCCAACTCGTCTACACTAATTGCATTCAAACTTGGAACTACACAACACAACATGAAAAATAGTAGCAATGTATAGTACCTGATGGATTACCTGCGTGTATTCGGTAGGATAGTCCGGATAATCGGGGTTATGTCGCATATTGGCGCGGTTATTGAACTGGGCCCGCGGTCCCCGGGCACCAGAACCCCCCCGTCCCCGCGCCATCCTGTTATTCGCATTATTCATGCTGGCATTGTTGTTGTTATTGTGTCTGGGGCCTCTCCTGTTGTAGCCGTAATCACGATGGTTACCTCCGTTTATGTACTCATCCCTGTCGTGACCTGCAAATAACGCATAGAATAAATTAAAGAAACAGAAAATAGTGAATAATTGAATTAAATTTATTGACTTCACACAGAGTATGATTAGAATATTATCAAGTATGCAGAGACTGTATAATAACAGTGTGGTCATTGGTGTGAAGGGGTCAATAACACTGTATTGGAACATTTTTATTCCCGCCACCGCCATACTTTTGCCAAATTTTTGAGTTTAATATGGAATTATAGGCAAACATTAACCCATTCACCCATTTTTTTCAAACTTATTTCCAGAAAAACAACATAAAAAAACTACTTTCAACAAAAAAATTTCTATCTACTCTTGGTATTGTGTTAAAAGGTTTACATAATGAAAACACTGGCAAGGGAAAATAATTGTAGGTATAGCAGGATTCATTTAAATTGTCATAAAACAGCTGATTGATGTACGCTCGTTTACTAACGTTAAATCAGCTGTTTTCTGACAAGTTAAAAGAATCCTGCTATAGGAAGTGAATCACTCAACATAAAATATGATTTGCGTTTTATTTCAATGCAAATCTTATAGGAGTTGGCAAAAGATGGTGGATTTGTCCAAGCTAACCAATCAGAAGTGTGACATTAATGGCCACACTATCATTATACAGTCTCCGTAATCGAGTACAGATTTATTACATTTAAATAACAATACAAAATATAAAAAAAAGTACTTGAGATCATTTTTATTTTGTCATCAATTTAATAAGGAAAATGCCCACTATTATCTCTTCTAGTAGCAGACAACTGTTAGGCCAGGCGTACACCGGTCAGTCCAGACAAGACGAGATTAGTCACGTTTAGTCACAGTACTTCACATAGTTGCTTATGAAGCAACACACACCGATTAGTCATTGCATCAGTGTGTGCTGCTTCATAAGCAACTATGTGAAGTACTGTGACTAAACGTGACTAATCTTGTCTTGTATTGTCTTGACTAACCGGTGTACGCCTAGCCTTAGTAGAAAAACAACTGATTTTTCAACATCGACTACGACTAAGCTAAGCATGATAGTCTGTATATAATTACCGGCATCGCCATTCTGTCCTTTGTACTGGTGCTTGGGTGAGCGATCCCTCTTGTTGCGTCCCTTGGGCAGATCTATTTCCAGTCGCACCCACTTGTTCTTAGCAGCTGTAACACAACAAGCGCTTGTCACCAATCAAAGTCGCTATAAATATAACTTCAATTCAAATAAGACTTCATTTCATAAATGAGATAATAATACAGAAAAACGCACATCGATATATCAACCAGTTTTTAAGATATTTTAATTATTAATCAGACATATTTATTCTAAATCAGTTAATATCTCAAAAATGGTTCGACATATCGATGTGCGATTTTCGCCATTCACTTTGCCTTGAAATTCTATATTGAAATCATGTATCACATCACTGAAAAATCATTTGAAAAATAATGGCACCTTTTTAGGCTAGGCGTACACCGGTTAGTCAAGACAAGACAAGATTAGTCACGTTTAGTCACAGTAATTCACATAGTTGCTTATGAAGCAACAGCACACACTGATGCAATGACTAATCGGTGTGTGTTGCTTCATAAGCAACTATATGAAGTAATGTGACTAAACGTGACTAATCTCGTCTCGTCTTGTCTTGACTAACCGGTGTACGCCTAGCCTAAGGTTTCAAGGAACACAGAATGATCTGACAATTAAATGAACACTGGCAAAAATGTAAAAATGTTACGTATTATTTTTTGAAATTTATGCCATATTTGTTCTGAATTTCAGGAACGCTTATTTATGAGCATGCAAGAGTGTTTCCGCTCCGTAAATTGTCTATTTACTCTTGACATTTGTGTTAAAAAGCCTAAAATTATGAAAACTAACACTGGCAAAGGCAAATAGTAGGTTAGAAGTGAATCACTCAATATAACATTTATGATTTGCGTTTCATTTCAATGCTAATCTCATGGGAATTGGCAAAAGTATGGTGGATTTCTCCGAGCTAACCAATCCAAAGTGTGACATGTATCACTGTAGTGAATCACTCAATATAACATTTATGATTTGCGTTTAATTTTAATGCTAATCTTATGAGAATTGGCAAAAGTATGGTGGATTTCTCCGAGCTAACCAATCAAAAGTGTGACATGTATAGCAGGATCCTTTCAACTTGTTAGAAATCAGCTGTTTTGGTAATAATTAAACAGTGATTTTGACACAATACTCAAAAGGCTTCAAAGTCTTAAAAGACTTTTAAAATCTTTAAAAGACCTTTTTAAAGAATATCTTCCAAAGAATAACGTTTTAAAAGAGCTTTTCAATAATCTGCGAGATTCAGCATTTGTAGGTTAAGTATTGTGCTGGTGGCCGAGTAAAACATATGTTTTCTGACAAGTTCAAAGGATCCTGCTATAATGTCCACACTGTTACCATACACTCTCTTTAGTCTGTTGAATACTTTGTTTCAAGAAGAAGAAACCGATATTGTCAAACCACTTGAAGAAGACAGTGACAATATCAATTTTAAATAAGTGTTTTGCCGATTTCTGTTTATTTTTCTTTCACCAATATACAGCTATAAAATTTTATAACTTTCTTCCTCCCACTATCAAACAGTTAGAATCTGCCAAATTAAGTAAATTGAAAGTAATATTAACCAATAAAAGAATTTATGAAACAGAAGAATTCTTCCAGATCACTTTTCAATTACTCATGTTGGATATAAGGTGGTAATTTGAGCTTTAATAAATTGTAGTAAAGAGAAAAAATATGTAAACCTATTTATAATATTAATGTTTGCTATGAATTGTTTTTTGTATCTTATTCTTTATTTGTTTCTGTTATATCCTGTCTTGACGTTGTAATGCATAATGGGCCGTATGAATAAAGTTGAGCATTTGCTTATACTTCTAAGATATTGAGCATATGCTTCATTTTCTATGAATAAAAGCGAGCAAAACCTTATGCTCATCCAAAAATTAGTATGAGCATTAGCTCAAAAATAGAGGTTATGCTCAAAATTGTATGAATAAACTATGTTATTGAAATGAGCTGTAAAATTCAATGATCTGGAATTATTCTAACCTTTTACTATAATAACAATCAGCTGACGAAAAATCTTTAAAATAGATAAGCATTTGCTCCAGATTTCAGGAGCATGAGGTAAGAGTATAAGGTAAAGATTATTCATATAAAAATGAGCAAATGCTTATGGTTCTACCTAATGCTCAGAAGCAAAACCTTATATGCTTCATGCTCGTGCTTGTGAGCATATGCTCAGTTTTTATTCATACGGCCCATTATGATGTTCCCATGTGCTACTACAATAAAGTTTTTATTTATCTATTTATTTATAATAATGGTGATTCCACAACTCACACTTCTTCTTCTTATCGAACTGATCAGCCTCGTTGACGTGATTTTCGGATTTGATTTTGTTTGGAGGGGCGTTGGCGTTGGCGGTGGCGGCAGGCTTGCCAGCTTCTTTCGCCGGCTTCTTATCAGCGGCCGCCTCCTTGGCGGCGCTGCCATCAGCCGACGGCGCCGCCTCCTGGGCGGCGGGAGGAGGCTCCTTGGCGTGATGTCCGTTCTGCTTGGCGACCGCAACCGCAACCGACGCTGCCGGCTGGTCCTCGATTTCGCTGCTGTCGCCGCTTGTCGTCACGCTGCCGCTACCGGCTGCGGTCGGGGGGCCGCTGTTCGCTGCGGCTGATTGATTCGCGGCGGGCGGGTGCATTTTCTTCTGAAATTACCGAAACACAAGACTCAAATAAGATTTGTTAATCAACGATTTATTCATTTAAATTATTAGTATCACTTGTTGAGGAATTGTTTGTAGATTATGTTTGAAGAAATGGAGTAGCCGAAATAAAATACTTGAGCACTACTCACACCTGGAAACTTCAAATCAAAAGAAACTCATCGCTCGGCAACTCTGCGATACAACGGGTGACTTCAGTTGCATGTCATGATCACAGTCACTACTCCTAGTTGCCAGTTGCCGATGGACTACTATCACATTAATCTCATGAGTTTTATAACTTATCTTCTATATTTCATGAGTTGAAGTAACCAAAAAATGATGAGATAATACTACTTTTTAAAGCAAATAATGTTCCCTATCAAGGGATAATTGGTTATGTTGGTGAAGTGGAACAACCCTACTCGGGTCTCCACACTATTAAAAGCCATACGCTAAATAAAATAAATAAATAAAGCAAATAATCCTACTTTTCCAGTTTATTTTGGTTAGAATATCAACATAACCTATTATTGCTTGGCAATCACGCAAATCGATCACTCGACAGCCATTATGTCGGATCGCAGAGCAACTCAGTTGCGTTGCGAATGAGTTTACGATTTTGGAATCGCCTAGTCTGAGCGTCATCATTTGAAAACACATGCTGCGTCGCAGAGTTGCCGAGCGATGAGTTGCTTTGCAATTTGAAGTTTCCAGGTGTGAGTAGTGCCTTATAGTTAATTAAGAGATGTTCGTATGGTTATTTATCGGTGTGGAGACACTTACCGGTAGGTAATAAGATAATAAGAGATAATAATTGGACTTGACAAAATTTGAAATTAAATGAGCTTGGAAAAACGTCTTTTGATATTACAGAAAACAAAATTCAAATAATGTTTGTTAATCAATGAGTTATTCATTTATCAATTTATTTCAGATAATTATTAGAATCACTTGTTGTGGATTGTTGTGGTGATTTTGTTTGAAGAGGTCTCTGAAATAAAATACCTAAATTTAAATATAGCAGGATGCAATTAACTTGTCAGAAATCAGCTGTTTTGGTAATAATTAAACATTGATTTCGACACAATAATCAAAAGGCTTAGAAGTCTTAAAGACCTTTAAAGTCTTTAAAAGACCTTTTTAAAGAAGACCTTTCAAAGAATAACTTTTTAAAGGACCTTTTCAATAATCTGCGAGATTCAGCATTTGTAGGTTAAGTATTGAGATCATATGCTCGTCGATCATATGTTTTCTGACAAGTTAAAAGAGACCTGCTATAAATAGATCTAATAAACTTTATAAAATATTGCAATTAATAATGTCACTCTAGATCACA
Organism: Laodelphax striatellus; assembly: GCA_017141395.1. Taxonomy (NCBI): domain Eukaryota; kingdom Metazoa; phylum Arthropoda; class Insecta; order Hemiptera; family Delphacidae; genus Laodelphax; species Laodelphax striatellus. Next base: position 5,882,633 of record CM029541.1, on the reverse strand, counting down.
TGTTCTGACAAAGCATGACCAAACAATGCGATTAATACATTCACTTTTCAAGTTATTTTCAATTGTCTACACTTTTATAATCAAGTAATTAAACAACAGGCATTAGTCCAAAACAGTTCAGATTGCAAATATGACATTCATCCAGAAAGAGGTTTACTAGATTCTAATATTATTATTTCTGATAATTATTATGTCAACCTAAGGCAACCTCCTACATAATCCACTTATTTAAAACTTACATCTACAATCTAAAGTTCCAATGGCCACTTTTTCACTAAAAAACATGTAATGTAATGTTTGTAATCGATATAAAGTACCAATGTTAATATTGTTTAGTGGAAATATGAAGTCTATTATCTGTCCATTATTTCATTCATCTTCTGCAAGAAATCTAACCGAGAGTTTTACAGAAGAATCAATTGAATAGATTTGTGATTAGAATAAAAAAAAATATTTTGGGAAACGAATGAAAACAATTTTTGATCAACATTCCGATAAAATTAGACACTTTTAAAGCTGCCAGTACTTGGACTTATCTCTTTCCTATTGGAATTGGTTGCCAATATCACCACATTCTCTTATCGCACTTCAAGTCGTCACTTCAGACAAGGTAATTGATCTCACACGCTAATCTAGCTACATAGTATTGTACTTATGAACATTGAGGAAATCTCAATTTGAAATCAATTTTCTAAAGGGAAAATGCTAGCCAATGTACTTTCACTTCTAGATAATGTATAAATTATCAAATGTCAGTACAAATTGATAAACCCCGTTATTATTATGGTCTAGTATCAGGTGGAAGCGAAGTGAATTGTCTTTAAACCTTCCAAACTGTCTGCAAACTTCCAAATTATCTGTAAACCCTCCAAATTGCCTGTAAACCTTACAAATTGCCTGCAAACTTCCAAAGTATCTGTAATTTCTCCAAATGTGAAAAATTTGGACACTTAATTCATTATGATAGAATAATTTATGGTTTAAAGCTGGATTATTAATTGAGGGTTTGATTTATTGCTGTTTAATATTATAAATTGATGTATAAAGTTGGTTCATTTTGCTAATGCACCTAGACTCATAATAAATTTCAACTCATTGCAGAATTTTACAATATTATAAGTGTATAAGAATTCATACACGACAATGCAAACATGTTAATATTGTATAGTGGACAAGTTATTATACACTTTAAAACTTTCAAAGAGCTGTAATGAGTTTGAATGTCAATAATTCATTCTAAAAACATTTGCCTGAGCAAAAGGAACCAGCTACACATTTCAACTTGAATTTTCATCGTTTTAATGATATCAAAATAATTGTAACTCTTCTTGGTAACAGACTCATACTAGTTATTATTATTTCTTAAATATTAGTTTATTCCCATAATAAATATTGATAAATAGATAGATAGATGAATGTATACGTATTATTTATTATTAAGTTTTATATGTTTTATTATTAGTCTATATTTTGAAATCGCACAATAGTAATAGTGCGTTTGGACATGTGGTAAAACAAGAACTTTATTCTAGTTTTGGGAGAAAGATTAATTTTTTACTCACTTCACGGGCTTGAACCGCTGTACCGAGCGTGGGCCAATCTTCCGTATCCGTAAAGTCACTAGCCTGGAAACAAATTAATGAATTAACTTATTGAAATTGTTACAAAAAGGTTACTTAAATAGAAATTTGAATATTTCATTAAAATACTGTACAATGAGAAACAGAGAATAATATTTATTATTGTATTGAATACCATAGAGTGTTGTCGAAAATAATGTTTTGTTCCAACTTTGACTGAAAAAATCGAAGATACAGATGCCTTGCGAAATGTTTCTAATTTAATTTTTTTACTTATTAATTTAATTAATTCACAAGAATATGAGACGGTTAATGTAATACCATAGACTAACTATACACAGACATAGACTATAATAACATAGACACAGACTAACTATACATAGACTTGTTGTCTATGGTAATACTAAACTGAACGTCTCAAAGCATCCACATGTGAATCACAGCTATGCCTCTGACAATAATGTCAATATTATATATACGTTTAGTATTTATAGGTATTTTTTAAATTTATTAGTATATATAAAGAAAAAGGCATCCACATATGAACCACAACTATGCCTTGAGACGTTTAGTTCAATATTACATAATCCTCTGCATATTGTTGTAAATTAATAAATAATTTATTGTAATGTAAATTATATTGTAAATTAATTAATAAGAGGCATATATGCTCGGTGACGGGCTTAGTTTCCAAAACGAACAAGAAACAAAACAAGACTTGAAATGAATTTTGTATTATTTTTTTGAAGTACTAAATTAATTTTGTTTAAAAGAAATTTGATACGCTATCAAACATTGTATGTTTTTGGAACGAAAATAAAGGCTTTATTTATTTATTAATAAATAAATTAAAATAGAAACATATATGCTGGAAATTTATTTTTAAAATACTTTAGAATCGTACAAAATGTAGTCATATTCATACAACATGTGATACAGAATACAACAAACAACCTGTTCGCATGGAATAACGCCGAATTATTAATTGAGCACCTCTACTGAATACAAAACAGGCCTAGCCAAGTCATTGACATTACCATTCATTACCAGCCATTATGTCGAGGCAGAGTGATCGTTTACATATGTCATGCCAGTATGATTCATGATGGTGCTATAGTACTGCGCAATCAGCCACATGTAAAGAACTAGTTCAAAATAACACAACATACCAACAACAATCTAGCTTCTGGATGGTCTTAGTTTAATTGTATGAAAATGTTTTTACAATGATGAAAATATAATTCCTTATACATTATGTCTCACCAAAGTTGTAACATCCGTTAACAATGGATTCTATAATGATATTTCCGACAAAAAATGTCCAGTTAAATTTTGTCCTATCGACTTTCGTTTTCGAGATATATCGTTTTTATATTTTTAAAATATGCCTGCTTAGGCCCAGCGCCCACGGAGTAACTGCTATCTGACTGCAGTCAAACCCAGCGTTGCCAGATTCCTTTGGCTGTTTTTCGGTCAGGTAATCTAACCTATCAGTCAATGGTATCACTGGCAACGCTGGGTTTGCGACTACAGTCAGATAGCAGTTGCTCTGTGGGCGCTGGGCCTTACTGTCATACTCAATAACTCGAGAACTCATTGGATTTCATTTATAAGTCATGTTTAAAATAGCAGAAAATTTTACAATGATTTTACGTGCTATTAAGTGAAAATCCAATTTGATCCAGACTGACTTGAAATGCTAGGATGCAAGCTGCATCCAATAACCTTATCCAATTATTATCAATAAAAAAAAGCTAGGATTCAATTATCTATCTACCAACTAGCATGTGACAACTGGAATTTACCAATCCGACCATAGGATTACTAAAATTAAAGCCTTCAAAACTTTCCATAGAGGAGTCGTTCAAATGAAACTGAAACTCCCAAAGATCTAGAATAGATTTTGTAACTGACATTATTTGAAAAAGAAACAACATCATATGCATCCGAACTCAAGGACGCTACATATATCAAGAACTGGTTTGAAAAGATAACAGATTCCTAATAAATAAAAGAATATAAGTCGTTGGCTTTTGACAGAAAAAGTTGAATTCCATACTTGGAGCAAAGATTGAGTAGTACGTAATAATATTTAAGGTATTAAGGTATAAAAGGTTAATTTTATGGTATTAAGTATTTTTTCAAGTACAACAGTAGTAGCACTTTTTGAATTTTAATGTTTTAGAAACCTATTGATAAAATTGGAAAGTGAACTTGAATCAAATACGGTTGTAAAATAATATGACAAAAAATTACAGGAATAATTGGAAATTCTTACCTTTTGATTTATCCTCTTCCTATCGCGTGTAGCTTTGACAATAATTGGAGCATTGGATGTGCCATTTTCTGCAAATAAAAGAAAAACAAACAATTAATTTCACAAATAATTTTATTTATTTTATTTTATTTATTCAGTAATGTACACATAATACTAAATGAAAGCCCAAAACTGTCCCTCTTCAAATTTAGAAAAAAGTCCTAAATTTAGGTTAAGATCCATATCTTTCAGTCACAATTTTTCATTCCAAAAACGAAACACTTGGAAAATTTATAATAAGAATAAAACAAATCCAATAAACACAATCATTCATTACTTATCACTCGAACAGTTATTAATTAATTGATTAGATCAAAGTCTGATATGAACGAGGTGGAGTTCCAAATTGCTCGCTTATCTCTCAAAATTACACAAAACTAATACCTAATATCATAAATTTAATTAATTGTGAAAACGGTGGTGGAGAGATATTAGCATGTCTTGTCAGGTTTTTAATTATTTACATTCAACTATTGTTGGTCTCATGGATAGATAAGAACATTATCTAATGAGTATTTTTAAATGAAGATACACTAGGTAATTCACAATTTTTCACCTTTTGCCTACTGATTACATCATCTTGCAATGAATTTCTTATGAACTCACAGAATGTTGAATCACACAACACTATAATAACTACGTTGAGATTGTTTCGCCTTCATAAGATATTTTCTCGATTTAAACAAACGTCAGTTACACTTCAGACCTTCACAATCAACAACGATTAATTATTTTCAAGCATTGTGGTATTCATATTCAAAACTCAAAACAAATTCTTCAATATTTACCAATGATCATGATCAAGATAAGAGATCAATGATCAAGATTGGACGCCTATGATTACATTACTTTCATAATTATGAACAATGTGAATCATCATATGTACCATGCATGAAATTAATTACTGTATAACAAGATTGGAGATCTTGAAGTCCCTTGATAACAGTCCACTGACGAAATTGATAGCATATTCATCAATCATATAAGAAATAATATCAAAGTTTATACAGTATTCACATTAAAACCACGGAATCCCAATAAAAATGATAAAGATAAGATATCTACAGTATGATCACATATCGCTCATATGAACCATGATCAAGATAAATATTAAACTGTACAATCATCATCTGACATATTAGATTTGACATTTTTAGATTTATCCATGTTGTACATTTTTTTTCATTTGTACAGTATTAGTTGTACTCAGGATGGACATCTAAACAATAGTTACTGATACTAGTTCACTGAGGAAATTGATAGAGCATTCATTTGTATCATATTGAATTTATTGAAATACAATTCACAATTTTAGATAAACAGAACAACTGTAAGGAGAATTCTGTGCGCAGGTATGAGTTGCAAACAACAGAAGAAGAGATCAAATGATATCAAATTTTATGAGATATTCACATTCAATGCTCGTAAACGAATATTACTTTCATAAAAAACTAAAATCAAGTTTAGATTCTTGCACTGATAATAGCTCACTAAAAAAAATAATTGCACACAACACATTCATTTCAAATTTCATTTACAGAGTAAGCACGATAACACCAACACCAGTAGCGACTTACTTCGTGCACTAAATATGAATGAATTTCTGTACCGTATACTTAATGAACTCACAAAAAAGCACAACTTAACTGAGACGTAGATTAACTTATGAAAGAAGGATGCCTACTAAACTAGTCTAGGCCGCATCAGTTTGTTTATCAGAACAGAAACACGTTAGCAATGTTGAGAGGGGCTGGCTACACGTTTAAAAATAAGTCAGCGACACACAGACACCTTTAAATGCTCACTATCACAATATGAGCTCTACAGCCAATAACCAAACAAGGTTTGACATGCACAAATGACGCTTAATTGGAGACCCAAATAAAAAAGCTAAATTAAAAACGAATTTGTTTGATAAGATGGAAAGTAATTTTCCACGACGCCAAATGTTGTTTGACTCTAAACACAACTTTCCTCTCAAGAAAAACTGAGAAGTGATAGTTCTATAAGGCTAGGCGTACACTGGTTAGTCAAGACAAGACAAGACGAGATTAGTCACGTTTGGTAGTAACACATGTTGCTTAGAGCACACCGATATGACTAATCAGTGTGTGTTGCTTCATAAGCAACTATGTGAAGTACTGTGACTAAATGTTACTAATCTCGTCTTGTCTTGACTAACCGGTGTACGCCTAGCCTTAGGAGATACTAGAGAAAAAATGAAATAAATATCTATTCACTTCCAGAAGCTTGTTTTCATTCCATTTATACATAATGAAAATAAGATGGAAAGTAATTTTCCACGACGCCAAATGTTGTTTGACTCTAAACACAACTTTCCTCTCAAGAAAAACTGAGAAGTGATAGTTCTATAAGGCTAGGCGTACACCGGTTAGTCAAGATAAGACGATTAGCGTTTATTTTAGTCATGTTACAGTCGTTATGAGCGTTACCGACGCAATGACTATCGGTGCGTGTTGCTCACAACCATGTGAAGTACTAAAACGTGACAATCTCGTCTTGTCTTGTCTTGACTAACCGTATTAGTCAAGACAAGACGAGATTAGTCACGTTTAGTCACAGTAATACATAGTTGCTTAGCAACACACACCGATTAGTCATTGCATTGGTGTGTGCTGCTTCATAAGCAGCTATGTGAATTACTGTGACTAAACGTGACTAATCTCGTTTTGTCTTGTATTGACTAACCGGTGTACGCCTAGGTGCGAATAAAACGTTGCATAGTATGCATACATATTGTACATTGCATATGAATGGGAAATGTTGGTCCACTATACTATAAAATCTTTATCTTTATTGCCATAAAACAAAGAAGTACAGTGACATTCTATAATCATAAAATAAATTTTCCTTAAATTTAGAATAAAAATTTCACAAATACAAAATAATATAAATATAGCCTACAGAATACTGTATGGCAAAATAGTCAATAGTCAATAGGATGCAACATGTATCCGCGCCTCAATTCAGTGAATTATTCAAGGTTGAACCCACAATAATAATTAAATAAATGAAATAATGAAATAAATATCTATTCACTTCCAGAAGCTTGTTTTCATTCCAATTATACATAATGAAAATAATAACTTTGATATTCCTTCATTCACAACTGAATTCTAATTATACACAATATTTCATTTGGTTTTCTTCTAAAAGAAAACCAATTATACATAATGAAAATAATAACTTTGATACTCCTTCATTCACAACTGAATTCTAATTATACACAACATTTAATTTGGTTTTCTTCTAAAAGCTTCAAAACTTGAATTTGAAATTATAGAAGTATTTAATTATATAAAATAAAAACATATTTCCAAAAACAATAGAAACCTGTAGAATCTATTATTAATTTCTTAAATTCTCTCTACAGTTGGATTCATATAGAACTCAGTTCTGAACAATTTTCAATAGACTTTACTAATCCAGCCAGTTGCACGAAAATTCAGTTGAATTCAAAGGGATCTACTTGCATTATTCCCGTTAGAAGACATCATTTTACGGCGGTTAAATTCAATTCGATTTCGTGCAACTGGCAGTTTCTCTTCAATTGACTTTTTTATGAAACTTACTTAATTTATACATATACAGTACAATCATCATCTGACACATTAGAAATGACATTTTTAGCTTTATCCATGTAGTACCTTTTTTTTATTAGTACCGTATTAGTTGTATTCAGGATGGACAATTTTTACATACATGAATCACTTAAAACTCACATAAAACTGTACATAGTTTTTGTGGATAAATCTATTTATTTAGTTCTATCCCACATCATACAGTTTGTTATCCTCTTAGGCTAGGCGTACACCGGTTAGTCAAGACGAGATTAGTCACGTTTAGTCACAGTAATTCACATAGTTGCTTATGAAGCAGCACACACCGATGCAATGACTAATCGGTGTGTGTTGCTTCATAAGCACCTATGTGTAGTACTGTGACTAGACGTGACTAATCTCGTCTTGTCTTGTCTTGACTAACCGGTGTAGGCCTAGCCTTAGGAGATACTAGAGAAATAATGAAAATAATAACTTTGATACTCCTTCATTCACACCTGAATTTTAATTATACACAACATTTCATTTGGTTTTCTTCTAAAAGCTTCAAAACTTGAATTTGAAATTACAGAAGTATTCAATCATATAAAATAAAAACATATTTCCAAAAACAATAGAAACCTGTAGAATCTATTTCTGAAATTCCCCTCTACAGTTGGATTCATATAGAACTCAGCTACTGAACGATTTTCAATAGACTTTACTAATCCAGCCAGTTGCACGAAAATTCAATTGAATTCAAAGGGATCTACTTGCATTATTTCCGTTAGAAGACATCATTTTACGGCGGTTAAATTCAATTCGATTTCGTGCAACTGGCAGTTTCTCTTCAATTGACTTTTTTATGCAATTTACTTAATTTATACATAACAATCATCATCTGACACATTAGAATTGACATTTTTAGCTTTATCCATGTAGTACATTTTTTTCATTTGTACAGTATTAGTTGTATTCTTTACATACATGAATCACTTAGAACTCACATAAAACTGTACATTGTTTTGTGGATAAATCTATTTATTTAGTTCTATCCAGCGACCACATAATACAAATATTTGTATTATGTGGTCACTTCTTATATCTTTATATGAATGAAAATAAATACTGCATTGAGAAGACAATATTATATTCCATTCATTCATCTTATATGAATCTATAATATAATACTGTATAATAATATATAATATCTTCATCCATCATCTTTTATTTATTAATCTAATTATTTCTCATTCATCTTAGTATGGAGAAGTTCCACACCATCGCTGAATCTAGTGAAAGTTTATTATTTTCTTGGTTGAAGCTTTGTGTTAAAATATTCTCGTTAGCATAAAATTACTTGATTCTTTCAATATTTTACATTATTGTACAATAATATTTTCACAAAATTTACAGAGAAGGAGTAGAATAACTGAATGAAGTAGACGACATAGAAATATTTAAATAGATATTACTTTCGTTCTTTCACAATCGAGACAGGGCTGAGATAAAACTTTTATAACCCGGTGAAGCTCACCTCTCACTGATAATAGCAACGTATAGGCGAAATTACAAAGGCACAAGCCACAAATTGATCATCAGAGGGACAGGGAGAGAAAGAACGACTATTTTTAATTTAATAATACAGTAGGCATCGATGGACAGATGACAGGTAAGATGCCTGCACATTGTTATCACGATAAAAAATAATGACATTCTTTATAATAGATTACCCATCGCCATAACCCTGTATTATGCAGATAGTAGGATACGAATAATTGATGTTTGAAGAAGAAAAGGCATTCCACAAGCTCTGCTACTTCCATCTTCTATATTCAAATAACAAATTCCTACTTCACTCTCATTCAACACTACAAAAGTTCCCTAACTTCTCAACTATCTAGAAGAATTTATTCATTTTATTTATTGAAAAGATAGAGTATGAGAAGGCCCCAGGGAGACTCCATTATTGCCCTCATAACACAGAAAAATCATACAAATTAGATTGAATATTAATTTAGTTCTTACAATTTGATAATAATACTCAATATTCAAACCTACAGCTTACACCTTTAAACCTAATAGCTTACAGATTTTACAAAAAATCTTTTGAATAATAATGTTGAACAATTTTAAAAGAATGCAGAGACCTAGAAACTATGCATTATTATAAGGTCTAAGTTATTCTCAGATTCAATTTCTTTACATTCAATGGATTATTAAGTTTATAAAATTCATTTCTTTACCAAGGCGGAAGGAAAAACACCATCGACCAGTTGCACGAACATCCAATTAAATTTAACCGACTTAAAATGTAATCTAACGGAATTAATGAACGAATCTAGTTGAACTTCAATTTAAATTCAAGTTTTTTAATAACTTTGTTTAGGGAATCCCTTGCAGATAACTGAAGGATTATTCAATATTATTACAGTATTAAATTTATATATTCATTTCACACATAGAAAAGCGCACAGACATGAAGTCCATCACAACCTTTATCACAAGACTTGAGTAAAGTACTGGAATGGCTCAAAATGCAAGAATGGAAAGAGGAAAAGATAAGTTGCAAGTGGCAAGTTGAAGGAAAGTTGCGTAACTCTGGATAATCCCTATTGAAAAACTCCTGACATTTCTCTGATAGTAGGTATTGATTCTACTGTACACTAGTTTCTCATTAATGAATTATTCATTAAAATATAACAATAATAATTATACTTGTTTGAAAGTTCAATGCTCCAGCGGCAAGAACTACTTCTCTCACTCTCTACCTCCCTCCCGCCCACTCTCTCACCCCCTCTCTCTCTCTCTCTCACTTCAATACCTACATGTATAGTTATTTAATGTCCTTCACCTACTACAACATGAAATAATTATAGTCATCCTTCCACATTCGCCTAGCAGAAAAATTCTCATTGAAAGTGAAAAGACACCTATTGAGAGTTCATCGCCCGTGAACTTTCAGAGAAGGCTAACGTATGACACAGCAGTACATTACAATTGGTGTCCCAAATTCTATGAATAGTTATTTTACATTTTCTCCAATTCACACTAAACTGTTGTGAATTTTAAAATGTATAGGGAAGTGGTTGGCTCAGCGTTCACGTTGGTATCTTGTCACTAAGTGACGAACGCCTGCTGATCCCATTGGAAGGGTGACCATTTTTTCACCAAGAGATTCACTAACTCTCAGTTACGTCATTCCATTCAAAATCGCTTCCTGGTGGTTCAAGACCCATCTAAAACCATAGTCCCACTCATTATAAGGCTAGGCGTACACCGGTTAGTCAAGACAAGACAAGACGAGATTAGTCACGTTTAGTCACAGTAATTCACATAGATGCTTATGAAGCAGCACACACCGATGCAATGACTAATTGGTGTGTGTTGCTCCATAAGCAACTATGTGAAGTACTGTGACTAAACGTCTTGTCTTGACTAACTGGTGTACGCCTAGCCTAATAAGTACCTTGCAAAAGTCTGGGACATATGTGGGCATCATGCTCAGACCAAATATTTGTACCAATATATTATCTTAATAATTATATTGTATTATTATACAATATATCATCAATTGATAACATTATTATTAATAATAGTATTAGAATATTATATTAATATTTTATACGAAATGTGACCAAATTTTTTCGATTAATTTCACACATAGAAAAGCTCACAGACATTACAAGCCTTAATGGTTTTTTTAGTAAAATTACAAGATGAAAAACAAAAAAGAAAACTTAATCATAGCGAGATTAGAAGAGGCGAATCATGAGGAAAAATTATAATCTATATTAATAAAAGAGAGTTGGTGTCTGTACGCTCGCTTATAACTCGAGAACGGCTGAACCGATTTAGATGATTTTGGATTAGTTTGAATTTTTACAGCACTGGTTAACATAATATGTAATAAAATATAAGAAAATCTCTTTATAATTAATAAATAATTAGTAGATTAATGACCTAACCTATCAAACATTTTAAAGACCTATGTTCAAACTTGCCGGCGGAACGGGTACCTACAACGGAGAGATGATCGTGATTCAAGAACAGTAAAGTTAGCAGGCAGTTCCTACGTCTCAGTAGCTCAGTGCATAAGTTTCTGCTTTCAAACCTACAGGTCCCGGGTTCAAACCCCGCTCCGGACCGTTTCTTTTTGTTCTAGGTTTTCTACTCTAATTATTTTTTACGCTACAATCATCAATTAAGAATGAGTTATCGTTCATATTATACATGTTTTATTGTTTCTTATAATTTATTTGAGGTATTGTACATTTAAGAATGTTAAATACATTATCTTTCTCTGTTTCTGTGCTTCGATAAAAAAATTATTACTATTAAATTAAATTATTAATATTATAAAAAATATATTATATTATAATAAAATAAATTGAATAATATTATAAAAATTATTACTATTGAATTAAATTATTAATATTATAAAAAATAAATTAATATTAGATACTCTTTTCTCTGTGCTTCAAGCTATCTACAATAGTATATGATAGTATTAAATATATTTTTACTTTGTGACCTTTTTTGTGGGGGGGGTGACATGAAGGGGAAGAGGGGGGTGACATTTAGTGGGAAGCGGGGGTGACATTTGGTGGTGAAGAGGGGGTGACATGAAGGGGAGCATGAAATTTTTTGGGGGGTGGCATGAAGGGGGGACATTTGAGGGGGGAAGAGAGGGGAAATTTGGGGGGGGGAAAGGGCGATACAAGGTTCGCCGGGACAGCTAGTTATCATTATTGCAGACTCAATTATTTCTATAACTGAAGCTCAGGGGGATAAATCAAGATGCTGAATGGAGAATTTTCTTCAATAAAAATAGAATTGATTGATATTAATTACATAAAATTTAGTATATTCACTGCTTTTATCTTGATGCTGAATTTATACAAAGAGTGCCAGAGATATGTCCAGACTGTTCAAAGTAAAGGACAATTAATTATCCTTCATTCTGTGATTGTAATAGTACGGTTTTGTTAATTTTTTCAGAAATTTTATCAACACGTAGTTCAAAAAATTGATTCTTCCCACATTTTACTGTACATTTTCAATAAATGGAAATAAGAATAGAAATAAATCGACATCTTACACGTTTACAAAACACTGCATAGCTGGTTCGTTTTTCCAAAATATTTTGATTGAAAATTAATTAGAGTCATACACCTAATTGCACTAATTGCCCATTGCATTATGTTCTATTGATCCACTACACATATGGATGCCACAAAGGATACTTTTGAACATTGTGTACTTGTACAAAACTGAAATTCAAGTCAGTCCAGGTGCCTCAAATCAAGCCTCCTCATTACTCATTAGTATTTCTTTCTTACTAACAACGTGAATTCGAAATTTCAAACAACCTAAATAATCTGAACCATTTGTACAATTAAACTCCTCGCAATTAAGTACGAATCTTTATCAAAAATGTCAACTTTGAAAAGTATAACAATTATGTAATGCAACAAGTAATAATTATACAATACTGCACTAATATGTCATCAGGGCAAGTAGGCTTTTTAACTAACCACATAAATCTGGCACTAATCGTACACATGCCGCTGTATGACACAAATAATCAACAAAAAGAACAGTTATGACGATAAAAAGGCATCGCCTCTTCGCCTTGACCCATGGGCCACTTACACCATTCAATTTTTTTGTAAACAATTTTCTTTCAATGTATTGAACGAAAACGCTCCACCTAATTAGTCTTATCGTATTAACTGATTCGACACGTAAAACTGCTTTGAAAAATCGGTTCACTTTGTCTATTCAAAAGTGTTACTGAGATGATGCAGCGTTTAAAAATCTGTAAAGTGATTTAATCAATAAATAGTATTTAGTATTTAGTGCATAGTATAGAGTTGCAATATTCTTCAATTTTATAAGGCACCGGGTTTGCGGGTTAAGATAATACTACTCACCATAATACCATAGACAACAATTATTGTATAGTTAGTCTATGATAATACTATGTTCGAAATATGTTATTTACCATGCAATAAATAAGTAATTTCTTATTTATCCCAACGAATATTTCGATCTGAAAATATATTGTTATTGTTACCTTTTCGATCAGAAAAGGTAACAATAACAAAAAAACTGATAACTTTAAAAATTGCTTCTATCTTGATAAAAATACTTGTTCATATATTAGTATAAGTTCTTGGAAATTCTAAGTATAAGTCCTAATAAGTTTTTGGAAGATCGAAGCTGAAAAATGACATTTGACAGTGGTTAAATTTCATTGCTCTCTTGCAATCGGAAGAAAATCTATAAGAGCTTCATCATTCAAACTTGAAAATACAAACCAAGTTGAAGAAAACCAATATGACCACTTTGAATACAACTAATTACATCAACTGATATATTTCAATTTCGTTTCAGAAACGAGAAGAGGGAATGAAATAATAGAGAAGGAAAGGGTTGGGGGAGGGGAGGAGAAGTGGCATTTGAAAAACGTGTCACCCCTTATGTGCCAATCAGGTCTGACACACATTCCGACACATTTACAACCTCACCAACATTTCTATATCTATATATAATAGTACAACTTATAAATGTATTAAATAGAGTCTGTTGATCTATATATTGTTTCTAATATTGACCAGATCGAGACCACTGCAAGAGTGAAAACGTCAATGACAAATAAATTTGAAACAAAAATGTTGGCAGAGGAAATGTTGGGGAGTCTGCGCCAAAAGCACAGACGCTGTGCAGACTAAGGCTAGGTGTACACTGGTTAGTCAAGACAAAACAAGATGAGATTAGTCACGTTTAGACACAGTACTCCACATAGATGCTTATGAAGCAACACACACCGATTAGTCATTGCATCGGTGTGTGCTGCTTCATAAGCAAGAATGTGAATTACTGTGACTAAACATGACTAATCTCGTCTTGTCTTGAATAACAGGTGTACGCCTAGCCTAAGGCTCGGTTCACACGAGCGTGTACGTTCGACATGCGGTAGATAATTGAGACACTTTCCAATGAAACAATTAAACAATTAACTCACGCAACGTAGAGCTAGTGCAGGGAATCAAATCGTGTTGTTCACACTTCATCCGTGAGACGCGCGTTGCAGCACGTCACCTTGTTTCACTGCTAGAAACATGCGTGCTAATTGCCCCCGGCAATTATATCTAATTATCCTAACATACAAAAAAAAGTTAAAATTTGGGAATTTTTGATTTTTGAAAGTGCTATGCTATTCTACTCGATGTCCTGAGTGCAGTCGAACTTGATTTTCATCTCTAGCATGAAAATTGCCCGTTTTATTAAAGATTATTGTTTCTATCTCCAGTGATAGTCTATTAGTGGCAAAACTTGAATACAATTGAATGAAAAATTCTAAATTCATACAGCCGAGAATACCCGGTTTCAAAACTTGGCATTCTGTGTGCCATTTTACTACCATTTTTCAGACATTTATACCATTTTTCTACATTGAATACTGAAGTTGTGTACTGTATTTGTGTTGAACAAGGAATAAAAAACAGAAAATAGATAGTACATATTTACAAGCAACCAAATCACGAATTTTGGTTCATCTCTATGAATGTCATAACCTACTAATAAATAAAAGAATTTGCAATTCGAATTCAACACAATGATTAGTACTGTATTTGAGTAGAGAATTTTATGAATATGCTGTGAATTATCACTCATCTCAAAGTTACGGCCAACATCTCTTCAGGGCATACTGAAAGCCGCATGCTCGTATCCTGACTTCTCAATTTGTCTGATAATTTAAAAACTAATTCGTCGAAAGACCTTATGCTCATTCTAAAATAATTGAAAAATTTCTGCTCATCTTGAGTATGAAGTATGAGTATAAGTATGAATAGGCTAGATTTGCCACTATGGCTTGTCGACGTCTTGCCACGTCCATTCTCACAACACCACTGAGAAAATAATGCATTTGTACAATTATAGCACGATCCATTTAACTTGTCAGAAATCAGCTGTGTTGGTAATAATTAAACAGTGACTTCGACCCAATAATCAAAAGGCTTAAAAGTCTTAAAGATCTTTGTAAAGAAGACCTTTCAAAGAATAACTTTTAAAAGAACTTTTCAATAATCTGCGAGTTTTAGCATTTGTAGGTTAAGTATTGTAATATTGCTGGTCAAAACATAATTATGTTTTCTGACAAGTTAAAAGGGACCTGCTATAGCAAAGAATATTTTGCAGCTGACAGTATTGGCGCGAAATGGAATTCGCTGCAATCTAGTGATTGTTCAATATTCTCTACTTTTAATGGAAGCACAACTATTTGCATCATCATTATATGTAATTGTATCAAATTATTACTATCATTCATTGTAATGATCGTAACATAATACGAGCCCCCCAGAACAACACCACTAGGTGTAATTTATATACTGTTTACAGTCGTAGAGTTTTATAATGCAAAAAAGATATTGAGAGTCATTTGTAGGCTGAGATCGAGAGACTCTTGCAAAACATATTTCAGAGACCTGAACATCCTTACACTTCCTTCTCTCTACATCTATCAATTAGTAGTTTTGTTGAAGTAAATATTAACAAATTCCAATTTTGTGCAGACAATCATCAATATAACACTCGAAATAGGAACCTGATAGCTTTTCCAATACATAGACATGCAGCATTGGAAAGAACTCCATTCTATTCTGGAATGAGACTATTTAATAAGCTGCCAACGAACATCCGAAATATGGAATCTGTCATTTCATTTAAGCGGGCAGTCAGGAAAATGCTATTAGAGAAAAGCCTATATACTATCGCGGAATTTGACTTGATGAGAAAGTTGGTGAGCTGGTATGAATTCCTGTAACAGATACTTTGAATAAAAAATGGAGAGTAAGTTTATTTTGGAATTAGATTTTTTCATTTTTGAGATTAGACAAATCTAGAGATTTACTATTATGTTTTACTATAGTTAGTATTAATCTAGATGTAAATAATATTGTAATTAGATTTAAGTTAGCAATCGACAAGTCACCAGTCAAATGGGTGTAACTCAGTTTATGATGTATTGTGACAATTGAGCATTGTAGCATTATAGCCATTAGCATAAACAACCATTTTAGCATTAATAGCCATGAGTAGGTATGCAACACACTAAATTCTTTTATCATAGATAAATATCTCACATTATTGATATTTCACTTATGAATCTTGTTAATTTTTGGCTAAATTCTCATTTAAATGGATGAAGAAAATTTCAAATTTCATTATGAAGTTGGAAAACCGATTAGAATCAAATAATTAGCTAGCTATACTAATTTAAATGCTATAAGAAAATTTCAAACTGTTCTAGAATCAGAAGACCAAGTAGAATAAGATAGGACTTGAAAAATTAATAATATCAAAATTTTTTATCTTTTTCTATCAAAATCTATGAATAAATTTTTCTTAGCCAATTAGGCCGCATGCGTTTTATAATTGCCGGTCGAATCTTGGAAGAAGCAACTATTCTTGGAATTTTCGCTCACAATTATCTACCGCATGTCGAACGTACACGCTCGTGTGAACCGAGCCTAACAACGGGGAAAGTCTAGTGGTAGTACACCAATATAGGTGTATCTGAGGTATATATTATATAAGAGTATCTATAAGTATATAAAGTAGGTCACCGATTCGATCAAGTGACAGGTCGACAAATTAGTACGTCATCGAATTCTGACTATAGCTCAAGCTATACCTCCTGAATTATACTCCTGTGATATGATTCAAATCTATATGAGATTTACGGCCGGTTAATGAGCTTGGTGATTTTCTTGTTCACCAAAAATCTCTGTTCATTTTTGCACTTCTCTATCTTTGATGCTGATTTCGATTGTTTTCTATTGGTGTTTTTGTTTGTCAAATTTACTCTTATGATCAACTTGTACTCGATTACAATAATCATGTGTTTACAGCTTTGTTCTATTGCTAGTATTCCCTCTTTTTTTCCAATTATGTGACTTACTTTTTGGAATAAATTTATGTGACTGTCGGGAATAAAATTATTTTCCATTTTCCACTTCGAAAATAATAATAATAATAGATTTACATTCACATTCTCCTTAAAATTAGAATCATCTTTTTTGGCTAAGTTAATTATACTGAATTTCTGTGAATTGTGAGATTCTATTTTACAAAATTATTTACAAAAAAAAATATTCCAGAAGAAATTAAGGTGTCTATGAATTTATGCATATCAAATATCACTTAGGGCCGGTTCATGAGCTCGGGATTTAGCTAAGTCATAGACTAAAACGGGTGGCCACCGTAGCATCGACAAACGTTAGCCTCGATACTATGTACTAAGAGCTCTTTATGCTGCTAACCCACTAACCTGTCGAGACAAACGTTTGTCAATGCTACGGTAGCCACCCGTTTTAGTTTAGGACTTGGCTAAATCCCGAGCTCATGAACCGGCCCTTAATGTTTTCGGTTGTGTATTGACTGCTTTTTGTTCGACTTAATTCAAGAGATAAAAGTCTCCATACTTTAACTAAAGCTAAAAAAGAAGCTTATTGGATTCTGAAAATGCCCAATACGACCAAATGTCAGTTCGGCAAATTGGTATGCCACCCAAGAGATAAAAGTCTCCATACTTTAACTAAAGCTGAAAAGAAGCTTATTGGATTCTGAAAATGGCCAATACGACCAAATGTCATTTCGGCAAATTGGTATGCCACCCAACTCAAGCTAAACCTCGCTGACATATCTTTCAACCCCTGGCGTGGTGGCCTGTGTAAACAACGCGTCTCCTTCACACAAACACACCGAACAATGCTACCAACCATTTATAAATAGACGACGATGGGGGCTAGTTCGTCCAACTACGAAAAAAATGTGCGTTGACGACGTACGAAAAAATTAACCGCGTCTGGCAAGGTGAGCTGTCAAGCCTGGCTTGCAACTGAAAACAGTCATTGGACTAGAACACACAACACACAAATGCCAACTACACAGTTATTTGTTGAATCGTTCACTAAAAATTGCCGTCACAACAGTGCGATTGCCCATCACTTTCATACAAAGGGTCCAAAAAGTGAGTCAAACTCAAGAAAATAATTGTTGAAATAAAAGAATAATGAATAGTTATAAATATAGATTCGTTGCGATTATAAATGAGGCGTAAGTAGATGTAGATACTGACATACAAAGGGTCCAAAAAGTGAGACAAACTCAAGAAAATAATTGTTGAAATAAAAGAATAATAAATAGTTATAAATATAGATTCGTTGCGATTATAAATGAGGCGTAAGTAGATGTAGAAACTGACATAATTCAATTTGTCTATAATTTTGTGTATTCATAAAAATGTCTGGTGCCTTCATTGGTAGAAAATTAAATATTTTTAATTTTATAAAGTAAAAAATGGGCAGAAGATTGGTTTATTTTATCATGTTGTATAATTCAATTTGTCTATAATTGTGTGTATTCATAAAAATGTCTGGTGCCTTCATTGGTAGAAAATTAGTCCTAATTTTTTAATTTTCAAGTAAAATGGGCAGAAGATTGGTTTATTTTATCATGTTGTATAAGCTGCAAAAATGATTGATACATTCAAAAGTGGGTTAACTCAAAACATTATTTGCATATCTCATCTCTCATCATCCTTCCCATTACCCACGCACAAGCTTAGAGCTTATTTGGTCATCATCCCTAGCAAAAAAATATTTGGTTAAATATGCTGGAAACATGTTAAAGCCACATTTCTTAGAAGAAGTATTGGAGGATGATACAATAACATTATGAAGAGAGCGTTATCATCAACTTTCAATAGACAATTGACAATAGAAAATATCACTTACAATAATAAGTTACAGTTGCTTTGCAAAGCTATGCCATAGGCACGATAGATAATGAAAGTTAAAGTGACAGATAAAATAAATAAATAACCCTTTTATTGCTCTATTAAATTCAGTTACATTTTTAAAATAAAAAAATTATATTTAAACTAGTATAATTATATAAACTATTGGATTTTTAATTATATTTAATTATAATTTAAACAATATTGCAATATTCAGCATCTTCTGGGGTGGAAGTAATATAAAAGAATATAAAAAATTAAATATAATTTTCAAGATGAAAATTATTGAAAATGAACGTCAATCATGATGTGATGAAAATTTGTAATCACACATAGGATAATAATGTAAATGGTATTATACAAATTAGGTCTTTAAATATTTTTGTTTTTAAAGATGAAAATCTCTATTCACATCAGTTATTCCCTAGCTGAAATAAAGCAACAAGCAATCCAGTAACACTTTATGAGTACATCCCCTTCAACTCTTCAACAACAACCCCTCCTCAACCATCGATCCAAAATTTAAACAAGCAAGACTAATAACAAAGTCAATTCACTCTATCTAATTGGTTTCAATGCCAAAAAAACAACGCCTAATTGCCATTCAAATCCAGGGAAGCTCTAGAAACCAATTATCACTTCTGTTAGAAAACCCCACCTACAGACAAGAGAACTAAATTTTCATCCACATGGGAATTAGTGAAACTGGAATATGATAAAACAATTTTTATTTTTTTCATTCAATTGTTCATTTAAATCTTTTTAAATTTTCATTCTTGGCCAAAGACAGTTGCACAAAGGTCTGTTAAGCTCAATCTTAGCAATATTAGCTGTTATGAGTAAAGCGAAGATTAAATTTTGTGCAACCGGCCTCTAGTCATTGTTTTTCTCCACTTAAATTTTGTTAAAAATATATTCTACTTGCGTTTCGATCACAAAACACATCCTTATTTAATTTACATGGCAAATCTGGAGGTACAAATAGGAACAGAATTTTCAAATCATATTATAGAATCCACACAACAGTCATAACTGAAGTTGTATATATCTATATAGTTATAATAACATAATAAAGTCATACCTCATTTTGTCAAATATATAATGAAGTATCAACAAGCCAAAGATCAATTCTTACAATTGGAATTTATAATTTTACAATTTCCAAGAGTAACATTTTTTCATAATTTTATAGTTTTATCAATAATTTTGAATTACTCGAAGTGCAAACTACACTCGCTTATCTTCACAGATTACTCGTATCCATTACTATGTTACCGAAAATTCGTGAGCAAAAATGTTTCAAAAAATTCGTTCTGACCCTCTAATACCAACACGAGCTAGTTTTCGGTTCAAGGCATGATTAATTGGATACGGTAAAATCAGGCATGGAACAGACACTTTTTCACTTCAATTTATACTGTTTATTTTCTCTGGTAGAGCATAAAATAAAGTTAGATACATTGCTAGGGAACTGCATAATAAATTGCACTTTGAGCACCTCTGTTATCAATTCCATTAACTCTAAGATTAAAGTTACATTTTTGTTTTTTACTTATTGTAGTTTGTGTATTTTAATATGATAATGTTCATCATTTTGTTTCAATATTCAAGATTTTTTTCGTGGTTTAAAGAGAATAAAAACCCAATTCAAAAAGTAATAAATTAACAATATTGCAAAATCATGTCAAAATAATTAACAATCTTGGATATTTATTGGCACCCTTGTTTTTATAAAACAATGAAAGTAGATTATTGAAATTTGAATTCAGTATAATGTGATAATATGCAAAGAATTTTGACTGAGTCATAAGACAAGAAGTAAATTTATATGAATTATTTCCAAGGACCTGAACCGCAAGAACTGCTTTGAAATGAGCCGATAGAAGAACCCTTAATTGAAAAGCATCCTTTACTTTGTTCCGCTTGAAATTTGAGCTTCACCACAAAAATAATTAATTGAACTTACTCATTCTCTTTACTTAATTTCTTAACTTGAGACCACAAGAAAGTCAAGTCCTACTTACGCCACAGACAGTCATAATTCCTTTTATTCTTGATAGGAATAGCAACAGATAAAAATTATGTGAACTGTAAGTACCCTTTCAATTAGTATTCGAAATAAACATGATTTTTAAATGCAGGCACTAGGACAATGACAAAATTTATATCAAAATAATATATACATCTTTTGTGCATTAAAAGGGAGGCTTCATCAATTACTTACTGTACTAACACTAAGTCATAAAGACGTATTTAAAGTCAGAAACATAATATAAGCCAAAAAGACACATTCATATAATCAATTCCAAAATTATTCCTGACAATATTAATAATAAAACAATTAGGTGGACAACATAATTTTGTTTCACCGAATTAATGGAACATGAAACGAGAAAAAATTATAAGCTCAAGGATCAAAACCACAAATTGGTATTTATCCTTTCATATTGTAATGAATGGGAAATTAACCAATAAGTCATGGTATGAGTATTGAGTTAATAAAGAACAAAATAAGTTTAGACTGAGTGGAAGGATTTCTAACAATACTGTATGGCGAAATGAATGAGTTAATCCACATACTTATTCCTGTAATAGTTGAGAAAATATTTTCTTTAATTCGTTTTTCCTTTTTTTAAGCGAGTTTTTCAATTTGTATAATACGGTACTTATGAGATTTGAGTTTGCAGAGATTATATTGAATGTGACATTATCTTTCAATGGCAAGTGATAAAGATATTACGATTCAAAATCAAATATACCTCAAAAAACAGTTGAAACTCTGCTGAAACGAGCTCACCGGCCATTTAAAAAACCGGACCGGACATACAACCTACGTTCAAAGAATACATTTTCAGGAGTGCAATGACAGACACAACTAAAAAAACTGCAGACCACATGTTCATATGCACAACATTGCAATAATCCAACAAGTATGCAACCAAAATACTCAAAATTAATGAGAACTTTCTTATGCTAACAACCCACCAATGTTACATTGCAAATATTTTGAGGCAGTCCAAAAACAACAGTTTTTTGCAATTTCAGATGTGACCGGTCGTTCAGGAATCCCTATTTGGAAATTGCACGCGTTTCACGTTCTCGAAGATCTGTATCGTTACCAAAAAAAGAAAAGAAAGAAGAAATCAAAAAGTGTGCTTGAGAGAGAGGGAGAGAGAGAGTGAAACAGAAAAACCAACCATTTGACAACAGCTAAGGCTTAATTGGACGTTTCTGGTAAAAGGCTACCTACTGCTGAAGAATTGACGAAACTTGTTATCAAGGGTTAATGCACTCACAATATTATCGAGTACAAGTTGGAAAATCTCAAATTAAACCAATTTCAAAATTGCGATCACAGTAGTGGTTATTTTTTGCCTATTGCAAATCTGCCAGATTTCGAGTTTAGCGCAAAAACTATAGCTCATGTGGGTATCACCCTCAGAAAACATTTTTGATTAATCCAAATGATTCATAATCCAAACGTATAGCAGGGTTATTTTAACTTGTCAGAAAACAGCTGATTTAACGTCAGTAAACGAGCGTACATCAATCAGCTGTTTTCTGACAATTTAAAATAATCCTGCTATATTACAATAACAAATTAATATTATACCGAATTAATAATTTCGGTATAAGATTAATTTAGGCATTTATGTGAAATCATTAGTGAAACTCGAAATTTTGATTTATTGTGACTAATGTATACAAATAAATTAATAAAAAAAGAATGGAATTAAAATATAGTTTTCATTCCTAAAGCCAAGGTCGTTTTATTGGATGTAGTTTGATGGAAAATTTGATGGTGTATATTCGGGTTATAGAATCAAAAACTCAATTATGACACTTGCCGACAGTAATGTAAATGATCAAGTACGGAGACAATTGCTAAAAATCTATTTCTTGCCTGAATAAGCAACAATAACTCGTTTTCATAAAATTCACAAAGTGGTAACATCTGCATATCAATCATCAGATTGGTAATAAAGATAGAACACTTCTTCTCACTTACCGGATACAATTTGTTACTTTATCATCATTGGTAGATTAGATTCCACTCACCTAAAAAAGAAACAAAAGCTCCATTTAGTGAATGTTCTAATATAATACATACAGGGTTGGTGAAAATTATGGAAACGGCTCAATATTTCTTATTCGAAGGTAATTTGACGGTAGGTGACATTGGGGATCGTACTAAAATTGAAATTCTACTTCACTGTGACTTCAAAGATCTGGCCCGCCATCTTGGATCCGCCATATTGAGTCTAACTTCATTTTTTTAAATGGGAAGGTGGTCATGTGAAAAAAGCCCCAAATACCAGAACTGTTCAAAATTTGAAAATTAAAAAAATTGATTGTATGAAAACTGTTGTATACAGTCAAGATTATAAAATTGAGATTTCATTTCTTAAATTTTCATTGCTTAATTTTTCTAGTACAGTACAGCAGTTTATCTGTGAACTTCCACTCCAGCTGACGGTATAGTTCACCATCTTGTTTAGAGCACACTATTTTCTCTTTATTTCTGTTTCGACCAAAACTTTCTGGCTTCGCTTTTGTCTCCTCTTTTCTCTGGAAACACTTCTCTCTTCCTCTTTCCATTCACGGCATCTATCATCCTCCAAAGAATCAGAGCTCCTTTTCAGAGTTGTTTGGTACTATTCCACCCTGCTCTGTATTGGTTTGGTGCCTTTTCTTCAACAATCCCAACCAAACGGTACTTCAGAGTTCGGCTCCACAGAATTTTTTCAGAATTTATAGGGGATACAAGCAAACATTTACTACTAGGAGAGCTATTGAGCCACGATAACAAGATACTAGACTAGAACAATAAGCAGGTAACTGTCACCGATAAAAACAAATAAATAATTTCAAATGTTTACAGTTGGCACTCTTCAAAACAAGAGTGAAAATTTGATGCTTGTGACCAGTTTAATGGCAAATTACAATACTACAGTATTAGCTTTTACTGCTTTCCAAGTGTTATAGAAGAGCCAATAAATTTCTATAAAAAATAGATTGAAATCTAGCTTATAATCTAGATTAAAATCCGAATCAGAGCCAGAATAAGAACAAAAAAACATTCAGGGAAGAAATAGAAATCTGTTTAGAATAAAAGTCAGTCAACTTCCTACAAATTTTATGAATTGATTGGTATCATTTATGATAGTAGCTGTATTTCTACATTGTGTTTATTAATTAATGTAATAAACATTATCATTTTGAGAGTAGAGATAGTTATCTAGATTACAGTACTTTTACTCTAATTACACTTTGAAATAACTAGCAGATTCGGAATTAACTATAACCAATTTGCGAATAAATAGAACAATGTTTAATGGACTAATAATATTGGGAAAATAATGACAAGTTGTAACAAAACATTGTTTGAAAAGGCAAAGCTAACAATGCTAAAGGTATGAATTAAAGACTAGTTCAACACCGTTAAATGGCTGTAAGCAGTATTTGGTTTCACAATAATAATTGTCGTTCAAGGTGAAAATCTACAGTACTCTTGCAATTACTGTCATTATTACCAACTTGCCACAAGACACGTGTCCCGCTTCGAAAGTTAAAACCAACTTTTAATGACAAACTTTGAAATTTTCAATTTTACATACTGTAATTCTATAATCATCGTTCTGAAAATTGATCTGTGCTTGTGTTGATTGAAGTGAATTGTCTTCATTAATGTAAACTAAAAGTTCAAGTACATACTTCTAGATAAATAATAATCGAGATAAGGGATACTTTATTCTGTATTCTATATTCACTATGAATCTACATTTTTTATCTGATTAACATCATTATTAGAATTAGATTATTTTGAATTTTTCCCAAGCTGCTCGTTGCGGGGGTAAAGTTGAACTAAAATCACCTCACTTAATTATCCTTGGTCCTAGATCACTCTAGGCAATCGGTGTCGTGTCACTCTCACTCTCAAACCCATCGCATCAATCAATCATAGTGACAAAGCCTTCATTTTAATAGACAAGTGTTGCTGAGCTATACATTGAGTACCCCCAAGAGCCTCCAACATAAAGAGTATGTCAATAAAACAATGCTTTATAGTTTAAACTTGCAGTCAACACCTCTGGCACATAGAACTGAATGTATCGTCTGATAACAGACTGATAGATAACTATAACACTAGTAGATTTTATTACATTCCTAGTGGATTTTATTATATTCTATTTTATTTTATTACATAGTTTTATGTTCACTTTAATGTTAAGCTAGGTGATAAAATCGATCGTATCATACAGAATGCATAGACAACATACAATTTTGTTAGGATGAAAAAATGAAATTTAATCTACCTTTACAATATTAGAACAAACGCAACACGCAATATTTCCATCAAGGATATTATCCTAGCAGAAATATAAATTATGCGAATAAGTCCCAAATAATATGTGAATAATTGACCATATTTTTATTAGAGTTTTTGCATAGATGACTTGAATTTAAATTATATTTCAATATTCTGAGAAAATCTTTACTCTCA
Source organism: Laodelphax striatellus (assembly GCA_017141395.1). Classification (NCBI taxonomy): domain Eukaryota; kingdom Metazoa; phylum Arthropoda; class Insecta; order Hemiptera; family Delphacidae; genus Laodelphax; species Laodelphax striatellus. Next base: position 5,856,862 of record CM029541.1, on the reverse strand, counting down.
ACCAAACAATTATTTTGTATTCAGAATTCAAAAACAAGATTTAAGGAAGGACAGTATTTTGTAAATCGGTTCGTACATCAGTATGTGACATGAGCCTCCATCAAATTTTTCATTTTTCTTACATCATATTTTATAATCACATAATCAGTTCTATTATTCCTGCAGTTTTCTGATAGCCTGCATTCAACTTTTGCGGCGAGTTGCACGAAAATCCAATTAAATTTATAATTTTAACGGCGGCATAATTTTATCATTCATTATAATTAAATTTCAAATTGCACTGCTTAAACTGAATTTTAAATTCAATTATCTTTGAAAATCAAGGTTAGAATTTAATTTAATTAAATTAAATTCAGCAGCTAGACCAGGTACACACCCTAAACAATTGTAACACCATTCTAAGTCCACAATATTGTTACAAAATAGTTGAAGCCCATATATTATAGAAAAAGATAAAGAGAGAAAATGACGATTCCTCGGTGCAATGTATTCCAACAACGTCACCAACACAACAAACTCAGGACAAATTTATGACCGAAAGTTAACTACTCAGCCTTGAAAGTATTTCGAGCAAATGTTTTCAAAAAGAAAACGGCTCTGACATCTAGCTGAGTGCACGTTGTTTTGTTTTACAATGTAAGCACTTGAGGCCGGTGCTACACTGAGACAATATTTCGCTTCACAAAAATCAGCTGTTTCCAATTTTATCAATTTCGGGAGAACGACGAAACAGATGAGAAAAATCTGGATATCAGATGTTCTCTAAAAGAATAAATGTATAGCAGGATCCAATTAACTTGTCATAAATCAGCTGATCCAGTAATAATTAAACAGTGATTTCGACACAATAATCAAAAGGCTTGAAAGTCTTAAAGACCTTTAAAGTCTTTAAAAGACCTTTTTAAAGAAGACGTTTCAAAGAATAACTTTTTAAAGGACCTTTTCAATAATCTGCGAGATTCAGCATTTGTAGGTTAAGTATTGTGATCATATGTTCGTCGATCATATGTTTTATGACAAGTTAAATAGATCCTGCAATATAATCTGATTCATTCAATTTGAAGGTTGGCTTCAGATACATTAATAGAGAAATAGAGAGGTATTATTTCTTTGCCATCGAAATAAGATGTACTAAGCAACGTCAAGAAATAATATCTCTCTATCTATTTAGCTATCTAATGCCAAACGTCAAATTAAATGAATCTGATTATAGTGGGCCTAATTGGAAATCCAGGCCTGACTGCTTGGTGAACATTGAACTGGTGTTTAATTATAGCCGGAATCTTATAAATTGTCAGAAAAAAGCTGATTGATGTACGCTAGTTTACTAACGTTAAATCAGCTGTTTTCTGACAAGTTGAAAGAATCCTGCTATACCAATCTGTGATTCACAGATAAGTAATGTCACAAGTAATGTATACAGAATATTATATTTGAGCACAATGAGTCCAATAAAGATTCATGAACAAGAGTTACTGTTTCCAAATAGTGTAGATTACTTCTCTACCTCGAAATACATTGAAACAAATCCTCCAATAAATCACGTGATAGCTTACAATAATTACTACAGACTAATTGGGTGGCAGCTTTATCATTCTTGCAACAAGAGAGCCAGTTGATAAAATTCGAAATTTACGTTGAATTTATCAAATATTGCGTTAAAAATAACGTTGAGCATGGGCAGAGCGCCAGAATCTAACAAGGAACATTTCAGTTGTGGGCGCGATATGAGAATCTATTAGCACTCGACTCAATCCACGCTTTGACGCCTCCAATAAGCTGTATCAACATGTGTGCAACTTTCTTTACAGCTTGCAACTTTTCCTTCCATCATTTTTCAACGTTTTCCTATGAACTTGAAACGTTTCATCCAACATACAACTTTTCCTTCCATCATTTTTCAACGCTTTCCTATGAACTTGAAACGTTTTACCCAACTTGCAACTGGCTATTCTCTCTATCTAACACCTCTATTGCAACTATATTCACCAAAATGAAACAACAAAGGACGAGGAAAGAAGCAAACAAAGACGAGGAAGGAGGAGGAGGAGGAGAGGAGGAGGAGGAGGAGGAGGAGGAGGAAGGGAGGAGGAGAAGGAGGTGGTTGTGGTAGAAGAAGAAGAAGAAGAAGAAGAAGAAGAAGAAGAAGAAGAAGAAGAAGAAGAAGAAGAAGAAGAAGAAGAAGAAGAAGAAGAAGAAGAAGAAGAAGAAGAAGAAGAAGAAGAAGAAGAAGAAGAAGAAGAAGAAGAAGAAGAAGAAGAAGAAGAAGAAGAAGAAGAAGAAGAAGAAGAAGAAGAAGAAGAAGAAGAAAATAAAAACACAAGGAAAAGAAGAAACAAGGGAATGGGACATTTGTGCCTCTTCCTCGTGCCTCAGCGGCATGCCTCTAGTTGACCGAATGTTGAACGCAGCTAAATGTCCACTCAGACCGGATACACAAGCCAACCAACCGTGCGACATTCAAATATCTTTGATTCTGATCTTTCAACAAACTGAAGCCGTTCACCACAACCTCACAACTGTACCGGTTTTTGTACTACAATGAAAACAAAAAGAAAATATTACAAGGAGGAGGAGGACAAGGATGAGGAAGAGAGGAATAAGTCAGCAGGAGGACATAATTTAATCACAATAAAAAAAATACATGAAAAGGAAGTCGGGGAGAAGAAAGAGAAGGAGAGGGAGGGCAACAACAAGAACAAGATGAAGAAGCAGGTGAAGAGGAAAAGGAGGATAGAGAAGAAGACAGAAAGAAGAGGACAACAAGAACAAGAAGAAAAGAGGGAGAGGATGACAAGAAGCAAAAGACAGGAGGTGAAGGAGAAGGAGGATGATGTGGTGGTGGAGTAGAAGGAGGAGGGAAAGGAGAAGATGATGATGATGATGATGATGATGATGATGATGATGAAGAAGAAGAAGAAGAAGAAGAAGAAGAAGGAAGAAGAAGAAGAAGATGATGAAGAAGAAGAAGAAGAAAATAAAACACCAGGAAAAGAAGAGACTGGAGAACGCAAGGTTTACAATCTACCATGACAATTCCATTAGTAAATTGTTATACTATACTGCATTTCAAAAAATGAATTAAATTTTCTGTGCAATCATCACTTTGATAGGCATTAATAAAATCCATAACAGCTATGCAACTTATCATAGTAATAAGTACAATACTTCACATATCAGTCAATTTGAATGCAATCATTAAAACAAGAGAATAATATTGATGGGATGAAAAATTAATACAATAATTGAACGATGTGAATGTTTTAAAATCACCAAAGATTGTTTCAACAATGTAAATGTTCCCCTGTCTCATCGCATCAATGAGCCAAGCTTATCAATGATAAAATATTTGAAAAAAGTCATGCGACATTTAAAGAGATAGAATGTATTTAAATTTCATTTAGGAACACTACAATATTTCACTCTATTCCCACTATTATCGACTACTATACACCATTTGCAGACTTCTGCTCTGAAAAATGCAGACCACAGTCATAATTATTATGAAGGGGATGAGAAAGCTAAACAAAGATTTATTGTAATGAGGAGAAAAAATATTCAAAGATCGCTTTCATCAGAGCTTGCAATCATACATCATACTGATCCAAAATTGAGAGGAAATTTGGTCACAGATTATTTATTTGAGTAACTGAAAATTTTTAAAATTGTGCCGGGCCATTCAAAAGAAAACGAGAGAAAGTCAGAAGGAAGAGTTTATTTTAAAATAAACTCTAAAAAACTTTAAATAAACTCTATTTTAAATGAATAGTTTATTAAAAAATGAGAGGCAAGAGAAATTATTAGTTTAAAAACAGATAGCAAAATACTGCACAGCAACAAATATTCATTTATCACACTTTTCTTTTACGTTTATCACATTGTATTGATTAGGAATTTAAATTTGCGCATTTTGTTTCAACAAGTAATTGATACCAACTTCCGACCAATACTGTTGTGATATAATATTGTGATGTAATATCACGTCAATGTTGTTAATTTGTTGATTTAAATTCGCTACATCATTAATATGTGGAGCCAATTTATCAAATGCACTTTAATTCTAACTGTTTACACGCTTTCTGATTCTGATAAGAAATGAATGAAATATTTGAAGTTTCGAAGTAGGAGTAAATATTTTCATGCTTTATTTCTGACTCAGGTTCAGCAGCCTAACTTCAGAACTTATAAATTTGTTTTCAGACATGCAGGCAGTTTCTACAGAAAAGTTAATGAAAACAAAACAAACTTATAAAATACAATAGTTCAGTAGGAGAGCAAACAACTTCTGTATTCTTCATACAAAATCATTCAGAAGATTAAAAATTTTAATTTTTCAATTTTCACAACTACAATGGGACATAAAACTTCCAGAAACTAATAAAAAATTAATGGCTGTATCAAACTGGGTTTGATGCAAACTTTACAGCCACTCTGAGATTCAAACAGTTATGCCGTGTCTACACCATTGCCGAACTAGGCGAACGCGAGTCTAGCCCGAGAGTTTTTCTGATATAAAAGCGTAGGCGACTACGCCTGTGACCCCATCTACACGCTCGCGTTCGCCTAGTTCGGCGATGGTGTAGACGCGGCATAACAAATCGAGATCATCCGTGTCACATAAAACTGATGAACAAATTGAACATAAAAAACGTACAGTATCAGAAATCTTTTTAGGATTAAAAAATAAAATTGTTATCAAACTAGCAAAAATCATCAAAGTTTATCTCAAAAACTATCTGCCCACCAGTTTTTCTTATAGCTATCAAATTTTCAGGCAAAACATTTTGAGTAACGTCAATGAATTACCATCTAAAATAAAATGTCCAAAATAAAACAAAAAGCAAGTAAAGCTTCACATAACAACATACTTAAGGACAACCTTTACATATTGACATAATTATCCTTCTACAAACTTCACACAAAATACTAGCTGTAATCAGATTCATTTAATTTGACGCTTGACATTAGATAGATAGAGATTTTATTTCTTGACGTTGCTGATGACCGTAGGAACGATGGCAAAGAAATAATATTTCCCTATCTATCTAATGCCAATCGTAAAATTAAATTAATCTGATTTTTCTGATTCTTCAGGGTAAAAATTGGCGAAACGTAAAAAAAGTGCAAAATTCCGCCATTTTGTCCGATTTTTGGAGATGATCCGGAAGTTTGCCAAGGTCGAAAACTTGGATTTAGCATCCCAGGATTTTTTATAAATTGGAAAAGGGACAGTTTTGGGCGTAAGCCTGTTGAATATTATATGAATATTGTACATTGCTGAAGAAATAAATAAATTTAATAGAGTACTTTATGATATTATGTTCAGTGGAATGTACACTTTCAAAGCAACCAATGGCAGAGCACGTTATCATAAGCGGTCATCAACCAGAGCTCTATTCCGGAACAAGCTTTCAAGACAGTAAATAGTTTTGTTTTCATGGGGAGAAAGAATTCGAAATGCCATTAGGCTAACTAGTAACTTTATTGAAAGTTACAACAGTATTGTAGTGCAGAGCCTATGAGATGAGACATTCCAATACGTCAATAATAGTGAATTTCCATGACCTCAGGGGGTAGGCCGTATCAACATACAAGGTATCTTGAACAGCCTTCAATTGTACTGGAATTCATTAATAGAATCTCTTTTTTCACTCATTTTTCAAGAAATTATTTATCACAGTGGTTTGAACAATTCCAAATTTAATATTTTATTTTTTGTGCTTCTATATTTCGCCAATATATTTCGAATGTGGTTCATTTTTTCGCCAATTTGATGCATTCTTTATTTAATCATCTCATTATTTTTTTTAAATAAAAAATAGGCGACTAGGGGGGAAACAAAGCATTCTAGGACCCATATTTACTAGAACTTTTTTCTTAATTTCAATGTTAGGAAACCGCTCACGAAGTTTGTTGGTCTATTTTAGAAACAGGTTAGTCAAGACAGACAAGACGAGATTAGTCACGTTTAGTCACAGTACTTCACAGTTGCTTATGAAGCAACACACACCGATTAGTCATTGCATCGGTGTGTGCTGTTTCATAAGCAACTATGTGAATTACTGTGACTAAACGTGACTAATCTCGTCTTGTCTTGACTAACCGGTGTACGCCTAGCCTAAGGTATTGGGGCGAAAATTAAATAAATTTGAATTTTTGGTAATAGAACATTATTTTCAAAGATTTCTACGAAAATGAATGAACTGTATCTTAAATTAGTGGAAACATACGTCAAAAACCTGAATAATCAACGTCATAAATATCTTTGTAGGAACAACGTGGACTAAAGCAGGTAATAGATTTCAGTTTTCCTTATGCGATGTTAATTGATATTCCAGATTATTAATTGGCTATTGTCTTCCAAGGAACACACCGTTAATTGAATTCAGCCGTGCTGTACTCTCTAGACTCTAGAACAAGTTGTAGCTTATTTGAGATTGGCCGGCCCTAGTGGAACACTCTTAATGAGTGCGATCGATACATAGACCTACTAATTAGACACTGAAATATTTCCGCGGTTCTCAATATAATTTGTATCAAATACTAGTTGTTACCTGTGTTAGAATACAATTTTTAAATACAAGGCCAATTGTAAATCACGAAAATCAATGGAATTTAACCACCGTACTGTGACGTCAATTGACGGAGCTCAATAGAGATTTCGTTGCATTGGTTTGATTAGATGACGTCATTTAACGACAGTAAGATTCAATTGGCTTTTCGTGCAACTGATTGAGAGTATTCGATAAAAATAAATCTTTAAATCATAATGGCCCTTCATGAAATGGAAAAAATGTCCCGATTTTTGGGGGAAATGTCATGATTTTTTGAAAAAATGTCCCAATTTTTGGAAAAAATGTTTAAGATTGTTGGGAGAAATGTCCCTATTTTTTTAAAATGTCCCAATTTTTTGAGAAATGTCCCAATTTTTGGAAAAATGTCCCAAAATTTGTTCATAGAACAAAAACGGCGTGTGCCATCAAGTTTAGATGTCTCGTAATACAGGAAAAAAGCGTAGTCTACGTAAACTAGACTAAAGTTCATTGCATAGTAAGCAGTGCTAATCATGTCTACTGTGAGTTCGCCATTTTCCTGTTCTAAAATACTTCTAAACTTTATGAAACAGGCCCCTGGGATATATTCTGATACTGATTTCATGTGTGTGATACAGTAATATAGCCGTATGACATTTGAATTTGCTCTTTTATTTTTCCTTAAATTCAAGGTGGAAGAGTTGTCATGGCTACTATCATTTCCATAACTCCATCGTCTGCATTCCACAGCATTAAATCTTCTTCAATGCTCAATTCATCAGGATACATCATACTTCAAATTTATCTTGGTCTAGGAGTATCTCATCTTTATAATCTTCAATTTCAACTTATAATCCATCACATTAAACCAGTGCAGTACATTGCCTCATTATCATTTCATCATTTGCCTCAATTCATTATCATTCAGTGCAGTTCAATTTGATATTTCCATACATTTTCATTGTTAATAGTCTACATTTAATTTTCGTTAGCAACTGAAAATTGCTATAATTCATCACAATAATAATTTGTATTAATTTCAACTTATAATCCATCACATTAAACCGGGGCAGCATTTATTATCATTTAGTGCAGTTCAATTTGATATTTCCATACATTTTCATTGTTAATAGTCTACATTTAATTTTCGTTAGCAACTGAAAATTGCTATAATTCATCACAATAATAATTTGTATTAATTTCAACTTATAATCCATCACATTAAACCAGGGCAGCATTTATTATATTTTAGTGCAGTACAATTTGACATTTCCAAACATTTTCACTTTTGAAAGTCTACATTTAATTTCCATTAGCAACTGAAAATTGCTATAATTCATCACAATAATAATAATTTGTTTTCATTTCAACTTATAATCCATCACATTAAACCAGTGCATCATTCATTATCATTCCGTGCAGTAAAATTTGATATTGTGCTATTGTCATATTCTTGAAATACAGTACAGTATTTCCAAGAAAAATGTAGTTAATTGACCAAGATCAGCTCGCTATAAGAAGGCATCTGACCACTTCAAACTCTCGAGGTCAGTGCGATAAAACGGTAAAACAAACTTGAAGGAGGCAAATGACTAAATGATACAGATACCTGAGATTCAAGAGAGAGATAGAAAAAGAAAGAAAAACGAGAGTGAAAATTATTACCAGTTGGACTCAGCGTGTCTAAATGTCAAGCAATACTGTGGGGCGGAACCACGTCTGGTCACTTACTTTTTTTAATCTATCAAGCTTCAAACACGAATACATTATAAGCTGACGTAACGCCTGACTGGAATAATCTTAAGAAACGTGTGTGTTTGATCTCAAACAGCTTGACCTGATCAACTCATAAATTGACAAGAAATCCTTAGAATTATGATTGATTATGAAATGCAGGAACCATCAATTGTCTAAGGCTAGGCGTACACCGGTTAGTCAAGACAAGACAAGACGAGATTAGTCACGTTTAGTCACAGTACTTCACATAGTTGCTTATGAAGCAACACACACACCGATTAGTCATTGCATCGGTGTGTGCTGCTTCATAAGCAACTATGTGAATTACTGTGACTAAACGTGACTAATGTCGTCTTGTCTTGTCTCGACTAACCGGTGTACGCCTAGCCTTATTCATCCTGCACAAAATTGAAAAATTCTGGACTCTAAAACATACTAAACATTCATGCCTACTGTGTGTCCACCGTTTTCTGTATTTTAAAAAGATTTTCTGTGTTTTCTGAAGATTTTTATGAAAAAAGGAATAGACCTCAGATCTTCCTCTATTAGTGGTTATTCTAAAGTTTATGATACAGAGCACAGGCCCTAGGTCTTCCTGTGCAGGTGTATAGCAGGATTATTTTATAGCAGGATTCTTTTATAGCAGGATCCATTTAACTTGACATAAAACATATGATCAACGAGCATATGATCACAATACTTAACCTACAAATGCTGAATTGATTTATGACGAGTTAATTGGATCCTGCTATAACGTTAATTCTTTTAACAGCTGATTTAACGTTAGTAAACGAGCGTACATCAATCAGCTGTTTTCTGACAATTTGAAAGAATCCTGCTATACTTGAAAGTGTTATACGCTACAGGTCTCAGAGGAGATCCCTACGGCTTCCAAACAGCGCACATTGGTTTGGTAAAATTTAAATTGATAAAAAACTGTCCACCAACCAAACTCAACGTACGAATATTGGCAGAGGCGCCTTCTCAAGGTCATTCGGACTGCTCGGCGACCTTGGAGGACCCCAACAGCTAACTACGTGGCTAAGGTCCCCCCTCCTCCTCGCACCACACACTTCCAACATCACAGTTAACAATCATCACAACTCTATCAGCTGTTCACGCCGCACAAACCACAGACGCACGACAGACTATCAACCGAGGAAACTTGTTTATGTAATACAGACACCACGCAATAGAATGGAATGCAACTGGCAATTAAATACACACTGGCGCTCAAACATTACAGGAACTGGACGGATTCATAATTATTATTGTGGGTTCAACCTCAAATAATTCACTGAATTGAGGCGCGGATACATGTTGCATAGATGGCTGGTGGTGCCATAAAGTATTCTGTAGGCTATATTCATATTATTTTCTATTTGTGAAATTTTTATTCTAAATTTAAGGAAATTTTATTGTATGATTATAGAATTTCACTGTACTTCTTTGTTTTATGGCAATAAAGATAAAGATTTTATAGTATGGACCAACATTTCCCATTCATATGCGATGTACAATATGCATGCATACTATGCAACGTTTTATTCGCACCTACGGCTAGGCTTACACCGGTTAGTCGAGACAAGACGAAATTAGACACGTTCAGTCACAGTAATTCACATAGCTGCTTATGAAGCAGCACACACCAATGCAATGACTAATCGGTGTGTGTTGCTTCATAAGCAACTATGTGAAGTACTGTGACTAATCTTGTCTTGTCTTGACTAAGGCTAGGCGTACACCGGTTAGTCTTATGAAGCAGCACACACCAATGCAATGACTAATCGGTGTGTGTTGCTTCATAAGCAACTATGTGAAGTACTGTGACTAAACGTGACTAATCTTGTCTTGACTTGAGAGAATATTGAAAACACTTCCAACTCTCAACTACATGATCATTGACAAATATCACGTGATTTTTACTCTATATGGACATTACAAATAGAAAGCTTGATACAGTTTTACTGCCTATGAAAAACTTTAGATGAAGAGTTACTGTTAACCATAAACATGGTTTTCAATAACTCCACCAAAGATTATTGATAGATAAATGACTTTATTTTTCCACTCTGTACATTAGGTACATAAGTGCTGTGGGCAAAGTTGAGGCATAAGAGTCCCCTTGTTCCTCTTTAACCAAACTTATAGCAGAGACAATTAGAACTAGTATCCACTTGTCTCTGCTTATAGGTAGGCTAGTAAAATCATTGCTTTCGCTTTTGCTTTCATTTTTTTCACTTCAAATTTATTATTATTAAAATTTTATTAGTTAAAAATCACACTTATTAATCTATTAGCCTACTTCAAATTTAAAAACAACACTGTAGCTCTATATAAATCATTCATGCATCACTTACTTGTGACTTATTTTGAATTTTAATAAAAGTCTTTTAAATTTTATATGATTCCCACATAAGTTAAGAATAATCTATGACGAGTGAATCTATTATTGTTGTTGTTGTTGGATTTCACGTAAAACAAACTCTTCTCTTATAATTTTATCAAGAGAAACGTTTAATAACCACACGAATAGGTGCAAATTTTTCATGTATCCTTCCGTTTGACACAGTAGTTTCCTGATTTGCAAATGCGACTGCTGTAAATTGTGACGCAGACAGCTGTGTGGCTCTGTACTTGAACGCGTGCGGCAACAAGCACTCAAACGTCTGCGTACAGTCTGTGCAAGGGGCGTACTCACTGGATCCAAACACAACACAAAAATTTAAAACAAAACAAAAGACTTCTACCGTCTTGAGAGAGAGAGAGCAACATACATGACCGTTACACGGGGCAGTGCGGACGATTTTAGACTAATAATAATTATATCATCAGCAACAGCTCTGGAAATAGATTGCATGACTGGGGGGCGGAACCCACCACCATCAACCCCCTCCACCCCTCAACAATAAAACAACCTCTAGTAACTCCAACAAACCCCCCCCCCCCCACGGCAGCAACAATATCTTTGGCACTACTTCACTAGTTTCTAAGTTATTACTGGGATAGCAGAACCACCAAAGATTAAAAAAAACTATAAAGTACTCAGAGGGGAGAAAAATTCAAGTATTACTTCCAAAATATAGACTTCGTTTACACCTCAGTGTATCAATTAACAGAGAAAAGAGGAAAGTAAAGAAGTGAAGACATAAAAAAGGATAAGAAAAAATTATGTACGATCAATAAGATAAGGGAGAGAAATTTAATTATAATTACAAGGGATAACTTAGTGTTATTTAATTTATGCAGGCTATAGCTTATGCATTACTTTTCAACAAGAAGATTAGAAAGGATAGAAATAATGGAGGGAGTGGAAAGAAGAGAAATTATATTGTGAGATGAATTAAATATTGAGTTAATCATAGATTTTTAATAAAAAAATCAAGTATTTGAATTTTCTCATTTTATGCAACTTCTACATCTTTGCTATCAAATAATTGTTCCATTTTGGCATTCAATGCACGCACGCAAATATTCACACTGAATTCAACCATAAATAAATACGGAATGGTTCGTAGCCGAGGGCGATAAGCGCCGGTCTGATAATCACCTGACAAATGAGATTTTTGGTTAAAAAAATGCAGGATTGCAGAAAGAAACTAGGAAATGCCAGGGACCTTTTGTTTCTATGTCAAGTCATAAAGCAGAGCCAAATTCCAAGCACAGATAGGGTAAACCTAAACGGCAACAACAATATAGACTATAGAGAGAAACCAATTCAATATTAAGTTAAATTCAATAACTTTGTCACTGAAAAAATGAAATCCAGTAGCAAGGTATGAATTTCAGTTATCATAACAAAGAGGTTTACAATATATTAAGGTTGGGATGAAATGAAAGGAAACATTCAACACATAAAGTTAGTGTAGTGGAAAAAATAATTTAGCAAAAAAATTTTAAAACTAGATAGCTTACTCTGATTTATTCGGATGTTCCACAAGCTAAAGTAATTATAAGTGACAAGTATAATGTAAGTAACAAAGTAAGTAAGCTCTCACAATCAATAACTGAATTTGTTTGGGTCCTTAGAAGAAATATGATAGATCAAAACCTATCAACAAAACAACATTTAAATAGGCAATAATATATAAGTCATAACTTAATTATTACTGGAGCCACCCCTAAGGGAACACTCCTAAGCATGAGCGTGGGTCATGAATTTGGGGGGCACAAATCAAAATTAGGGTAATATGAGCCGGGAAGCATAAGTTACTACAAAATGGTACTTTCATTCATTAGTCTACTCAATAGAATGCTCAGAAATCATTTTGTGTTGGCCTAAACAGAAACAATGAAGTATCACCAGATATTTAATCAATTTAGAAGATCTAAGAATTTTTATACATGTTGGGGGGCACGTGCCTCCCTGTGCCCCACCGGCGCTACGCCTATGCCCCGTGTACGGTCACTTTATTCAGTACAACAATAATAATAATAATAATAAGAGACCTTAAAAATGAGATTGAACTCACCAACTATTCCTTGTTGATGTGGCTGAAGCACCCTTTTTTCGTTGGCGACTGATGAAGGGACCGGGACAGGGGTATTGCCCTTCTCAGCTGGTTTGCCAGTTATCACAGAGGCTGCATTTTTGTTACTCGTCCACGGATTAATCTTTGGTAAGGGCGCTTCAACTAACCTCTTCTTCTCCTCAGGAACTTCGGTGGTTTCTATGTTCTTCACGTTTTCATCACACAGACTAGGTTTCGGTTTGTCATCACTTTTGTCAACACTTGTCTCTTTGACATGTTGTTTCACTTTATCGGTAGAGGGTAACCTTTTAACACTTCTACTATTTGCAGTTTGAATTTGCGGAAAGTCTTCGATTTTATCAACGGGGGGATTTGAACACTGTTGTTTACCGGATTTAGTTTGACAACTAGATTTCGACTTAACCTCAACATGCACCACACTAGGGTCAGTGCTCGCAGTGACACCCGATGCGTTAATATTCTCTTTATTGGAGTCCATATTTTTAACATTTAGTACGGCACCAGCGTAAGAACCGACACTATCTCTGCTCTGAGAGCCATCGCTCGACTGACTGGCCATCGGAGCAGCCATTTTCACGGCAGCCGAACAAGGCGAAGACAGGCGCACGAGGTGGCTAGACCGACACGAGGAAAACCTAATCACTGATTAAGCCGGAGGCTTGAGTCAAAGCCAGTTATTATGAAAAGTCTAAGCAATTGTCTTTTGCTAATACAAGTAAATAAACCAATAATCACCAGATGCATAACTAATTCAACAATCGAGGAAAGAAATTACTGATATAAACAATATGTTGTACGGACTACGCATCATAACAAAATTGATATCACGACGTTAGTGATTGAAGAATCAAGACGCTAACGAATAACATCACAAAATAGTTTTACTTACAACAATGATACACATAAAAATAATGTTACTTTCAAACACAATAATGTACAAACGTCACAACCTTATCCAGACGGGAATGAAAACAAGTCTAGGTAGTGTATGAACAACAACATTTGACCGAGTGCGATTATAACTTCGAAGACGTAATATGACAAGAAAACTTGTCATACACAATCATTATCACAAAATAACACCAATTTCACACATAAAGTTCAGTAAATAACAATATTATTACGGAAAATACATTTAATTTTATTCTTAACCATGTGGTCGTACAAAATGGATACAGAGACGTTTTTATAAACACTCGCCAGATGGTAGCACAAATTGGGACAACTGCGCATTACTACAGCGCAGTGTTATTGTTTGTAAAATTGAATTTCGTAACGTTTCCATCACTTATTCAAATTAAAAATAACGATTTTCAATTATAAAAATAAAGAAATTCATATTCGTAAAATGAATCAGATAATTATTTAGAATTCTGAGACGATAGAATTATTCAGGTTGACTTGATCAGCTGATACAAACCTGGAGGCGCGAAATATGAAGTACACCGTAGCACATTGATAAGAATTCATTATGCATGATTTATGAAGAAAAACCAAAGATATCATTGGAAAAGGCTACAATACTAATAATTTTCAACTCAAATGTATTGTAGAAGTGAAATTTCTAACATTTGTAGTGCTTGAAAGGTTATATAGTTACCCTCAAGTTAGTTTCTCAAGTTTCTTTGCACCTTTGATCATGTGATAATCATCTTTTGATTGTAAAAAGTTAACTTCAAATTTTATGAATAAAAATAATCACCTCACAGATCAAAAATTGCAAGACAAGTAGACTTATCCAGAAAACAAAGATCTTAATAATTTAAAAACCTTCCATTAGGTAATTGATTAGTGAGTCGCCGTACTCTAGTTGGATACTCTTGTTGAATGAAAGCGGCAAATTTAAATCACAAAATTTTGGAATAACAGCGGAAAACAAGCTGTCTCAAATATAAATGGCTGGAAAACGATTATGTCCGAAAAATGTTCTTCCTTTCTTATGAATAATAATTACAATATACAGTCTTAATATAATAATATGATGGGCGACATAACTAATCAATGGGTTCAGCATAGAATTAAGGTTTCAGTGGCATTTCACTTAGGTACCTGTACGGTACCGATCAATCTCTAAAAGTTAAGGATTAAAATATAAATTCTCAAGTTTCAAAATCATTATTGTTGAAAACTTCCCCCATGAATCCGAATCTTAATGATGTCATTATATAATTTTCGAAAAATCTATTCAGGCAACTAGGTACCTATATATTCTTAATCGCTAAATACGAGTACTATAATAGTACTTGAAGCTATTCTAGTACCGTATTCTTGAATTTCTTGCTAGTAGGTATTATTATAATAGGTATAATAGTCTCATTATAATAGGTATATGATAGGCTATATAATTACTGTTCGTTATAACAGTTTTATAAAAAAAACTGTATTCACAGCCTTTCAGTCAAATAAATGACAACGAAAATCACTTGACGTTCTATTCAAAGTATTCATTGAAGGGTTCTCAACTTATTCACATTATAAAGAAACATTCAGAACAGATTTTTTAAAACAAATACCGGTCGGTAGGCCTTCCCAAAAATCACACCACATCTCAACTTTAACTTGTAAGGAATTAAGATGCTATATTGAAGGGTAATAACACAGATAAGGACAATAAATTCTTGTACTGTATCTAAATTTCTTTATCTGTGGTAATACCCAGTTTGGTCCTAGTCTATGCGGTGGTTATGATTCCTATATAATGATCATCCATTTCTTGAAGAGATGATCAGTGAAGAATGAGCCTTTAGTTTTGTGGTGGGTTCCAAACAACTCATCAAAGAGAAGTGGGTTTCAAGAAAATAACTACAAATAAATCAATACTTAAAATTTCTCGTCACGAAGCACGTTTAAATCTACACTGCTCACCTACCAACATGAGATGTTATAATCAGTACAATTATTTTAGTTCCAGTACATAAAATTGGGAAAAAAGTTAGAAGGCGGTTTGGACTTTGTATCTGTGTTTTCATCCTATCCTTGAATAAATAAATAAAACCATAAATAATCCAAATATTTAGTTAGTCTATGATAAAACAAATAAAAAAATAAACAATAAGTTTTATTTGAAAATTTATTGGAAATTCGCAACAGAGTAATAAATAGAAGGAATGAAAAATAAATGTAACCTATTTAGAGTAATAATTAGAAATATTTGTATAGTTCTCAAACAATAAATATAGATCTAAACTGAAGCTAGAAATGGGCTAATTAACAATATCAAAGTTAATATAGTCTCAAAATCAATGTATTTCTGTACATTTATATTGGGATAATCAAAGAGTAGTTGTGTGAGCTTTATAAACAAAACCATAAAGTTTGAGATATGTTTGTTTCATGAAAAGAGTAATATCGTAATGATTAAATAAATTAAACAGTTGAAGGAATAATTGAATGACTTCAAAAGTTGAAGTAGAAAATAATAATAATAATTAAGGTGATACAAAACTATAGAAAACTAATATTATAAAAAAGTTGAAACCAAACTGTATACCTATAACAGCTGTATACCTGTAACTGTATAATATTTACACTTATAAATACAATAGATTAGAATGTTCTCACACACAGCCGCAACATCAGTTATTCAAACAATCATTATACATGAATATTTAGAGACCAGTATTGAAAGTATACGATGGGATTATAGAAATTAATTTACAAATGAGGGAATAGTTGAAAAATCTGCAACATAGTAATCGGACATGAAGATGATAAGAATACCCACTTGAGAGTTTTCTGTGATATGAAAACTCAAATTCTAGGTATGGCCAATGAAGCATATGCATATATTATATAAATATATAGAAGATTTGATCTGTATTTATCAACTGGCTTTGGAAAAACCTGCTTCTAAATCAAGAATGTCTTATAAGCCTGATAACATTAGGATTAATTTATTTATTAATTCTGAACAGTCATCAAATTTAGTCAGTAGCTTGTTAAAATGTTTCATAAAAAGTTAATGGAGGGGAACTGTAGCAAAATTTTACAATTAACGACAATTTGTCTAATTCCTCCAGAGTTCTAAGAGTGAGAACTTGGCTATTTATCTTTAAAATAATTATAATTTTCTGAATGAACTTTCCTTGATTTTCAAGAATATTGATGCAGTTTGGAATACCCAATAAAAAAGATTCAATTATTGAAAAAATCATAAAACCAACAGTTAATGAAGAACATTCAATGAAGTGGTACAGTAGGTCTATATTATTTTCTGAAAATTATCAGAGAATAAACATTCAGTATGGTACGGCACAGTATTACAAAACTGGGTAAGAAAATACCGAATATAATGTCTGAGAGTAGAACTCGCTAAATACTGATAATAGAATGTGTATAGGCTGCAGAAAACATTCTCAATGAATAATAATTGTTAAAAACTAATTGAACCGAACAAATAAGTAAATTGAATAACTTTAAGATGGAACATACAAAAATAATTATATAATCATCAAAATAAATATATAATCCATAGACGCATGGACCATATAGACAAATTCAAGAAAGAGCTCAAAAAATGTAGCATATGAGTATCATATTAAATGTGACATGAACAGAATTAAAAATAAAGCATGTATTAATGTGAAGTTTACTGACATGACTCACTTGAAGTTCACTTCATGACATGTGAAGTTCATGACTCCAAATTCAGAATTTAAAGCATCTTTGCCTGAAACGCTTGTGATAAATGATCTTAAAATAATAAAGAAGTTTTTTCGAAAGTGAGGGTACAAAATACTTATAAGGAAAAAACAATAATATTGTACTGTCAATCTGTATTTTTTTAAAAATAGGTCCAATTTGGCTGGGAAACGTTTTGAATGTTCTTGCTTGAATTCAGTATTTTGAAAAGGATTGTTTGGCACACCTCAAACTCCAAGAAAAAATTCTTGCAAATTTTCGAAATGCTCGTCAAAAGCGAACAATTTAAATTAATTTACTAAATTCATATTAATTCAGTGCTAATTGGATTAAATAATGCAGAATTAAACTATGAATCAAAGTCCTGTATGTAATGATAATAAAAACTATCACAATTAGTAAAATATGTCAATTTTCAATTGCAGTACCTGAAAAACTTACCCACATTAATACAAAAATATAGAAATACACTATAAATTGGGAGGAAATATTTTTCAATTTTCCATTCATTCTTGGGTAAAGGAAGGTTCTTCAAGGAGCGAAAATCATTTATTGAGGATCAGGAAGAAGGAAGGGTGTTTGAGGTTCAGGATCAAGGATGGATGGAAGAGTGGACGGTTCCTCCAAATCAATCAGGCGCTTCCTGTAAAAGTCTCAAAATATTAGCAGATGTCACAAGTTTAGGCTGTGTGTCCATTATCAAATTTTACATCAGATTCCAATCAGTAAAATAACCATCAACTAAGAGCTAAGGGAAATCTTTATATAAAATAAGGCGAACTTGTTATTATGTAATCAGGGGAAGAAGAGGAGAACAAGAAGAAGAAGAAGGGGGAGAGGAAAAAGAAGAGGAAGGGAGAGAAGAAGAAAAAGAAGAGGAAGGAGAAGAAGGAAAATAAGAAAAACGAGAAGAAGGAAAATAAGAAAAACGAGAAGAAGAAGAAGGACAAGATGAACGAGAAGAAGATGGAATTGAATAGAAGAAGGATAAGAATGAGAAAAATGAGAAATAGAAGAGAAAGGAGAGGAAGGAGAAGGACGAGAAGAAGATTGAGGAGAAGAAGAAGGAGAAGATGAACATGGAGAAGGAGAAGAAGAATATGAAGAAGAAAATTGGAGAACAAGAAGTAGGAGGAGATGGGGATGGGGATAAAGATGAACGAGAAGAAGATGGAAAAGAAGCAGAAGAATAAAAAGAATCGGAATAAGAATGAGAAAAATGAGAAGTAGAATAAGGAGAGGAAGGAGAAGGACGAGAAGAAGATTGAGCAGAAAAAGGAAAAGAATGAGAAGATGAAAATTAAGAAGGAGAAGAAGAAAATGAAGAAGAAGAAAATTGAAGAACAAGAATGAGGAGGAGATGCGGATGGAGAAGGAGGAGAAGAAGAACGAGAAGAAGATTGAAAAGAAAAAGGAGAAGGAGGAGGAGGAGGAGG
This sequence comes from Laodelphax striatellus, assembly GCA_017141395.1. Lineage (NCBI taxonomy): Eukaryota > Metazoa > Arthropoda > Insecta > Hemiptera > Delphacidae > Laodelphax > Laodelphax striatellus. Next base: position 5,838,022 of record CM029541.1, on the reverse strand, counting down.
ATTGGAAACATTACATGTAGTTCAATAGTAGCAGTTTTGTGCGACCTGGGATGTCCTAGTAAGGCTAGGCGTACACCGGTTAGTCAAGACAAGACAAGACGAGATTAGTCACAGTAATTCACATAGTTGCTTATGAAGCAGCACACACTGATGCAATGACTAATCGGTGTGTGTTGCTTCATAAGCAACTATGTGAAGTACTGTGACTAAACGAGACTAATCTCGTCTTGTCTTGACTAACCGGTGTACGCCTAGCCTTAGGGTACCTCTTACTCAAGACATATTGCCACATTATAGAAGTCCTTGTCTAATGTAGGGGTGCCTTATCTAATCAGCTGTTGGATCAAGGTTATTTTATTGAATGGAATTCATAAAAATTTCATATTCCTTTAAAAATCATAAAAGGTTATTTTATTGAATGGAATTGGGTAAAAAATTGATCGTGGATATACAGCTTGATAAAAAATTGTCAATACTTGAGCACACTACAGAGACTGTATAATAACAATGTGGTCATTGGTGTGAAAACGTCCATAACATAGTGTTGCAACAGTTTTTATTCCATACTTTTGAATTTTGATATGGGATGACAGGCAAACATGAACCTATTCACTCATTTGTCAAACTTATTTCAAGAGAAACAACACAAAAAATAACTTTTCTAACATTAAAAAGAAGCGGTTGTCAGAGTGGCCGAGGCGAGGCTAATCGGTGAGATTAGATAAGAGATAGCGCCTACCACTTCCGTTGTAACGGTAACCGTCTTCCCTAAATACAAAAATTTATGGGCCTCAAAATCGCTTCCCGGTGGTTCGGTGCCCACCTGAAGCTGTAGGTCCATTCATCTCTCATCATCATCCTTCCCATTACCCACGCACAAGCTTAGAGCTTATGTGGGCATCATCCCTAGCAAAAAAGTAGACTCTCTAGAGTAGCTACTCTTGGTATTGTTTGAAAAGCTTAAAATGATGACAAAATAACACTGGAAAAGGCAAATTGTAGGCTGGAAATGTATTACTGAACATAATATATAATTCGAAAATGTTTTTAATGTAAATCTTATGGGAATAAGATTTACATTATAAGTATGACTGGATTCCACCGAGCTAAAAAGTGTGACATCCGCAATGACCACACTGTTATTATACAGTCTCTCGGGCATACTAATGCCCTGAGAAGAGCGGAATTATGCACTAGATTCCGACCACAGACAAAAGATCCTTTGCGCATTGTATCACTGTAGCGATATCTCACTCGCTCCATTGTACTGCGTATCGTGTGCTTTCTCTCTGCGCAGTAGAGTTCTTATTTTGGAGGTTTTTTTGACTGTGGTCGGACTATAATTATTATTAAAAGTATTCGAGAAGAGCGATGCTCAAGTCTGAACGCTCCTTAAAGGACAACATTCAAATTGCAACGTTTCCGAATAAAGCCACACATACTATATACTTCCAACTACGAAGTCTTTGTTCTGTAAACCTCAGTTGCACGAAAATCCTATTGAATTTGATCACTGTCAAATGACGTCATTACTACTACTACTCATTATATCGACGTTAGATTTGTTCCTCAGTTCTCATTGCAGTGGTTCCGTTACATCATTTTTCGACGGTTGAATTCAATTGGATTATCTTGCAACTGTGGCTGTCAAAATTTAAAAGCAGTACCTCGCTTAGAAGAGTCTGTGTAAGCTTCTGATTGAATCTAGTACACGATAAGCCCCTGCGCCCACTTCGCAACTGCTATCTGATTTCAGTCAGCAACCCAGATGACTTAGGCTGATAGGTTAGATTACCCGATTACCCGAAAAACAGCCAAATATCATCTGGCAACATTGGGTTGCTGACTGAAATCAGATAGCAGTTGCGAAGTGGGCGCAGGGGCTAAGGATAAATTAAGTCACGGTTAAAGAATAAAGGTAAAGGTTGTACAAGGTTGTAAAGGATATTATTAATGTCTTGGGAAGGTACCTGTTTCAAGCAAAAGACGCCTTTTTAAAACGTTTATTCACAAAAGAACAGCTGAACTCTTTACAAATACTTCGACAACCCTTACAATATCTAAGAAATGAAAATATTCAACATCTACCAAAAAACACCTGGTGACCTTGTCTTAATAATGATGGTGGTAATTGTAAAGATAATCCGATTTAAATTATCCTAACATCATAATCTTACACATCATTACATCAGTACCTTACATTTTATGAGAAAATACACACAAAATATTTTTTTTATTAGACTCTATTAATATTTCTAGAAAAACGATAACTTAGGTCCTCAAAACTGGGGGCCGAGTAAACAATATTTAATGTATATAATAAAACAAATACATTATATAATAATATAGTTCAATATAAGTATGATGTATATATGAATAATATTTAGAACAATTTTTTAAATATTTTGTTTAGCAAAATGTATATAGTTCATCTCATAATTCGTTTTAATGTGACATATACTAAGACACAATAAAGTTATTAATTTGTCTAATGTATGTATATATATATGATTCAATTAGGCTAAGAAAAATTTCAGAAATACATCATCATAACAAGGTATGTTTGCGCTTAATAATAAGATTTCATTCAGATTTGATCCAGTATAATCACACCTAACATTGGATATACACAGTTGAGAGCACCAAAACAAATAAAAGAAATTATGCTGATGCAAAATTTTAGATAGCAGAGATTTGAAATCAAACCTCGAGGGAAAACTGAGAGGCAGAATATTTATAAAATATTTAGAACATCTATTTGTATGATATGTTATTAATTAATAACAATTCCAAGAAAGCTGAGTGTTATTAGCTTGGTTTTGGAAAAAAGTGTTAAAATGAATGAATCTTCAAGAAATTATCATTACATTTCCTCAATGATTCAGTGCTTGAAAAATGTATTAATCAAAAGCATAAGAAAAATATTGAATTATGACTGTAACATTAAAATATTTGAAAGATATGAGATAATAAAAAAGGAGATTGAAATTAATTAAATTTAAAAATTATGACTAATTTTGAGAAAAATACTTGACAATGAAATCAATGCTAGTGAAAAAGGATGAGGAAAAACGACAAAGAATAGAGAAGGATGGAAGGAAGGAAGGAAGAGAAAATAAGAGTGAGATAAAGAAGACTCAGAGTCAGCGAATGGGACATGGAACCAGGAGGAATTGTGAAAAAGTGAGCAAAGTGAGAATACCTAAATGCCTTGGCATAAATATGGACTGATCTGGAAGATATTTCATTTCTACACACATATCTTACTTTATAACGCAAATTGAGATTCCTTTCCCACCTAATATTTTAATTCAATCTTATTTACACATCAACAGTATAAATAAATCAATAATAGATTAATTTAGACCACATTTTAACTGTACCAACAATAAACTCATGATGGGGGGAGGAGAAGTTATGTAATGATAATTAGTAGGTAAATTTCTTATCATTAATACAGGTTACCACCAAAACAATAATCAAGTTGAGCAAATATTTTTAATATGTACAGATTTTAAAAATATAGTACGGTATTCCTGTTAGTGAAGTTAAATGTACGTTTTTGAGAAGTGAAAATGATTTATTGAGAAAAAGGAGAGTGGAATTTGAATTGAATGGCTGCCTTTATTTTACTAGAGGGCGGAGTTAAAGCACAGACCTCTCTTCCACTTAGCCCACAAAGTTCAATGATAGGGAAATAGAGAATGATAAGAGAGAAAGTAAAGAGTGAGAGAGGGTGAGAGAGAGTGAAATGTTCAAATTTGAAAGATTCATTCATCAAACATTATTCAAATTCAACTAGGTCAAACTTGGAATTTGTTTGGGCAAAGCTTTTAAAAACCATCAAAATAATATGTTGAAGCCAGAGTATGAATATTTTAGTAACTATTTTCTCCAACATTTTGTATTAACTTCTCTACATTTATATAGAATAATAAAATAATTAATCAATAAAGTCCTAGTCTGCTGAATATTTGTACTTATGATTGACTATTTCAATACACCTATAATATTCTTTAGCTCCCAAATGGAACCATACCACATTTTGGTACTAAATACTCTTGTACAGTATTACATACTTTTCTTTTATTGTTTTGCTCAAGTAGTAATAGCACTCTTAGCTGTAGTTTTCAATGCTATTGTCACATCAACCAAGAAATTATATCAATCACAAAATGTCTATTGATACTCTCACTAACCTAAATAATGTTCATTTGATAAACTAGTTTTATAATTAAACTGATAAAGTAAAATAAAAAAGCAATATCAAGAATTGGAATGCATTAACTTACACAATAGCAAAAAATACCATCAAATATTGAGAACACTCTTCATGAATTAACAATAGTTTCAAGTGTAACAAGAGTAGTACACATTTTATTTCTAATTTTAATAATCACACCACAATTACACCACAATTTTGACATACTTAATAAAATAAATCTCAAACTTTATAACAAATTTTTTTAGAATATATTATCATCTAAATATTTTTTTATATTTTGTTTTTCAATACAAATATTATCTATCAATCATTATTGCACATTGTCTAATATTAAAGAGGGATTGAGTTAATTCATTTGTTTTGTAGGTGACTCTTCAATTCATCACTGACAAATTAATTTGGGGGCCATCTTCAAGTATGGGAAATTAATCACAACCACATTTCCAAGTATCATACAACACCCAACATTTACAGTACACCAATCTTAAAACACACCAAATAACTATATCATTGAGTAAAAACATCTATAGAGTTCACAGCAATATGAAAAACGTTCAAGATTCAGACTGAGAAGTTTTAATGGAGATGGACTCAATAGAAAGGTGAAGGATATTGATCAAGAATTGTTAATTTGTTGAAAACAGAATAAAACCACTGTTTTATAGATGAATTTGTGAGTGGAAAATTAATTCTCTATGGTGAGACATAAAATTTAGAAACTTGTGGAAATTAAAATAAGACTAAGCTCAATCTCTCTTTCATCAAATTCTTTAGATTAGTAATTGTATGTTCTAATAATTATATTTCCTAACTGATTTAATTTACTAGTCTTGTAAGAGTTGAAAGATGAGTTGTAAAATTAATAATTGATAGTTATTAATTGTAAATACTATGGTAAGATTAAGGCAATAGTAATGATAATCAAGAAAAGGTCTTTTTTATTGATGGTGATCAATAGGTTTCCCTTAATTATGGATAGTTTCCACAATATAAGATGGATACAAGGGCTCTTTTAGAGTATTTGATTTTTCAATATAAAGCTGTGCATTATCTAGACCATTAGCTAATCTATTAAAAACAAAATCAATATTTGACAATGGTACCCAACCCTTTTACAGGTTCAAAAATTAACAGAAACTACATAGTAGCTAGGAAGACGTTTTGCTTTAGCAATCTTAAATAACTATATAATATTATAACCATTCATTCAATCGATTGTTTAAAATGGTAAGAATATTTTGTATAATATATAACATTTCCAAATTATAAACGGTTTTGCCAAGAAAAAAGATTGGCTTTGGTTCTTAATGACTTAGAAGAAAGTAATCCAGTACAACAACTTGCGGAAAAAATCTCACATCAAGAATGTTGCACTGACTGTTATTACAACAATACACAATCTAATTCAACCTTGTGTATATTATGTTTGTGTGTATAATAAATTATTAGAATAGTCACATCAGAATTTCATCTAAATAATAGTCATAACTACCCTAAATAATTTAAATCGATGACATTATAATATTATGGAGCTTGTAAGCATACCTCTAAAAATATTGAAAATAAAGATTAAAAAATCACGTCATTCATTAAACATAGATTATCTCACTTCATAAATAGATCAACATGAACATCAACAATGTTGACAATAATATTGTTAAATATGTGTATAATAACAAAATAATTATCCATTACAGTACATTGAATGGAAGAAGTACAGATACACTTAAATTGGAATTTCGTTTTAGTAAAAATGCTTAAACAGCTATGAAATGTAGATTTTTTAAATAACAACATAAGGCAAAACTTACCAACTATTTAAATTTTGTAGGAAACTTTAGCTATATGAAATGACTAAATAGTATGTACAGGTATATAAATATAATTTATACCGAGTTAAATTTATTTAAATTCACAATGCAGGCCATCTAAAATTAGTGTTTCAGTAAATATTTATGTATTGCTACTCGAACATTCTAAGTTTGAGTTTCATGCATTTTGCTTGAGTGTAAAAGTGATTTGGATTCAAATATTACACATTGAATAGATTTAATATACTATAAAGATAATACAAAGATTCAACAAAGGCAATTGGGTGGTATGTAGAACATTAAGACCTACACATTCAATTATTTTAAGAAAATACTGTAAAATACAACAATTTCCACAGTTCAATAAAGAACAAATGTATTAATATAATAGTAATCTTTTTCAGAAACTTCACTTTGTTTACAAACCAAAATACAAATTGGTAAACAATAATTTTGTAATATAAGTTATGTATAAAGTTCAAAAATAAAGTTCAATTATTGGAATTGCATATTTAATTTGTGCATCATTGGAGACAGTTAGGAGCTATATAAGTATATAATATATATTTTTCAGTAATAATTAAGAATTTGTTTGACAAAATGTCTACAAAAGCAATTTGAGCCTAATATTTTAGTAAATTCAGTTCATTTTGCCTAATGATAGTCAACAAACTGGGTGTCCAATTTTCACAGGGAAGAAATCATTTCGGTACACAATCTCAACAAAACTGAATTTGTATTTTGCCAATAAATTCAATCTATTAACCATTGAAAGGCTATCTTGGAAATTTCAAGCTCTTAGGAAGTTGGCCAAAAAATAGAAAATCAGGTTTTACAGATTAGACAGCTAGCCTAATGGAAGAGAAAAATAGTCGGATGGTTTCAAGAATTCAAGATTCAAGTATTTTCTCATGTGTGATGTGGATGGTAGATTTCAGGTAAAGCAAGTACTGGAACTGACTGCAGTAAGGTAACTTCAAGGTAATTGCAAGCAAAATTAAAAGAAAAATGAGAGCCAAAAGATCTATCTAGTTGTAAGAGTTGTTATTCCACAACTATCATATTCCTTTACTCTAAGCTGTATAACTGATAGAGATTTACATTTCTTTGTAATTTCTAATAGTAATATTTTCTATGCGAGCTATGCAAGCCTTAAATTTAATTGGATCAATTTTATTGATTCCAAATACAAATTCAATCTTGAAAGAGAAAAATATGCACTTCAATTTGTAAAAAAGTAACAGGATAAACGATTGACAATATTTTGAAACATAAAACTCAATTGGATGGATGGAATGGTTTGTATTAAGACTGTGTAAGTTAATTTCAGCACTATAGTAAAAATGTGCACTATTTTGATAAAACAGTTATCATAAATGTTTACCAATATCATTAATGATAAGTAAAGTAATGACAAGTTATCATTAATGTTTAATACAATAATTATGATAAGACCTGACTACAGGTTTAAATATTATCTATCAATACTACAGGCATCATACTATTAAAAAAAGAAAAACACCTGTATTTTTAGTTAAAATTATTAATTATTGCTAAGTATTCCATTTATTTTCTTACTTTCTTTAAAAAATATGATAATTTCTATAATGATAAGAGACTGATTTATGATTATCCTCCGCTAATTTCATAATACCTTTACTCCCATCAATAGTTTCAATGTTTAGAGTATCAAGCTGAAAACTTAAAAATTCAACTCAGCTATTGACTTAGTAATACTTGTTGCTTTACTGTAAGTTTATCCTAAGTAAATGTAAAGTAAATGAGCGTTAATTCAGTGTCAGTTTTGGTCAGTTGAGAAATAGAAAGGAAGTTTAAAAAGAGATTATAACAACAACAATGTTTTAGGTCAAAAGAATGAAATAAAAAAAATATTAATTAATGGAAGGAGTTTACAGCACAAACAAGTGGCTATTTCAAACAGTTATGTTCTAAAAATACTGTAATTCAATGAAATTTTCGAAGCTTGTTTTGATTTTTACTTGATGAAGACATAAATAAGCTAGTGCTTAAAATTATTTATAAATATGAGGAACCCCTATTATGGTTGCCTGATGGGCTACTTATTCCCTGTCACACACCATCAGGTCCACCTGAACAGGCCAAACTGATCAGACATACCTGTCAGGTTGACCTGATAGAGAATGGCCAGCTTCAGCTTCAAATAAAAATAAAATGTTATTCAAGTAGGAACTGCAAATTTTTAACTTCATCCAGATAGATACATGATGATAAGATTAACAGAGCTTTTCAATATGGAGTTTGCTCATGTACTTATTTTCAAAATATGAGAACATTCAACTAAAAATAAATTCCAGGTAGCCTACTGTTACTAATAAAAATGATAAAAAAGGGTGAAAATTAAAATACATTGTTAATTGTGTATGATAAACATTTTTGTAAAGAGATTTATAAAAACCATTTCCAAATATATAGAATGGGTAAAATCTTATAGACAATTTAATAAATTGTATTAAAATAAATACATGACTCAATAAAGTGAACATTGTAGTATTGACCAATTGGATATTTTCAATGAATATTTATTTAAATAGGTGAGCTAAAATTGATTTTGTGGAATTATGAATAATGAAATAAAGGAAGTACAGTAAGCTAGTACTAATTTCATCTTCACCTATTTAACATGAATTTAAAGAGAAAATGTCATAGCAGATACAGAATTTATACTATTCAAATTCATATATTATTTTTGTAATATCAAAAATATGTTATGGAGAAAAACATGTGAGCGAATTGGGAATTTAAGCTCATTTGAGAAAAATTTTACATATAAAATTTATTACAGTATTATAAATAGGAAAAACATCAATGACAATCCTTTAAAAGGTTTGATCATAATATTGGAACAAATTATTGTGCTTAAGATAAACAACAATAAGAAAATTATATTAAATAGTTGATAAAAAATTTGAATCACATTCATAATACATTTTCCATTTAATAATGATAACAAGTTGTTCTAGAGAAGAAATAAAATAAAGCCAGTCTGGAAATAAATGGGTCCCAGTACGAAAATAAAAATATCAAAGATTTAATGGCACATTCAATAAATTATCAGGTGGATAGATTTTCTCAGTTTAAAATTCAAATTATACTGAATTTTTCATTTAAAATATATAATATAAAATTACTTTTTGACATTTGTCTGAAAATAAATAGGAAGATTTATGCATACATTAATAAGCTCTTAAAACAGATTTGTTCATAAGTTTTAAACCTTTAAGAACTTGAAAATATCTTCAATATTATAATTATTGTTGAAAAGAAAATTTGAAACTACTGTAATAATGGAAAAATTTCTAGAAAAATTATAAATTTCAAATAAAATTAATGTAATATTTCAACAACTAAAACTAATAAATTTTTAGACCAATGAATTGTAACAATCCTTCACTGAGTTGTATTGTATATAAAGTTTATAATAAATTAAAGAAGATCCACTGCTAGTAAAAAATTAACTAGTCTGCAGAAGAATTTGAAAATAAAAATAATTTTATTATCAATGAAATCAACACATCATTTTAGTGATTTTCCAATATAAAGGTTTTCAACTTATCCTGGAGATAATATTATCACAGGCATGGCTTCAAGTTTTACTTAAAAGGGTTGTTTCAAATTGCGAGAAAAAAATAATATAATACATCCCAGCTTTGGCAAAAGAATGTGAACTATGTAAAAAGTAAAGTAAATAAATTGAGTAGAATGAATCCTTCAAAGATATTATTGTGTTTGTCTGACTAGTTTTTACAAGTGAAGCTATGTATTTATATGTCTCTTGGTGATATGTGATAAAATAACCTTGGGAATATTATTAGTTGAACTATAGTCTCAATTGACAATCACAATAAGAACACATTAAAAGTAGTGGGGGTGGGGTAATATGTTTAAAAACTGGATACAATACACAAGAATATGCTTATCATGTGGATCAAAATTATGAATTGAATCATTTATATTTCCATCCAAATTGATTCAATATGAATTTTCATAATTAATCTTATAATCAGCAACAAATGGTGATTATTTATGATCATTATCATATATGATAATACAAAAATAATTGAAAGTAGTTGAGGAGATAATAAAAAGCATACTAAAATGCCCATTAATTAATCAATGAATGATGAATGAATTGACTACCATTAATTTATATTATTACAAATTTAATTCGTTTGGTAACATTTTAGAACAGCAATAATTATTTATTCATTAAAATCTATATTGTGAAATAAATTGTTTAGTTCTTAATATAAGAAGCATCATCATAAATTCAGGTTGAAGAGAATATGTGGAGAAAAACATACTTATTTCAATTCCAACTTTCTAATTTACATTTGAAGTTAACAGAAAAATATCTCAAGTTAGGAATAAAGTTTAATGGAGAGAAGCATCCAAGTAAAAAATTGAAATTATTGAATTTTCGAATTGAATAGAAGAATGATTAAGAATGTTGATTTATTGTTCATTTCAAATAGTGACTGATTCATTATTGCAGATTGGATAGGATTTTCTCAAATGCTTTAGTATTATTAAAAATATTGTAAGAGACATGAATTATTACTTGAAGTCCTAAATTGATCTTAATATTGTGTTGAAAAAATTAACAAAAAGTAATTTTTCAAGTTACTGGACTAGAATTTTAAAAAATATGTATTAGTTTCTCTCATCTTAGTCAACTTTTTTCTACTTGGCAAGACTAGCTTTGGCTAATAAGATTAATGATTATGAAAAATGGAGGAATGTTTTCAATATAGATCATTTTTAATTTTATTCAATATTTACTACCATGATTACCCATTATTTGGATCTACAGTATTTTTAAACTCAATTATCCAGTTTATTCTATACCTATTATTGATGCTTCTATTTTGGTACTTATTTATGCAGAACTAAAAGAAGGATAATTAAACTACAAGGCTTTAGTATTAGAAACCTTCAACAATTTTTCAAGGAAACAATTCAATCTAACGAAATAATTAATGTTTTCATCTTGAAACAAACAGGTGATGTTTTAAGTGATTTATGTTTGGTATTGGCTGCTACAAAATATTTCTTATATTAATTTTTTAAGCTGGAAATCATAAAATTTCAGGATTTCAGCCGATTCTTTATTTATTATGTGATTGTATAAACTTGAATCTATATGATTCCCAATATTGTATTGGGGCTGAAATAAGCTGTAAATTTATTATAAAAAACATAACAGCATTTAATAATGGGATACTTATCATGTCTAATAACAATACTGTACTTGTTAAATAGTAATATAAGAAGTTATCTAGTATTAAAAGTGTATATTGTCATACATGTATTGTAATAAGTGGTCTAGGCTTTAATGCACTTAATAATTGAACGTTATAATTTTGATTCCATCAGGTAAATAATTTTTTTTCTTAATTTTAGTTTATTTTCCAATGGAATAGGAATATTGATGTAAATTTTAGGAATACTGGTATATTTTTAGTTTAATGAGAGGAAAATATGTATGTGAGTTAGTTGGGATTTATTGAACTGATGCCTATTGAACAAACAAGTAATAATTCACATGATAAAATTCAAGCTTCAAGCAATCTGTATCTACTCTACTCTTCTACCACAAGGATTAATTTCATAAGTAGCCTATACGTTTTCAGGACCCTTGCAAATAGGGCTACCTTGAAAAATTGCAAAGTAATTGTTTATTGAAATAAAGAGATTACTATCTTAACTAGATGTACCATACTTTTCAGTGCAGTTGACTATTTCAATTTCAAAACATCAAAGGGAATAGATTTACAGGAAACCAGATACTAAGCTGTTCAACAATTATTGCACATTACATATCATTGTTTAGAATATAATATTTTTCATGATTCATAACTTTTTTTATAAATTTTCATCACGTAATTAATTTTTTCATTAGCAAATTAATATTTTGAAACTATCATAATTGGACGTATAACGAGGTACTACTTTCAATAACCTGACTAAGAAATATTTAGGCCAACCAAACGTTATCAATTATTTTGAGCTATAAATTTTGGCCTCATTGTTTTGAATAATACAAATTTTCATGAAATGACAGAAAAATATTTGTTTTCAAATGGAACCAGTTCAATTAAATATATGGTTTATATAGCTCAATGGAATTGAGTTGAAATCACGCACATAAATCCATTTGAAAGGCATTTTTTAAATATTAATTACACTATTGATGGGCATTGTTTGAGTAGTAAAATGATAACTATATTAAATATTGATTCATAAATATTGCTCAATTTTTTTAGGCATAATTAGTTTCAAGATAATATTGTTCATAGTCTCTTGAATGTATAAATCAAAATTATTCTACAAAGACATTGAAGGTGATTGGGGCTACGGTATAGTATATATATATAATCTATATATTTCTGATGAACAATAGATCCATCTATCGTAAAACTATCTATTCAACAAGTTCAACTATAAAATATTTTTTTTTTTTTAATTAGAATTTATCATAATTTATATACAAGGTGATAATGGGAATTATAGAAGAATATTCAAAGAAATATTGTACATTGGATTGATATGTGGGGCAAAAATCATTAAATGACAACTTTTACTTTCAATTTAAGGCTCACCAATACTTATTTGAATATTTAATAATCTTAAGCAAAATTTAATAAGCTCTGGATTTCCATCTAATAACACTAATTTGCTAAAATATGTTCCATTGTGTTGTACAAAAAAAATTCTCAGTTGATTATTTTTCCATCATTGAAAGAGAATATATTAATAGAGTAAAATTGCCAATATTCATAGTATTTCAATAAAATATCAACACAAATAAATATTATTGGTTTTTTAAGTATGAAATTCCATCTATCAATTTTTCCAATTTAAACCATAATTATTGAGCAAATTTCAATTGTATAATGTGTAAGTCTTTTGAGAAGCATTTTCTATTTATATACATTTAATATAGTGTAGATTGGACTAAAAGCTATCAGCTAACATGAAAAATACACAAAAAACATTAAAATCAACTAAAATTCATATCTCAAGGGGTAAAACTCAAGAGTGGTCAAGTATTTTAAATTAATTGATAAAGATTTAATAAGAGACATAATAAATAGATAGCTTGACTTAGAATTATTGAATTAGCCTCAATGGAGTGATGTATCTGCCAAAATTTGTTGACTATATTGCAAGAAAGTCTACAAAAAACGTTAAATGATTCAATATCTTTGAAAGGATCCGCTTATTAGGCACTTGAGAAACGATATACTGAATAGAAAAGACATAAAAAAATTTGAGAATGATAGGAAAATCGAGGAATACAAAAATGTTATATCTATGCTTAATTTGTATATATAATATATGTATAAATATTTAGGTAATGAAGGTTTGGCATCAATTAAACATTAACAATAATCATCATAATTAATACTCATATGAGACTATCCATTTTCACCCAACACATACACACACTCAAAAAATGCTTCGTACACATTTAATAATACATCTATTAAAACTAGATTGCAACATCCTCAAAGTATAAAGTAATAAAATATTAGTTGACATAAAAATATTTTTGTGTGTTTTAGCAACATTAACATTATTTGATTGAATAATCTCTGAAATCGAATAAACAATGAGCCACATCAATAATCCTGAAGACATCCAATCTTCAAATGAAGTTTTGGTATAATTCAATTCCTATAACATGGAGAGCCCAGTATTTGTTTTTTTTTCAATATTTTTTACATTTTATAATCAAAAGTTTGACTAAATTCTTAATACACTAGGTTTAATGATTTAAACACCCAACATTTTCAAACACACAAACCTTACCATACTCAAGGTGCATTCTAGAATTTGGTTACATTAATGGCACTGATGAATTAATGATAGTAATTATTACAACTATAGAATTATTACATGTAAATGTGCACAAAAATATGGAATCTGCCGGCTCAAAAATTGATCAAAACACTGAGGCAGACCTAAATTACATCAGCTTTCACGCAAACAACGACAATAAAAACGAACTCCATTCTTCTGACACAGAGAAAAAATTTGAACACAAAATAAGAAAGATCTGGAAGGAATTGCTTATGTGGAAAACTATTGAAAATTGTTCAATGACAACAGATTATTGTTATAGACAAGTATCGTTTTTACTGAGTTTACAATGTAGAGGGTTAGAATAATTAGAATAGAAGTCGAACTATTTATTTGAAGATCATAGAATATGCTAAAAAATGTAAACCAGGTATGAAAGAATATGCAGTTCCACTAAATTTTCAATATTCTCTTGTTTTAATTTTTTTTTTAATTTGATATTTTTTCAAGATTTTTTCATAATATTGGAGTAAATAACATTTATTTTTTAGCTTCATATTTATAATTTTTTTGATATTTTCATGTAAAGTAACTGCGATGTAGGTGGTTAGAATTTTTTTCAACATTTTTTTGGGGTTAGTTTAATAGACAAGTGAATTCTCTTCACGAGTTTTTTTCAATTATTTTTGGCGTATAATGATTTTTTTTTGTTTTTTATTTTTTACCGATGTAGATTATGTTATTTATTAATTCCAATATTATTTCTGAATCTTGATTTTATTTTATAAATAAAAACACTTTAGGATAAAATCTTTAATCCAAGACGGAGTTATAGATTAATTTCAATTGAGATTAAAATCCAATTTCTTTAGACTTTTGAATTTCATCCCAAATTATTCAACTTGGAAGCCTAATAGTGTTTCAATTTTTTTTAGATTTTATAACATTTTCTCTCACGTCTCTTCAATACTTTTTTTTAGGTTTTTAACAATTTTTTAATTTTTTTTTCAAGGGAATCTCAATCTAGGTGGAACATGGAAGCTTCTAAAATCTATTACATTCTGGTAAGTGTACACAAAATGCTCCCCACATAAAATTTATTAGTAAAAGCTCTTTCTCTATTTACGTTACAGTGTTGTACTAATAAAATTTGAATTAGCGGGAGTTCTGCGTGGGAGAAATTCCAAGTGGACACTTACCTTAAAGTTATGAAAATATTGAAATGAAGATTGGTCTTCAGAATGGAGTCCACTTTTAAAATGTAGAATATACACTAATACACATAACAGAAATATGAATATCACCTGAGAATGGAGTTTAAAATAATCACTATATTACACTGTAGATCCTGTTTCATCAGAAACAATCTTATTCTAAAATGATGGATTCTGACTCATCAGTTGCTTGTGTGTCAATGTCAGTACTCATGAAAACTTGAGGAAAATTTCTCAAGTGAATAAATTCATCAAACACTCGAAATCAAGAGTATTACTGGCCCTTCATAAAACTTCAGGCATGATTTCAGTCTTAAAAATCTACAATAACCAAAATTTACTTTTGATAAAACACAAAAACAAAATAAAAGGAATGATTATTTTTATACTAATCACAAAACAGATTAAAATATAATAATATTAAGAGCAGTAAAACTGGAATTCACAGGATCCAATCACAAAAAGAAGTTAAAACCTAACAATAAAATTAAAACTTTAAAAATGACAAGCTAAAATTACCTAGGTATATGAACATCTAATGAAGAATAATATGTTATTCATTAAATAGGAACAATGCTCTTTTTTATGTAACAATAACAGTAATAAACTACTTAAAATATCTAAAATAAAAGATTATCGATTAATTTAAAAAAAGTTCTCAACTCAATAAAAAGTGATATTGTATATAAAGTGCATAATAAGCATTCCCTAAATTTGGTTACTGCGATTTGGTTAAATGCCTTGCTTTTTCGATTTTGCGTATGTCACTAAACACTAGGCTACATATAGAAGGGCAATACAATAAAGTAATACTAACATTGTTTAGGTAAAGTATATGGCGATAAAATATCTCAGCTTTTTAGCTAACCGTATGTGCTATAGTCTACAACCTGTAGAGACGATCCTAGTTGGTTTAAAAATTAAAAATTTCAATACTCGAACACCAAAGTATGTAGTAACTGTGTTAAAAAGTAGCTTAAAAATTAAATATTAAAATATAAATGTAAAAACAGTCGACAAAAATTGTTAAAAATTGTGAAATGATAAATATAATCAATCATCTAGACGGAAGAGTGAGATCTGTTTGAGAAATAATAAAACGAGAGAATGGGTACATGGGTGTTATGCTAGTAAGTACCTGTTCGACTCAGATCTTGTCTTCAACTTACTGGATGTAAAGCGTGTTCAGCACAAGAACGTGGTGATTGTTCTTGGCCAGAGTCACAACGTAACCTTCTGATGTGATTTTCAGGCCACAGCAGCGTGATACCTGTAAAAAACATTTCATTCATTCATTCATTTATTGGCAATATACATTACAATGTGGGAAGAATCAACAGACATTCGTCCAAAACTGCTTCTTTCCCAAATTTTGATAAATAGTCCAGAGGTTATGCTGTTGATTTATCTTACTGAAATTGTGAGTCCAAAAAACTATTAACTAACAATAATTTTATATTTCTAAGATTACTACATGACAAAGTCAAATTAATTAAACAAGAATAATATTAAAACTTCCTAAAATATCACATTTTCACTTGAATTTACGCACCAACTTTTCAATAAATTTATATTATTGTGAATAACCACTGGCCAATCAAACACAGTTCAACATTTGAAGCATGTATTCTCATTCGATAGCCTATATTCCATCAAATTATTGCAAAAATATGTCTGATTAATATAAAAATATCTTCAAAACAATTGACATATCGATGTGCGTTTTTTGCCATTCATTTTCTCTTGAAATTCTGTATCGAAATCAGGTACAGGGTGTTTCAAAAAGGACTTTACAACTTTAAAAATGCATGAACATATTATTCTTCATTAGATGTTCATATACCTAGGTAATTTTAGCTTGCCTAAGTTTCAAGTTTTAATTTTATTGTTAGGTTTCAACTTCTTTTTGTGATTGGCTCCTTAGACCATGTATAGAATAGACACGGTCTTCCCTATCTTCACATAAGAAGTCTTTGAAGCAAACATCTCTACTGTTCTTGCCCCTAAGAGAGAGTAAGAGCGAGTGAACTGTGCGAGAGAGACAAGATTATATCAGCTGTTGAGATACTTTAATACACGACTACACTATAAATTCAAGGGCCGTCGCATGGTTTATGTACTATACCATAGCCCCATTTAAAATACATGGCCGCGGCCTTCAATGTGACAACCTCGCAGTCCCGGCTGGTTTCATTATAAAATCATACTTATAAAAAACACTACAAACACATGACTTATAAAACACATGACCGATTTGCATTGCTCATGCAAGCCGATGCAGCGACGTTGTCACATTGAAGGCCACGGCCATGTAGTTTAAAGGGGGCTATGACTATACAGTAGTACATGATGTACTGTAGTACTGTTAGTGTAGCCTATAATACGAAAGCAAAGAACGCTCGTATAGTTGTGACTTGTGGTCTTGCCCCAAGAACGCTCGTATAGTTTAGACTATAATGATTTGCCCCTAATCAGCCAATTCATGTTTGCTTTAAGGCAGCTCGTACACCGGAGCAATAGGCAACTAGCAACATATGGATCATATTATGATCGTCTACTCTATAGAAACAAATAGTCCAATGCACACCTAAAGCAGCTGTTTCGGTGTGCATTGAACTATTGGTTTGTATAGAGTATACAATCATATGATCCATAATGTTGCTAGTTGCCTATTGCTTATTGCTCCGGTGTACGACCGGGGTTAAAGGTCTTTAAGACTTTTAAGCCTTTTGATTATTATGGACACATCGTCTAGATTTAAAACAGTATCTTGCAGTTAAGATGCTGTATCATACGTAATTTGAATAGGTTTTCGTACCTTGACATAGGGACACTCGAACTCGCAGAGCAGCATGCCGTCCTTGTTGAAAACAGCAATATGGAAGCGATTGCCATGTGAGTCGCCTACTAGCACGTCGCCGGCGTCCGAGATGTCGATGCCGTTGGGAAAGTTGGTGATGTTCTCGCCGCCGATGCGGCGCACGAACTTGCCCATCTCGGTGAACACCACCACGCAGTGGCCCTTGAAGTCGCACACGTAGAACTCTTTGCCTAAACACAAACACAATTACACTGACTTTAAACAACTTCTATCTACCATTATGTTATTATACAAGGTGGCGCAAATGGATTGGATGGTTTTAAAATACTTCTCAAACTATCAATTTTAAAGGTATTGGATTGAAACAAAGTGTAAAACGCGTGGTTACAAGAGGAGTTTATTAACAAAAAAATGAATAATGTTCGTTTTTAAAAAGTACATGCATCAAATGCCCTCCTTCTCGAGCGACTGTATTGTCCGCTCAAGCACATCACCAGTAATTGATGTGATTTCGTTGTGAATTGCTGCCTTCAACTCCTGAATGGTCCGGGTTTTTGTTCATGTAGACCCTTGCTTTTGAATAGTCCTATAAGAAAAAGTCACATACTGTGAGGTCCGGTGAGCGAGGGGCCAATGGAAATCTCCATTACGGGAAATCAAACGGCAGAGCGCTCTGTTCCCTGGCCGTATGTGACTTTTCTTGTATATTTATTTTATGTAGGCATTATATATATATTTTTTTAATTTTTCACCTCATAATCCTTTCTCATTCAGTTTTTTCCCTAGTTTTTCTTTAAAACTGTATTTAATTTACTTTTATTGCTTATTCAGTTTATTCCAAACTTTGTACACATTGATTTCATTTTCTTTTGTAAGATTATAAGATTCTACTTTTGTTATGTAGAAGAAATAACAAATGTTGAAGAAATATTTTATTCGGAAAACAAACAAATCTTTATAAAACACATCTCGACTTCATAATACAATATATTATGTTGAAGAACAATTTATGCCGAAGTTTTCCATGTTAAGAAGAACAAGTACAGTTCACACTGATGCATAGAGATTGTAATTAATATTTGTAATTTGTATAGAATAATAAATGTATAGAATTAAAATGAGTGTTTGAATTACTATTGTTTGAATATTTAATAGTTATAAATCTGTAAGTTCATGGAAATTAATGTGTGTTCATCAGTGCTGCCAATCTAGGCGGCAGATTCAAATGTGGAGGATCATAACAACTTTGTATTTACTTTTCAATTAAAAATCTTTCATTTTGTATATTTCTTGCTTTGTAATTTACTTTCAATTTGTAATTTCAATTTTTGTACTTTTCAACTTGAAAATCTTTTATTTTGTAAATTGTTTGTAATTCACGACGTGGTTAAGTGGTAGAAAGGACATCATTGTCCGAACTTTGCCAAGTCAGAAAAATAAAGAAGTCATTCTATTGTATATTTATGTTGAAGAAATGGCAAAAATTGAAACTTTGATCGTTTATCATCGTTCTCATGTCTACGATGACGTTTTTCGAAATGTGAGACCTCATTCTCCTTCAAACATCTACTCAATGAGACGTGAACGAACAAAATCGGTTGATAAACCACGGAGGAGTTCATGTCACAAAAAACATGTTCGCCTATCTATATATATAAAAGCGAAATGGACTCACTCACTCATTCATCAGCAGAACTAAAAATCTACTGAACCAAATGCGTTCAAATTTGGCATACATGTTCAGTTGGAGCTTTAGACGCGCACTAAGAACGGATTTTGAAAACATCCCAAAGATACGCCCAATTTTCTAGCGATTTTGTGCGTTTTCTCAGCTTTTTGAGAACTAATTCAAAATGTTGAAATCTGGTACTTAGGTTCGTTTAAGGTCTAAAAAATAATATGTTCAATCTTTAAGATTCTCCAAAAATTATAGAATCAATATTCGCGTTTTCTAGCGATTTTGTGCGTTTTCTCAACTTTCAAGAACTAATTGGCAGAAAATATTGAAATTTGGTACTTAGGTTCGTTTAAGGTCTAAAAATAATATATTTACTGTGTCTACGGGGTTTATGTGTCACTGTGTCTGCCAGGGGTCCAGGGGGCGGAGCCCCCTGGCTAGTTTTATATAAAGATGAGCTGCCATTGATAAATGAGCAATTGATAAATGAGCTGTCAAACTTGCCATTGACAGCGATGTCGGAAGGCTCGCGCATATGGTCGCTGCAGTCGAACCAGTTGAGCAGATCTCCGCCTTCCCCGATGATGAACACAGTCGGCGACACGCTGTCCACTGCCACTATACGTCCGCCGTTCGACACGGCTAGGCCAGCGACTATGTCAATGTACCTGCAACACACGCTCACTCCATTACTAAACAATTCTATTTATTATTTCACACACAACATTACACCAACAATACATACATCAATAATTACATGAAAAGTTGAAGAAACAATAGAAAGAATGTTAATCCAGAGAAGAATAGTTGTGGTGAAAAAAGGGTAGTGAATCGAAAGTTTTCCCAACTATAGCAGGATCCTTTTAACTTGTCAGAAAACATATGTTTTACTCGGCCACCAGTACAATACTTAACCTACAAATGCTGAATCTCGCAGATTATTGAAAAGGTCTTTTAAAAAGTTATTCTTTGAAAGGTCTTCTTTAAAAAGGTCTTTTAAAGACTTTGAAGGTCTTCAAGACTTTTAAACATTTTGATTATTGTGTTGAAATCACTGTTTAAGCCGAAACAGCTGATTTCTGACAAGTTAAAAGGATCGTGCTATATGGATATCCATGTCATAGGAAGGCTTTCAATTCAAGGAAGCTGAGGAAGGATGCAAGGAGTAGGGGTGTGATAGAGAATAAAAAATGTAGATAGAATATTTCGACAAAATACAAATTTATGAAATTCACAATACTGTGTGTTTCAAAAAGCACTTTACAACTTTGAAAATGCATACAATTTAAAAAAAAGATGATATATAGACGAGTAGCTCCCAAACATCAGCGCTCAAGTGAGAGCCGAGTGAACAACCTGGGGGAATTGAAGATGGGT
Source organism: Laodelphax striatellus (assembly GCA_017141395.1). Taxonomy (NCBI): domain Eukaryota; kingdom Metazoa; phylum Arthropoda; class Insecta; order Hemiptera; family Delphacidae; genus Laodelphax; species Laodelphax striatellus. The sequence goes on along the minus strand of CM029541.1, from coordinate 5,817,051 downwards.
TATCATTGAATCAAATGTAAAAATGCCTGTTTTCAAACCCATCGTATTTGATAAATATTCAGCCAAAATATTCCAGTAACTTATAAAATCAAAGCTACGATGTTTAAGAACACTTCAGTTGTCTCTTTAAGAGAAAAGAAACAAAGATAATTTTAATTTGATCCTCTTTCCAAAAGCATTCCTTTCCAAAAAAGAGTGAGATACGTACTGATATAAAATATAATATTGAATGTAAATAGATGAAATATGGAAAATATAAGATGTAAATATAATGTAATTGAATTAAATATTATTTGTTGAAATAACTCATGTCTCTGGAATAATAATGTTTATCATACGTACGATACCGATGGTTACACATAGCGGGAAGTTCAAACTTCAAAATCCTAACCTAAAGAGTCTAGCAACAAGACGACGAAAATTCTGATAAAAGTACTTTAATCCAATTAATACATTCATTAAAACACCTTGAAACTACTAAATAATAGATAGCAATAAAGTATTGATGATACCTTAATGATTTAATTGAATTCCATCTCAAAACCGTGTTTGGTTCCTATCTCACAATGGTTAAAATCCCCCAGGTTGTTCACTCTCTCTCACCTAGAGCGCGCTGATCAGGTATATTAGCTACTCCTCTATAGAGCTGGATTTGGTCTTGTTTTAAAGGAAAACACTTCAAGTTTTGATTGGCATCTTATGGGAGTGCAGAATACGTTAAATATGACTGTCTCCACTGGACTCGAACATGCTAGCTGGCTTGAAGAATCAAAGTCGGCAAGAAACTTCCAACATAATTTTTATACCAAATACGGCAAGTGATACTGATTGATATTGATTTTACTAGTTTAATGGTATGTAAACGTCAGTATAAATACAAGTGCCATTTCTTTCTGAATAAAGTTCAAATACAGTTTATTGTAAATAAAATCACTAAATCCGCAATTAATGTTATACTGGAATGGATTAAGAGAAATGTTTATTTCAAATTATCTGTATCCATAATGTAATGTTTTCTTTTAATTGATAAGTTCATTGTGTAATGTTTTTTTTTTTTTTTTTTGGTTGATGAGTTCACAATGTAATGTTTTCCATAGTTGATGTGTTCTTTGTTTAGTTTTTTCTGTAGTTGCGAATCTTGAAACACTTGTTAATTTGATTTAATTCATTTGGCTTCTAATGATTATCAATTGCTTTCAAATTCTTTTTAAATGCTGCAACAGCCTAATGCATTCGGTTAACAATTTTTGTGGCTTGTGACCTCTCTACCGGTGCACAAGATTATCTTTAGCCGGTAGTGCCATATTGTTAATGATATTGTTGATGATTTAAAATTCATTATCAAATCTCAAGGTAATTATTTATTTTGTATTTTATTCTAGTGTTGTACCGATTTACTTTTGTATTGTTTTCTTTTCTTTTTGGCAATATAAAAATACTCATAGACCTACAATTTGTAAAGAATAAACCAAAGTACAAAAGTAAAGAATTCGACTGCAATATTGTAATGGTGAGCTTACCTTATTGCAATCTTCTTCAAAAACTGTCCGTTTTTGTTGAAAAGCTGCATTCGCGAGCGCTCGTTGCCGCGATCGCAAATGACGAACTTTCCGGAAGGCCGCATCACGGCCACCTTGCGAGGATACCACAGCTGGCCTTCTTCTTTGCCCGCGCTGCCAAACTGAAACTTGAACGCTCCGTTCTTGTCGAACACCTGCAATCAACAATCCACATTGTAACTAATGTAAATATTTATTCATTTTAATTTTAATCCTTTGACAAACAACTTACCCTGCTGCTTCCATGTTCATTTCTTGACTCTAACTAATGTAATTCGTGGTTTGTTATTTATTTTTAACCTTTTTCTGTGATACGAAAACACAAATATTCTAGGTATGGTAGGTATGGCCAATGAAGCATATGCATATATATATATGGCCCGATGAGCATTGTAGAGTGGGATAGCACCATGGGATAGTACTCTACCACTTGCCTTCCCCCACCACCGCTTCTCACTCTACTCTACCACCACTATTCTAATGAAAACAGTCGGTAATTCGGTAATACTCTCATGTTTGTAATACGGTAATACTCTCACGGTAAAAGTCGGTAATACTCTCATGTCATCTAACAAAATCCACCACCAACTTCATCACTAATCCTTAAGAGGCCATCATTTATTTTGGTCCATGTAAAAATTAATTCCTGAAGTGAGGCATGTCAGCTTACATTGTTCTAATTTATAGTAGTTTTTACTTTAATTTGGCGGATGGCGAATGACTTTCATTGAACGTTTCCATGGTAACGGGTGATGTTCTGTTGATTTCTTTTTTAAATAACATGATTAAGAGAATAAAGATTGTTTTATTGGAGAGAGCTCCGTACTCGGTCGAAGAATGTCTCAGATTTTTAAGGGAAGAGAACTAGTTGTACTTTTTTTCCTTTTTCTCGCTTTCTTCATTTTTATGATATCTGCCTTTTTACGTCTCCTCCCTCCAATTTATCACCACAATGAATATTTCAGCATGTTATATTATATTTGTGACAATGTTGTTGAGCGTAGACTCTTGTAAATGCAACTTTATTGAATAAAGATTATTTGATTAGAAAAAGATTATGTTTTTCACATGTAATATACAGTGATGGAAATTCAACATCACCCCTTACCATAGAAACGTTAAGTGAAAGTCATTCGCCGTCCGCTAAATTAAAAAAGTACTATACTTGTATATTTTTTAGATACATCATACAGCATACCAATTTAATAAAAATAAATTTATACCATAAATTGATATAATCGCTGTTAATCAATCAAATTTCTTGTAGACTAAAAATAATATTTTATATCTGTATTATACTATAGTCCGATTCACGTCAAGAAGTCAGCATTGTTTATATGAGGAGCATTGATGCCAAGTTTCATTGAGAGAGAAAGAGAAAACTGCACCAAACGTGTTTGTTGGGACTGTGTGCGACAGTACGAATAGTTGGGACAGTGCGAATAGGATAGAGATATCAGTAACTGCCTTATGCTGAACAAGAATAGCACACTCCCATCTAAGCAATGCTGACTTTTTGACGTGAATCGCACTATAGCACATGCTGCATAGCATGCTGTGACCACATAACGCATGCGGTGCAGCATTCATTTTCCCGTCTAATTTCAATAGGATGAATAGCGCAAGACGACAAGCATGACGAAACGAAAATCGACAAGGTGTGGACATAGCTATTGATGGACCTAGATCCGGCCCTGGTTGGAAATCGCAGACAATTTTTGCAGAGGATATCAAGGTAATAGTAATAATTCCGTGTAACCTGGCTGGCTCAGGTCTGGTGTCAGAGTTTTCAGGTCACTCCTGATCAGTTCAGGGTCTCTGACGTGACTTAACGACTGTTTTTAGGCAGCAGGTACCTGAATACGATGGTTGTTGGTGTCGGCGACTATGATATCCTCCTCGACGCCAAGGCAGAAGCCGTGCGGGGAATTGAACTGGCCGTCGCTGGAGCCCATCTGGCCGAACTTGCTGCGTATCTGCATTGCACTCGATTTGCCGTTCTGCAGGCGCGATGTCGAGTACGCCAAACTCCTGCTGGTCACTGCTGGAAGATCTGCAACAACAACTGCCTTATTAGTATCAGCCAAAATGAGAACGGTAATAGGCTATTGACGGGTGGTTACCATAGCTGCGACACCACATAGCATCGAAAATAAGATTCTCTATGCTTTACCCCGGTCGTACACCGGAGCAATAAGCAATAGGCAACTAGCAACATATGGATCATATGATTGTCTACTCTATATAGCAGGAGCCAATTAACTTGTCATAAATCAGCTGATCCAGTAATAATTAAACAGTGATTTCGACACAATAATCAAAAGGCTTGAAAGTCTAAAGAACCTTTAAAGTCTTTAAAAGACCTTTTTAAAGAATAACTTTTTAAAAGACCTTTTCAATAATCTGCGAGATTCAGCATTTGTAGGTTAAGTATTGTGATATTGCTCTTTGAAACAGCTGATTTCTGACAAGTTGAATTGGATCCTGCTATACAAACCAATAGTTCAATGCACACCGAAACAGCTGCTTTAGGTGTGCATTGGACTATTTGTTTCTATAGAGTAGACGATCATATGATCCAAATGTTGCTTATTGCTCCGGTGTACGAGCTGCCTTATAGAATAGAAAAACTTCTGATCAATGAAAAATTAAATTACCTTGAAGGGTCGATTACATGTGGCGAGTTTACTAACTACTATCCGGCTTTTTGAGGAGGCTATCGTAGCATCGACAAAAGTCACCGTCGATGTATTAAAAACTTTTCTAAGTCTAACCCCGGTCGTACACCGGAGCAATAAGCAATAGGCAACTAGCAACAAATGGATCATATGATTGTCTACTCTATACAAACCAATAGTTCAATGCACACTGAAACAGCTGCTTTAGGTGTGCATTGGACTATTTATTTTGTTTCTATAGAGTAGACGATCATATGATCCAAATGTTGCTTATTGCCTGTTGCTTATTGCTCCGGTGTACGAGCTGCCTTGTGCATCTCCTTTCTGGAGAGGCTACCGTAGCATCGACAAACATTAACGTCGACTTGATGTAGCATCGACAAACGTTGATGTATTAGAAACTTTTCAACGTCTTAAAGACCTTTAAAGTCTCTAAAAGACATTTTTAAAGAAGACCTTTCAAAGAATACATTTTAAAAAGGCCCTTTTAAAATCTTTGCAAAAAACTGCGAGATTCAGCATTTGTAGGCTGTCGATGCTACGTCGTGTCAACGCTAAAGTTTGTCGATGCTACGGTAGCCTCCCCAAAACGTTCTATGTAGAAACTGTTACTGAAACTATGGAAACTGTTGAGATTGATCACAAAAACATCAATATTTCAAAATTGAAAACCGCTCAGCAAAATATTGAGATAAAATTAAAAAAAAAAAAAATCCAAGTGATATGATTATGGTTTGTGGAATTGTGTTCACCTATCGTAATCTTTCAATATTCAAAATTGTAAGTTGATAGTTTTTCTAGACCCAAATTATTAATTTAGCGTATGGCTTTTAATAGTGGGGAGACCCGAGTAGGGTTATTCCACTTCACCAACATAACCAATTATCTCTTGATAGGGAACATGGTGAAAGTTTGTTTTCACTTAGAAAACAGACATCAGCATTTAAAAAAAGTATTTTTTGATTTTATTAATGAAAAAGTTCATGGACATAACCCCTGGACAATTCAGTTTAAATTAGAGATAGATACAATACAGCGAATACCTGTTGTTTCTTCCCACTCATGGTGTGTGTAAATTGTCAATTAATGAAATAAAATGATGTTAGCAACATTGTTTGTCACGTACCTGACTGGGAAAGACTGGGAGAGGACGGTGAATATCCTCCACTGCCATTGGTCATTGTAATCGATGCATCGATGGTCGGCATTAGACCTCTCAGACTAGGATAGGATGTCTGACGTCCTGTTATCACTCCATTGGTTCCGTTTATTGAGCCATTTGTCAACGTTTCTGAAAAAACGAAATATAGAACGTAGAATCACTTTTCTCCAAATAACATTACTTAAAATATTCCATTTTACAATATTTGTATGGATTTATTGGTGAGAAGACCCTATCGGGTAGTGTTTGAAAGAAAGAATTTCGGCTTTCTCATTCCTCAAACAGTACTGAATTCCGAATTATTATTATTATTTATTGATTCTAATAAATATAATTATTTATAATAATTAATTGGACGAAATTCCTATTTTTATCGTATATTTTATCGTAATATGATTATTCATATTTTTTATTCGGTCACCTTCGAATAAATTTTGTTTAAAATACTTAGCAACCACTCTCACCGAGTGACCACTGATATTCCTAATTATAATGCCATATAATAATTATTATGATTTAACAGCAACTGTATAGCTGCAATATCTCATTTCCTTCCATCTTTATAATTAATAAATAATAATTAAGCTTTAATAGGTGGAGGTAGGTGGTCATAGTTTGTTCCACCTTGCCATGTAACCCTATTTTTCTCAATAATGGGGAACCAGTAGGTTATAATAATAAAACTACTCTTAAATTTTGTTCACTTCAATTTGCCTCTTCCAACTTTGAAGGAAGGAGTTTTGATTTTTCAAAGTACACAATTATATAAAACCGAAACACAAAACTAACTGGCCTACCAATTTAATTTAGTGGTTACAATTAATTCAATAAATCAAATTTAAACAGAATTTAAACCACCTAAATTCAATTTCCTTGTAAGAAGAAGAATTTGAAAAATATTAAATACCGAAACAAACCTGCTTTAGAAGGAGACATCGCATTCTTCACTTGAAAAAAAAAATCAATTTTGAATGTATTATATTCTAATACAATTAAAAAAATATAGATATGTTAGTTATGGTGCCTGAACAAGTTTTTCAATGGCTACCTAACTACTATTAGGTACCGGTACCTATATATATATATTTTGTATTTTCAGGAAATGTCAATATCGGGTACAGTATGTCAATAAATGAAATGAGATGTTTCCTACAGTAGCCTATCAGCACACCATCAAACATTAGACCAAGATGATTCCTTGAACAAACATAACATAATAATGATAAATATTTGTTATTATTAATAATTATTGAAAATACGGAAGTGGGATCAGCCTACTTCATTAGGTCATATCACCTTATTTTCTTCGAAAGAATAATTACCGTATTCATAAATCATTGAATATTAAGTAGGCTACATTAGTTGAATCTCAAAGAAATACTCATCGCGTTCATTTCTGCTTACTTCTAAATGGAATACTGAATACGTCTCAAAGCATTTATCATCAAATTCCATCTAGTAAAATAACCTCCAATTGAAGAGTTGACTTAAAGGTACCCACAAATTATACTTTATAATGCAGGATACCATGCATTACAGCTTAAAAATCAACTGTTCAATTCAAGGTAATTTCAATGATGAAAAATTTGAACGCATCAGAGTTTCAAATACCTTGTTTGATTCTACTGTCTACTGACTAACTCTCTTCAATTAGTAAGATTCTAATGTAGGTGGCCATCATTCTAACAAGCTGGAATCTTTTCACATTGCAGAGTTTTACACATAAAATCAATTAATTTTTTGCGAAACTGAATGTGTATCAAACTGTGAATGGTCGATATCAAATATTTATGAATGAACGTTGTCGATGTAGCGACAACTTATTGATAGCATCCAGTATGGACTATGCAGTATACACAGTTCATCTCAAGAACCACGGTTTTTATTATATTTTACATAAATATCTGATCGTTCACACATATCAGTTACATTTTACTACATAAAAACCGTTATATTCGATCATTTCAACTTTGAATTTATCAGCTGACATGTAAGGTACCCACACGTTAGACATGCACTGCTATTACGCAGCAAACCGTGTTATGTGTGTCTAGTGTGTGGATAGCTTACAAGCCAGCAATTCAATTCAAGGTTATATTATTGGTTAAAACGTTGATCGTGTGCGAACATCATTAAATTGTATCATAGACTAACCAGATAGAATAGAATGTCTTATCTGTAATTGTAATTCTTATTCTGTAATTGTATTGTAAAAAAACAAAATCACTAACCAAAGCATTATTAATTTAAATCACTAGTAGACTATTGAATCAAGACTCTTAAAAAATACGTTTTCTTTGACCTAAATACTTAGCAATGAAACTATACACATAACGAAAATTCTAGTTGATAGCTTAAAACAATGTCCTGGTCTTCCTCTTCAGTTTTGCGATTCACTATCAAGTCAAATAGGCGACTGCATATTTCTCTTTCCTATTTGACTGATCCAATAAATGCATCTTATAAATAACCAACTTCAAAAATCTCTAGACGTCTTCTTTATGGCTGGAGTTTTCTCATTTTTTGGTTCTTGATTTTTCATATCGATTGTTTTACTTGTTAGATAGTAGTACGATAGATAGTAGCTCGTAATTCACTGCACTGAGGCATTTTTCATTGAAGACTTGAAGATTTACTATCCAGTATATGAAAGTCTTTGTCTAACATTGTTAAAACTTGAAAATTCAAATTGCTTCATGTTTGAAGTTTTGTATATTTTTTGGTTTCTTCAAATTTCACACTGATTTTCAACTTGGTTGTCAAGTCGTAATTCCCTGTGCACTGAAACATTTTCCAATGAAGACTTGAAGATTTAATATCCAGTATATAAACAGTTTCAAGAATTTTCTCAATATTTTTACATTCTACTCAAGTTAACTCAACTGCTTTCGGTTCAAGTTAATCTAATTTTTTGATTTCTTAATACTGTTCCTTCAACTATCAAAACGTAATCTACAGCAATGTGACCTTTTTCATTGAAGACTTGAATTCATTATTCATTAGTTTTCCTAATCAGCAATTACTAGTTAACTTGTTAATATCCCCAAAACGGAGAATAATCTATGAAAAAATTGGGCTTTCACAATTACAAGTATTATAAAGGAGATTAGTTTCGGCTGCCACGCCTTTCTCAATTTATCCAACTAATTATGACGTCAGTGCCTAAACTGTAATCCCAGCTTGTGAAACATGTCTTATTCATTACAGAAATACAACCTTTGCAAATACAAAAAAGCAACAAAAAACACACTTTTAGGCTGGGCGTACACCGGTTAGTCAAGACAAGACAAGACGAGATTAGTCACAGTACTTCACATAGTTGCTTATGAAGCAGCACACACCGATGCAATGACTAATCGGTGTGTGTTGCTTCATAAGCAACTATGTGAAGTACTGTGACTAAACGTGACTAATCTCGTCTTGTCTTGACTAACCGGTGTACGCCTAGCCTAAGATTTCAAGTCTAGTTAATGGACAACATTTTTCAACTTGTGAATCTACTAACTTCCTATTGGTACACTCGTGAGTAAACATACACACACACACTCATCAGCTTGCTTTAGAATTATAAACATATAACACCTTTCACTAACCGACAAATTATACTAAACTTAAAAGTTAGAGTTAAAATTAACGTGCTTTTGGGACGTGGAGGAAGGAACAGGTGTGATATTAACCAAGGAGGGTTGTTGAGTTGTGAAAAGTGAGTTAATGAAATAATATAATCGGTAGTTGGGTTTACACTGTTTATTTTCTCTTAATAAAATTTCCAAGAAGTTGGCCAAATATCAACAAGTATTTAAATTGAGGCGGCATATTATCAAATAGAATAAATTCACAAAATAAATCATAATAAACACAGGCAAATACAAATAGTATTTCAATAGGATGCTACTAAATTTTGCAATAATAAATCAAACGTAATACGGATTTTATAGAGGATTACTTCTATATTGTAAGAATTTCAAATAAGAAGTTAAGATGATGTAAATAGGTTTGGAATGGCAAGGCTAGTCATTCGAATACAATTTCGAAATTCAATTTCCAACAAAATAAACTTAAATATTTTCTCTTGGAAAAATGAGAGTCTAAAATTAAGATAGATTACTGAAAACATTCATTCAAGTTCTTTATAACAAAGTGAGGTTTCATCATATACTCATGAAAAATATTCTAATGGAAGTACACTGCTTTCAATATCAAAGTTTGTAATATCATTTGTAATATCAACAACCCCTATTAAATTATTATGTACTTCAATTTAAATATTTGTTATCAACTTTAATATTTATTACTTTGTAAAAAGGACATCATCAAAAATTTTCAAATTAGAAATTTCTTACAATAGAAAAGATTTCATTAATTTCAACTCTAATATGAATAATCCAACTTCCTGAAAAGAATATTGGAAGAAAATGCAACAGTTGTAAATAAACAATCAAATAATATTATAATACACAATTATTATAAAATTAGAAACAACAGACTAGTATGAAATAATCATCCAGGATTAGATTTTATCCACAAATTAATACATAAATTCAATATGGAGAATAACAGTCAGATTTTGTACATTATAATATATCATCAATACCCAATACATTAGCTTTGTAAAAATTGCATTGGAAATGTATGATTTGGCTTGGAATAACCACGAATTTATTATACAGAAAGAATTTGGAAAAATTCATGTCGAGGTCAAGCCCTTTACCAGGGTTTCAAGATTAAAAATGTATTAATTTTTAATTTTCCCCATTATCATGAATAAATCTTCAAATTACTGATATTAAAGCTCCCTTTTTCGTTAAAAAGGACATTAATTGACAGGACATTAAAAGGAGATTTTTGATGATGAACTTTTTACGAAAAGTATCAATTGTTAGTCCCATAAAGGTAGCTAGCTATAAATCAAGGATATGCATCATTGTTGATCGATCGATATTCTTGTTTTAATTATTTCTATTGAAAAAAATCCATAATGCTAATTTTTCAATTAAAATTTACTTGAATAAGTTTAGTTTTATACTAAGAGTAATGCGAGGTAGAAGGGTCAATTCAAATCTTGAAAAACGTTAAGAGCAATAACGAAGCTATCGGATATTTTTTTGTGAAGCAAGAGTTACTGTTTCAGTAACCTACTAGATGCAAATAGGATAAATTCAATTTCAAATTCATAACTTAATCAACGATATTCCAAGTTATATTAATGGGATCTATAAACGTAATTAAAAGTTACTTATTGAAGATATATTATCAAGATCAGGTTACACCTGAAATATCATAAGTAAATTTTTTTTATTTATGATACATAATATATTATGTAAAATAGAGATTTGTATGAATAAATTTGACTGTTATTCAACCAAAAATGGCTCCAATACCAAAAAATAATCAATACAAAAATACAAGTTATGCAATTTTAGTGAAACTAGACATGATATTAGACAAAATGAGTGTTGTGACAATGAAGAATAATTATTGGCAGAACACAAATTTCTACTAACTACTTTTTTACAAAAAGAAAAATACTTCCAATCTTAATAAAATCAGTCTTCATTTCAAATAGCGTATTGTTTAGTTACATTTTATTGCTATCAATAGGATGTAGTCGAGCGTTAGACTCAGTATATACTATTATTCATATACTGTACAGTATATTTGAGTTGTATAAACATTACATTACAGTACACCGTGTACGTAAGGCTTTCACTAGACAAATCTTACTTTCAAAATGTTACAACAAATTTTGGAAAGCATTACCAAGTTTTTCTAAACATCTACCGCTGTATTTAGCATGAAGTAGGTATACGAATGAGTTTCAAAGAATTATGATGGGTTTTTAAAACCTACCCATAAGTAGGGCTGATTTGAAAAGTTTATGAAAATTCGTATTAATGTTAGCATCAAATCACCTTGAAAAGTTAAAGATTGAAACATTTGGTTTTCTATCAAATGACGAATAATTTTACTTAAAAAATAATTATAACGATGAAAATTCAAAACTTTAATAAAATATCTCGATAATTATTTTCTTTTATTCAATTAGTTTCTGAAAACACGTTAAAATCAAGTGGAAACAAGATTTTCGAATTATCATTTCTAAGCATTACATTTTTCGTTGGCTTTTGGTTTCTTCATATTGCTTTCAATTATTCAAATAGTCTTGTCTATGAATTGCATCTTGGTAATTACTAGAAATCTTTGGTTAGGTACTTCGAGTGAAATTATTGATTGGATTAATATCAAATTATCAATAAAATTTCAAAATATGACTTGGAAAACTGTTTGACTCATGATCCAATTAAATATTATTGCAAACTCATAAATTTATTCTTATTAGATACAGTGTACTTCAAGGAAATTCGAACTTTTTCCAACACTGCTTCAATCTTTTCAGAAGGCAATAGATTTTTTTTATTTACAATGACAATATTTAAAATGAACACATTCGTTTTCAGTCATTTATACATATAACCATGGAACAATATATACATCAGTCTAGAAGCATTTTTTTTTTAATTTTATAGTTTTCTATACTGTTACATACACAAGGTGGAAGTTTGATGTTAGTATACTATTAATTTACAATTAATAAATACAAAGTAAATTCTACATCTAATACAGTGAACCCAAAATTAAACAAACGCAACAACTAAATATATAAATGAAAAAAAAACAAGGTAGATCTTAAGTTCGTCAGTTATGGCTTGACCTATAGCAGTAGTGTGGAATAACAATTCGTCAACATATTAGGTTGTATAGCAGGATTCATTTAATTTGGCGAAAACCAGCTGATTTGGCGATCAGTAAACAACTGATTTTACGCAGCTTTGACACAATAATCCAAAGACTTAAAAGTCTTAAAGACCTTTAAAGTCTTTAAAAGACCTTTTTAAAGAAGACCTTTCAAAGAATACCTTTTTAAAAGACCTTTTCAATAATCTGCGAGATTCAGCATTTGTAGGTTAAGTATTGTGATACTGTTCGTCGAAACAGCTGTTTTCCGACTAGTTAAATTAATCCTGCTATACATGATTAATTGATAGCTATTATCAAGCAGCGTCCAAACGCTGCGTTAAATTGTATTCAACTTATCGCAGACTAGCTATCCATTGGAACCTTTTTTGTCAGAAAGCGTCCAATGTTCGAACAGCTGGCATTTGATTCAATGTTAGCATTTCGGATGATCGGTCGCTTTCTGACAAAAACGGTTCCAATGGATGGCTAGTCTGAGATAAGTTGATAAAATTCATCGCAGTGTTTGGACGCTGCTTTAGATAATCAAGATCTTGTAACTGGAATAATATAACATTAGTAAAATAATATTTTCAGACATATTTTTAGCGTAGACACCAGTAGTATAAAAATATTTTGAAGATCCTGGACTGTCCTTGCTAATGTTATTGAACGGCCATAGGTCGAGCTTTAGCTCACTAACAATAGAATGTAATAAAAAAAGGAGTTGCACAAAAGTTACCTTTCAATGAAAGACTATCACACAATTATTCGTTTACTGGTTTGATTTATGATTAAAGCACAATGAAATGAACTTGTACTGGGAATTTGTGGTAAAACTATTCAGAATCATGAGGAAATTTACAGGCACTATGAAAATGGCAAGTCTCATCCATAAGCCCTAGCGCCCACTGAGGTGGAGTGGCGATGGCGTGGTAACACATAACGCATGGCATTAATATAAACATATGTAACTAAATTAAACAGCGCACATTATCTAGATGTGCGCTGTTTCATTTAGTTTCATATGTTTATATTAAGCGTGTTGCCACGCCATCGCCACTCCACCTCAGTGGGCGCTAGGGCTTACATAATTCCCCATTATCCAAGATGAATATTATTCATTTATTCATCATCTGATACCCACAATGAATACAAGAGCGGTAACTTCGAGAGTGATCAGAAATAAGCAAAACAATATTTTGTCTGCAAAGATTTTTCTAAAACATTTTTTTCTTGTAAAGCGAAACTGCTACCTAAAATGGTAACACGAAAAACATAATAATTATTCTACCAAATTAATACAACTCAAAAACCACACAAGAGAATATTTTTTCCAAACGTAAGCTTGGTTAATACAATCAAACCAATTACAATAACAAATTTACATTGCACCATGGCATAACGAAAACAAATAACTATCAATTAATTTATAATACACAAATTCGCATGGAAATGCATTGCTGTACTAATTACCTAAATGAGATCGTGATTTACAACGAATAAAAATGGAAGTAGATTATCGTAAATGAACATAAATATCTTCAAAATAGTGCAATAATAATTATTAGGCTATTACTTTCAATTTTTGATAATTCAGTTGATGAATTCACAAAAATTACTCACAAGTAGTAACAGTATATTCACTATAATGTATAACACTATAATGAAAACTCAATAATTCACACCAAAATAATATCTAGAGCTCAAGACACTAATAGAAATTTAATGAAATGAAAATTCATGAATTATACATGTAATATGAAGTGTTTTATTTTTATGTTATTGTCACTTTTCTATTCGTACTGACAGACCTCTAATATCTGATTTTTAATTGAAGATTCAATTAAAGAAATTCATAATGAGACCTACTAGAAGTATGTGCTTCATTTTCGAATTTTCTATTAAGAAAAATCAAACTTCTAAACAAAAGTATACTAATGAGTCAAATAACCAATGTAATTAGAATACAGTCATGTATCCTAATTACTTTGAGTATACCTGAAAAAACAACTTCTAAACTTATGGTGTTCCTAAAAAATTAACTCAATAAACTACAATAACCTAATGTAATAATAATTGAATTAAAATATTGGGAAGATTATAGTTTTACTATTTTTTTTTCATTTTCTAATTTTTTGTAGCCAAATATACTAGCCTACTACTATTAATTTTTGTACTACGTTTGTGCAAAAATACGTAGGCCTAAATTCAGTTTTTGTACAGCAACACAAATCCATTACCACTTACAAACTACTGGTTAACAAAAAACAATGGCAAGCCTTAGACGTTCAATAGTCGAAAATATTTAGCGATCTTTGGCAAACAAACGTTTATGCTGCGTTTACACTTTGCCAGTCGACTAGTATCAGTGTTAGTTTCTGAAATGTCAGGTGTCGGAAAGCTCATCTATTAAAAACTGTATAATAAGTCACATTAGTGTACATAACTGAATAAATTAGTGTATAATGGTATTAAAGAAGGAAAAAACTTACACCATGTTCCCTACAAGGTACAAGGGATAATTGGTTATGTAGGTGAAGTGGAACAACCCTACCCAGGTCTCCCCACTATTAAAAGCCATACGCTAAATAAATAATAAAGAAGAAATTTATTCTTAAAATTAAGAATAACAATAATATTCAATTATTTTAATTATAATGATAAAATTATTATTATTATTAAATTCGATTGTTTGGTTGGTCCTAAACCGCCCGTCGACTTACTTATGAATAATAATTTATTAATTGAATGTGATAAATTAATATTATTTATAATACCAGACAAGTATTAATCAAATGCTCCCTTTTCTGTCAAAACAATGTCCTTATTTAAATTCAAACTTAAATTGAAAAATCAATTGACAGAAATCCTCTATACTCATCGTCTGAATTTTAAAATATGAATAGGGAAACAATTTTCAGTTACCACTGATATCAGTTGAATATGTTTCACTCCTTAAGTTGGTTCTCACATTTTTGATGTATTTATATTTTTCTATAATTATTCCAATGTATCTATTAAAATACCCAAGCACAAACCTAGAGCTCATAAGGGCATCACCATCAGAAAAAATGTATATCAGTGCTTGTATAAATGTATATAAGTTGTGATGAATTACTTTATTGACGTTTCCACTTATATATTTGTTAACTTTAAGGAATAAAATCTATTCTATTCTCGATGTCACTTATTATAATACCATAAATGGCTGTTCCAACACCTAAAATTTTAGAAATTAAACACTGATAACTTTCGACATGTAAACAAGGCATTAGTATCACAGTAGAATATTTGTAGTATTATTATCAGCAATACTATCACCATTAGTATCAACATAAAATGTCAGGATTATCACAAAGAAATGTAGTTTTTTTTTAATTTGGCAGATGTGAAGGATTTTCATTTAAAGTTTCTATGGTAACGGGGTATATGTTGAATTTTTTCACATACTGTGTATAATGTGTAAAAACATATTTGGAAAAGAAATCAACAGAAAATCACCCGTTAACATAGAAACGTTAAATAAAAGTCATTCGCCATCCGCCAAATTAAAAAAAAAGACTACAATACCCACAGTATACTCTTAGTATTATCACAAAATACCACCTGTATCACCTTACCTATCATCACAACATACCAAACTACAGATACCAATAGTTTTACACAAAGTAGATCAGTATTAGGCTACCATAAATACCATATAACCACAAAATATTTCGACTTTACCCTGTATCATGGTACCACGTACCACGATCCTCATTGAATGTCTAAGGTTGCATTTCGATATTAAACATTCCAGTGGCATACATAGACATTACAACTAGCCAAAATCATTTATATAATTCTAATAAATGAACCTGCTAGTTGCTTGCCAGTCGACTTATTTATAAGAATTATATGAATAAAGACTGAGCGTCATTTATGATAACGTAATACTTTTAATGTCACTTATAATACCAGGGAAAAGTAAGCGGTTTCTTATCTGAAATTTCAGAAATAACACTAAAAACTAGTTGACTGGCATCGTTTATTCGCAACTCAACATAAAGGTGCGTACAGAATTGCGCGCTGCGCCGCTTGCGAACATGAATTCGTTTGTACGGTGCAATCGGGGCACCGCAACAATGGCAAATTAATGTTCACGCGCAAGCCCGTACGCACCTTTATGTCACTGAGGGAACCAATGAAGGAAGGTTTCAATTGGCAAACGAGCCAAACTGGTGCATGAATGGAGCCAATCTGAACCAGTTGAGAAAACAATTGATGAAATATTTAGTTGATAGAGCTTTTTATTGTAATTTTTTCTACTCAAATTAGCGTACGGTACTACTAAGGCACTACTAACACTTGTAATACTCAAATCGCGAAGCGACTGGATACTCTGCGACACGGATAACAAATATGTGTTTTCAAATGATGACGTTCAGACAATAAGGTTGCAGGACTGTGTGAGCGTCATCATTTGAAAACACATGTTTGTTATCTGAGTCGCTGAGTATCCAGTAGCTTCGCGATTTGAGTATTACAAGTAGTGTGAGTAGAGCCTAAAGGTCAATTCACACATGACCGACGTGACTCCGATCCGGCTTCAGCATTTTCGTTCTGCGCATGCGTCACGAGCCCAATGCCCTGATCGGTCCATGTCCTTCGTTGCTGACGAATGCTCAGCTTCCTTCTGTAAATTCAGATTCAGTGAAATTACAGAAGGAAGCCGTACAAGCCGAGCATTCGTCAACAACGATGGACATGGACCAATCAGAGCAATGGGCTCATGACGCATGCGCAGAACGAAAATTCTGCCACCAGATCGGCGTCGCGTCGGTCATGTGTGAATTTACCTTTAGTGTAATTTTTATCGTCGCTTAATAAACACCGCCTATGTGACATTTCCATAATTTTACAGGGGAAGGAAAAAACACTAAAATTTCACAATTAAACTATTTGTAAACTTTTCGCTATCAATTATGATTCTTGTTGATGGCCAAATGATGAAATTCGGTAACTTCTTCAAATTAATATTTTATAGGAGATAGGCGGTGTTGAACAGTTAGATTTCTGCTCCAATGGACTTAGACGTTGTTGTTTCTTAAGCGACGTTATGTAAAATGACTTGTTTTATACTCCATATCTGGAGTCTTCAAGACGTAACGTAAAAAGGGGGGGGGAAATCAACAGAACGATGCGAACTAGATAATCAGAATCAAAGAAGGCATCAGACGTCATTCAACTGCGGTTCAATTCAATTGGCTTCCTTTCAACTCGTGTCCATGTTTGGAGCCAATCAGAACCAGTTACCAGAGTAATGGTAGAACGAGGAAGCGGTCCGTCCCGAGAGGCGAGAGGAGGGGGGACGACGGACGTTGGGAAAAGACCGCGAGGGATCAGTCGAGGAGGAGGAGGGTGGTTGGTGGTGTTGACGGGCGGGGGGTGTGGGTGTGGAAAAGTAGGAATGACCTTGAAACAAGTTTTGCTTACCGGGATCGCCGGTCGGGTTGCTGCCCAGCTTGGCGAGCGCCTGCAGGTTGGAGAGGGCGTTGGAGGTGATGTCGCCCGGGAAAAAGTCGACCAGATTGAAGGAGGGCGGCGTGGGACTGGCACTCTGCGGCGATTGGTCGGCTGCGGCGGCGACGGCGGCCATTTTGTCGGCCACAGCCAGACTGGCGAGCTGTGTGAGGTTGTACTCCTGCATCATGGTGAGCGGAGGCAGGACGGGCTGCGCGGGCGGCGGCGCCTGATGGAACAGCTCGCCCTCGAACGAGGAGACCGGACTGGAGGTCATGGAGCTGGGCGGACACGTCATGCCTCCGCTGCTCATGGCGCGGCCCACCGGACCGAGGCCGGGCGGCGGCGGCGGACTGCGCTCCTGTTGCGGCGACGACGCTAGCACCGGCGACTCCCGCCGGAAGCTACCGAACGTCGACTGCAAACAAACATCACACCTGTTATGACGACTCTTTGCTTGGTGTTGGAGTTAAATTTAACTAGCAAAGTGGCCATTCCTGAACTAATTACAGTACGGAATAGTTATTCGTGCATCTATTACACGAATAACTGTTTTACAACAAAACGGTGTTTTGTTGATTTTACAACAAAATAGTTGTTAGAACGTTGTTCTAACAAAACGGCCTAAACAAACAGTTTGGCCGTCGAGAGACGGCCAAAACAAGCTGTTTGCACTTGTGATTGAGATATATCATTTCTTGACGTTGCTGATCACCGTCGAGTACGATGGTGAAGAAATAATACCTCTCTATCTATCTAGCGTATGGCTTTAGTTGGTGGGGAGACCCGAGGTAGTTCCACCTCGCCGTTTATAACCTAATTCAATTAGGATGAAGTTCTATTTCACTTTGCAAAATGTTTACTAATTCGAAAAAGGTTCTTTTTGATATATTAAATTCTAAAAGTTTATAAAACACTAACACATCACAAAAAACACGAAATCTTCAGGAAAATATTGAATTTTGAACTAAAAATTTAAAGCATGAAATATCATCTATCTATCTAATGCCAAGCGTTTAATTAAATGAATATCACTGTACTTGTTTATGGCTAAAAGAGCCAATCATCATCGAAAAAGTATTGATAAGCATCAATTCAGAAATATTGTAGTGTTGGGTGACAAACCTCAATAGCCTCGCTGAACTTCTTCATGTCCGACTTGAACTCGATGTTGACATTGATGTCAGGCTTGTGCGTGTTGTTGATGAGGTTGAGCAGTTGGGTGGAGACGAAGCGACGCAGCGAGAGAATCTCAGCCGCATTGCCTAGCTCCAGCAGCCGGGTGGTGAACTTGCACGCGTTCTCAATGCACTCCACCGACTTCTCCAGCGTGTGAAATGTCTCCATCAGTTTCAGTTCGCGCTGCTTGTGAAGCTGTTTCAGCTCCTCGAGTTTATCGTCTCGGTGCTTCTCCAGCACGGCTTTGTAGCTCTGAAACGTCTCTTTGATCAGATCTTCGGCGGTGTCGTGTTGCATCTGAAATCAGTTAAAAAAGCGTTAACATTTGGCTAGTTACTGACTGTAAGAGAAATAAGGGATATTGAAAAAGAACAAGATGATTTCTTATTTAATAAGATGCCCAATAAAATAAGATGTCCAAACTCCACAGTTTCATGTAGATCCATCACAATCTTCACAAGATTCATACATCATAAATATGCTAACGTTAGCATATTCAATCTTTCGATTAAATTATCGTTAGCACATTAAATCTAATCCATCCAAATTTGGAAGAATATTCCTAATCATAGTAATATTCTAATAAGTTGGTCATCTTCTTAGATAAAAACTATAAACGTGATCAATACGTTCAGACGTTCGTATAAAAATAATACATTGGCTCTGCTGTTATTATTCAGACCTATATGTGTACACTAATAAGTACTATTGAATGTGTTTACGTGTTTGAAGAATGTTAATAGGAGTTAAATAGTGTAATAAATTAATATTATTTTTAAATTACATGAATACAAAGATTTTTACTCTGCCGCTGAGTTTTTAACATTTGACCGGATAAAATGCTTATTTGTACATTAGCTAGTGCAGAATATTTTCTGTAACCCAGGAATCCGGGAGGGGGGGGCAAATGCTGTTGGTTGTAGATAAAATGGTGTATACAATGGACAATTGCTTTGTGAATAATGATTGAGACCATCTTATGTGTGAATTGGAATAAAACTATTTGAATTTGAGTTTAGAATACAAGCCGATATGCCTTTCTAATCCCCAAGGATAGAGAACACATTCAAATTGAGACCATCTTATGTGTGAATTGGAATAAAACAATTAGAGTTTAGAATACAAGCCGATATGCCTTTCTAATCCCCAAGGATAGAGAACACATTCAAATCTCCCATATGCGGACAGCTCTTGAGCTTTGCATGTGTGTAGTGTTTCCGTCAGAATTTTGTTCTGTTCCTCTGAATTTATTTATTCAGTAATGTACACATAATACTAAATGAAAGGTTCAACAGGCTTAAGCCCAAAACTGTCCCTCTTCAAATTTAGAAAAAGTCCAAAATTTAGGTTATGATCCATATCTTTCAAAGTCACAATTTTTCACTCCGAAAACGAAACACTTGGAAATTTTTGAATATTACAGCAGATAATATGTAAGTTTTGAACATTTGTTCGATGTATTGGTTTTTTGATTGGAAATAAAACTTTATTTATTGAAATCTAATCAGAACACATTGAGGCGTACCTGCAACTCGGTGAGCGCAATGTGTAGCTGAGCATTGAGCTCCTCGCAGTGGGCGCCCTTGGCGCGGCTCTCGGCAATCAGACTCTGCAGCTCAGTCAGCTGTTTGTCGGCAGCCTCGCTCAGGCGCTCGTAGTGGTGCTCCGGCGAACAATGCTCGATCACCAGGCACTCGTTGCAGATCAACACCTGCACACAACATCAAATACCAACGTTATTAAGCAACCGATAATGCGATCGTACTAGTGTCAAGCTGTCCACAAGCTATCTAACGAACGGAAGATCGCACACTTTTGAAATTTGGAATATATATTTTTTTATCAATGCCAAATAAAACCATGTTACATACCTTACTTATAATTCGAATAGAACTATACCCTGTGCATCGAGAATTTACAGAAAGGCTCCTCCTAAAAACTGACGGGACAGAGCGCTGGGCCAATACAGAGCAAGGTCATCGTCGGAAGAGTGACAGTTTTCAGGTCACAGTCATCCCTTACACAGACATTCCTATCCTAGTATAGCAGTATAGAATAGCGCTAGGACCTCTTGTGAATTGGCCTGACCGTGCCGATAGGAGGAGCATTTCTGTCAACTCTCGATGAACAGGGTATAGTTGTCCCTTGGCCTGGTGCTCGAGAACCACTCACTAGAAACGTTTTTGTCAGAAAGTCCGATGTGCGAACAGTTGACCATTTGATTCAATGTTAGCATCATTGCTACGGGCCGCTTTCCCCAACGCTGCTTAAGCTATACATCTAGCTTAAGTCTCATTCGGAGAATAGGAAAGGTATAGAAAAAAAATATTGAGCGTCAGCTGTTACTTAAGCAGCATTGGGGAAAGCGGCCCCAACAGTGTGAATAGACCTTGACTAGCAAAAATAGATATTGTAACCTCAAATACATGTTCATAATTTTGTAATATCATTCTTCTCAGAAGGTGAACGACAAATACGTAGCGTGAGTAAATTCTACCACCCCGTAATTCCAAAATCACAATATTCAAAATATTTGCAATAATATAGCGTTAATTATTCAAATAATGTATATACTGTAATGAATTAATTCTCTATCTTCAATTTTCAAAATTATTTCAATCATTTCAAACCCACCTGACAAGTGTAGCAGTAGAATTTCACGGCTTCAGTCGAATGTAGCTCACAGAATACAGGCTTGTGGATGGGCAACGCTTCTTTTGACTTTTTCAAATCTTCAAACTTAACAACGTGATGATTCTCAAAACACCTCATGAACTGAAACAACATTATACATTGAGCTCTCAAAATAATTTCAAGGAATGGACTCAATTGTATCAACTGTATCAATAAAATGTTTCAATTCCCTTATTAACGTACTTAATTATTGAATGACAAAATTTATGTTCATTGATTTATTCTAATTAAAACTGAATTCAGTTATTCTAACTAATCTAAATTACGAGGAATTTAGAGTACGACCTAAATTTTAGTTCAACATAAAACAAAACAACAACCTAATAACATAACCTATCCTCTAGTTGTCATATCTGAATGAATGCTAAATTTGTACTTTAAACTGCTTTGGGCGAATGTCTGTTGTTCAAGAAATTGATAGTAATATTTCAAATGAATAAATATAGATTGGAGACTATCGATTACATCGATATATAATAACGCCACATATATCTATATCGATTCAAGTACTTGAGAGTAATATTTCAAATGAATGAATAAATATCAATTGGAAGCAAAGGATGAATGAATGAAATTTGTAAACAATCAAGCACAATTTAAAAATAGAATAACTCATTTAAAAATTTTCAACTTTTTTGAAAATTTCAGATTGGATCACTCTTAAGCCTGGTTTTCATAAGTAGAGTTAGTGGTAGAGTAACTAGCATACTAACTCTACTCTACTTACTTGGTACTTAAAAACAAGCACTCTACCATCACTCTTCTCTACTATGAACGTTTTCATTGGGAGAGTTCACAAGATAGTTAGTACTCGCCCAGGGAACTCTACCACTAACTCTACTAATGAAAACCAGGCTTTACTATCTTGTGAAAACCTTAAAAGTAACTCAATTCTTCTACTTACTTCAACGTGATTTTTAGGGCTTTCCTGACTCAATTCAATTTTGAAAAACGTTTGATTAGTATCCAATATCTAAAGTTTAGTACCTTGTTGACTTACTTCAAAGTGATTTTTAGGGCTTTCCTGACTCAATTCAATTTTGAAAAACGTTTGATTAGTATCCAATATCTAAAGTTTAGTACCTTGTTGACTTACATCAAAGTGATTTTTAGGCCTTTCCTGGCTCAATTAAATTTTGAAAAACGTTTGAATAGTATCCAATATCTAAAGTTTAGTACCTTGTTACTTACTTCCAAGTGATTTTTAGGGCTTTCCTGACTCAATTCAATTTTGAAAAACGTTTGATTAGTATCCAATATCTAAAGTTTAGTACCTTGTTGAATGTCTATTAAATATTGTTCAACTTCAGAACCAAGTTGAACGTTTAGTAGCCTACCTGGTGAGCTGTGTTGCAATTGGGGCAAAGGAAATTTGCACAGTCTGAGCATCGCGCAATGGCATACTCTTTTGTCTTGCAACTGGTACACTCCACCGACGTGTTACTAATGGCAGACATGTCTAAAATATTCATCAAAACGTAATCACAGGGCAAAGAAGCGGCTCCTTTCGGTCCAACCTGCAACAAGTAAATAAGAACATGACAAAAAAATTAAGATTGAAAAAATCGGTAAGGTTAATCAGGAAAAATTTAATTCACACATTTCTTTTAGAAATTAAGTCTGTGCATCAACATATTATTTGGAACTTTTTTATGGTAATATTTTTCCAAGTTTTACTATTTGAATACTAACAAGCTATCAAAATTAAATAAATTTTAGAGGAAAAATTGACATTTTTGGGACAGATCATCTTACAATTAGTTGCAAATCGACATGAAATTTTGAGCATACATGCTTCAAGGTATTGTCTATCAAATAAAATACTAAGTTTCTCAAAATATCAAATTGAAAAAGTTATTTTCGAAAATAATTTCTTTGAAAAATAACTCAATTTTCAATTCAAATGGAGAATTCGTTTTTCAGAAATGGATATCTTGAGGAATTAAGAGTTTTTTTTCTGTTATACAATAACCTTTTGTTAACAAGCATGTATGCTCAAAATTTCACGATTCAATTGTCAACCAATTATGAGATGCTCTGTACCAAGCATTTCAACTTTAGGCGCCCAAATATCACAAACTAATGAACAAAAAAATTTCAACTAAAACTTGTTTCATTCTTATAGCTTGATAGTAGTCTAGAACTTGGCTACATCCCGAGCTCGGAAACCGGCCCTTAATTTATTTTCAGGCCAATTAATCTTCTTCATTAGTAGAAGTGAGAAAGAAGTTTTCAAATAAAATGATAGATAAGGATTCAAATACACCTAAAACCTGTCTAAGGTGGACCCTGTGTAAGACGTAAAAGTTTTTCAACTGGTCGCGTTGTCTTCAACATGTTAGTCAAGACAACAAGACGACTGACAGTACTTCACAGTTGCTTATGAGCACACCGATTAGTCATTGCATCGGTGCGTGTGCAGCTGTGAATATATGATCAAACGTGACAATTTGTCTTGACCAACCGGTGTACGCCTAGCCTTAGACAGGTTTTTGTATTAGAGAAAAGCATTTTCACCAGGAAATTGTGGTGGCTGAACGCGTTCAAAATATCCGTCAATCCATCTACTTTTACCTCAATAATTCCTGTAGCATTGATGGTATGGTGTGAAATGAATAACTCACTTTAGTTTGTTGTCGACATTCCGGACAAGTCAAGATCCCCTCTCTGATAATCATGTCACCTCCGCCATCATTATTATTCAGCTGTTTATTAAGACAGCTCTCACAGAAGATATGAAGACAAGACAGCAGCCTCGGCATGATGTACTTGTTACTGTTGAAAGAAAACAAAACAATTATTATTGAATCGATCAAAATATTCATTTTTAAGGAACTAGAAAAAATAACTGTTTTAGCTCATTCTTACAAAGACCATGTTGTAACTCACCATATTGAAAATTATCAATAATACTCGTAGCTGGCAATAGGGTAATTGTTTCATTTTTTTCTCAAAAAAATCTAGAATTATTTCTTGGTTTCTGAAATAAAATTTTTGCTAAAAACTATTAGGTATATAACTACATTTATAACATTTCCTACAATAATTTTGGAGGGCTTAGACCCCACCACCAAGCCCCCCTTAATTCCGCTCATAAACGCGTCGATAAGAGCATAGAAATGGATGGACATCATTTCCAGCACATGAAATAATAAGTATAATGTAAGAATAAACTATATCTACATAATAAATTAATTCAACTAATTTACGGGTTGAATACCCTGTATTAATAATTCAATAAATGATGAGCATATCTTCAAGAAATACTAATTATCAATTCATTATTATTAAGCCCACATGTACTACAATATTATGATAATCAATGATTTGATATTGCAAAGCGTAATGAAACTACAGTAGTGAGATACACCGATAACAGAAAGGTACAACAGATTACAAGCATTGAAAAGTAATAGTTGAAATATTTTTTCATCAGGAAACAGAAAAAACTTGTAACGCTGAATAACAATGAGTGATTAGTGTTATCTTTTAAAATTCGCTTCTATTACGAAACAGCTTTTCAAATGCAAATACGTTAATTACATAACAATGTGAACGACCTTTCTCCACCACAAACTGCTAACTCGGGCAAATGTGAATCAGCGGGCTATTGATGCTTGAAGGATTGTTTTCAATCTATTAATGTTTGAAATGAAATAAGTTAATTTATCAATAATAATAATAAGTCGAAAAAATATGAAATAGAATCAATATTATTATTTGCTATTCAAAGAAAAAAATTTATGGTTTCATCAGCCACCATGAATACATTATTTTATTCAATAATTAACAGAAAAGATACAAGTTTTCAATATGCGGATTCAAAATATACACACATACTATCTCCTTGGCCAATCTTCGAACAGCGTTTTGGTAAAAATTACTGAATTTCATCTAGTGAAATATTGATTTTTATAGAGAACCCTCATAACGTAATCAATAGTGGAAATGAATGAAGAGTTGTATCAACTAATTGCATTTTCTTACTGTTAAGACAGAGATGTTGTAGAATAATCGGATGCCAGTAGTCTATTATATTATTGCTCTCTCTGTCTGTCTGGACTGTCATTATAGCTGTTATCAGTAGGCTATATAATTATATTTGTTACTATTAATCCGTTATGTTTAGTATCTTTTTATTTTTGACTGATGCATGTGATATTGCTACCGTATATAGTATAAAGTGAAGCGCTAAACTAGTGAATGTGAAGACCTTGAAACTGCAAAAGATTCTCATTACATTGATAAATCTAAAATATATGTTATATGTGACAAAGCTTCATGTTTGATATAACAAGCTCTCGAGTAAACAAAAATTTATTCTATTCTATTCCAGTAATCCACCATTAGTGATTTCCATTACTTCAAGTTTAGTGGTTAGCTCCATTAGTTTCAAGACAATATAATTTCAATATTTATTACACAGCCACAGCTAACACGTGTGACCTATCTCCAAAATCATCAATTTGAAGTTTATAAATTGAAAAAAAAATTCTTTCTGAATAGTGAGTACAGGTAAATAAGAGATATCAAGACACCATTGAAAAATGTGTTAGTAGTGAAGCATTTCTTAAAATGCACATAAGATTCTTAGACGGTTTTTTGCTCTCATGGAAAATTGAATTTTTGACTAAAGCGGTGTCTCTTTTCAACCGAATATTGGCACTATACCCTACATTTAAAAAAATGAGATAAAATAATTTACAACACAATTTTATTACCTACACTATTCTATTTTTTTTTCTGAAAGTAATACTCAAATGAGCCTTGGGCTTGTGCATGGGTAATAGGATTGGAGATGAATTCAACTGATGATTTTTAGTCTGTGGGATCGACTGCTTGATGAGTCGTCCGAAACATATTATTCGTATTGTATATAGGCCTCCGTATATTTACAATAAAGAATGAAAATTATTTCAATTGAGAAATCCGAAGGTAGCAAGCATTCAAAAGGCATACCAGTGTCCTAATGTTGAGTCGGGCTTAGGCCAAAAACTCAAGTTCTGTCACTATTGAAATGCTCTTTGCTACTAAAATGGCATAGGCTATTTTTCAAAATTTATATTGATTACCTATAAACAGAATTATCATTTTCGTAATTTGGCATGGCAAGTATGTATGGAAAATTCATCTACTTACTTGCAAATGCTGCATATTTGATCTTCGTTAGCAGTAAGACTAGAATCGTTCTCCAGCGGACTTGAAGTGCCATTGAAGGTTTCGGCAAAAGTTTTCTCTTCACCAGACGAATCCATTTTGAAAAGTTAAGTTTTTCCTAAAGCTAAAAATATTGAGTGTATAATGTTAACGGTTAAATATTTCCTAACTATTCAATTGCGAGGATTTCGTCCAGAAAATAAACTTTTGTAAGGTTAGCAAATGAGTTATTCAGATAAATCACTCAGATTATCGCCAAATTGATCTGAAACAGAAAAGAAAACTTATTACAAATTTTAGTTTTTCTTATTCACTCATGGAAATTGAGGGGTTTTCATAATATTAAACACTCTTAACCTTGTGCGTCGAATTGCGAAATAAGAACTCTTGCTTCCGCACAGCAACCATGAAAAAACTGATTTTGATTTATTTAGGCCTACCTACAATAGATTGAAGTTGAATATTCTCTGAAAACTTGGAAATACTTTCAGAGTTGACACGAAATGAGTTTCGTGTGAAAATAATATAGGCTTCAAACATCAAGTGTAATTTAGTCGCGAAGTGGTTCAATTTTCATTAAAAGGTTAACTAACAATTCAATAAAATGAGTCATTCTCACCAACATATCATTTCATCATTTACTGTACAAGTAACACAGTCATTACTTGCTAGATTCATTTTAGTAAATACATTGAATTAGTTTTGAAACATTTTGATAACCACTGAAAATAGTGAATGGATTAAGATTGCCTTTCTGTCGTTAACTGACATTGTATGTGATTCAAGCATAAGCCGAGTAAACAGATTCAAGCTAACCTAACATACCAAATGCCATTTTCAGCGATTTTTTTATTGTTTCTACTAATAACAAAATGATTTTTAACTCGACTTGACTTATTTGATCAAAATGTAATAAAACATTCAAACATCACTCACTACATGCAGGCAAAAGTCAAGCCAATTAGCAAATCTAACTAATTTAGGCCGGTTACAGTTGGGCTAGGTTCGAAAATAACTCATCACTCAAATTTTCAAAACAAGCTACTAAATAAGCGGAAATGGACTGACAAATGAAATTATAATGTTCTAAAACACGGAAAGCCATATAAATTTATTACATCTATGATGATTTTGATGAAGCAGTAAATGATCACATCTTGGTAACCTAGCCTACAAGGTAAACTATTTATTGGTTAGTAGCTTCGAATCTTGTCGAAGCATGCTTAACTGGAGAAATAATAATTATTATTTTCTCAGGAGACTCAAATTCAACTTCTAATCATTTATACCGTTTAGAGAGCCCATTTCCCAATATTATTCTCAATCTAAAAAAATGAAAATTAGTAATGAGATATGAAAAATTGCATAGGCTAATCCTGTCAGAAACATACTCTTCGTCAAAATAATTACATGCACTGATCAATCTCATATAATACTTTACGTAATTTCAAACGTAAAATATTTTTATCCTACTTAAAATTAAGCTTTTGACATGAAATAGTGACCTTGGCGAATATCGAACAGTACTGAAAGCATCCTAAACGAAGTTGGATAGTAGTTGTGATGAATAAACGAATAACTTCAATTACGAGCGAATTGATCAACGGCTTTCTAGGAATATAAATTGTTAAAATTTACTACTTACAGCAATAGAACACACAAATAAATGTAAATAATTATTGAATAATGCAGAAAACTCACCAGTGCCATGATGAATATTGCAAATGGCGCGATCCTCCTGTAGGCCTGAAGGGATTCCGGATTGGGACCCCGTCTTCGATCGGCTGCGATTGGATATCAACAGAGCTTCTCTTGCAAATACAAAACAAAAATCACCGGAGAGGAAATAAACAATCAAATTATCCAAATTCATTCAAAAATATTTTTATTACAATAATAAGTCTTTAAAAATTCCGAGAATTGAATAAAAATACAATTTTGTGATAGTTCACATTAAAAAATAATTTATAATACTAACCTCTTTGTCGTTCCTTGCGCAACATATGACGTCATTCAAAGAGCCAATTTCAAAATGTAGGATGTTCTAATTACAAAATACCAATAACTTAATTATTATTTACCTAGTATTCAGCTATTGGAATAGTAAAAATTATATTTATATGTTCTTAAATAGAGTATAATACGCATTTCTACTTAATATTAAGGTGTTTGTCAATACAGTCATCTTATTTACTTGTTTTATTTATATAGCAGTAGAAAAGAGATTATTGATAAAGTATCAATAAAAAGATACAAATTTTTCATACCCACTAATTTAATAAAATATCGAGATACCGGTTTGGTTGTTATGCCATCATCAATCTCTGGTAAACTAAAAAAAAAACAAAGTGAAGAGCAGAAGAATATTATATATTATTATACGGTATATATTATTCAGCTGCTCTTTAGTTTTTCAGTTTACCAGTGGTTAATGGTGTAACAACCGAAACAGGTATATCGCTATTTCATCAAACTAGGACATCCCAGGTCGCATAAAACAGCGACTATTGAACTACATGAAATAGATTCCAATCGTCCTCCTCCTCCTCATCTTTCTTTTCAATCTTCTTCTCCTCCTTTTTCCTCTTATTCTCCTTCTCCTTTTTCTTCCCATTCCTATTCTTCTCCTCCTTCATTTTTCCTCTCCTTCTTCTTCTCCTCATTCTTATTCTTCTCCCTCATCTCTTTCTTCTTCATCTCCTTCTTCTTCTACTTCTCCTCCCCCTTTTCCATCTCCTTCTTCATCTTTTTCTCATTCTCTTTCTCACTCTCTAGCTTTCTCAAAATACGGAACAAAATCGGTTGAGAAACCACGGAGGAGTTCTTGTCACAAAAACATGTTCGCCTATTTTGTATAAAGATTTTTATAGTTATGACAACTTTTAGTCTTCTTATACAATATGGATAAAAATAAATACCGCAATATCACCTTCTCTACTAAGTTACACAAAAAGAAGAGAAAGTATTATTTTGGAAGATTTGGTGAGAATAAAAAAAATCAATTAGCATTAAACAAAGAGATCGAATGAACTTTATTCAACTGCAACATTTGGTTTGAAAAATTGCTATAGTTAAGTGTGACACAGATTGACTTTTAATATGTTTCACATATTTCGGAAGTCACCGGTTCCCTCCAACATTAGGATATTGGGGTTCTCCTTCTCAAAGTCAGTCGGTTCTCTTTCGCGTTCGTCCTGCCCCCACTCGCCGAGAGTTTTCATTACATCTGGTTGCTTTTTTCTCTCCTCTTCTTCCTTCTACTGAAAAAGAACAAAGAGAAAAGATCACTAGCAATTGCAATTCATAGAATGGAATCGGCCATACAAAAGTAATGAAACGCCACGAACAACGTGATAAATGAAATGTTTTCGCAATTGTTTGACTTATTTTGTGAAAAATGATTGACGAAGTTCAGCGGTCAGATGCACGAAAATCCAATTGAATTAAACGGTTTAATTCAATAATTTTAATTTAAACCACCGTAAATGACGTCAGTTTTGTTCACTGTTTCTCGTTGCATTGGTTCTGTTAGATAACGTCATTTTACAGCAGTTAAATTCAATTAGATTTTCATGCAAATGGCATCATTTATTTCATTTCCAGTCTCAAAAAACTCCATTCTAGCAAATCCTATTATGAATGACCCTACTACCATGAATAAAGCCCTAATAAAATACCATAATGACCCTATACTATCCTACTATGAATAAGTCCAGTACTACCTCCTGGACTTAACATTTATGTATTTTTATAATATAGTATTATTGTATAATGTAGATGAATTTGCTATAACTGTTGAGAGTAACAGGAAAGGTTTTTTGATAAATATATTAATTAATCTTAATATATTGTTTGTCTTGTAATCATTGTAATGATTTGTGAAAGCTGTATCTGTATTTATGAATTTATACATAGAATTGCATCTCTTCGCATATTTGTATTACTGTCATATTTTGGGGAAACAATCACACAATCTATATTCTACACACAATGATAATATTAATATTAAAATATAATATTGCTACAAGTACAGAATAAATTAAGTAAATATTAAAGTATGGTAAACATAAAATGTTGCCAATACCAATGAATACAGAATTAGTATTTGTAATTCATCAATTACAATTCTGTATTCATTGCTAATACTTTATGAGGTTGGTGAGTGAGAAAACTACTCTTTTAAAATTGAATTAATAAGACGCCTACAATGAAAATATTATAAATTATTAAACGCATAAAAACCATTCCATTATTGATTACAGAGGAAATAAGTTATATATACAGGATTAAGTTATTAATCTTTGTAAAAGAAGGAAAATTATACGGTAGAACAGACTAAATAATCACTCTCTGTATACGGAGATAAATGGAGACAGTCATAAACAAAATATTATTGCAAACCCAGTAGCAGCTTTCAAAAATACATTCAAACTTGCTGATTAGCTATTAAAAGCGAATGGGATGAAGAAAAATCTATAATTAAAAACAAATAATGAAACAGAAGTAATGCAGGTTCATGTTAGTTTACATTCTATAAGATCATTATGGTGAAGTACCAACCAAGATTTTCAACCTAAACACATTCATAGTCACTACTATGGATTGATTACTTTCTCAAAGATTCAATTTCTAGTTAGTCCAGACTGCTACGGGACAAAAATGTCCATTCTTTAATTCATCTATAACTTATAGACCTAAGACGGATTCCAGTCTTCATTGTAAGTCGAAACTTCACAAGGTAAATTACTTTCCCTTCGCTTTTGATTTTTTTGCATCCTGTCGTGTCTTTCATACTGAATGAGAGTAAAAAATGGAGACGTCTTTTATTGAAAACAAAATTTTTCATCAAGGAGCGTGATACACCGTTTAGCCGCAGACTTTATCGCCAAACTTGAGAGAGAAAACGTCATTAATGTGCTAATTTACTAACTGTGCAATTTCGTCCGATAAGTGATTTAATACTGAAGAGAAATGTTTCACCGATTTCTTAAATATCCATCCATCATGTATTATACTGGAAAACTATTGGCCGGTACGCTAAAGTGAATGAAAATTTCGATTACTCATCAGAATCAACATTGTTAATTGGAGGTTAAGGAAAACAGACCTTTGTGCAACTGGAAATGAGAGATACAGCATTTATTTTGCTAGGGATGATGCCCACATAAGCTCTAGGCTTATGCGTGTGGGTAATGGGAAGGATGATGATGAGAGATGAAAGGACCTACAGCTTAAGGTGGGTTCCTAATTATCATTGATTGATAATCAATTGTTTTGTGAGGGCGATGCCCACATGAGCTCTAGGCTTGTGCGTGGATAATGGGAGGGTGATGATGAGAGATCGTCTCCTCCAAAAGACGGGAGTGGCCGTTTGTGGTAAAAATCTATTGTAGTCAACAAGGATTGAACCGGGAACCTTTGAATTATTCGATCAGCGATAAGCCACCTCGACTAACTGGCCACTCCATTGAATTCAGTTGTGATAGCTAGAAGTTAAGCTTCTTAAGGGTCGATTACATGTGGCGAGTTAACTAGCTACTATCCAAAGTTTTGGGGAGGCTACCGTAGCATCGACAAACGTTAGCGTCGACACGACGTAGCATCGACAAACGTCGAAGTATTAAACATACGTTTAACGTTGAAAACATTCAAGGGAAGTTATGGCTTACACGGTTGTAAATCCAGTAAAAAGTTATGGATTAATTTCAATAAAAACGTTTTGTAAGTTGCAACATAAATTATTTCCAACGCATCACCCGAGGATTATTGTTAGATAACAAAATCAGCCAAAAACACGCAAAACTGAGAAAGGTTTCATTGAATATTTACTCTAGTTCCAGTCATTGCACTGTGGTGGGATTTTCATTGATTGGTAGTTCTGTTTTTTCACAAGCTGGGCTAATTTTGTCGACTTGTTTTACATCATTACATGTGTCGTTGTTACAACCCTCCTGTGGCTTGTTACTTTCTGTTATATTGTCTCCTTCCAGTTTTTCATCTTCCGTCTTACTCTCTTCTTTCGCACTGTCAATCTCTCCTTCTTCCTTCACAATCTGTTTTCTCTTCTCTTCCAGCATCTTCGCTCTCTCCTCAATGAACTTCTTCTTCAACTTTAAATTCTTCTGGTATTCATCTTCGCTTTCTTCTTCCTCCTCATCGTTCGTGGACATTTTTTCAAGATTGACAGTTTTCTGTTGATCATCCCACCAGCCGAATCTCCACTCCTTCCGTCTATTTTTAGCCTGATCGACAAATTTCAAAATATCAACTATATTGAAGACAGACAGTCTTTGATTTCATTCATTTATAGATTTCATCATGTGTATGAGAACACTAATAATAATAAAACTCAGATATCCTACTGGGGCCTATTGCATGAGAAAATACCAAATAGTAATACTAGTTGTTGTCGAAGTTTTTATTTTATTTTAAGTGGTGTGAAGTGTGAATGAAGATAACGCGCACTTTTTACATATCTTTTATTTTTACAATCCTTTTAGTAACACAACTTTTACTATTCAACAACGCCATATTTCAATGTTCTCATGACAACGTTCATCTTCAAACTAAACAGTTAATAAGAATTTCTTATTCCATCAAATCATATGTTCTACATAATTATTTTACACTTGCAGTGCCATCACAATAAAATTAATTACACATTGAAAATTATTCTCAACAGTTGTCAGATGGCAAGTTACCATAGTGACAACTAGTATTATTAGCTTGTATTTTCTCATGCAATAGGCCCCTGGTTGTACTATAGAATATATTGAATCATATTGAATATATAGAATCATCTATATTAATAAAAGAGAGTTGGTGTCTGTACGCTCGCTTATAACTCGAGAACGGCTGAACCGATTTAGATGATTTTGGATTCGTTTGAATTTTTAAAGCACTGGTTAACATAATATGTATTAAAATATAAGAAAATCTCTTTATAATTAATAAATAATTAGTAAAAAATGACCTAACCTATCAAACACGACATCCATTTTGATTCAGTCCGAACAATAATGCTCCAATGAAATCGATGTGTAGTTGAAGATACTACAATATAGGTGCTTCAGAAGATGATCACGGCGGTCTGTTGGTCAGCGACTCTGCCTTCCACGCAGAATTCTCAGGTTCGAATCCCAGGCGGGGGTGATTTTTTTGACAACTTTCAGCATTGATTAATATTTATCCACTTAAAATTAGTATATTGCAGAATTCTTTAATTTCCATCAATAAAAAGTGGATATGATATTTTACTTCATGACTTTTTTTCCGTGGGGTGATATGAAGGGGACATTTCAGAGGGCGATACGAAGTTCGCCGGGACAGCTAGTATTGTATAAAAATAAGGCTATCATCTCAATGAGCGATGATAATTCACTGCTGTTTTACTGTTTATGTATCAATAGAGCTTCAAAATACACTAGAAAATTCAGACTTTGATTTCATTCATTTATTCAATTGGACTTTTATTAAAAAGTAACAAACACAGCAATTTTATTGATTTTACTTCATAAAAAATATGTAGGTATAGTACCGGTACCATTAAGTAGAACAATAGGGTCTCGCTTATCCGTCATAAAATTATCCTATTTAAAATTCTACATCTATTTCTGCATATTGAAAAGTATATAGGCCTAAGTTAGTGTATTAGTTACGTATATAAGTATAGCCTACTTATGTGGGCTCTTCCACATCAAAATAAAATCAATAATTGATTTTCCATTTATTATTTATTCATTCATTTTATTTATCAATTTTGCTAGGCTACAGCCTATTGCAACAAAAATATTAAAAGTTACGTAACACATTACAATTACAATAAATTAGAATAACACAAATAATTTGATTAATAAATCAAATTGAAAAAGAAAATAAGAAAACATACACACAAAGACAGTAATTGTTGAAATGTACATTTATTAAATAAAAGTATAAAAAAGTATATTAAATTACAAAAACCTTTCGTTTAACGACAGTAAATGTAATAAAAATACATGCCCAGCTTTAATAAATACAGTGGAAAATTCTAATAAACATAATGAAAAAAGAAAGCTAGCTTCAACTGTTTCTTTAAACCCAATAAATAAGAAGAACGAATAATTCTCCATAACATAGATGGTATAAATTCAAGAGTTTGCAATAGAGTAATTCATGCCAATTAGCAAACCTGAAAAGAAGATAAGCTGATTGAAAAGACGTCATTATTAATGATTAACTAGATTAATTTCAATTAATAAACAATTATTTTAGGCCTAATTGAATAATTATTTTGGGTGTTTGTTATGTAAAAGAATTGTTTCTTTTTCAACAATTAAGAAGGGCATATGAGTTGCAATTCATCTCTATGAATATGGCATGGATGGTCCTGCTGAAGATGATTGAAAAAAAATACATTATTACCAAGCTTCAGTCGTAAAAATGAGTTAACTTCAAAGAAAAGTTGGTAACTTGCAAGTAGCAAGATTTAGGATAAAATATTCTCAGAATGAGTTTAGGATAAAATAGATCAAGTTAGATTAGAATGGACAGATTAGAATAAAAGTTAATTCAAGAGTGAATATTAAGATTCAAATGATAAGACTAAGAAGGGTAGGTAGGAAGGGTAGGAAAGGGTGGGAAGGGTAAGAAGGGCAGAGGCTTAAAACTCTCCCCTAAAACCTCGATTTAGAAGAGAGAATTAATAACAAGCGGAGCACACAGTAAGGCTAGGCGTACACCGGTTAGTC
Organism: Laodelphax striatellus; assembly: GCA_017141395.1. Taxonomy (NCBI): domain Eukaryota; kingdom Metazoa; phylum Arthropoda; class Insecta; order Hemiptera; family Delphacidae; genus Laodelphax; species Laodelphax striatellus. Next base: position 5,781,653 of record CM029541.1, on the reverse strand, counting down.
AAGACAAGACAAGACGAGATTAGTCACGTTTAGTCACAGTACTTCACATAGTTGCTTATGAAGCAACACACACCGACTAGTCATTGCATCGGTGCGTGCTGCTTCATAACCAGCTATGTAAATTATTGTGACTAATTTCGTTCTGTCTTGTCTTGACTAACCGGTGTACGCCTAGCCTAACAAGTACAGGAAAGACTAGGCCCTATCTCATGAAACTTGGAAGCCATATAAATACAGGAATCACCGATATAATAATTCATATTACAGGTAAGTAGAGACAATAAATATTAATTATATTCCTGTAATTATATCGGTGATTTATTTGCTGATTCAGTCAAGTGGATGTGAAACTGGCAACCAGCTGGTAGGCCTAAGCCCATATAGGGCTGTTGAGCCATTGACAAACAAAACAAATTATATCGGTACAAGTTTTATGAAACAGGTCCCAGGTGTTGTCAAAAAATTAACTAATATTAGATCGATCTATGTTTATTATGGAACTTGTAAGAATAGGATGTACATTAAAATAATGAAGAATGAGTAGTTCAAACAAAAATTTGTAACCAATCAAAAGTTTCCGCTTACCTCTTTATCACGCTGAGCGAATTTTTCGAACATATTAGCGTAGATTTTCTTCTCTTTAGCTTTTTGTTCCTTCAGTTTCTGGGCGCAAACATTGATCTGAGCAGCCGCTGCTTTGTTGTTCGGATCGATTTTTAGCGTCTCTTCGAAATCTAGACGCGCTTTTTCCGGCTCACCCAGGCCCAGGTATGCCTGAAATCGTTTACAAAGTTGATCAAACGTCACACAAATCTTTGAAAGGTTCAAGGTAATGTAAATGATTTATTTATTAAATAATTTACATTACCTTTAATTTACCTTTACTTTATTACCTTACTTTATTGGTTTGAATCTTATGATGTTATATATCACATTATTATAATAAGAACGTTTTTCTTTTCTTTTTTTTTACTTAAGCTATATTTTATCTTTCTATCTAATTACTTTTTCTGATGTAATTGATTAGTTGGTCTTATATTATCATGGTTTTATTTTCTAATCACTACAAAATTTAATATCTTTGAGATTTTCTTTATCATATTATTGTATTAAAAACTTTTTTACTTTAGCTATATTTTAGCTTTTTATCGTAAGTATTTTTCTGATGTAACTTATTATTTGGTCTTATTCTTGTTTGTGTTAATTTCTTTTGTGTTATGAGGGATATAATAGGATTTAATTTCTGGTGCCCTCAACTATGTATTTTTTCAAATAAAATAAAATAAATTATTAATTATTTAATGTCAAAGTTACAGAGACTATATAATCACAGTGTGGTCATCCCATTTTATGTCACAATTTTGGTTAGCTCGCACAAATCTACCATACTTTTGCCACAGTCTAATAAATGCTAATGTATTTATTAGACTGTGCTTTTGTCAATTTCCATACGATTTACATTGAAATGTTACACAAATCATTTATGTTATGTTGAGTGATTCACTTCTTACCTACAATTTGCCTTCTTCAGTGTTAGGCTAGGCGTACACCGGTTAATCAAGACAAGACGAGATTAGTCACGTTTAGTCACAGTACTTCATATAGTTGCTTATGAAGCAACACACACCGATTAGTCATTGCATCGGTGTGTGCTGCTTCATAAGCAGCTATGTGAATTACTGTGACTAAACGTGACTAATCTCATCTTGTCTTGACTAACCGGTGTACGCCTAGCCTAATGTATTTATTAGACTGTGCTTTTGTCAATTTCCATACGATTTGCATTGAAATGAAACACAAATCATATGTTATGTTGAGTGATTCACTTCTTACCTACAATTTGCCTTTTCCAGTGTTAGATTTCATCATTTCAAGCTTTTAACACAATACCAAGAGTGAGAGACAATTTTTAATGTTAAGAAACCGTAATAATAGTTGAGAAAGCAATGAGGAACGAAATTTTTACCTGTCCTCGCCTGAAATAAGCTTTCTCATTCGCCTCCAACTTCAGTTTGATGGCTTTATCGCATTCGTCCTTTGCTTTCAGATGCTCTCCAACCTTGAGGTAGCACAGGGATGAATTCAGGTGGATGGCTTCTAAAAGCTTCTTCAATTTCTGGGCGTTGCTCACTGTACTAGGTTCTACATCTTTGACTTCTTCTTCTGCAAAAAACAATTATAATATGTTTATTTGTAGAAATCTGGTTGATGTTGTGGAACTTCATAATGAAATAAAACACTAGAGGGTATTGTCAATTCCACTGTTTCAAGTGCTCAAAACAATAAAACAGTGGAATTGACAATACCCTCTAGTGTTTTATAATATGTTTGTTAAATAAAATGACAAACCGTTTTCAATTAGCAATAATAGCACCTTAGTAAAACTTCATTAATTACGCTAATGCCACTGCGCAAAGAATTTTATCAATGTGTACTTTAACAGTGCCTAAAATTCAGCTTAATGATGTCCTTTAAATAACAAAAGTAGATTCAATAACAAAGTAGTATTTTCATCAAACCTTTCAAAGTACAACGAATAATACAGCCAGCCACAAGCACGAAAATACAATTGTTGAATTTATAGTTGAATTGTTGACGTTGAATTTAAATTACTTCATTTGCGTATTCCAAAAATAGATGTTGAAAATATTAATTTACTACTGATATATTTACGATTAATTTCAAAATAGTGACACCTCAACAACGAAAAACCTTTAAATCAGCTAGCTTTCAAATCAATGACACATAATTGAACTATTACTCAGTCTTTCGTGCTTAGTTGATGTCTTCAAATGAAAGGTTTTCATTTCATAACAATTGCGATAACAATAAATAGGCTAACCCACAAAGAATTTTCTAGTGAAAATCTGGTGCTTTTTCAATTTGAGGGGATAGAGCAAAGGTAAATAGAACTTTTCAGAAACCTCTTCTTCTCGAAAGATATTCTCATGTAAAGACAAGTAACTGCAAGAGAAAATGAATGAATACCTAAGAAAATAAAAAATCACAATTTGTAAAGCAAACTAATTCGATAAATATTGACATGTTGAAAAACTAACCTTCTTCTGGTGAATCAATGTATTCGACAGCTTTACGAAACATTTTCAGAGCTATTTGATACCGTCCGTCCTTGAAATATTTGGTTCCTTTCGATTTCAAAGTCTCAGCATATTCAATTCGTTGGTCTTTGTTCATTTCGTAATGCTCCAATACCTGAAATACAAAACAATCATGAAATTACTTCTAAAATAAAAAAGTCGTCTGATTATTGTAATTTAAAACTGAAAACACTATTAGTATAACTCACAATTAGTATATAACTCACGAGCTATAATACTTCAGTTCGTACCGATTAATTTTTTTACAAAAGAATAATTTTCTAGACCGACTCACCTTTTCGAAAGACTGCAACTCCACCACACAGGTAACTTTCGAATCTGGTGGAATTCCAAGCTCGGGTAACCCGGCTGAGCCCCACGCATACTTGGGGGACAGTTCCAGTTTCGACTTTTCTTTCAGTTTGAATTTTTCCAAAGCCCGCTCTACACCCGAGGGAACATTGGAGATGACACCCTCACCCAAAGCGAAATTCAACGTTCTGTCATCCACTACTTTACCGTTGCACTCGCAAGTTATGTGAACTGAAAATTGAGAATTGTTTTCGATTAAAAGTACGAAAGTATTGAAAAATAACATTTCGCCACAAGATCTAGGTACAATATCACAACAAGAAACCATAAAAACTCAACTCATGAAGTAAGGAAATTTACATTTACTTTTCATCATACCCAATAGAACTCAATACGTACGGAAAATTTCTAGATACACCTAGGCCTAGTTATTGCTAGCCAACTTTACTCAAGCAATTGCTTGAAAACTCCTTAGTCTTAGCAATTGCTAGACTTTATTCAATTGACCCAATATCATTTCGCAAACAACAATAGGTTCATCTCTGTGACTTCACCTTGGGTCTGTTGCATTTCTGGTTCATTTTGCATAGACACCTTGATTGAAAATGACTTATAATTTTCAAGGAAGTGTATGAGAGTTCATCCTCTATAAAATATCAACCTGGCTTCATTTTAGTAGATGAATATTTATATAGCAGGATCATTTTAACTTGTCAGAAAACATATGTTTCGACGAGCAATATCACAATACTTAACCTACAAATGCTGAATCTCGCAGATTATTGAAAAGGTCTTTTAAAAAGTTATTCTTTGAAAGGTCTTCTTTAAAAAGGTCTTCGAGGTCTTTAAGACTTTTAAGCCTTTTGATTATTGTGTCAAAATCACTGTTTACTTATTACCGAAACAGCTGTTTTCTGACAAGTTAAAATGATCCTGCTATACACTTTCAACATTGGAAAAAGCTGTAATGAGGAATTCATTACCAGTCCAAGTGCCTTAGAAAAATTCACCTGTCCAGATACCAGTCTGTATGCCTTATACACAATGCAATTAAACCCTGAACCGGAACAGCCCAACCGGAAACTTCTCTGCCCGAGTTGAAATTAACAATACAGTTGTGTTAAGTATGGCGTATAGGTTGCAGATATTAACAATACAATTTATCAAAACAGCAAGCTACTAAATCAATAAAAATACAATATACGCCTAAACAGTTTTTAGGCTGCGGCCACACGAGCATTTTCTTCACGGGCGAACGCAGTCTGAAAAACCGCAAGAAAAATGAGCAGCAATGGAATTCAATGGGCTATAGTCCGATTCACGTCAAGAAGTCAGCATTGTTTATATGAGGAGCATTGATGCCAAGTTTCATTGAGAGAGAAAGAGAAAACTGCACCAAACGTGTTTATTGGGACTGTGTGCGACAACAATGCACAGTGCGGCAACTATGCACAGTGCGAATAGGATAGAGACATCAGCAACTGCCTTGTGCTGAACAAGGATAGCAAACTCTAATCTAAGCAATGCTGACTTCTTGACGTGAATCGCACTATACTACCAAAATGCTCCTGTGACATACCCCATTACATTCAAATGTTGCCCATTTTTCTCTCGTTTTTTAGGCCGCGTTCGCGCGTGAAACCCCGCTCGTCTGGCAGTAGCCTTAGAGGTATACTTTTCTACTAGAATCTGTCTGACTTATTCAGAACAAGAAAATTATATCTAATCTAATTGAAACGCATTATTGTGTTGCATGAAGATTAACTCAAAATGTAAATACAGTAGGCTACTGTACAAAACTGTTATTAACTTCTCACTTTTGTTAGTGAGTTGGTGAAATTTTCTTATTTATAATAAGTAACATTACTGAATGTGGCCGTCATTGCTCACTATTCGCTATCTATGCTGAGATAAATCCTTTATATAATTAAAATATTTTCTGATCAAATCTTGTTTGAACCGCAAGGTTAAACTGGTAAATATAATTATTAGAAAACAAAGACAACTTGCTTTTGACGTCAGCTCCTTGATTAGGAGAGGAGAATCCTTGACCAGGCGTGATAATAGTTCTTAGAATTCCACCATCTTTTTTCGAACTCAGATCTTCAACTTCCCAATCCAACATTTCAATCTGAAACATAAAAGAGCCGTGTGAAAACCTTGAATACAGTATCTGTCATTTCATCTCAGATCTTCTACATTAACTCAATGTTTTCTAAAAATGTAATACAAGGAGAGAAAAAACAATCTTCAGTACCTAATGATGGCAATTAATAGATGAGAAATATCTGCAATGAATTGTGTTGAGTCGTGTAAGTCCCATAATAAAATAAACTAATAAGCATAGCTATTGAATTTTACTGCTTTCAACAAAGGTTGAACATTCACTACTGAGAAAGGCATTCAATGCACAGCCTACAGCTTAACAGAATGATTTTTATATCGTAATCGTACTGATGTAAGATAGTCCAATATCAAAGTAAATATAAATACAATCTGTATTAAATCAAGAATAAAAATATAAGTAACAATATGAAAAATGTGTTGTTATTGATGTTGTTGATTCATCTTCACTGATACATCAAGTTGAGGAAATAACACATCTTCTTCTTCTTCTTACTCTGCAAGATCTTGGGCGATACAATTTTTCCATCTCTTCCCCTTTTCCTAGTGCCTTCAACATCTAAGTGGGCGATCCTTTTTCCCACATAATCGTCCTCCCTTCTCTCCACATGTCCGTACCATTGCAGTCTTTTTTCCTGTATTTTCTTTGATATTTCTGTAACCTTCATTCTGTTCCTTATTATTTCATTTCGAATTCTATCCCTTCTAGTTACGCCGCAACTCCACCTCAGCATCTTCAACAATAACACTTCTAAGTGAAAAAGTCTTTTGTGGCAACAAAGTAAGATTATACAGAATTTTTTTCATAGCCTTAATATTTCAGCTGTTCTGCTTGAAAATATACTATACCAGCACGTAACAGTTGTCGCGGAAAAGAACGTGAGTAATCTTTCACTTTTAAGTGTACATTTCACTTTTAAGTGTATATGCTAAGAGCTCATGTGGGCATCACCACAGCAGAAAAAAATACATTCACTTTAATATGAAAAAATATTAAGTCCAGAGTAAAACCATGGAAAATTAAAACAGAATAAGGATGGAAGTCAACTAATGATGGTTGAGAGGGATTTCTTGATACAGAAACTCTAAAGTTACCTCAAAAATAAGAGTGGCATCTGGAGGTATGGTAGGCGGACTGCCACTTTTGCCATAAGCATATTCGGATTTGCATGTTAAGACACAGATTTCTCCTTTTTTCATTGTTGCCACACCAATGTCCCATGCTTTGATGACGGATCCTGCAATTTAAAACAAAATTTGAAAAGAATCTTAATTTATTAGGTAGAAATTTAACGACACATTCTAAATTAATATTCAGGGGTGTTAATGTCCTCAAGCGCACTTCACTATTATAAAGGCTGGTCTAATAATGTCTAGTAAAATTGTAAATCACCAAAAACTGTCCAATTTCCACTTTATTTGATGTTGATTATGATGCCTGTTTAATGATTCGTGCATGTGGAATGTGGTAAGCAATGCTAAATTTTGAATCATTCAAAATTATGGAATTTAGTTTAAATTAGGGATTGAAACAGTTTTGTACGAATGCCTGTTGTTTCTTCCCAACAATTAATGAAATAAATAGGTAAATAAAAGAATGTTCATGGACGGAGCAAAAATGGTAGGGCCATTCTTAAGTATTATAATTTTTTGACTGACCGCAAAATAAGTTGATGAGATAAAAGATGATATGCCAGGAATGTCAGGAGGAATGGGAATCGTTGTTAACAATGATGGATCTTCTCCTTCTTCTTCTCTTCAATCTTCTTCTCTCTCTCCTTCTTCTTCTTCTCCCCTTCTTCTTCTTCCTCTTTTCTTCTAATTCTTCTTCTTCTCTTCTTCTTTCTCCTTCTTCTTCTTACCTTCTTCTTTTTCTCTTTATTCTCCTTCTTCTTCTATTTCTTCTTCACCCTCTTCTCCTCCTTCTTCTTTCTCCTTCTCACTTATCCTTCTTCTCCTTCAATCTTTTTCTCCTCCCTTTTCAATCTTCTACTTCTTCTTCTCCTCCCTTTTCTCCTTCTTCTTCTTCTCCTCCCACTTTTCTCCTTCTTCTTCTTCTCCCACATTTCTCCTTGTTGTTCTTCTTCTCCTCCTTCACCAAACCAGCAAAAGCTAATTAAATCTGCTGGCTCTTCTAACTGCGGCTCGCCAAATAACGTAATACAATGTAAAACAAATACGCAATGTATAATGTATTCAAATTTACAATGTATTACTTTCATCAAGTCAGGTGATACCAAGTACTTTTCATTTTATCTTACCATTTTCAACTTATATATTATTTCCTTTAGATTTTACTATTCATTAATTTTCCGTTCAAGATTCCTCATACCGATTACAAACCACAAACCAAGGACGAAAATAAAAATCGTGTGGTTTGTAGATAATTAGAGCAGCATTCATATGTTGATAATGAAGTCTTATCTCTAATGAAGTATTTTAGTGCGGTTTTTATGACACAATGTAAAACAAATAATTATCCTATCTATTTTTAGATTCTAAAATAATCTTATGAAATAGAAGTTTATCAAATTGAGTTCTCTTATAGCACAAAATCATTGACAGACCTAAATGATCCTTGATTATCTATAAATTGAAATACATCAATATAAGGGAAGAAACAACAAGCCATCTCATTCACTTAAATACAATTTTAAACGACACAGCAGTCAAATCACAAAACCAAGAATAGTTTAGAAATAAAATATTACAATAATATAGCCTTTACTTAGCATACAGTCATTAATTTACATTTTCATCAATGAAATCAGTATAATTTAGGTGATAGGCGTACATATTAACGAGCAAAAATTAAAGTTTTTAGCGGAATGGATGAGTTAACCAACGGCATCCCTGCCAATTTCAAGCAACCAAAGAATGAAGTATCTCTTATAGGCGTAAAGGCGCAAGCATTTATAGCATGCTATACAGCACACAAAATCGACTAATGGTGGACATAGGGTATGTGATCATTGGCTCTATTCAGAAAGATGGTTTAAAACCAGCGACCACATAATACAAATAGACGGAGCACTCAGGCTCAGTATTGAAGCCAATAACAGAAATTTCACCTTGTTTAATAGGTTTTAAATAGAAAAACATCACTTACCCTTGCCAAGTACGAAAGAGAAAGGTTCATCCCGTTTTCTGCTTGAATCAAACCTGGTCCCATCAGTCAAAGATCCCACGTAATGAACTTTCACGTTGCATCCACTCTGAGGCGTATACTCGCCAACACCTTCCTTGATGATTTCTTTCAGAATTCCACCATCTTGATTAGGAGTAATGTCGAAAGCATTTGGTCCTTGTTTATAAGGCTCCTGTTTGTCTTCCTCCATTGTTCAAATCTGTCCTAGAGATAACAAATTAAAAATTCATTAACTTTTTACTCAAACTTATTCTTTTAATATGGGTGATATCTTTAACCAGTAAATTTTGGATACATTATTTATTCTTCTATTAAATTATGTGCGGACTTCATGAAATGTTCAAGACAGTCCGCACATAATTCGTCAAGGTTTAGTCAAGTGATCAAGTCTTTTATGTCAAGCAAGACTTGCTTTCACAAAATATAATATCAAGCAAGGGTAATTTACTTGAAACTCTTGGCTCCAAGGTATGCCAAGGTTTTCCTTATAAATAAACTCATTTTCTTTTACAAGTTGATTCAAAGATAAGGTATTGAAACAAAGAAGGTACAACTGCAAACGTACTGGACACCGACCGGCACCTTCCGCATAAGGTTAGGTACCGTATGAAATTCAACTTTTCAAAATCAAATACTTTACTTGATAGATTAAAACTGAAATAGAAAGTAAAGTTTGTTATCTTCATGGAATATCCAATTCACTCTAACACGATAAAATACAAATGCGTTGAGAGTGCATGGTGTTCGATCTTATTAAATTTAACGAGACTTGAGGTCAATAGATCAAAGAAAAACTGGCATTTATGATCAACTGAAACTTACCTTAGATTTTAAACAGTAAATAATGAAGAATTGAGAAAGAAAATAACTTATTTGCCCGCGAATATTAAAAAAACAAGGAGAAACTCAGCCCACCAAGGTAAATTGAGTGGTTACTTGTGTACTCAAGCAGACCAGAACAACGAATAACAGAAACTGGCGAAACAGCACATGTTTACGAAATGGAGTACTTCAATCTAAAATATTCTAGAATGTTCTTTGGTTTTTAAAAATAGAATTATCAATAAATAAGATTTCCAATGTTTCATCAAGATTATTAATTGATTCATTCATCATTATGTATATTATTATCCCACTCTTTCATTTCTCTGTCTTTCAAAATAATTGTCAGTGGAGAAAAATCGATCCTTACCTTCATAAACTAAAATATAAGATGATTGCAAATGCAAAATTATAAATCATTATCAAATTTTGAATGAAAAGTAATATTCCATTCTTCAGATTATTATTCGTAAACACAACTTTTAAGTTGGCGAACTTGTTCTCCATTTCTCATTCAAAGATAGATCAAACAAACCAAGTTTTTTTAGTTGCCAAGTTAGTACGAGTCTTGTATGTGAGTGTTGGTTTCGCAGTTTAAAAACTATGGTGTGTTCTAACCTTTATCTATTTTTCATTACTTTTGTATGGTATTAATTTTTGTATTTGTCTTAATCTTGGTTTGTAGTCTTTCTTCAATGGTTTTGTCATGTTGAAATAAGATAACTAGAGTAGATTATACATCTTGATTTGTTTTGACAGTTTACAGCTTATCTGGTCTATGGAAATCAAGATAAGTTGGATAAACTTATTAATATAATTGATAATCATAGGCGAATCTGGCTAATTGTAAATTTTAGCGTATTATTTTGTCTGCTTAGAGACTTCATAAATCAAATGATGGTGTTCTTGAAGCTATTGTAACTCAATCTCATGCTCTGCTGAACATTGCATGTCACAGCTTGTAAACTTTTAATGACACGATTTCTTTTTCTATAACACTCTTCACACAACATGACAACAAGTGAATATTATTCTATTAAAAAGTGTATATTATGTCTTTTGACCTTGGCGTGTATTACTCCAGAAACAATTTTCTTACTTGGACATCCTTCATGGCATTTTAAAAATTTATTAGTACAGTATAAATTTTTACCTGAACCAGTTAGAACTGGGAGAAAGATGAACCGACATTACTAGTGAGTATATAACTGTACCTTATATATCGGTACATGAGGTACAACAAAGGTAGGCTAAGTAGAAAAAATAAAATTAAAAAAAAAGCTTGATATTACTAAGCCATTCAAGTCAAATTCATCAGCCTAGCTATGATGAGGGGCTGGATAAATTTTTGAGATCTTGAATGATAAGTTATTAATTGCTTGTACTCTGCTGATTAAATTTTATAATTGAATTTAAATACAATTCATGAATCCGTTTCTAGTATAGGTATATTATTATGCATTTTTCCGATAGAACAAAAAATTATTGTACTTTCAGATGAAGAGTCAATTGGAAGCGATGTTTCCGATTAGCTTGAACTCCAGCTCCTACCGGTCGTGTATCAAGATTGCTGGGATTCCCATTCTTCCACCTTTGGTAAGTAATTTTCAATTCATTTTCAAAACAGAAACAAATTTTTCACTGCCAATATAAGTTGACTTGTGTGCGGAGTGGAGTGGACTCCTTGGAGTGGAGTACAGAAACTATCTTAGAGCAAAGCACATCTATAGAATGGAGTTGGAGAAAGCAAAAAAGGAATATAATGCTAAGTTTATAAGGGAGTCCCACAACTCAGTCAAAGCAGCATGGAACCTCATCAATGACTCATACAAATCACATCCTGTGATGAAGTGCAAGCAGAGCCCGGATCAGGTTAATAATGCTTTTTTAAGTGCAGTAGCTGAAATAGTCAGTGGGATTCCAGCATCTGGCTTTGATCCTGTCTTGCCATTGCCTGTGTCTCCACATACGTTTGACTCCTTCAGGCCTCTGAGCATGGATGATCTAAGAAACATTGTGAGGAAGTTCAGGGTCACTTACAGCCAGGATGTCTATGGCATCTCAGTGTATGTGTTAAAGAGTGTTTTGGATGCAATAGCAGGACCATTGTTGCAGTTAGTCAACTCCTGCCTTCTAGATGGAATTTTCCCTGATTGTCTTAAAATCTCAAAGACAGTACCAGTTTTCAAGAAAGGGGATCCGGAGGTATTAGGAAGCTACAGACCTAATACAGACGGTTTTTGGGCGGTTACCAGCGGAACCATGTGTGGGAGAGAGACAAGATTATGCCAGCTGCTTTTTTGTCTCACTCCCAAACTGCAACCACCCAAAAACCTCTCGTGTGAATCGGCTTTTCTAACCTTGAATTGTTCCTCTTTAATCTTTATCGAACCACTAATTGCTATTTGTTCAATGTAATTTATCAATTTAATATCTATTTTCAAAGCAAAATGTTGAGTCACTTGCAAGAATATTTCTTACAGTCAGATTCCCATTCCGAGTTTTAATAAAAATGTTCTGTTTTCTAGATCGATGATCAGAAAAGAAGAGACTTGATGGAAATGAAAAAGAAAGCAGTCCTGGTTGAGAATCGTGTTAGAGAACGACTTAAGAGCAGAGAACAATCGACTTTATCAAGAAAGGATTCTGGTATTTTCACTGACACCACTTGTTCTCCAAAAGACACCATTCCGCGACTTGCTTCTGATCAGGATTTAGTCAGTAAAGCTGCAACACCAGTTCCTGAGCAGGATTTAGCCAGTAAAACTTCAACACCAGTTCCTGAGCAGGATTTAGCCAGTAAAACTTCAACACCAGTTCCTGAGCAGGATTTAGCCAGTAAAACTTCAACACCAGCTCCTGAGCAGGATTTAGCCAGTAAAAACCTGACACTTTCAGCTGAGAAAGAGAACTTTGTTCCGCCGAAACTAGTGCGTCAAAAATCGTACACCCTAGATTCTCCCAGTCCCCAGCTGGTGGCCTACATGGAGAAGCAGAGAGAGAAAGAGCGCAAACCAGGCTCTCTGAAGCGCACTCACACGTGGGCGGTTTCAGATTTGGATAGAAAACCGGCGTCCACCGACTTCAAACCGTTCTCCACCTCTTCCAACGGCCGACGCTCGCGTAAAAATTGGAACCTGGAGGAGGCGAGAACGCGTTGGAAAGCTGAGAAGAAGATCAAAATCGTGATAAACAAAATACCCAAACCGAGAAAACTGGAAAAAACCGTATCAATCTCACATAGTTGTCCCACGAGCCCGTTAGAAATCAAAAACGAAAACTGTTTCACCCCTGTAGCTAATATTAGACGAAATAGTGTTACCAAATCGAACATTTTGAAACCGAACGTTCTCCGTACAAGCACACCGGGTAGATTTGATAAGGTTTCGTCTTCTCGTTGTGAGTTTTCACTTTCAAAACAACCCGTTACACCGTCGTCTAGTGTGAAAACCCTTCAAAACAGTGACAGTATCACCACAATTGACAGTGTGTGTTGTAGACTAGAATCGAACACAATTCCAATCACACCTGAGCGAGATAACGACTGCCGTCAAGACTTTGAATCATCGCAGGAACTTTTTGAACAAAACCCGACCACCTTTGACGATTCCCTGTCTGTGTGTAGTAGTGTTAGTTTGAACAAGTATATGCAAAACGACGCTGTGAAAAAGGCGCACAATTTGTACTCGGATTTGAAACAGGTACATCAGCAACAGTTTGAGGAGTTGTTGAGAAGACACGAACTTGAGAAACAGGTGTTGTTTTCGAGATTGTCGAATATTTTCATGAATCCTGATCAGTTGTCGTTTTCGTCGCAAAGTTCTGCTCATCAGATGAGTCTGACCTTGCCGCCCAGTCGACTGTCGGAGACCTCTTTCGAACTGACCGACCGAACCGTCGAGGCTCCCGTCAAATCGATAAGACGTCATCTGTTCCCGAGTTTGAAGTGTCCTATCGACTTCACCGACAGAGAGAAGGTAGGACAGTGATCTTCTTTCACAAATAACTTGATAATCTTATGGAGTAATAGAATATTAATTTACTCATTCACTTAAGCCTGGTTTTCATTAGTAGAGTTAGTGGTCGAGTAACTAGCATACTACTCTACTCTACTTACTTGGTCGAGTAGCTGTTTTCACTACAATTGAGAATAGTAGGTAAAGTGTGTTGTCTAGTGAACAGATCTAACCTTGAAATGACTACTCTACTAGCAGACTCTACTCTACTAGCTCGAGACTGTTTTCATTAGAATAGTGGTGGTAGAGTAGAGTGAGAAGCGGTGGTGGGGGAAGGCAAGTGGTAGAGTACTATCCCACTCTACTCTACCAAAAACAAGTACTCTACCATCACTCTACTCTACTATGAACGTTTTCATTGGGAGAGTTCACAAGATAGTTAGTACTCGCCCAGGGAACTCTACCATTAACTCTACCAATGAAAACCAGGCTTTATTCATACACAAAAGTACTAATATGAATATTATTATTCTTTGTTTTCTTATTCTTATTATTTGTGATTTTATTTCACAAATAACTTGATAATGTTATGGAGTACTATAATATTCATTTGTTCTTATAGACACAAAAAATTATACAGTAGTATTAATATTCACTTCAAGCAAATTTTACAAGACTGCTTGATTTTTCAAGGAGTTTCAATATTTAGATTTCAAGATTGAATCTTGGAAGAAATCCCGAGATTCAATTTCGTACTGTGACATTCATCAAATCTCCTCTTGCTATTAAATTTAGTTCTGTTGTCAATGTTTGCTGATGCAGAAGTCTTCAGAACTATTTATGTAGCTTTCTTAGGATTTTCTTTTCTCTAATTATTAATTATTACATTGAATCGTATTTTACTCTAAGAAACTTATACTACTGTACTTTGAAAGAGAACAATGAAATTTATCATTCCAATTTCTATCTGAAATAGTAGGCTTACATAATTTATAGTTAGAAGAAATGATAATTTTGAGTAAACCTCATTATAAAAATCATATCCAATTGCATTTCAACAGTAAGGGATGAGCCTATTTTATCTGTCCCAAATCATATTTTGATTTTTGTGTCGAATCGATTAATTTTTTTTGATGTCATTAAAACCATATAGCCTCAGATGTTAACTATTCATTATTTATTATTTTAATTCTATTGCAATGTATAGGAGTCATTGTAATAAGCCGAAGATGTTTCAAAATTAATAAATAACATTTGAAATTATTTGACTATTTTCAAACAAAATTCTAGTGATGCAAATATCTCTTACAAAGTACAGCTTTCTTGATTGGTCTTGATTGCAGTCAATTTCTTTTGAAATCATTATCACTGTGCAAACTCAGTGGTTACTTATGTGTTGTAGAGAGCTGCCACCATTATTACGGCCTACGCTAAAGGGTATCTCGTGAGACGATTATTCAGGACAAGACGGGTGGAACAGATTGTACTCTCAATTAGGGACTCAATTAGTTGTGCACTGAAATTGCACACCGAAGAGAATCTCACTCCAGCTGACATTGACTTACATGGCCGGCTTATAGCTCAGGTAAATATTTTACAAACAATTCATAGCATCACCTAACATAAAACACATACCCACAAGACACCTACTGACTTACTTAACACTTACTCTCTCCTCTCTCTCTCTCTTCTCTCTCTCTCTTCTCATTAAGTTAATGGAAAGGATGTCCTTGGACATCCTTTTTCCAAGAATGGACATTTAAATGTCCAACTTTAAGTCGTTTTCATGAAGATGAATTCTACTTATGTTAACATTTTCAGATTGCATTTACATTGTTGAAAATTATTAGTCATACTTAAACTATTGTATTATATTACTATACTTAAATTTTTGTAATCTAGAATCTGCCGCAAAATTATTGTTATCTACATGAATAAAGTAATCTTATCTTATCTCTCTCATAAGTCTCTCTATCGATATTAGTTCAATTCAGTTACATCATTAATTTTTTGACTGGAATGCTGCTATTTTATTATTCTATTGTGTACTTTGTTTATCATCTATGCAATTATTTCAAGATGTAAGTTATTTTGTATTGTTTTTTTTTTCAATGGGTCTTATCAGACCTAGTACAATCAATAAATCAATCAATCTCTCGTTCTTCTTGAAGCCAATCGATAAAAGGATGAAATTGAGTAGATCGTTGTTTTTTCTGACAGCTCAACTTATCTTAAAAATAATAGCGTTGCTTTTAAGATTTCCTTGAATAATGAGCAAAATAATAGCGTTTTTTCATTATTCTAATATAATTATTTACAGGTAATATAAAAACATTTTATTTAAAAAATTACAATGATTCAAATGATGATAATAATAATTTATCCTCTACTTTCAGATGACTGCTGGCCTGTTTGCTTTGGACGATATTTTCAATCTGCCTGTGATACAGAAAATGGCGATGATAAAAGCCGACCGCGAAATTAGAAAAACTTCCCGACCAAACAGTGGACAAATCTCTTCTGGCAGTCGAAAGTACAATGCTAGAAAACAATTGTAAGTGTTTTTCTTTTTTTTTTCAGAAAAAATTTACAATATTTTAAATTATCGATTTGAATTTAGAATTTGCAGTTCACCATGGATCAAGACATTCACAACTTTTTAATTATAATTCTCAGAATATTCGAGAATCTATTCGCTGTTTGCAAGTAGGTGGTGGGGATATCGAAATTCACCCCAGCACTCACGGTGGAGTTTTTGTGCGAAAATGTACAAAACTTCTCTTACAAAAAATTCGCCAGAGCGCAACACCGTAGATGCTCACAGCGAATAGTCTTATAATAAAACTGAAACTTCTATTCATTCATTAATTGATATAGACTCAAAATTATAATACAGAGTGGCTTACGGGATGTTTTTGAAATGGCTAGTACATGCCTATGGTAGACGGTGGGGCGACAGAGGACGGATAATTCATTTGAGTGAGATTCACCATTTCATTTACAATGGAGTCTACTCGCATCTACTACTATAGAGTGCGTCTACTCGCATCTACTTCTATAGAGAGCGTCTACTCGCACATCGATGACATTTTGAGAAACATGTTTCCCGACTAGCTGATTCGATTTTCTGGCTAGACATTCATTCAGAACCCAAATCAACATATCTTGATCAACCAATCAAAGTTCACATTTTCTGTAATTGTGTCCTTCAAGTCTATAAATTAATAAAGGCGTTTTTAGAGAAGTTTTTTTCAAATACCCCCACAAGAATAAATCATAGAACAATAAGGCCAAAAGTAAATTAGTCAAGACAAGACAACAATAATGCGTTTGGTCACAAAGTTTCTTATGAGCATACACCGATGCAATGACCAATCTGTGTTGAGAAGAAACTACGTGTAAACCAAACGTGACTAATCTCGTTTTAATATGGCTTGACTAACTGGGCCTAGCCCATCATTCATGAAACATTCTTGTGGGGGTATTAAAACTTATTGATCGTCTTTATTCAGTGACCTTGACAGCTACGGTAATGTTTTACCAAAACATGATCACCAGGAAACATGCTTCTCATAACTTATAATCAGATTCATTTAATTTGACGTTTGGCATTAGATAAATAGATAGAGAGATATTATTTCTTGACTTATTTGCTGATGACTGTAGAGAACGATGGCAAAGAAATAATATCTCTCTATCTATCTAATGCCAAGCGTCAAATTAAATGAATCTGATTATACATAAATGTGCGTGCAGAGTGCTCTAAATTGCAACTAAATTAGTAATTCTCACTTATATGAATGACCTGTCCTTCCTCCCCGTATCGCCTACCAAAGGCATGCACTAGCTATTTCAAAAACATCCGTTGCCCGTAAGTCACTCTGTGTGATTTGGAAGAGGAAAGGCTCTTTAACCTGTTCCTCCCCTTCCCAGAAATCTAATCTAATCCCATTTCGTGCTTCATTTTTACGTGTTCTTATTCTCATTTTTACTTTGCTTCACATCTTTGACCTCTCCCTTTCCACTAGTCCTTTGTTGAATACTTACCTCCATTTGCACAAAAGCAATTTGAATTTAATCGCCGTAAAATGACTTCATTTGATGGAACCAATGCAATGATTCCCTGTTGAGCTATCAACTACATTACTACTACGTCAGTATTGGAAGTTGATTAGTGAAATGAGTTATATGACTTCATCATACGGTGGTTAAATGTGATTGGTTTTCATGCAATCGGCCATTAATGTTAGGTTTTCTACCTCTTCTTATTTTTGTAACATTCCCTATACGTTCCATCCGTTTTTCCATTTTTAAAAAATTCTTCCCTATTTCCAAATCCATTCAATCCCTTTTAATACTTTTCCCTGTTTAATTCTTCCCTGTTTCCAATTCCTTTTAATACTTTTCCCCTGTTCAATTCTTCCAATTCCTTTTGAAGATTTTCCCTGTTCAATCCTTCTCTTCCTTCAATCCCTTTTCCATTGCTTCTACATTTGTGTCCGTTCTCTGTTCTTTTTTCTGTCTACTTCGTCTTTTTCGCACCTGTTTTTGTTTCCACCCCAATTATTTCTAAAAAATGAAAACTTGAATTCCAGAACCCCTGTTACGGATGGAACCACCCAGAGTAGAGACAGACTTAGTAGTAAAAAAGGTTCCAACAAGAAACCAGTTTCTAGCGTGACTTCAAGTTCTGGTAAGAATTGAGTTTTGGGTTTACTCAAATTTATTCCATCATGTTTTTCATCTCTTGTGCTAAAAACAATTTTTCTTATATTGAAAAAAGTGCGGTGGAAACCACTAAGTGATTTGTCTTCAGTTATTTAGAGTCAATACTCTACTCTTGTAAAGTGGTGTGTACGGTTGGATTATGGATAAATAAAATGAATGGAATGTTTATTCAATCATGGACAATTTACTCTTTTGGGAAGGCTTCGCTCAAATCAGCTTCTCTTTCAATCTATGCATCTAGTCAATCTACGATAAATCGCAGCTGATTTGATCAAACCGGTTGCAGTTGCTAATGCGTGTGTTTAGCTGTCCTAACCCTAACGCTCAACCTATACAGTCAGCATAAAACATAGTCGTTTTAATCAAGATTAGTTTAGGTTGATATAATTGTTTTTTGTTAGTCGTAGATAAAATGGTGTATGCTATGGTTGTATTTGGCGTTTAAACCACTTGTGAGATACCTTAAATTACTCGCTTCGCTCATATTTAACCTTGTATCTCACTCGTGGTTTAAAGACTCTCATAATACAACCATTGCATAAAATACTATTACGCTGTGCTTACAGTTGCCAGCATAATGGCGCGGTTTCACGATACCAGTAGACGTGTAGGTTACTGGCATGCAGGCTGGTCATATGATCAAATAATACAAACAAATGAGGCAATGCACGCAGTCGGTGGTGCTTCTGTTGTTTGTATAAGTGGAAGATCATGACCAGCCTGCCAGTAACACGTCTGCTGTCGTGAAAACCACATAAACTCAGTGCCAGTAGTAGGTTCAAAATATGATGACTATCATTACACTTTCCCCAACGCTGTAAGCAATACATCTGGCTTTTTCGTAATTTTTTCATTCGGAAAATGCAAAAGTATATAACTTCACTCAAATTGAGCGTCATTACTCTGACTCTTATGGTATATACCAACGTTGAGGAAAGCGGCCCTCAGTCTGCAACATTTCGAACCCACCTAGGGTCTGTAGGTCCCACTCTTGTCATCAGCCTTCCATTACACACATGCAAAAGCTAAGAGCATCACCACAGAAAGAAAAACAAAAAAATCTTTATTTATTTTATTTCAACTAATGATTTTTGTCTTCTTCGTCCTTGTCAAGACTTTTCTTCTCAAATTGTTTGTCTACTTGGCTTTCTCACTCGAATTTTGCAATTAGAATCATTATAAATAATAACTGAAATCATCTATTATGAAAAATATATTCAATGACAACTCTCAATTCAAAATTGATTTTTTCAAGATAAGGACTCGAGTTAGTACAGATCTAATACAAATACATGTGGAGATGAAATATTGTAAAGATGGCTACTGTAGATACTGTAGTCATGGTCAGTGTTATTGTGTAGGTTTAATGTTTTATATTTAACGCTGTAGGTGTTCATAATATTTTCAAAATGACAATCATTTGGACTCCTGTCAGAGAAAGATAGATTGGCAGTCGTTATCCACAAGTATGAACAGCCCGAATCTGACCACAGACTAATTAGCAATAGGAGAGTGCGTCGAAATCCATAGTGAAATTGGTGAATGGAATAATAGTCTCATTGAGAAATCGTGGAGTATATGGAATTTTTAGTTATGTACGGATCATAGAAAGCATCGTGGATAAATCAGGACCAACTCAAGGTTACTATACAGAAGGTTGTCTCAGTCCGGTAAAGTGTGACAGAAAAGTCTGTGTAGGTCATGCGTTCAGACAACCTGCTGAGCATCCTGGTCCAGTGTGCACTCGCATCATCATCCTTCAGACCATTACTGTCTACACAACTACTACTGAGACAACCTTCTGTATAGACAAGTATGATTAAAATCTTCATTATTCTTTTAATTTCAAAATATAATATTTTTTTTGTATTTATCAAATTGTTCTAGTTTGTATTAATCGAATTTAATAAAATGAGTTATTTCAGAGAGCAGTTAAGTTCATTTGAGGTCTTATTAATAATTGTTGGATATTAATATTATAATATTATATTATATTAATATTACATGCAATAATATAATTCAATATTACGGTTAAATATTGATTTGATTGTAATACAATGATCCATTCCAGTGAACCTTATTTTATTAACCCCATTTGATATTAATATTAACAATATGACATGATATTAA
The DNA here is from genome assembly GCA_017141395.1 of Laodelphax striatellus. Classification (NCBI taxonomy): domain Eukaryota; kingdom Metazoa; phylum Arthropoda; class Insecta; order Hemiptera; family Delphacidae; genus Laodelphax; species Laodelphax striatellus. The sequence goes on along the minus strand of CM029541.1, from coordinate 5,761,335 downwards.
TATTAACGATATTATATGATATTAATATTAACAATATGATTTGATATTAATATTCCAGTCTTAGTATTTACTGGATTAGAGGTTACAAACAAGATTATGCAATCTATTGAACAGGTTCACGATACTGAATTTTAGATATCGAAGCAGGTGTGTGGGTATAGTCTCATGAAATTAGTCGGCTGAGATTTTTGTTAATGTGGAACCGGTAAAGCATCGGCAAATAACAAAGGTGTTGCATTAGATAACAAATTGGCAGCATGTTGAACCTTATTAGTGCTGTCTATTTCGTTATTTGGAATTGTTTATTTCCCTGAGGGAAAAGTGAGAATTATATGTTCATTTATAAATTGGCAATGTTGAGGCAAAGCCAGTGATTTCATTTATTGTTTAGCGACTCTAAAACAGTTTATGCAATGGTGGTGATTTCAGGTTCAAGAAATAGTCAACAGAATATTACTATAGCTCATAGCATGGTTTGGTATTTTGTTATCAGCTACAGATTTGGACAGTTCAATGTTAATGTTATTATTCAACATCAAAATCAGCAAATAATATATCTCCTACTTCGTTATCTATGGCTCAATTCACACAGAAGAGACGAGAGGCGAAGTCGTGGCGCGGACATGGATCACATGATCGTCTACTCTATACAATCAAATAGTACAATGCACAACAAAGCAGCTGCTTTAATGTCTCATCTGAAACACATTTAGGTGGAATTTCTTTACAAATTGTAAACATTGGAAAATTTATCACATCAATCATTCAAGGATAATGTTTAGCGAAAAATAATAATACAGTATTATGTTTCTCTAGTCAATATTTGAGAATATGAAAGTCTTCATCCAAATTATACTACAAGGTGAGTGAATTGGAGATGTATATAATTTGTTTTTGAGAAATCTTTAGAAAAATATATAAATTCATTTATTAGTTTTTATTGGTTATGAATGAGAATGCTTCAAAATTAAATCATATTCATACTGGATATTTACCAAAATATGTTCATTTTTATCGCCAATACAAATGTAGGAGTAGTTTTACTTTACCTGTAGAGTTGGATGGTGACTTCAACAAGAAATTTTAGTCGTACCGGTACTGAGTTGGAAAAAAATTTATATTTACAAATTCTCTAGATTGCGTGTTGTTTATAATCTACAATTACTTTCAAGTATTAAAATTGTAAAATTAACACTTGAATCAGAGCTATTGTAGATATTGTTTTCATTCTTTTACCTACTATTAAAATTGTATTGTTAATTATGTATACACACTATAATTATAACTATAATTATATTTAATCAGGATTATGTGTAATCTGGCGCTCACCCACGGGGGAGGGGCTAAAGGGGCTGTAACCTCCCCTCAAGAAAAAAATTAAAATTAAGAGAAAAATTAGATTCTGTTTTTAAATTTGCCAATATTGGACACATCGCATTCTGAATACTGGTTTTAGGGAGTTACATTTCACAACAACTACGAAATAAATTGCTGCATTCCTATTCCCAAGAAATGCTCTAAAAAATGAATAATGGATTTTGTCAAAATAAAACCTAAAATCATAGGTTTGCTGGGTTTTATAATTCATTACTGTAGTCCCTACTCAAAACTTGCATTCAAAATGCTAAAATAAACTTAATGCATTAAAATACCGGTTTTTGTAAAAAATTAAAAAAAAAATCCGTTGATTGGCTCAGGGACCCCCGGTCAGCCCCCTACCCATAATTATTTTCTGAGTGCGCCACTGTATGTAATAATGTTTGAATTAAAAAAGTCTTGAAACTATTAATAAGTCAGTGTTAGAAAGTTGATAAATTACCTTAAATTTTATTTCATTACAGGTTGCTTGATACTAATTGTCCGCTCAGAACCAGATACAAGTCAATCATTGCAGCAAAAAGACTCAGAAAATATTACACTTGAAATTTCAAAGTCCCCCATTAACGGCGTAAAACAGTCAAACTGTTCCGAGGTTCGTTCTGATGTCAAAAATACGTTTGAAGAAGCTCAAAATCTAAATAACCATGTTTCTTATACGAATTCTAATCAACAGTCTATAAATTTGGAAACTGATGGAAATACAAAGTTAATTAAAAGGAATGTGGATAATGGAATCAAGCCGCCTAGTTTTTCAGAAAGTAATTTCAACAAGTATAGCTCTCTTTTTTCTGGGGAAGGGATTGAAAATTTGTTAGATGAGGGGAGAGACAGAAGTAACGATAGTGAAATGAAAGAGGAAAATCACATTTATGGTCCGACATTGAATGATATAAATACAAATAGGAAACTTATATCTGACTCACAATCTTACCGTTTACCTGATACCAATAGCTATTACAATGATCTTGATCATAAGGATTATTCAAAGCTCTTTCAAAGAAGTGGCAATTCAAATAATATGAATAATGATAATAGAATATTTAAGATGTATCCTTCAGTAAGTTATGAGGGTTCTCGAGAGTTTTCAAGTGTTCCTAGAGATGATTCTGAGGAAAACTTCAAGGAAATGCAATCTTTTAACGAATTACATGTGCCTCCAGACTCCCTCATACCTTTACAGATGGAAAAACGTAGCGAAGTATTGTTGAAGGACTTGGAGCAACAAGTTGATTCAAAGAAAAATAATATTCATGAAGATCCTACCATTTCTGGTGATTATAAACATGACAACAGTTTTCCAGGCAGCATTATTGAAAAGACAATAATGAATCTTAAATCATCCGTAAAAGATTATCCAACTTTCGGAGGCGACTTTCATCACACATATGGTTCTGTATCCTTTGTACCAACTGAAGAACACAATAATGGAAAACTGAATAATATTAGAGGAACAAACTTAATGGAAGATGATAATATTGAAGGTGGTGCGTCTAACTACAATGTACCTTTTGAACCTGAAATGAAATCTCATTATAGTGATCGCAATATCTTGAACAATGATTATAATAAAATGTTGAGTACATACAATAATGTACCTTTTGACCCTGAAATGAAACCTGATTACAGTGAAAGGAATATATTGAAAGATGATTTTAATAAAATGTTGAGTACATACAATAATGTACCTTTTGAAGCAGAAATGAAATCTGATTACAGTGAAAGCAATATATTGAAAAATGATTATAATAAAATGTTGAGTACATACAATAATGTACCTTTTGAAGCTGAAATGGAATCTGATTATAGTGAAAGCAATATCTTGAACAATGATTGTAATAACATGTTGAGTTCATACAATAATGTACCTTTTGTAGCTGGAATGAAGTCTGATTGCAGAGAAAGCAATTTATTGAACAATAATGTGTTGAGTGATCTGAATCGAAGTTTGAAAAACAGTCATGAAGTTTCTGATGATTATTCAACTTTGCATCGAGATCTAGTTGCAAATATCAGAAGTGATATTGATAAGACGTTCAATGATGACAATCTACCATCAAAACCGAAGCCAGGATTCGAGCCCAAGAGAACGGGAAGGAAAAGATTCAAAGTAAAATATCCTAAAAACGATGATGAACGTGAATTAACACAGCAAATCAAGAAAACATCAAGTCAAAGACATAGATGAATTAAACCATTTCCATTCTGTTTTACCTTTTTTGTAAGAAAACATTTTCTGTAATTTCCAATACCACTATTTCAAGTGGTTTAATAATTTACTTCCGCTTGAATAACTGATGAGAAGAGTTGGTAAATAAATAAAACTAAAATACCGTTCATATTTATTTATTTTTATCAAAATAATATATCATAAATGTTATAATGCAAACTCTTCACAAAAAAATTAGAATTTAAATTTTTTACAATTACCTAGGTAAAAACCTAAGCTTGATCATTGTCAGTAAAGACAAATTACAGGCCTACTCGAGTACCTTTGATGAATTTTACTGAATTTGAAAACTTTCAAAGTAGAGTAAGAGTGAAACAATTTTACAATGGAAAACACTACAATGTAGGTTTATTTTTCTACTTTGTAAGTTTTCAAATTCAGTAAAATTCATCAAAGGTACTCGAGTAGGCCTGTAGTAGTTTTCAAAATCAGTGTAATTTCAACAGTAGAAAAAAAGAATGTATATACAACACAATATTATTCATTTTATTTTATGTGTCAACACCAGGACAAAACGATCGTTACTAGAACGTAAATTTGTTTTTTTTTTACTTTAAAAAATTTGAAATCAGTATAATTTTACCTTTAGGAAATATAATGGATATACAACAAAATGTAATCAATTGTTCAAGGAAGGGTCTCTTAGCCAATAATAGCATAGGCTATACTCGTTGACGCATGTATGATAACTAATCACACTTGTGAATCAAAGTTCTTTGCTCTATATGGCTTCATCTCCATTTGTACAAATAAAAATATCAACAAAGAGGAGGAAGTAATAAATTAAAGTATTAAATTCGTAGAACAATATTTATTTAGTGTATTTTGTCTTGAGGAACAATGAGCTACGAAAACTTGTTTTTTATTGAATGAATCAAATGCAATGCATCAAATAATATAATGTTTGTCTTTTCTAAATGTATTGAGTTGTGACAATAGAGTACCTCTGTCAACCTTCACACTGGGTCTATATAATACTGAAGGAAATGCAAGGTGCATGGATCTTGAATCATGTATGTCTTCACACTACTTGTAACAGTCGCATTGGCGGTAAGTTCATCTTTATTATTATTTATGATATTATAATAAATTATTTTATTATTCATTTAAACAAGACACTTCAATTGAAAATAATTTCTTTATGTGGCAAACACAAAGCCTCGGAAATCGGACAGGATACACGGAAAAGACCTAGGACACCCCTGAAAAATTTGAGATTTGGAACTTGGAACGTTAGGACACTAGCTAATTTTAATGCTGTAAACATACTGGCGGATGAGCTAAATAGATACAAAATGGATATTTGTTGCAGGAAACGAGATGGAAAATTAAATAAAACACACTATGTAATCTACAAAGTGGAAATGATGAGGGACGTTATCAGAGAGGAGTGGGTTTTGCAATAAGTAGGAAAATACAAAATGCTGTGATATATTTTAGCCAAAGATGAGAGATTTTGTACCATTAGAATTAAGGGTAGATTTAAGAATATATCTATTGTAAAGTTCTATGCCCCACAGAGGACTCAGAAGATGAGGAAAAGGATATATTTTATGAAAGACTGGAAGAAGTTACCAATAAGTTACCAAAGGATGTGAAGATATTGTTAGGTGATACGAATGCAAAATTGGAAGAGAAGATGTTTGGAAAACAGTTGCTGGGCAAAGCTTACACGAAGAAAGCAATGACAATGGCACTAGACTCTTGAGCCTAGCAGAAGCAGCCAATTTTAATACAGCACATTTTTCCCAAGAAAAACATTCATAAGATGACATGGACATCCCCTAATGGATTAACTAGAAATCAAATTGATCATGTTCTAATTGACAACAGACACAAATCGCATGTTACAAATGTACGCAGTATACGAAATGCAGAATGCGGATCTGATCATTATTTAGTCCTAGTAGAAGTCAAACAAAAATTTATATTGGAAAACAGCTAAACAAGAAAACCACTGGTTATAGACGCATAAAGGCTTAAAAACCCACCAATTGCTCAACAGTTCAGATTAAAACTATCAAATCGCTTCGAGGCACTAAAAGAAGAAAATGAGAATCTACAGATAGACACAGAAACTGGAAGTATTGAGAAACAATGGGATAACCTTATGAAAACAGTATAACAGTGTGCACTGGAAGTGTGTGGAAGAAGAAAAACAAGAAGAAAAATCCAATGGTTTGATGAAGAGTGCATGGAGAGTATTGACAAGGGAAAGAAAACAAAAGAGGAGTGGTCGAATAACAATACCGAAGAGAAAAGAATCACATACCAGGAACAAGCAAGAGAGACATCGAGACTTATACGTAAGAAAAACGTGACTGGATGAAGGGCTTAATACTTAAGAACAAGACAGAACAGCAAACAATGCAAGAGAATTCACTGTTCATAAGGTTTTTAAGAAGGGTTTCACCAATGCTTTTTAAAGAACAAGGAGTAATTATTATCAAAGAGGAAGAATGCCTAGAACGCTGGCGAGAATATTTTTCTGAACTATTAAATGGTGGAGAGACGTTGAGGAGGAAACATGCAATTCTTAAATGTTCAGCCCTTGGGGGTGAAATAGAAGATGCCATTGCCTCAAAACAACAAAGCCTCAGGAGAGGATGGCATAACAGCTGAAATACTAGAACATGGGGAGAGTGTAACCAAACAAATACATAATCTAGTCTTGAAAATATGGAAGTTAGAGAAGTTACCCAAAGAATGGCAAGAGGCAATAATTATACCGATTCACAAGAAAGGTGATAAGTTGGATTGTAACAATTACAGAGGTATATCCCTACTAAACATCACCGACAAAATCCTCTCCAGAATAATTTTAGAAGATCGGAAGAGTACACCAGCACAATCACACAGGAGAATCAAGCCGGTTTCGTGAAATGAATCCACAACCGATCAAGTGTACATTTTCAAGGAGTCGATAGCAAAATACTGTGAGTGTAACAAAGTGTTCTACTGTTTGTTGTTAGATTTCTCAAAAGCATATGATAGCTTGATCAGAGACAAGATTTGGGAAAAAATGGAGAGTTTTGGGATACCAAGTAAACTAATAAGACTAGCTAAGCTGAGTACTCTAGACTCAAGATGCAAGGTAAAAGTAAATGGAAAAATCACAAATAGCTTTGAAGTTAATACTGGAGTGCGGCAAGGAGATGGAGTGTCACCGACATTGTTTAATACAGCTGTTGAAGAAGCACTGCAAAGAGTCAAAGCACAAATGAAGGAATTACGATTGGGAAAAATATAAATATCCTGGCTTTTGCAGACGACATTGTTATAATAGCGGAGAAAGAAGAAGACTTGGTATACCTGACAAACATTTTGATTGAAGAAACTGAATATGTAGGACTAAAGATAAATGAAAAGAAGACCAAATTCATGCAGATAAGTAGAGATCAAAATATGAACGGACACTATAATCAAGATCTAAAAGTAAGAAACTATAATTTCGAAAAGGTAGAAACTTTCACATACCTAGGAGTGACACTCACGCACAACAACTCAGAAGAACTGGAAGTGACCAGCGGAATAAGATCAGCAACAAAAGCTTTTATGCGTGCAATAAGTTGCTTAGCTCAAGACTCCTCTCGCAGACATCAAAAATAAGACTGTACAAAACCATCATTAGACCAGGACTGCTATATGCTTCAGAAACCTGGATACTTAACAAAAAGAAGAAAGATCCTGTTTTTGAAAACAAGGTGCTTAGAAAAAATCTTTGGCCCAGCACTTGAAAATGGAGTTTGGAGGATAAAACACAACTGGGAAATCCGTCAGCTGTTTAAAGAACCAGACATATTGGGTGAGATTAAGGCAGAAGGTTACGTTGGACTGGGCACGTTTTGAGGAAGAGAGAGGACACGATTACGAATAGTGTACTTCGGAACAATCCCGAAGGCAGAAGACCAGCTGGAAGACCAAAAACAAGATGGTGGGACCAGGTCAGAAGAGACATGCGAAGGATGGGGTTGGATGAGGAAGATGCTGACAGGACCCATTGGAGAGGCTGTGTTGATGAGGCTAAGTACCGACTGGGGTACGAGTGGCCTCTCCAGTAAGTAAGTAAGTATGTGGCGATTATTATTTTCAAGAAACCTTGTAAGTCTGCAAAACCGTTACTTATGATCACACTTTATTCTGTTTTATTATTAAAATTGTTCAAGTTTTAGCATAGACTATAACCAAATATGGTTAAAATTTGGATTATCTCTGGTTTTAGTAGTTGGCTATTTAATTTCTATAACTCCAGAGCTACCGCATACCTATTGAATGTACGATTTTATTATAGTCTACAGCCTCGTCCTTGCAGTGGAATATTGCGTAGATCATTATTCTCTTCAATATTCATACAAGAAGAATCCAAAACTTGAAATTCTGGAAGATTTCTGTCTACTTGTTTTGTCGTTTGTTTGAAAATATTTTATTATAATAGCCTTCAAAGTTCTAATAGTTTATAGAAATTTATTGTGAGTCTTCAGTAAGATAATAATTCTTTGGTTTACGAATTTGTGAATTGATTAAACTAGGTTTTGAATGTAAAACGGGCTAGGCCATACTGTATAACAATGGGATTACTTAAATTTATATTGCGTTTCAATTCAAGATTACTGTTAATTGTATTAGCTTTTTACATCCACCCAAAGTCATTACAATGTTATATTTTCTACCCAAAGTAGAAAAATATATATGTAATAAAAATATATGTAGCAGTCATACAATCGACTTCTTGATTAATTTTTTCAACTTGAATTATAAGAACTATTGATGTCAATACAAGAATACTACTTTAGTGATATAATATAATAATATAAATCAGTTTGTAATTCTACTTTTGTACTGCAGTAATAATAGAATAAATTTTTATTCCATTCTATTTTATTTTTTTCAAATCACTATATTTCACTTACTGTATATATTTAACACCAACAGGCTGTTATGAATGCGTCTGCGGCAGATTCAAAGTCGTATGGATCGTACGGAGACGGCTCAAAGAGGAGAGACAGCGATTATTACCATGACTCGCATTATCATGATCATGACCATTACCATGAACATGATCATGATCACAGCAGTCATGGTGCGGACTTTGAGCCTCCCAAAACACTGGTGACAAGATCGCTTCTACCGGAAGTGGATGCTCAACTGCCAGGTGTGGCGGAACCAGAAGTGCCAACTGTTTTGAAACCAGAAGTGCCAACTGCTTTGAGCGAGGGAGCAGCCACTTTAGCCCAGGAAGTATCTGAAGATTTGGCATCGCCCCTGGGTGATGACCCCGTAGCAGAAGGGGCAGCCTTGGCCGGAATAACAGAAAACTCTTCACCAATAAACCCGCAACCCTATATCTATCCCAATCAGGGATATCCTAATCTACCACCCCCACAATATATGACTTCTCAACCTCATTACCCCCCTCCTCCACAATATATGACTTCTCAACCTCATTACCCCCCTCCTCCTCCTCCAACCTACGAAAGATATCCATATGCCCCTCGCTACCAGCAGTACCCTCCTCCTCCTCCCCCTCAAAATCCTTATGGTCCACCACCACCCAATCCTTATGGTCCACCACCACCCAATCCTTATGGTCCACCCCCACCTAATCCTTATGGTCCACCCCCTCCAAGTTACATTCCTGCTTAGAAAGTCTTCTAAATACGGAGGACGATTGATATCTCATGATTAGTCAGTCTTATAAGATTGAAAAGTATGCTGTAGGTCATGGAGCGAAGTCAGACTAGCTTGTTCTACAGTTATCTTTATAATAGAAATAGAAATAGAATTTTTTTTACGTCAGAGACCCTGAACTGATCAGGAGTGACCTGAAAACTCTGACACCAGACCTGAGCCAGCCAGGTTACACGGAATTATTATTATTCAGGAAAAACCAAACAATACAATAACTTGCGACTTACATAGGAAATAAATTAAACAAATTATTAACTAATGTAGTCTTAGAACTATGAAATAATTTTTTCCCCTGAGACAAGCCCAACAGATTAAAAATCCAATTACTGGGCTTGTCAACCTACAGCTAATATGTAATATATTCCAAAATTTGATTTGCTGTTTACATAAATTTGAATTTATTGCCAAAATAGTTGCAAAAAGTAACTGGAAATGTATAAAATAGAAAAAATTACTTGATAAATCATTTCAATGTTGACATTACAAGAAACTGTAAATGATAATTGAAGATTCTCAATAAAAATCTATTCAACTATGTATGAAGACTTCCTTATTTTGTCCTTGAATGTACTATAATTGAAATATAAATTGAATGAATTAATCAATACGTTTGATTGTCTATACAAATAAGAAAATGTCGTCTTATCCAAAAGAAAAGCGATCTGCAATCCAAATTAAGAGAAAGTCTAGTTCAACAGACGTTCAACAGATAGAAGTGTGATAACTTTGTAGTCTTTAATGGACCAAAAAATTCTACAACCAGTTGCACGAAAATCCAATTTAATTTAACCGCAGTAAAATGATATCATCCAACGCAACGAGAATGAATGAACGTATCTGATGCAATGTGTTGACGTCATTTTACGGTGGTTAAATTCATTGAATTTTTGTGCAACTGGCCACAAGACTTTTATTTTCAATTGAATTTATTAGCCCAAATAGAGTAGCAAACAGATAATCAAGATTAATGTGAAACTGGGGTAGATAGCTGTACTGGAGTTGAGATAGACTGGAGAATTGCAGATTGAGATAGTGTTGTTGATCCATGTTAAGTGTTCTCTCACATCTTCATAGACGCTGGTAATTTTTTCCATGCCACAATGCCAGGGTTCAACATTGTATTGGATGTGAGACAGAATACCGTAGAGTTGTCCATTGCATAGTATTGGACCCCCGGAGTCCCCTTTACACGTGCCTCTGCCTTCCTCATTGAAATAGATGCAAATTTTTTTGTCCTCGCAATAAAGAAGTAATTCTTTGTCCCTTACATCAAGTTTTCTCAGTTTAAGGGCTGTGTTATCGTTGTTTAAAGTTTGCCCAAAACCGGCCGTAACACATTTAAAATTTTTTCGTTTCTTTCCGGCTCTGAAATGTTTCCGTTTTCTGGCCAACTTGACAGGGTTTGAACTTTCTGCGCATGGTTCAATTTCCACCAGGGCTAAATCTTTGTCGCCAAACTCACCCCCTGGCTTTTGATCTTCCAACAAATAAAATTGCAAAGCTTTTCTTGAGCATTTCCAGTATTTGTAGCCCCAGAAAGTGCGGCTGCTCATCCATTGCAGTAGAATTTCTTTGGTTTTTTGTGGAAAGCAGTGTCCGGAAGTTAGAACCCAGTTGGGCGCTATCAAATTTCCTGTGCAGTAATGTTTTTTATGATGTTTTGAATCGGAATCTGTGACCAAGCTTGTTATCAAAATTATGAACTGGAGGCTGTCCTTTGGGGTAACTTCTTGGCCACCTCTCATTTCTAATTGAAAATCTATTAGTTTTATTAGTTTATCTCCAATTTAAGCATTACATTACAGCTTCAGCCATCTGATTTAACACAAATTCTTTATTGTATTTCAATTAATTTCTTCAATAATAGAGAATTTCAGTATTAATTTATACATTCTTCTACTGTATATTTATGTGATAGTTCTTCAGGTTTTAAAATTAATAATTAATGTATTTCAGCTTAACATACAGCTTCAGCTATCTGATCGTGCACAAATTCTTTATTTTATTTCAATTCATCTATCTTATTAAAATAGAGAATTTCAATATTAATTTGCTCTTCAACTGTATATTTATGTGAAAGTTTTTCAGGTTTTAAAATAACTCCAGTTATTTCATTTATTAGAATTTTTCTACTTTTTGGCGTTTTTTTAATATAATTTTTACTCTTACATTCCAATTTTCTCAACTTTTGCACTTACATTCCAAAAATAATTAATATCAAGTTAGCCTATTTTTCCAAGCAGAATTTGTACACTTACATTCCAAACTTTTAAATCTTGTTATCCCCATAGGATTGACATCAATTAATTTTCATTGAATGGCAGTTTATTATTTGCTTCTGCACAGTAGATTTTACGTTGAAATTTTGACAGAAAGGCACTTGAAATTTTATTTCAAATATTTGTTTTTGTGCTGCTTAGCAACGTTGTAAAACGTTTGGTGAGAGGTAAGGCTAGTTGTAGATGTATATTATTTTTGTATTCATCAAGTAAATTTATTTTACCTGGGAAAGTAGACTCAATGCCTAAAATAAGAAAATTTACATCTTATTGAAATTTTCTCACTCAGTAATACACCGGATGTTTTTTTTTAAAGAAATTCATAATTTTACAATTAATGAGAAGATAGAGATTATATATTCTTCAAATTTCAAATTACATTGAGGGGTTTTCCAATTCACAAATAAGTTTATTGTAAAATATTCATTGTGAAAATTCGATTTGGGGTTCATGTACGCTAGAGGGCCATTCTGCAAAACAAATTTCAACATTGTGCAGGAAAATGATGGTACATACATTTTTTACACAAAAATCACAATTGAAATATTTAAATATGGTTCAATGACCTAATAAATTTTAATAATGCGAGGCGTTTCACAGTTTTGCAAGAACTGTAGTGTGTTGTGTTCAAATTCAGATCAACGCGCCGTTTTTGTTTCAGTTACAATTTCTGCTGATAGATGGCGTGAGCTGTACGAAAATTCTCCAGCTCGTTCGTTCATAGGCCGTATTCAATTGTTGCCAAAAGTATCGGTCAGTTTGTCCTTCATTGGTATTGGACCGTAAAGTTTTTGTTATTCAGCTTCCTATCTGCTATTACAATCGAGTTCGTTAATAGCTTTCGGTTTTCAATTGAAAAGTCTCATTGGTTTCCCGGTGAAAGATTAGTTCAGTTAATTCTTGGCCTGGAAGAGTTTTATGATATGAGTGCAATCTGGCAGTGCTAGTGGAACGGAAGTAATAGGTAAGTGCTGTTCAAGTGGATGCCTAACAATTGATTCATCAGTGTTGGTGTGTGAAATGCATTATTAGTTCAGTTTCAAGTGTCAAAATTAGTCTGAGGATTTCCATCAACATGCTTTCGTCTCATATAGTCTTAATTTTGAGGTGAGTGCTGAAGCTTCGTACAAGTACTTATTTGGAGGCGTAATATTATACTATTTCCCTCACCCCTTTGTCAGTGTTGAGCTATCAATTATTGAGTAATACACAGGTGCCGATTCAAAATTCCTTACATCAGCGTGTAAGTTTTCAGCATGATCTCAGCAGTTTTTTGTATTTCATTCATTATGATAGACCAACTAAGTGAAAATGAGTGTATAAGTTATTTCTCTATTCCAAATTCTTGTTCAAGATATTTGAAAATCGTAACCTAACTGAAAAATTCATTCTTTTCATGATTAGGTACCTCTAATCTTGTACCTAGTGTCTGTTCGGAAACCTGCCAAATCCATATTAATTAAAATACTTTTTCATATCTTTCACCGATGAATCTTGTAAGAATACTGGATAACCTACGAGCTTACGGTGTCCTAACCTTTACAACAGTACAGGTACGTAGGTGTAGCAAGAGAGACAAGACAGTATTATGTTTTGAGTTCCCTCTATTGAGTATCTCTATTTGATAAATTAATTCCAATTTGAAATCGTGTTGTCAGATGTACAGTATAATCCTACTATATTAGGAAGCAAGATAGCCTAAGTTAGTGAGGATCTCTCATTTGTCGCTTACTTTACTATCATGTAAGTTGAACATTTATGAATGAATGCTCTTACGTTATCATATTCTAGCTTCTCTATAAAGAGGTAGGTTAGTATATTTTCCCCCAAAATAATCTAAATAAGTTGGGTTACTTGACTTATGTAATGGCTGGAACTCACGATTCCAGTAGATGTTCAGGTTACCTGCCTGGAGGCAGAGGCAGGTTACCTGCCTGGCAGCCTGTGCAAAAATTTGCACTGTGGGCTCACTCTTTACTTACTTTCATTTTATTTTTATATTCCTCTTAACATTACACATGCAATAAATTTTAGAAAATACAAAGCAAAAATGAAATAATCTAAATTATGATACGAATTCCAAGGAACTTCTTCCTTCAGTATAAAACTATTTTTATTTCATATTCATTCATTTTTAGTAAAATTGTTTGTCATTAAATGAAATGAAAATATTTATGGTGAATGATAATATAAAATGAGTAATAAAGTTTTAGTTTCAGGATATAAACCTATTTATCTGTTGAGGAATTTACGACTGTCAATTATGTCAGCAACAAATAAAATGTGTCATTTTATTACAATAATAATGCGTCATTTGTACAAAGTTGTCAAAAATTTAGATAATCTTCCGGCTTATGAGTCATAAGTGGGTTGACTCATTGACTTGTCACCCAGTCATTGCCATTTCAACGCAATTTCCCATAAATATTTTGAATGATATAATTGCCAAAACATGCATCAATAATTTTAAGATTGTCATGTTTTTATTCTAAAGATAAATAACATTTAAATCGATTTTAAAGTAATAATTGGAATTGAAGTGTGTCTTTGATAAATTATTCAAAATTTATCATGTTTATGAAACCATTAAATTTATCTTTCAAGTAAGCTAGGCCCTAACTTAGACTGAGTTGCAATATTTTAAGCATTTCTTTTAAATCTCTCTTCAGAATTCTCACCATTTTTATCCATTAATACGATAAGAATGTTTATATGTGTGGAACGATCCAAACTACTCGCATGAGAATTATGTTTTCCGATGAACCAAAACGTTTTTCTCAAATATTCTTTGAAATAATAAATCTTGAACTACGATTAAATTTTCAGAATGAGTCTTTCATGTATGATCAATCATCGTAATCACTATCGAAATCATAATGAAGTTTCAAAAAATATGAATAGGCTAAATCTTTTTAATTTTACTTTTAATCTTTACTTATTCATACGGAATATTCACTCAAATTCCACATTTTTTTCAAAAACATATGCCTCTGTACAGAAAATTTATCAGCAGAATCCTTTTCAACTTCTCTGTCACTTGTTTCTCACGTGCTTGTTATAAAACAAAATGGTGATGGTTTGTGGATTAGTAACTGTATTCAAGACTAATTGCTGATTGAACAAGATTATGTTTAACCGCCGTTAAAAGCTGTCATTCATTGGCTTCAATGCAATACGACTCCTCATTGAGTACCATCGGATGACATCATTTTACGGCCATTAATTGACTTTAGTACTACTGGAAATAATAATAATAATTATTTTTTTTAATGATTTATATTTGCTTCAAGTTCAACTGCTATAAAAAGACGCCATTTAATTAATCCAATGCAGCAAAATCCTCATTGAGTTCAAACAATTGACTTGATTCTACATTGATGAATTTTAATGACTTTTGCACAATAAGCCGAATTTTTTTGTAATCCTTTATAAATTTAGACACTAAACATAACTTGATAAGTAGGAATTTACTTACAAACTTTGTTTATGACTATTTTGCATTGCTGTGCTGCATCATCAGAACACGTTTTTACATGAGCTCTTTATAAATGATTCATATTCGTTTTAATGATTTCTCATTTGGTTTTTTTGCAGATGTTTGCAACAGTGAGAGCATGCCCAGAAATGAATCTCCTTCATAACATCACCATGACACAGCTACCTGGCACATATCCTTGATGTAACGCCCATGCTTAGGAAACACATCACTTATTTATTAGTCACTAACTGGAAATCATCATCCCGATGGATGAATGGATGCTCAACGACCTGCTGGAGTGTTCGGTCTGCCTGGAGCGCCTGGACACTTCCAGCAAGGTGCTCCCCTGTCAGCACACATTCTGCAAGAAATGTCTGGAGGAGATAGTCACCACGCACAAGGAGCTGCGCTGTCCTGAATGCCGGGTTCTGGTTGACATCAAGATAGATGACTTGCCACCCAATGTCCTCCTCATGAGGATACTGGAGGGCATGAGGAATGCTGCCCCCAAGAAAAGGAACTCCGGATCCGGTGTGGCCCCTCGACATCACATGTCACCACCTCAACATCACTATCAACATCAGCAGCAACACTACCATCCTCCTCAACAACCGCCGCCATCTTTACAACCCCAACATCACTTGCCCACATCGGTTAGTTCTTCAGGTTCTAGTACTTTACCCCTCACCAATCCCAACCCCATCCTGCAAATACCCAGGTTCTGCTACACCCCCAACCAACATATTCTGTTGCCTCGACTGGGGAAAAGTGACTGCAATAATTTTCCAACAGTGCTGGCTACTGGTCATGCAGTACCTGCCACAATTACCCTCAATCACCCAACAGTTGGTGTCAATCCAGCTGTTGCTCATCAAGTTCCAGCTTCCAATCCTACAATTCTGACACCTACAGGTCATGCAGTTACTGTTCCCAATCCTAATCTCTCAGCTACATGCCATCCGATTTCTGCTCTCAATCCTGCATCAAATCCCAATTTCCCCACAATATATAATCCGAATTCCTCAGCTGCTAGTCATCCTCCAATC
Source organism: Laodelphax striatellus (assembly GCA_017141395.1). NCBI lineage: Eukaryota > Metazoa > Arthropoda > Insecta > Hemiptera > Delphacidae > Laodelphax > Laodelphax striatellus. The sequence goes on along the minus strand of CM029541.1, from coordinate 5,745,237 downwards.
CCCGCTGTAGCTACTTCTAATTCCTTGACTAAAAACGATCTCCAACCTAGATCAACTACATCAACCAATTTCCAACATCAACTCTTTTACTCATTTCCCCAGGCTAGACTAATTTCTTCTGCAGGTGGAGTCACTTCTACCCAAATTGTACAGCACTGTCAGATTAACACAACTGCCAGCTCAGCAGGACTGACTCCTCGGTATAATGCGTCTGTTGTCTCTACTCACACATCAAATGGCCTCTCCAATGGTGCCTCAACAACTCAAACCTGTCCTCATAGTTATCCGGGGTTTGGGAGTATATCTACAGTGGGAGTTGTGCCTCCCAGAACTCAGCAACATAATAGTTTCATCAGTGCTCCTAGTCCTGTAGTGACAAGTTCTGCTCTCCTCACCACTATATCAAATGGGCAGCAAAGACTATCCCATAACTCATTGTTGGCTCAGTCAACAAGTAAACCATCAAGTGCTACTACTATTCAGGCATCAACCAATACTTCTCAAAACTATTTGCTGCTATCAAATGCAATGAGTAGTCCCTCTCAAGGACCTAGCAATCCGCAAATATGTTATGCAGAAGCAAGTGGAGGCTCCACTAATCAAGTCCAATGTGCTTCTTCAAAAGTTACACCTGTGTTTTCTTTGGCAAACGTTGTCAACAGATCGCAAAGCCAGGTTTGTTCTGATGCGAGGTCAACTAGTACTAATCAATCAAGTACTAATCAATCAATACAATCTAGTACTAATCAATCAAGAGAATCAACATCTATTGTAACATCCACTAGAAACGTAACAACTGTGGGGAATGTGACTACATCAAACAATCTGCCAAATGTCAGCATGGCAACCCCCAGCGTTTCAAACAATAATCAAGTTTCTAGTGGCACTAGTCTATCAACTATAGCATCCCAATCAACCAAAGATACTAAGGATGCTGCGGTGCGTTCACGACCAAATTCAGTGTACCAGTACTCTCAGTTGGCCGATTGTCTTTCAGTCCTACCAACAACCAAATCCTCGCCTCCTGACAACAACACAGACCCTCCACTTCCCCCCGTCCGTTCCGAAAGTATCACTCAAACCGATTCAGATGCCAATGCTCAGCAACAGTCGTCAGTTGGCAACAGTGCTGTGATTGGCGCCAAAACGATTGGGAACACTGACTCTAGCGTAACTGCACTACCATCGACCGCCGCTAATCAGTCTCAGTCTGTTACATTAATCAAGGTAGGGATTCTATTCTCTTGCTAACCTCTGTGCAGTGGTGGTCAGCTTTGGTGTGTGGTTTTCGCTCTAAATTACCTGCTAGGCTGCTTCAATAATAATACTCACCCAATTCTGAAATTCCTTGTATCTATTTATGTAAATTTACTTTCTTAATAAAATTAGTTCGTTGATAGTACAGGGTGATTCAAAAAGAATACAACTTTAAAAATTTGTATGTTATGAAAGAAACATCATAGAACCTTCTGTTATACATCCTAACAAAGAGTATTTAAAGAAGTTTTTTCACTCACAAACAAGTTCAGAGATGTTCCATATGACCCCTCCAGACACTCGAGCAATATCAATTCAAACCCTCCCTCAAACTTGTTCCACACTATCTGTAGCATGTCAGGCGTAGCATGATAGCTGCTGTTATTTCTTGTTTCAAATCATCAATGGTGGATGGATATTGATGATTTGAAACAAGAAATAACAGCAGCTTATCAAACTGTTACGCCTGATATGCTACAGTGAGAGTGGAAAGAGTTTCAGGGAGGTTTTGGGTTGATATTGCTCGAGTGTCTGGAGAGGTCATATTGAACATCTCTGAACTTCTTTGTGAGTGAAAAAAAACTTCTTTAATTACTCTTTGAAATGATGTATAACAGAAGGTTCTATTATATTTCTTTCATTAAATATAAAGTTTTAAAGTTGTGGTATTCTTTCTGAATCACTCTGTATTTATGTAAATTTACTTTCTCAATAAAATTAGTTCATTGATAGTGTAAGGCATATATGAACACCATCTAAGCCCTAGCGCCCACTGAGGTGGAGTGGCGATGGCGTGGCAACACGCTAAATACACACATATGAAACTAAATGAAAGAGAGCACATCACCTCGATGTGCGCTGTTTCATTTAGTTTCATATGTTTATATTAATTTATTGGGCTAAATACATGAAACAGCGCACATGTTTCATTTAGTTTCATATGTTTATATTAATTTTACGTGTTGCCACGCCATCGCCACTCCACCTCAGTGGGCGCTAGGGCTTACCTACCAGCAGTAGCCTGTAGGAGTGGTACCTACACCCCGTTCCAATCAGCCGCCTTAAACCCGTATGCATTGTCTTCGTTCACATCAAGTTTTACAAATCGTAGTTTAAATTTGGTTTAAACTGTAGATTTTCGTTTTCGGTGGCTATATAAATTAGTTGAAAGGAACTGTAAATTTAAAATGCTTGGCTGCCCCAACCTAAAACAACTTAAAACAAATAATTGATAGATGAATATGTAATTTTGTCTCTTACTAATTATTAGTAAGAGACAAAATCACTGTAAAAATAATTCCGTGTAACCTGGCTGGCTCAGGTCTGGTGTCAGAGTTTTCAGGTCACTCCTGATCAGTTCAGGGTCTCTGACGTGACTTAACGACTGTTTTTTAGGCAGCCGGGACCGACGGCTTAGCGTGTCCTCCGAAACACTAAATTTAGAATGTTCATGCTGGGTTGCATGAACCATAATCAACTTTAACATGATTCAAGTTAATCCTGGTTGGTGATATCCAAAATGAGAGAGTGGACTAATAAACCTATTTTAAACCCATTTATAGTTTGCTCATTCGTTTAGGAACGAATAAATCAACCCCCCTTCATAAATTAACTTAGGTTATATTCACTTTGGAAGAGTGGCTTTTTCTTATGTACCATACACCTTTCTAACAATTCTGTAGTGCTGAACTTTCTGGGTGTGAGTTTTTCAGACGTCTTAAATTCAGCGCTGCAAACAATTTTCCCTTGCCCGTATTCTGAAATACTTCATATTGTGAAGAGGTTCACAATATGAACCGTTTCTCTTGTGCATTCGACACCTAGAAATTTCCTCAACGCAATCCAGTCCTTTTCTATCAAGAACTCCAAACAATCCTGTCCTTTCCTATGCTGAGAGCACTGTAAAATAATATCACTAATAATATATTGACACGATTTTAATTAACAGCATGCATCATGCCACACCATTGTTATGAAATTGTATTATGTTTTAGTAAATGATGGTTCATTAACCTATTTTTATCATAGCATTAGCCTACATTATCTCACATTCATCTTAGTATCTTTTTAAATTCAATATTCTGATGATAGGGAGTAATACATTTTCAGCCAAAATTTCCCTTGAAAAACGTTCAAAATAAATACTGAATAAGAAGAATTGAAGTTGTCAAAACCACATATTTAATAAAACAACGAGATACTGCAATTTCGGTTGTTACACCATTATCAATCCATTATCATATAAGGATTGATAATGGTGTAACAACCGAAACTGCAGTATTTCGTTGTTTTATTAAATATGTGGTTTTGACTTCTTCAAGTCTTCTTATTCAGTATGATAACTACCACAACATCACCTTCACTACTACACAGAAAGTTCAAAATAAATCTAAATCTTACTAGTACAGTATAGGTTATCAGTTATATCAGTCATATAGTTGATAGTTATCAGTTCAATTATTAAGTCAATAGAGTAAATTAATACTTGATCTGAAATATAGCACTAGTCGAAGTTTAAATGATTAGATTTTCCACTTGATTTTTATTATAATTTGTAGAATATTTTACAAATTTGTGGCATGATGTAAGCTGACGTCTCTAATAGTGTCAACGCTCCCAGAACCTACTTTTAATGATGCTTCATGATTTAACTAATTTTTGTGGTGAATTGATTACTAATAATGATGAGTTGATACTTGAATATGACGCAATCTTGTACAGTAAATCAGCAAATGCCCTAATGTATGATAGATAACAAGACGATTTTGTTTGTGTTTCGAACAATTTTTAAACAGTTAATTCTAAGATATTTTTAATTTTATTGGAATATTTTTGAAATGAGTAACTTATTGGTACCAATTTTCAGAATTGCAGTACAAATAGATATCACTTTATTTTTGACTGGTAGTTGTGTTTGATAATGTTGCCTCTTTTTTGAAGAAGTTATTTTTAAATTCCCTTCAAGTAATTTCAGAAGTAATAAAACACATTTGCCAATAAACCAACATGAATGAGGATTCATCCGATTCCATTTTAGACTATCAAATTTTTAAAAAAGATCCTTGACAAACATATGGCTGGTTTCTCAGTCGTTCATTAATCAGTTTATGGAACTAATAGCAGTATTGAATCAATAACCATGTGTATTCAAATTAGTTTATTGAACAACTGAGAAACCGGGCATATGTTTGTCGAAGATCTTCTATAAAACATTTAGGGCCGGTTCATGAGCTTGGGATTTAGCCAGGTCCTAGACTAAAACGGGTGGCCACCGTAGCATCGACAAACGTTAGCCTCGACACTATTTACTAAGAGCCCTTAGTACATACTAACCTGTCGATGCTATGGTGGCCACCCGTTTTAGTCTAGGACTTGGCTAAATCCCGAGCTCATGAACCGGCCCTTAGTCTAAGTACAGATTGAAGAAAAGAAATGGAAGTTTTTAATTCTGAACTTTTAAAAATCTAGTGAGTAATAATCAAATCACATTACCTAATAGATCATAATAGCTGATTTAAAATTATCATTCAGTCATTGAACAGTTTTAATTCAATCCAAGTTTCTCGAATTACAAGATTTTTCTTCTATAAAATAATGTCATGCCTTTTCCATTATAAAACTACAACTGTTTTTAATTTAACAGGGAATCAATCAACCATGCGCAAGAGCCGTGTACGACTACCTCTCGAAAATGCCTGGGTAAGTTTATCTCATATTTTTCACTATTTTTGCCTATCTTTGTCACTCGAACGTTCTCAATTTATTATTGGATGGAACAACCAATTGATGAATTTCATGAATGTGAAAATATGATACAGTAGTAAATTTGAGAACGTTCAAGATAGGCAAACATATGTTTTGCATTCATAAATTTATTCTCATGTCTCACTGCTGAAGAAATGAAGAAACACAGAAGTGGTAATCTTCAAATAGCCATATCTCGGTTATTTATCATCCGATTCTTTAAAATTATATACCATTTTATTCAGAATAAAATTCTCTACATTTTTGTATTTGAAAGTTTTATCGTAAAAAGCAATATTTCTCCAGTAAAATCGAATTGAAAATTTTAGTCGGTCGCCATTTTGGAAAAAACAGATATTGAAATTTATTGATATATGTATTTTGTAAACCACACCTTTAATTATACCCCTACCAAATTTCATGAGAAAATCTTGTTTTTTTTAACGAGATATGATGAAAAATATTAAAAACACAAAATGGCGGATTACAGGTAAACTAAGGAGAAATCAGCATTTTGCCAACGACATTTTCTGTTTGTTTTGACTTGTAGAATACCGTGGTAGTACTGGAGTCACTATTTTTTGGGACACTCTGTATACAGTTCACAATAAGTTCATTCATGGTCAGACTGAAATCGTTTACTGCAGATAATAATGATATTATTTCAGTAGTTCTGCTGTGAATATTGTTGTATTATCTATTGTTGTTGTATTATTTATTTATATATCTTGTTAATACTTGAATGTAATATAATGACTGACCTAAATGTCAAAGTGTGATGTCTTTTTGTGGTCAATAAATATTCTATTCTATCCTTTTGAAGACTCTGCGCATCTCATATGAACAATCAAGCACTTAATTCATACCAAACCTTATGGTCCTCCTCCATGAATCGCATCAATAATGTTTTGAAGTTCATAACTTGGATAATTTAATTTTCTGAAAGTTGAACCTTTATTTTTCCAGTGATCTCAGCTTTAAGGAGGGCGATCTTATCATTTTGAGGCGGAAAATTGATAACAACTGGTATCACGGGGAATGCAGGGGACAATCCGGCGTGTTCCCTCTCAGCTATGTCCAGGTAATTAACAATATTATTAAGAAATTTCGATTTATTTCAATTTTTAACGCTTATTGTAGCATAATTAGAGTAACCGTTAAAATTATATACAATTTTTCCATTTGATTTAGCAGAAATTTGGAACATATAATGAGATGAATGATTACATGAGTGGTAACATGGAAAAAATATTACCTACAATACTGGTTTAGGGTACATTCAATTGATTAGTTTTGTGGATTATGTCTTATGGAGTGAAAATATTTGAATACTGTGTTAAAAATACTTGAATTGATTGTTTTGTTTGGCAGATTTTGACACCACTGCCCAACCATATTCCACAGTGTAAAGCTCTGTTCGACTTCCGTATGAATAATGACGATGAAGAAGGTTGCCTTACTTTCAATAAGGTGAGTGATTTCAATTTTTTTGAATAAATACTCGATTTTTCAACTTGATACTCATCTTATGGGTAGGTTATTTTAGTTTTTCTTTTTTTAGTCCAATTTATCGCCATAACTTGAATTTCTGATGATTATGTAGATTATTCAATTTTTAAAATAACCGAAATCCAATGTCAGGTTTCTCGTTCGTCCTTTAAATCGTCCAATAAGTTGTAGATTTCCCAAATTTATAATATCAATAAGGTATTACTCATTTTCAGTCATTTTCGTGTTAATAAAACAACTGGACCATGAAAATTGAAGTTTATTTCTTTATAAATATCTTCTACCTTGCTTCTTCATTGCCCCATAATTTTTCCAACTTATTTCTTTCAATTTGACAATCCATTCAACCATTCCACCGTGATTGTAACATCAAAATAATAATTTTCAATATCAATTGAGCGTATTTAATTATCTTGGAAATTGAGTTTAAATAGGGATCTTTCTCTGTGGAAAATGAGAGAAGGATTCTCTTCATGAAGCTATTAGTGTAGTACATATTTTCATATTACTTTTTATCCTTAAAGACCCCTGGCCAGCTTAGGGCGTATTCCAATCAGAATTCCCGGCAATGTGCCCTTATGGTGCCTTAACACGATTACTAATGAGGTCACCTAACTACTTTTTTTCAATTTTGTATTGTATTTATATGTTGTATTATTGTATTGTTTTTGGAAATTGTGTGTGAATAAATGAAATTAAATTAAATGTTGTCGTATTGACATATTGTGTGCTGTTTAATCATCTGGACACACATGCATATTAGACCGAAATATCAGTCTGCTATCACGACTCGGTGTGTTAACTTGGATGATTTACAAGTAGAAGAGATGATCAGAAATGACTATCATAGAAGTGTACATAGTATTGGCAACGCTGCAGGTGTGTGATTTGCCTGCTCGTAATGTGTTAAGGTACTGTTTCTGCGCTCAGGGATCTTCAAAGATGAAAAGCACTGTAGAATGTGAATTAATGTTTATTTAATGATTACAGGGCGACGTAGTTACTGTGATAAGACGAGTAGACGAGAACTGGGCTGAGGGGCGACTTGGAGAAAGAATAGGCATATTTCCTCTGGCATTTGTCGAACTAAACAACGTTGCAAGAGCTCTAATGAAGCTGTCTATCAAGTAAGTGTGCTATCCACAAAATTATACGGTATTAACCATCTACGGCAGATGCTCTGTGTTAAGACTTATCTGATATGATGATTTTTTGGTAAATTGTGATGTGAACATGTTATACAGGGTGTTTCAGAACTCCCTACCAAAGAACCTATTTAACTCTCTAAAGATCTTAAACCTCAACTCAGATATTTGTAAGAATATTCAAAAATCAGTGATCCTTGATACATGCAACATCACTAGACAAATCCTCACAAATATAACCAAAACATATAAGGGAAAAAATTATGGGGTATAGCTAAAAATACATAATAGGAAAAAATTATGGGGTGAAGATGAAAATACATAAAAGGAGATAAAATCCTTTAAAAGGAAAAAAAATTATGGGGTATAGATAAAAATACATGAAAAGAAAAAAATTATGGGTTATAGATGGAAAAAAATAGTATTGAATTGATTGAAACATAGAGACATGGAAGTGGACTGTGAAGTGAAGCTCTCAAAATACAATATATGAATCCCTGCAATAATAAAAAGTGCTTACTTGATTATTCAATCCGTAAGCACTTCAACTGCCAGCTGTAATGCTGAGAATTTCGGCAAATAATAATGATAATAATGATGATCAGCAGTTACTGTAAAACTAACATTTAACAAGAATGAAAATGTTAATGAACAAATGAAGTTAATAGTTGTATTGTGTGGTTGTTTGACAGTAGTCAACCCGGACCTTCTCGCCTGGCGCCCCCCACCCCGACAGTGGATTCCTCCTCGGGGGACGCAACCCCCCTCATCAGCACCGACCACACGCCGCCAGTCACCACCACGGGTGGCAGCTCCACAAACACCGCCACCACCACCAGCACCAATCACCACACGGCCGCTGCTGCTCTCGTAAGTGTTCTCTCTCGTTCAATCTTTTTAGGGCCGGATCATGAGCTCGGGATTTAGCTAAGTCCTAGACTAAAACGGGTGGCCACCATGGGAACGGGTACTTCACTGTTCTGAACATTCGCTGGATTTCCTGATTCTCAGTGAACATTCAGTGTTTTTAACTTTGGGTTTACCTGTGGGGGAAATACACCGAAAACACGTTTACAAAAACGGGGAACGGGTACTTAACTGTTTTAAACATTCGCTGGATTTCTCCATTCTCAGTGAACATTCAGTGTTTTAACTTTGGGTTGACCTGTAGCTACAGCGCTCAAAATCCAGCGAAGTTCGGTTTTGGCTGTAGCTCGCCGGCTGAAAACCGGCTTCTGTGTATAGTGGGTCGTCGACAAAAATGGTTTTCTGTCTCTAACGTCGACAAACTTTGACGTCTGTGCTGATTATCAGTTTCAAGTGTCAATTATGTTTTAATTTTTTCTCACACACTTTCTCATGCTCCTTGGAAATGTAATTACATTCATGTATTACATTCTTGTATTTATTGTAGATTAATCTACATTTCAACCAGGACTTCAATTTCTTAAAATGAACTTGATTCGATTTCAATCCATGATATTCTGAGTTTTCAACCGGATTGATTCATTGATTTACTCATGATTCATTGATTTACATTTTCCTTACACACACTCTTAATAATAATGCTACTTTGAAATTTAATCGACATTTCTATGAAGAATTTCAATTTTTAGAAATTAGCTTGATTTGATTCATCTATGGTATTGTGAGTTCTCAACAGGGTTGAGTAAACTCATTAGCACAATGAGCAATCATAAAATACGGCATTTAAAATTTCACCACTTGCTCTTGCTACTTGTCACAACTACAATACAAATGTTAAGTATCCTATTTTTAGGCTTTTGAGAGTATTTTCAAATTTTAATAAATAAACTTTAGTTGAATGTTTCTACATAGCTCTCACGGTTCTGGCTTAATTTTATATTATATCCCTGTTATGATTGTAATAGTAGAAAATTTCTTCGCTTAATAATTTATTATTGCTATGAAAGGGTGTTTGAGGCACACCCGCGGAGATTTTCATTAGAATAATCTATCCAGATCTAGAACACACTTTGTAGTGATTCAACTATAGTTCTTCACCTTTATTAGCATTATCAACAAGTGATCAGTACGTACTTTCTTCTATGTATGATATAATAAAATTGAAAATAGAATAACTTCATTCTTTATTATCTTATCCATGTAACTATGTTCCATATATATCCATGTTCTATATTATCTTTGCATGTAAACTTTGACATAGAACCCGAAAAATTATAAGTGATTGATTAGGCTTATTCGATAGATAGGAATTTTCGTCCAAGTTAAATGAGGTTACTTATAGAAAATTTGGGATACATTTTGATTGATTGGAGAGTCTCTATATGTTTTATCATCCTGGATCATACTGTAATTATTTAAGATATAATGTTCTGCATTAAATTACTTAAGAATATGGTGCATTCTGCTGTGTTTTCATGTCGAATGTCGAGACATGAGTCTGATCAATTTTAGTTTTGAAAACTATAGAATTCGAGAGTATATCGTCCTACAGAGGTCAAGAACATGAAAAATTCGAGATTGCGTTTGTCTTGTAGAGGTTCTGAGCTAGGAACCTAGGAATATTCTATTTATATATAGAGGTTAATCAGTCCTAGCCCAAATCACAGAAAATTTGTATTCTGGAGGTTTTATACTTTGTATCTAGGTGATTTTAGCAGTGTACCTGTGCACCTGTGTGTGTCATTTACAAAATTTGCATGGGTCGACTGTATTGTGAGCGTAACGGTACTTATCTGGCACTTATAGCCCTATCCTTTCTCATGTTAAATCTCCATTCTTATTCTGAATGATGGCAACAAAATTCGGTTATGGGCACTTCCGTTATCCATGTCCTCTATGTACTCAGTGAATAAGATACATATTGCACTGGTCTGCTCTCCGCAAATTGCTTTTATGTGAAAAAGTTATCTTGAGGTTGTTATGTTATAAGTTATAATGTTCATGTATAATTATGTTATAATGAGGTTGTTATATTCAAGTTAATGTAATGAGGTTGTTATGGTATTTAGGCTTCCCAATAATTGAGTCAGCGCAAAACGGTCATTTATCTTCCTCCATAGGTATATTGTTATAATGACAAACCGGTGGATTGTAACGATGGAAAAATACACAGACATGGTTTATTGTTTTGCCATGGAAGGACGTCTCACCAGGAATTTTTCAATACAATGAAATCTGCACTTGTGCAGATTGCTCGCCTCTCTTACAGTTGAGTGATTATGGGAAGGGGTACTGGTATATCCTTCTCCAAGAATGGACATTTATATGTTCAAACTTCGCCGTTTCATGTACATACAGAGCAATCATATAATTGTTAGAAGGCTATATCAAATCTTATATACTTGTAAACAAATAATTTGCTTAAGTCTTTCATGATTTGTACAATAATTATTAGATACTATTTAATTAATTGTTTAATTCGATATTGTATAACTAATTCGACAAATGTAGAATTTTTCTATTAATAGTACATTATTATATTAACAACTTATCGACATCATGATATCCTTACCATTACACATGTCTAAACATTAACAATCAATACTACCGTATAATAATTATTCTATTCACTCCATTTCTAAATAACATCTGATCTTCCATCATAATCAATTAAGAAATTATTATTTTCAGCTATTCCTCCGATTTACATTAAGTTTTTTTATTTAATATATTTGTTTTTATTGTTTTATTAGTACTTATTTTGTCTTTTAAGGTTCCATAATTTTTTAGTTCAGACAAGATAAATTTTTTTATCTAAAAAAAATTGTAAATTCTATATTTTATTCTACCAAGGTCAAGTGTTGATGAAAAGGATATCTTTGTAATTGACATACTTCGCCATTTCATCTAGATAAATCACAATTATCAGTATCATCAGATCAAGATCATCAGTATCTTTCTGCTTTACTGCTTTACATCTTTTCATTGAATAATTTGAATTGAATTTTTATTCTCAATACAAAAATACACATACATTTTAGAAAAGCAACAAAATAATAAACATACACAATAATTATACAAAATAATATTAAGAAACAAAAAAAATTAAACTTATTGAGAAAATACATTCCAGCACATCAGAATGATAAAACTGGAGGGAGAAATTTATAAGATTATAAACATTTGTCGAATAATTATTTGTATACTTATTATACTTTCATATTACACTTTCTCACTCTCTCTCACTCTCCCCCCCCTCTCTCACTCTCTCTTTCTCTCTCTAAGTCAGGCAGGCTTCATTCTAAAATTGGGAAAATATCAACTTGATAAGATTACTGAGCCTGACCAACCCTAAAGCACTGCATGACAGTCATCTTTCACCTCATACTCATTGTAATTTACTCATAATTCAAATCATTATTATTTTAGGTATTCACTAGTATCCAACTCCAAATTATCTCTAGAATAATGTCCAATTCTAATCTTAATTAACGTCCATAATGTTTATATACTGTATTGTATCATGTTTCCCTATCAGCATTATTTTAACTAAGTCAATATTGACAGATGTAGAGTTTTCCTATTACTATCATATTGTAACATTATTTTGACCACTCATTGTCATCATAATATCATTACCATCAGACATGTCATCTTCTATCACAATCAATTAATGATTATTTTTTTAGCTATTCCTTCGATGTCCATTTGAAATTATCATTTTTTTTCAATTACTTGTTTTATTTATCTCATATAATCGTTTTTATTGTTTCTTTAATACTTCTTTAGTTTCGAGGCTAATTTAATTTTTTCTATTTCAGTCGAAGTATGTAAAATTTTATATTTTATTCTACCAAGGTCAAACGTTGATGAAAAGAATTTCTTTGTATCTCCTTTTCCAAGAATGGACATTTATTTGTCCAAACTTCGCCATTTCATGTAGATAACTCAAAATTAGTATAACATCAGTATCTTTTCCTTTACATCTTCACATTTATAATTTATAAACTTATGTAGGCTACATTTGACGAATAATTAGTTGTATAAATCTACTATTATAATTTAGAATTTAAGGCGTCATATTTGTTATCTACATGAATAAAGTAATGAATCTGAATCTCTCTCTATTTGCGGGATAGGTTGGAGGGTTGGAATTTCAATGTATTTTGGGATTCTACCTGATATGGACGAGAGTCACTTCCTCTTCTAGGATTCATTAAATGTAGTCTGCAGATGTCAGGTAGCAAAATTCTTTTTGAACAAATGAGCTATAATATACATCTCTACAATACACCTGTCACCAGAAACTATTTTAATCAGCGATAACATTTTTCAGAGTTCTTGCTAATGTCAATTTCTGAGAAGAATGTAATTGTAGAATTACCCGAAGAATAAAAAAGTGGCTAAACTGAGGATACAGATGTTCAGCTATTCATTTTATAGCATTATATATAGCATTATATATTATTATTATTTATGTTATGTACGAATCTTTCGGTTAATTTTTTTTTCAAAGTTTGAAGAAATTTGGACACATCTTTGATGTTTTGAAAACAGTGGGGATTTGAAAGATTCAGGCTGACCTACAAATATATTTTTCAAATATATTCTATGCTAATATTATTTTCAGAATCGAATATCAATGTATTTGAATTTTGAACAAAGCGTATCACAAACTAATATCTATGAATTGATAATTGATAACTGAGACGAATCAATACTTATTTACGCTACATGTCAATGACAACTGAGTTGTGGTACATTTAACTTGTTTTCCATATAGCTTGCTCTAAGCAGCTATGAAAATATGAATGATTTATTGAAAAATATTTTTGAAAATTTTGAAACCACTGACTTTGAAATTGAAAATTTCACTGAACATAAAACTAAAATATTTAGGGATTACAACAATTATGTCAACAGTTTGAAGGTTGAATTTGAATATAACGAGAGTTCGTTCATCAAGTTGTACTTTTTCAAGCCATTGTAGCTAATAGGACGGACAAAATTACATGGAATAAATAAAGTATTACAATTGCAGATCCGTCACCTCAGCCTTTACTTTACAATGCTTATGAGACGCAGATGATAAACTTAATAATTGTTTCATTAACTTCATTTCTGGCCCACTTTTTTCACCCACTTCATAATTTGCCGGCTTCTTCGTCGGTCAACTTCGACAAGGTCTGGTCGGCTATGAGTGGGTGGTAAGCGAGAACTCCACCGAAAACACGTTGTAGCCAGTGACCATTCCAGAAAATCCAGCGAAAGTCCGACTTGGCTGCCCTCGCTTCTACACCCAATGTTCAATCCACCGAAGACCCCCAACCCGCCGTGACCATTCAAGAAAAATCCAGCGAAAGTCCGACTTGGCTGTTTTCGCTTGTCCACCCAATGTTCAAAACACCGAAGACCCCCAACCCGCCACCATAGCATCGACCACCTCAAAATTATGTACTAAGGGCTCTCTATGCTGCTAACCAACTAACCAGTTAAGAGATACGTTTGTCGATGCTACGGTAGCCGCCCGTTTTAGTCTAGGACTTGGCTAAATCACGAGCTCATGAACCGGCCCTTTATTCTTTTTTTTGGTTGTGCTCAAGGCTGAAGCAGTATTATAATTGATTAAATAAAATTGAACTTCATATTCAAAGACATAATATATTTTCCAAATCACCAGTACAATGCTCGAATAGGAACTGAACTTGAAATAACAAAATAAATATGAATTAAGTAAAATGATATATCTATATTAATAAAAGAGAGTTGGTGTCTGTACGCTCGCTTATAACTCGAGAACGGCTGAACCGATTTAGATGATTTTGGATTCGTTTGAATTTTTACAGCACTGGTTAACATAATATGTATTAAAATATAAGAAAATCCTTTTATAATTAATAAATAATTAGTAAACTAATGACCTAACCTATCAAACATTTACAGACGGATGTTTTGAAATTGCCGGCCAAGCGGCTACCGAAAGATGATCGTGATTCAAGATCAGAAAACACAGCACTTCTATTCAATGCCTCGGTAGCTCAGTGGAAAAATCTCTGCGTCTGATGCTAGAGGTCGCGGGATCGAATCCCGCTACGGTCAAATTTTTTTGCTCTAGGTTTTCTACTCTAATTATTTTTTTACGCTAGAATCAATAATAAAAATGAGTTATCGTTCGTATCATGCATGTTTTATTGTTTCTAATAATAAAATTGAAAAAATATATAAAATAAATTAAAACAAAAAAATTATTGATTATATAAAATAAAAAATACATTGATTATATTAAATTAATCTCTTTTTACTTCGTGACATTTTTTGTGGGGGAGGGGTGACATGAAGGGGGGACATTTAGGGGAAAGAAAGGGGTGAAATGAAGGGGATTTTGAGGTTGACATTTTGGGAATAAAGGGGCATTTGGGGATGACATTTTTAGGGGGTGTCATGAAGAGGGGACATTTGTAAGGAGAAGATGGGGACATTTGTGGTGGGGGGGGGGGAAGATGGTGATACGAAGTTCACCGGGACACCTAGTGATTGATAATTATCAGATTGAAACTTTTAGTCAAGCAGTTGTTGTATTACCAACAACTTTGTAATGGTTAAATATTTGTGACACCACAAATCTCTCCTCCTTCGTTCTTTTTTTCTTTTTATAATTATTTTCTTCATCCTCTTTTTAAATGCTTGTTCAGCTTTCCAGATTTCTTCAGCTGCTCATAATTGTCAAACAACTCCAATGAACGTTTCTCAGATTTTTATAGTAGAATGGTTTCTTTCCGTCTTTGACCGCCTGTTTTCGCATTTCCTTTTCTTCTTTATCCTTCAACTCTTTGAGTTGTTTCTTCTTTCTTCTCTCTCTTTATTATCCATCCTTTGAATAAGAATTTTTATCTGTCTTTTCTTTCTGCATCAGTTGTATCCATCAATTCTTTTTGAAGCATTTTTCTCTTCTTACGACAATTTTGTCAAAACTTGTAGTTGGTTTTGAATTTCTTTCCATCGTAAACACCACAAGCATCTTCAAATCTAGGATCCCTTGCTACAATTTTATTCTTTCTTCTACTGTCCTTCAAAATCTCATCAATCTCAATTCTTCCCAATTGTATTTTTCTTCCACGTTCATTTTCAATTATCAACTTCACTCTTCATTATCTTTTGATCTTCTTTACATATTTCTACATCTGCTTTTATCTCGTTCAAATCCGATCTCACCTCTTTCATCTCTTCTCTTATCATTTTCACCATTTTTATTTCTAAATTCTCAATACCTACTTTCATCTCTGTCATTTCTAATTTCATATTTGTTTCTAACTTGTCATTACCTACTTTCATTTCTTCTTTCATTTCTTTCATTCCTTCCAAAATACTTTCAAACATTTTGCTTATGTTAACATTTTTCTCAAATCCATTTCCATACTTTCCTCCTTATCTTTACAATTTTCCTCATTTACCAAAAACATTTCACCTTATAAATCATATCACTCAACACACAATTCTCTGTTTCTTCAACTTTTTTGTTTTTTACGTTTTTTTGGCGGCATTGTTTACTTTTACTTCAAAAAACTTCAAATCCAAATATCGTTTAATATATTCCAATCTCACCTTATTCACAGGTTCTCCAATAAGTCCACTGATTCTTTTTTGTTTCTCATTCCTTTTGCTTCATTATTTTCGTGGGTTCGTTCGGGATGCCAATTTGAAGCAGTATTATAGTTGATTAAATAAAATTGAACTTCATATTCAAAGACATAATATATTTTCCAAATCACCAGTACAATGCTCGAATAGGAACTGAACTTGAAATAACAAAATAAATATGAATTAAGTAAAATGATATCATATGATTGATAATTATCAGATTGAAACTTTTAGTCAAGCAGTTGTTGTATTACCAACAACTTTGTAATGGTTAAATATTTGTGACACCACAAGGCTTGTGAGTGGGTGATGGTGAGATTTGAATTCAACATTAGTTTTTTTAGGCAGCCGGGACCTACGGCTTTAAGCTGAGGCCACACTGCTGGATGGTAGATGGTTCATCTATAGAAAATACAATACAATAAAAGAACAATAGAACATGGTCACGGCCCCATGATACAGGCCAGAATACGTTCAACTTGGCAACGTATGGTTCTGGCTTAGTAATGTGGCCTTAGCCTAAAGCCTGGTTTTCATTAGTAGAGTTAGTGGTAGAGTAACTAGCATACTAACTCTACCGTACTAACTCTACTCTACTTGGTCGAGTAGCTGTTTTCACTACAATTGAGAATAGTAGGTAAAGTGTGTTGTCTAGTGAACAGATCTAACCTTTAAATGACTCTACTCTACTAGCTCAAGACTGTTTTGATTAGGATAGTGGTGGTAGAGTAGAGTGAGAAGCGGCGGTGGGGAAGGCAAGTGGTGGGGTACTGTCCCACGGTGCTATCCCACTCTACTCTACCAAAAACAAGTAGCTCTGTCACTCTGCTCTGAACGTTTTCATTGGGAGAGTTCACAAGATAGTTAGTACTCGCCCAGGGAACTCTACCACTAACTCTACTAATGAAAACCAGGCTTAAGAGACTGAAACTGACATGACACTGAACTGATATTTGGGAATGTTCCTTATATGTGTCCTCTGAAACACGGGAGTTGGCTGACAAAAATGTTTTTGGTCAGATCGGGGATCATAGACGTAGCGTGGGCCATGAATTGTGGGGGGGGGGGGTCACAAATCAAAATCAGGGTAATACCAGCCGGGAAGCATACTAGAAAACGATTCTTTTATTTATATTAGTTGACTTGATAAAATGCTCAGAAATCATTTTGTTTGGCCGAAGCAGAAATATCTAAGTATCACCCGATATTTATATTACTCGTAAATAGCAGATCTCAGCCTTTTTTTAAAGATATTGTGTGGGGGGGGGGCACTTGCCCCCCGTATCGAACTCTGAACCACTTGGTTATCGAACCAGCGATAAACCCACTCGGATACGGCTACTTGGTTATAAATATTATATTATTAAAAACTCTGCAGAGTATGATAGGCATTCTCAAAAATATTATCACATTTCAGATGAAACACATAATGAAAAAATATTAAAATAATAATAATTTAATGAATATGTGTGCGCCGTCCAATAGTGCACCAATCTCCCCTATTATTATAATTTGTCAATTTTCAGGCATCCGATGGCTCAACATCGACCACATTAACATCACCATCATCATCGTCGACATCATCTACGTCATCCTCATCATCGTCCACCACTCCCCCCACTTCTTCCTCGGCCTCCTCCCCGTCTTCGCCGCCTCCCCCCTCCCATTCGCAGTCTGCCAAACGTCACAGTTTCAACGCACTTCAGAATCAGCAAAGTCAGCATAATCAGCAGCATAGCTTGCAGCCAGCCGACCAGCCCAACAACCGGCATTCGGCCGAGATTCTCACAACCAACGAACAGAGCTCGGCAAGTCATGGGCCGCATTCTTTGGCTGTGGTAAGTTTGTGTAATATTCAAATCAAAATTACTATTATTACGAGTGTTTCAAAAAGTACGCACTTCAAAGTTTGAGGGAGAATATTTACTGCTTAGGGAATATTTTTCCTAGAAATATAATGTATTAGCACTACTGGACTCTCTATTAAGGCCGCCTTCATACAGGGTGGCGCATAAAGAACGGATGTTTTTCAAAGTGTTATAAGAAAGTTTATCTTTATCATACATTCATCTTCCTTACACCAAAATACTAAGTAAATAACCCAATTTGAGAATTTGTATGAAAAACTCCAAAACACTTGAGTATTTTTTAAAAATTACATAGGAAAGATGGAGCCCTTAATGCGTTGATGCTCATTAAAAGCCTCAAATTGGTCCTTAACTTTTGATACAGCAGCAATTCTTTCATGTATTGCAGTATTCAAATCTGAAGGCGGCCTAAGGGTGCTAAGAAAAGAAACAAAGATCATTTTAATTTGATCCTCTTTCCAAAAGCCTACCTTTCCAAAAGAGAGTGAGATATGTAAAGACTAGAGCGCGCTGATATGGTCTATTAGCTACTCCTCAATAAAGATTTGTGATGGGGTATAAATCTTTATTTCATTTTCTTTTTTTCTTTTCCAGACTATATTCAAAAAACGATAAGACTAAAATAGATGAAATCCGATTCTCGATCCTTTCTCTGATAATTTGCGCAATTTCAGTATAAAATGTTACGGAGCTCTTCAATCTTAGATATTTACAAGGTTTTGCAGACCAAATTTCAATTTTTCATTTCCATTTTATTCGATTTTTTATTATTTTTTTGTTTTCATTTATATATTATTATTTTTTCTTTTTCTCATCTAGTACTAATGTACTCTTTATTAATTTGTTGCGTAAGTTGCTTCTTATCTTTTTCAATAATGGAATCTATTTACTATATTGTTTCTCTTTTTTCTTTACGTAGATCTGAATTTCTCGTTCTTTTAATTTCATTAGATATCAATGAGGTTTGTTTTGGCTCAAGCTGTAAACCTATATTTGTTGTGAATTTGTATGAATGTATTAAATAAATATGTGGGAGTAGCCATTAAATAAGTATATCATTATCGAAATAATCAATTTGTTATGTTGTTTTATAGATGACCAGTGGTAGCAACTCTTCCTGCAACACGCCCGTGCACAGCGCCGGTGATTCGTCGCTACTAACGCGCTCTAGCAGCCAACGCCGACACCACCAGCGGTCAGCCAGTGCCGACGCGCACCCGTCCCCCCCACCGCAGCACGTGTCGCTGCTGCTGCCCGCCACCTATGTGGCGCTCTACCCCTACAAGCCGCAGAAGTCGGACGAGCTGGAGCTGAAGCGCGGCAACGTGTACACGGTCACCGAACGCTGTCAGGACGGCTGGTTCAAGGGCACCAACAAACACCAGAAGTGTGGCGTGTTTCCTGGCAACTATGTCGCACCCTCCAAGTCAGTAGCAATAATCAGTTTTGACATATTTTTATCCGAAATGAAGGTACAGAGAGTATAATAACAGTGTGAACAGTGTTCACACTTTTGATTAGTTATCCACTTACTTTTGCCAATTCCCGTAAGATTTGCATTGAAATTCAAATTCAAATACAAAATAACTTTTATTCAGATTTTCACATAATAATCGCAAAACAAATGTTCAAAATATTACACATCTATTTACCTGCAAGGAAAAATCCAGTGCGCAGATAAGAGTTGCTAATGTAATAGATAAATAAAATCTTAATGAAACTGTCAAAGAAAAAAGTAATAAAGAGAATAAAAAATACCAGGGAGAAGAAATAGAGGTGTATGATAGTATTAGATGGTAAAAAGAAAGAGAGAGAAGACAAAAGAGAGAAGAGATGGCAAACATACTATTGAAATAGGACATGAATCATTCAAAGTTTTCCACAATTCCACTGGACATTATCCATTCAAATGTCCATGAAAAATGTCAAATGAAATAAAACGCAAATGTTGAGTGATTCACAGTAGGTTATATATCTGTTTTGGCACATCTCAAGGTCATGCGACATCTACCGGCCAACAAGAGAACTACTAGGAAAAGGAGTAGGAGAAGAAGAAGAAAGAAAAGAAGAAGAAGAAGAAGAAGAAGAAGGTCCTAATCCTCTCGTACTCCTAATCCTCCTCCTAGTAGTTCTCTGGTTGGCCGCAAGATGTCGCATGACCTTGAGATGTGCCAGAACATAGATATATAACCTACTATTCACTTCTCACCTACAATTTGCCATTGCCAGTATTAGTTATCATCATTTTAACACAATACCAAGAGTAGAGAGGCAATTTTTAATGTTGGAAAAGTTATTTTCAATGTTATTTCTCTTGAAATAAGTTTGAAAAATGAGTGGATGGGTTAGTGTTTGCCTGTAATCCCATATCATATTCAAGAATTTTGCAAAAGTATGGCGGTAGCGCGGAAAATGATCTCCACATACTGTTATGGAGTGCTTCACACCAATGGCCACACTTTTATTGTACACTTTCTGTAGTCCAAGGTAACTAGAATACGTACAAGTTAGTGTTCACGCGCATCTTTCTATTCAAAACTCTGAGCCAGCTTATCGTGTGACGGTACTGGAGATCAAGAGTTCGATTTTCCCTGTCTTTTATAATTATGTTAAATTCAACAATTTTATATGTATTTTTTTATAAATACACAATGAATCTCACAAGAGGTCGCGGTGGCTTGAGAAGCATGCAGTTTTTGTAAAATTTCTGAATTTTCCAAGTAAGAGATAGGGAAAATTGAACTCGTTTATCTCGAGTGACGTCACACTGATTAGCTGAATAAAGCTTGCTACTGCGCATCATCCTCGTGAACACTACCTTGTATTGCACTTACCTTTGTGACTTCTGAATACGTACCATAAACTGGGGTAACTGAAGCATTTCTCAATGTCAAGCCCTTTTGCAATCGAAGAGGTCTGAAAACATGTTAAAAACTTGGGCCTCTTGGTTCAAACATGTTCACACATTCAAAAAGTTCTCAAGATAAAAATTTCCTGGATTGGAGAAATAAAACATGATGGCTTATTATGTTAGGCTAGGCGTACACCGGTTAGTCAAGACAAGTCGACATTAGTCACGTTTGAATTCACATGGCTTAAGAACACACACCGATTAGTCATTGCATCAGTACCGCTTTATAAGCAATATAAACTGAAATAGTTTGTCTGACAACGTGTACCCTAACCAAACAAACTAACTTGAACCATTCTCATGAAATTGAAGAAGAGTTTGGTTGACGAACTATGTGGTAATGAATCCCATAGCTTATTAAACAAATTTGGTTCTTTTAAACATTAAATTACAAGAATGTAAAATGAAAATAATGATACTAGTAAGAAAGAAAAATGTTAATTTTAAACTTTTGTCGGTCACAATTCGTGAAATCGCTGAAGCACATTGGGGAAAGTGCAATGATAAATGATTATAAACTTATAATGGCTCACAAAAAATTATATGTTGCTTTTAAATCACATTTAAAAAAATTATATCCCTGAATCCCTTCCGATCTTTCACTCTGTCTCTCACTTGAGCGCGTCACTAGTCTACTTTCTCATTCTAAATACATAGTAGATTCATTTTTTGAATAAACAAAGTTTATTATTGTAATAATAATAATAATAGTGTTTATTATTTGTCAGGTCGCTACCAGCGGTGCAAGCGCAACTGAGGGGCATTGGCCGCATCGCGGGCGGAGCGGGGGGGAGGGTGAGTGGGGTGGCAGCGACCGCTGCGCCATCTCCCGAGCCGCGCACCTACTTCCGCTCGGCACAGAACAACAACTCGCGACAACTGCTCACTGCGCCTGGTCCTGGCGGCAATGTTGGTAAGTGCACTGACGGTTTAATCATCTCAGCTCGCTATTTCTCTATAAATTGGAAATCTTATATTTAGACAGACTGAAATGTATCATTTGTTAATATCATTTGTTTAATATCAATGACGTTGTCTTTATGAATAGAATAGAATAGAATATTTTTTATTGACCACAAAAGACATCACAAATTCACATATAGGCCAGTCATTATATTACAATAAATAAATAAATAACAAGAATATAGACAATACAACAACAATTTGTTGTATTGTTATGACGAAGTATTTTGTGCATTTTGTGACAATAAAAGATATCTATCTACCTATTATAGTTGTTGGTTGACATACCAATTTGTTGATAAGATTTTATTTGACTTCATTTCTTCTGATATTAGATATTTCTATATAGCAGGATCCGTTTAACTTGTCATAAAACAGATGATCGACGAGCATATGATCACAATACTTAACCTACAAATGCTGAATCTCGCAGATTATTGAAAAGGTCTTTTAAAAAGTTATTCTTTGAAAAGGTCTTCTTTAAAGGTCTTTAAAGACTTTAAAGTCTTTAAGCATATGATCTCAATACCTGAAGATGCTGGATTATTGAAAAGGTCTTTTAAAAAGTTATTCTTTGAAAGGTCTTCTTTAAAAAGGTCTTTTAAAGACTTTAAAAGTCTTCAAGACTTTTAAGTCTTTTGATTATTGTGTCGAAGTCACTGTTTAATTATTACCAAATCAGCTGATTTATGACAAGTTAAATGGATCGCGCTATATTTATTATTAGATATTTCTTCTGATTATTCTGATACATAATTTATTCTGATAGACTTGATTTTCAACCTGATTTATGGTTTGAGGATTTGTTTTTCGGTGAGAGAATTTAAGAAATTGTTGTGTGTTGTGTTGCAGTGGGTAGCAATCCACCGGAACTTCCACCCAGATCAGTTAGTCCGGCCACGATTTCATCATCGTGGCACTCGGGAGGCCAACCAACATCCACGCCAACCAGAGGTGCTCACAACATGTCTGCATCAGGTCAGCACTCGACTAAAACAAGTAGTCACTCACTAGAACCGTTTTTGTCAGAAAGCATCCGATGTCCGAACAGCTGACCATTTGATTCAATGTTAGCATTTCAGATGATCGGTCGTTTTCTGACAAAAACAGTTCTAGTAAGTGAACAGGCCAAGTGACAACTTGTTTTATTCAAACTACAGTTTATTAATAGCATAGAGAAAGCATACGCAAGTAGATGGCTTATCCCTATGTTAAATAGTGAACGACGTGATGGTGGCGATATCTCTGGGGAGTCGAGAGTACTTCAAACACGGCGATCGGCGAGACCTCTGAACTCACCTGACACGAACTATTTTTGTCATACAGTAAAAACGTAAGCAGCTGTCCCTATCTGATGAGTAAATCTATTTGCGTATAAAATCAAATAACTTTTATTCAGATTTTCACATAATCGCAAAACAAATTTTCAAAATATTACAAATCTATTTACCTGCAAGGAAAAATCCTGTGCGCAGGTAAGAGTTGCTAATATAATAGATAAACAAAATCTTAATGAACTGTCAAGAAAAAGTAATAAAGAGTAACACCAATCGAAGCACATGACCGAGACTCCTGGAAGCGACTGACCCGAAACGCCGACCCCACCTGAGTGGGAAAAGGCGAAGAAGAAGAAGAAGAAGAAGTAATAAAGAGAATATTAAAAAAAATACCAAGGAGAAGAAATAGAGTGAGTATGATAGTATTAGATGGTTTATGCTTTCTCTATGTAAATACTTAACGTATACTTTAAAGCCCGGATGGATCCACTTGTACATTAAGTTACTATTGACTTGAGGGAACTATTATAGTTACTATTAAGTCACTATTGACTAATACCCGGTTCCTCAGTCGTTCAATAAACAGTTTATGGATTCAACAGTTTATTGAACAACTGCGAAACCAGGTATAAGAGAATTGAGTTCCTTGACCCAATCTCCCTTAATTTGAGTAAAATGTCGTCTTTAATTTCCTTAAAATTTAGTGAGCAGACCTCTCTGATTTATAGTTCTCCGGGGAAATTGAAATCGAGATTAGAGTTCTACTATAGAGATAGCATTACGCAATACTTCTATATTGTTCTAAAATATAGAATTATATTTAATTCTATAGTAATTAAGTTTATATTGTAATTCTCTTATGTTCTACATCATTTTTCACAGAAGGGAAGATCAAAGTTGAGGTGAGCTGTAATAATTCATCTCTCATCATCATCCTTCCTATTACCCACGCACAAGACAAGAGCACATGTGGGCATCACCACATCAAAAAAAAAAACTGAAAACTGTCGAGAGAGGGGTGAATTCTATTGGGGGATGTTCGCCAAATACAAATGAATATTGCAATGCTAAATTCAAGGTTCAATGAAGGTTTATCATGATAATTTGATATTTTCTCTTGTTTTTCGTATAGCAGGATTCTTTTAAATTGTCAGAAACAGCTGATTGATGTACGCTCGTTTACTAACGTTAAATCAGCTGTTCTCTGACAAGTTAAATGGATCCTGCTATAGCATTACTATTCTATTGTACACTAGTAAATTTTTATTTATTTCTTCTTGCAGTTGGTAGCTCACATCACGATAATAGCACTTCGGTGGGTCGGAACTCACCCATTACAGTAACAACATCACCTCCAAATGTCACAGTCACTTCTTCCAAGTCTTCAGAAAAGGTTTGTTTGTATATAATGTTCCTCTCTAGACTATTACTGAATAGTAGAAGAATGATTACATCGCTTAAAGAATTATTACAATTTAATTAAAGTTGATACGTTATGTATGATATTCCATTCATCTCTGAGAACTCTTTTCATCGTCATAATCATCCCTGAATTACCCATTAGGAAGTCTAGTATTCCGCTAAGGCTAGGCGTACACCGGTTAGTCAAGACAAGACAAGACGAGATTAGTCACAGTACTTCACATAGTTGCTTGTAGGCAACACACACCGATTAGTCATTACATGTGCTGCAAGCAACTATGTAATGACTAAACGACAATCTTGTCTTGTCTTAGCCGGTACGCCTAACCTCATTTTGATGATACAGTATTATTTTTATTTATTGCAATTAACTTGCAAACTTCCAATTTCCTCGCTATCCTTTCCAGGTATAGCATCAAAAATTGAATCTATTTCAGATTTTTCTTCCGAACAATTCTCTTTCAATTTGAGCATTAAAAGATTATCCACCTTGAATGTTGTCAGGTAGATTTTCCCAATTATCAACAAAATTATAATAAGATAGTACAATCAGTTATTATTTGATCAATATAATTCGATTTACAATATCATTTTAATTTTTAGTCATGTATTCTATAAGTCTTATTTTTTCATATTCACATTTCTTTTTTCACATCATGGTTGTATTATGAGAGCCTTTAAACCACGAGTGAAATCCAGGTTTAAATACAAGTGAAGCGAGTATATTAAGGTATAAAAGGTACGAAAAACAATATCAATCTAAACTAACATCGATTCAAACGATTATGTTTCATCTCAATGTTGACCGTAAAGGTTAGGGTTAGGACAAATGCTACAAGCACACAGCGCTTAGATCAGTTGCGATTCTACTATTTACAGTAGTTCTATTCCAGTGTTTTAAAACTGAATGCTGGATCAGATTGAACTAGAATCGTTTCATAATGTAGCATCCGTTTTATATGACGATATTGCCTATGACGATGACATTTTCTATGGCGATTCTACCTATGACGATATTGAAATGTATAATCTCACTTATTTACTCACAACAATTCATACCTACTCCAGGACATGGCTTGTCATAGTGGAGTAGGTCTATTTTCCAAACAAACACATGTACTGTAACATTTTTGCTTATGATTTTTAACTGTAAATATTATTAAATGTATTATTAACTGTAAATATTTTTGAATTTGTATTTGTAATAGTTATAGGTTTTATTGGAAATAAATCATTTATTTATTGTACTGTACTATATGCTGTGTTGAATAAATGGATCTTATAAAGGCGTCTTATCAGTCGTCTTATAAAGATCCTATAACATCTTATCTTATAAAGTCGTCATAACGATTCAAGTTTCAGATTCAATTTCGAGAATGCAACTGTTTCGATTTCAATTATGAAACTGTAATGATTGCGTTAGCAGGATCCTTTTAACTTGTCAGAAAACATATGTTTCGACGAGCAATATCACCATACTTAACCTACAAATGCTGAATCTCGCAGATTATTGAAAAGGTCTTTTAAAAAGTTATTCTTTGAAAGGTCTTCTTTAAAAAGGTCTTTTAAAGACTCTAAAGGTCTTTAAGACTTTTAAGCCTTTTGATTATTGTGTCGAAATCACTGTTTAATTCAATTTCAATTCAATTCAATTTATTTGCCGAAGAAAAGATACAAGTACAAGTATTCACAATAAAAATAAAAATATCCTGGCATCACCCAGTATGGAAAATCTGGCCCTAGGGTGAGGTAACAGTTCTAAATTCTATTACAATCAATAATCAAAACACAATTCATAATGAAAACTACAATTTCAGAAATAAAGAAAAACATAACATAAGGGAAACCGAACATAATTATTACCGAAACAGCTGATTTCTGACAAGTTGAATGGATCGCGCTATATATTGTACTGTACTATATGCTGTGTTGAATGAATGGATCTTATAAAGTCGTCATAACGATACAAGTTTCAGATTCCATTTCGAAAATGCAACTGTTCCGATTTCAATTATGAAACTGTAATGATTGCGTTATAACATAGTCGTAGATAAACTACTATTTTGTCATAAGGTTCATCCAGGGGGCTGTCATTGAAGGAGTGGAAGTATCGTATCTTCCCTATGTTAAAAAAGGTGTAGCCTGTGTCATGGCCTTCTTGAGTTTTGTCTAAAGATGGCCATGCTGTGTCTCGATCTCATTGGCTGTGTGGCGCGATCTCATTGGCCGAATACACTCTGGACCGATGTAGGCCATTATTATGGACCTACTTTTGGCGGTGTAATTGAATTCAGAGCCATCATGTTAAATTAAATTTTCATGGAGTTTTGAAAGTGTGTGGTATCTTTTGCGGTATAAATCAAAACCGTTGAGAGAATATAGTTAATATTTACGTCAAAATACAACATTTTGTGTTTTGTGTTTTAGGCTGGTTTGAAATTATGTATAGATGTTTTCAAATACACCAAAATGTCCATAATAATGGCCAGACATCCCTACTCCCTTATTTCTCTTACTTCCTCTCCCTTAGATGTCAGCTCCCTGGGTTCATCAGTAGTTAATTTTACAATTGTTCAGGTGAAGAAAGAGCGCACATCGGGTGGAGGAATAATGCGAATATTCAGCATGAAGAAATCGCCGCCTCCGCCTACCACCTACTCAATGGACAATCCCGTGTTCGAGGATGGTGGCACCACTGCCAACGCCACTGCTGCCACCACAACCAACCAACCAACCACCACTGCCAACCTCACCACGCAGTCCACGCATGGGCACCAGCAGCAGCTCACGCCTGTACATGTCAGGTGAGTGATTTTGAGGTTATTTTGTTCTAAGTTGGTGGAAAACTAATCTATCACTGTGTGTACGTATGTTTTGTACAATAACAATGATTTTTTAAATAATAGTAATATTAAGGCGCAACCACTCGATGACAGTATTGGTGACAGTCAACTATACTCTGTTCACGGAGTCGAGAGACTGCCAAAACAAGCTGTTTGCATTTGTGCGCGTATAGAAGCGATGACTCACAGCTGTTTTCAAGATTCAATTTATTACCATTATAAAAACATTCAATACAAAATTTTCCAATATGAACTTGTAAAAAATATATATAATACAAATCATAATAATGATAAACTTTCGATAAACTTTCTGTCCAATTCCAGTTCTCAATACGTTCATTCAAGATCAGACTGGAATCACGTACTGCAGATGACAATAATATTATTTCATTAGTTCTACTGTGAATCGGTCTAGCTTATAGAAAAAACAAAGAAGAGATGGTAAGGGCCTCTCCGCCTCCAGACGTTTGGAAGACTGAGACGAGAATTTGTCCATTCAAACAATGAGAATATTCCATTGATTAAATAAATAATAATGTTTTAATAAATAATAATTTTATTTCCTTTTCAAGACTAAAACCTAAGAATACATTAATAAAATTTTTACAAAAATATAAAAGACATAATATAATTTTTATCAAGAAGAAAAACTTCATGGAAATTAACCCACTCAACTGTGGAATTCCATGTACTAGAGTATTGAGTAGTATTTGGGGGGGGGGGGAGTGCAAATATACTTGGTAAGTGAGCTCACATACTATTATTTGAAATGATTTGTTCTATACGTTGTCTTCCTGTATGTATTATCCATTTTTGAACAGCATTTTTGAATTTTCTTTGATTACAATGTAACATGATTACAATGTATTAAGCCGTGACAAGTCAAAGTTAGACATTCACAACAAGCACAATTTTATGATCAGCATCATTAATCAAGTTACATTTACAGAAAGCGAACCCAAGGTTTAAAAATATATCGTAATTCGATGTCATTTTGCTAGCTGACTATACCTATATGACTACTGCTACATTGTGAACGAACAAAGCTGCTGTTCGACTCTCAGCCCCGCCTTAATTTTCGGAATCGCTTCACTTTCTTTTTCAGGCGCCTTTCCATCTCTCCTTTGTTCTATGGTCTAGCTGCTCCTAGCTAGACTCTCGCACGCACAGGTTTATTGACATCTTCTCTCCTTTCCCTGAACAGACTATGACCGTATTAGACTATCAAGTGTTCATAAAAAATTGTGGTCCTTGTTTGTACTACAAATGAATAGTAGAATCGACAAAATCGTTGTGTTTTCATTTTAATTATTATGAAACAGTTCTTCAATCTTTTTTTTTAAATTAGAGAATTATGGTATCATAAATAACATTCATTTATATAAATTATTCAAATAATTCTTATAAATTAGTAGACTGGCAAGTAAAGAGAAGAAAAAATCATTTCAATTTAACATTTAAGGGTGGTCCGTAGCCGAGGGCGATAAGCGCCTGTGTGATAATCCGAGGTTCCAAGATCGAATATAGTTGCCGGAACGGATTTTTGACAAACACTCCGTCTTTCGGAGGAGACGAAAAGCCGTCGGTCCCGACTGCCTAAAACAGTCGTCATCTCTCATCATCCTCTCATCACCCATGCACAAGCCTGGAGCTTTGTGGGCATCACCTAAAAAGAAAAAGAAATAGTAGGTGCATTTATTAGAATCATGTAAATAATTTATAAAATATTATACTTGAAAGACTATTACTTTGGAAATTTACTCACAGATTTGTGTACACTGTGAGTAAATATATTATGAGTAAATTTTTCAAAGTATAGAATAGAATGGAATAGAATAATAGACTGTCGCTGGTCGATTGTAATCGTGTGGTCGCGCCTTCACTTTGATTTGTACTTTTGTGGTTATGCTACTGTTTGCAGCACATTCTGTACATATGGTTGAAGTTAATTGCTAGTGGTCATGTAATGATAATGGAAAACTAATCCAATCTTTCACTGTTTGTACATATGTTTATACAATAACAATAAACATTCTAAAATCACAGTGATTCAGGATAAGGTTTTTACAATAACAATCCTAAATACTTCACTACAAAGTGAAAAACCGCTTATTAAGATTTCCCATAATTAAACAAATCTGGTTGCATTTAACCTTAATTCATATGAATGATAATTTTGTCGAACACGAAGTGATAATGTCTTATTTCACAATCAATAATTTAAAGTACACGAGTTAACCCCGTGCAGCGCAAAGCGCCGCTCGCATGCTCAGTACTGTATCGTTTGGTGATAAAGTATCATTACAACTGACTTGTATCAGTGTGAGTTTCCTCTAGATTTCACATTAAATCTCGCAGTGGTGGAAGCAAAGTAGAAAATAATGCGCCAAATATTTTTGTATAGATTACGGTAATACTGTATATAGATTACTTGGAATGAATTGAACAAAAGATGTTTGTGGAACTTGAATGATTTTACTGATGACCGAAAAGCACTGTAATATCTAAAAATCACATGCAATTACTGTATTTAAAACTTTTTTGAAATTGAGAT
Source organism: Laodelphax striatellus (assembly GCA_017141395.1). Classification (NCBI taxonomy): domain Eukaryota; kingdom Metazoa; phylum Arthropoda; class Insecta; order Hemiptera; family Delphacidae; genus Laodelphax; species Laodelphax striatellus. The sequence continues at coordinate 5,715,179 of CM029541.1, read as the reverse complement.
ACTAAAATATAATTGATTGAACGCCGTGTTTCAATTAACATAAAAATTATTTTCATCTTTGAGCTTGGATAGGAAAACTGCGAATTGTTCAAGTAAATAATCGACTAATTTCATCATACCTGTAAATGATTGCTTTTGTGCCATTATTGTGCATATGTGTATAAATTGTGGATTGTACATTTGGAATGTGTGAATCGATTGAGTAATCAATGTGAGAGCGTTGAAAAATGAAAGCATTTTCAAGCAAATTGAGTCTGCAGACACTCTGTCCTTTAGGCAGCCATCATTGTGCATCCGCTTTTTGTTTCTACAGCTACTATATACAGAGACTGTATAATGACAGTGTGACCATTGGTTTGAAAGGGTCCATTACTGTGAGTTGGAACATTTTTATCCCACCTCCGCCATACTTTTGCCAATTATTTGAATTGTGATATGGGCTTACAGGCAAACATTAATCCATTCTCCCATTTTACAAACTTATTTCAAGAGAAATAACATTGAAAATAGTGATGAATATAGCAAAAGAGATGCTGTCAAAGCTTCAAATGGTGGATTAATTCAATATCAGTTGCTTTTTCTTCTCATTCTCGAAATTTGCCACAACATTATCACTTCGTCTTCATCGTCAGACGACATTTTGAACGACCGGGGCATAAGCAATAATTTTCTTATTGCTTTGGTGTACGAAGTACAACAGAAAATGTTGCCTGTGGCGTATTGCTCATTGCTTATTGCTTATTGCTCCGGTGTACGAGCTGCCTTATATTTTCATTGTGAATATTTTTAGAATCGACAAAAGTATGGCGGTTCTGTGCGAGCTAACCAATCAAAAGTGAGACATTCTATGGCCATACTGTGATCATACAGTCTCTGTACTGCTACTCATCTTTCTTTTTACTAACATTGTGTTGTTTATCTCTTGTATGTTAATTGGACGCTGCACGCACACTCACTCACACACACAAATCCATGTTTTGCACTCGATACTATCAACTCGTTTGTTCGATATATCGACTATCGATCGATATCAGATCGGGATCGTGTCCGAGTCAGCTGTTGCAAGTGACTCCGCCGTCGAGTGGTGATCAGAGATCATCCCCGTCGCATCATCATCATCATCAACATCATCATCGACTGTTCAGTCCGACATCATCGCAACGATTGAAGCACAAGGAACGACCCTCACTTAATGGGGCTCTCAGGTATGTTGCATGCCGACACAAGTCATAGACGTTGGCCAGTTGTGTTACTAGCATGTCCTCTGTATAGTAGTGGATAAATTTCTCATAATATGATGTATTTATACATATAAAACTCAAAATCTGCTATATTTTAATTTTGTTTTCACTACACTACTCACTACTATGAGTTCAGCTTTTTTTGTTTGTTAATGGAAATATTATCTAATGGGTAGCAGTGGCTAGGATTATAGAGATAATCACTATTTTTTATCTTGCCTAATCATTTTATGAATAGGCACATATGATGTACCCACTGTTTTGCTATACAAAATTGGTGGAACACGGGCCACCTAATTTTGATAGGAGTTAACTAAGACAGCAAACGCCGATAAAAGAAATGGAGGAACCCAGCTTATTCATTCATTGCTACCTTCAGTTGGAAAAATTTGGCTGACAAGTGGTGTTAACTAACCACGAAACATAATATTTCCTGACAATTACTACCGAAAGTAATCCTGCTATAATTTGTTCATAGTCGAAACGATTTTCCACTGTCAACAACAGCTAATTTTATTCCGTAGTGTAGTGAAAAGTATCGTTTAAAACACGAGCGAAAGTGTTTTGCCATAGCCCCCTTTAAGCTACATGTAGTTTGAAGGGGTCTGGTTCATTCTCGACCATATTATTTGAGTGCTCAGATGATTCCAACATGAAATAACATGTAAACCACCCTTTCCACTCTTGTTATGAACTTGTTATTCTTGTTATACTCTTGTTATTGTTAACTTTGACATAGAACCCGGAAAATGTACATGATCAGGCCTATTCAATAGATGCAAATTTTCGTCCAAGCTGAATGAAGTTTCTGATAGCAAATTTTGGGTACAACTCAGCAATGCGGCCTTAGCTTTAGAGTGCGAACACAGATGCATGCTAATATGCATTGGCACCTAAGCAGGTGTTTTATTTTCGAAATGTTTCGAATTGCAGACCGTCAGGAGGCGAGTCAACGCCTGCCCATCGCAAATCGAATTCGCTGGACGCAGGCGCAGGAGGCAAGCAGCAGCAGCAGCAGCAGCTGGTGCCGGTGGTGCGAGAGCGGTTCCGCTGCATAGTGCCTTATCCGCCCAACAGCGAGTACGAGCTGGAGCTGCAGGTGGGCGATCTCATCTACGTGCACCGGAAGCGCGACGACGGCTGGTACAAGGGCACACAGCAGCGCACCGGCAAGACCGGACTGTTTCCGGCCAGCTTTGTCCAGTCATTCTGAACGCCAACGCCGGGTAAGTCACACCTCACTCACACCAACGTCATCCAATATCCCAAAAAAGTTCTTTTCTAACGCTGATGCTGTATATTAGAATAGAATAGAATAGTTTTTATTCACTCGAGAGCTTGTTATAACAAACATAGAGCTTTGTCACCTATAACATACTTCAGATTTATCAATGTAATGAGAGTCTTTTGTATTTTCAAGGTCTTCACATGTTTGGAGCTTCACTTTATACTATTTATCAATATCACATGCATAAGTCAAAAATAAAAACATACTAAACATAACGGAATAACAATAACAAATATACAGAGTGATTCAAAAAGAATACCACAACTTTAAAACTTTGTATTTAATGAAAGAAATATAATAGAACCTTCTGTTATACATCATTTCAAAGAGTAATTGAAGAAGTTTTTTTTCACTCACATAGAAGTTCAGAGATGTTCAATAAGACCCCTCCAGACACTCGAACAATTTCAACCCAAAACCTCCCTCAAACTCTTTCCACTCTCACTGTAGCATATCAGGCGTAACAGTTTGATAATCTGCTGTTATTTCTTGTTTCAAATCATCAATATCCATCCACCATTGATGATTTGAAACAAAAAATAACAGTAGCCATCAAACTTACGCCTGACATGCTACAGAATGGAACACGTTTGAGGAGGTTTTGAATGACTGCTCGAGTGTCTGGAACATCTCTGAACTTGTTTGTGAGTGAAAAAAACTTCTTTAAATACTCTTTGTAAAGATGTATAACAGAAGGTTCTATGATGTTTCTTTCATAACATACAAATCTTTGAAGTTGTGGTATTCTTTTTGAATCACCCAGTATTCTGATAACAGCTATATCACAATCATGTCAAAGAGAGAGTATATTGTATTTAGTTGTTCTGTTCTTATTTTTATTAATAATAATTTTGCCAATGGTTTCTTCTGCATATTAACCTTGTATTTTGTTTGTATTACATCATGTATGTTGTTTTAAAAAAACTTAATTTATTGATATTTGGAACTCGCTCCTCACCCACAGGCATTTGCCCATAATATGAGGAGCGGTCTTCAAATTATGTTATTCCCAACATTGTATATTGTACACGAAGAAGAAATGAATCAATTTCAATTCTTGGATTTAACCTCGGTCGTACACCGGAGCAATAAGCAATAGGCAACTAGCAACATATGGATCATACTCTATGATTGTCTACTCTATACAATCAATCAATCAATCGTTTATTTCATAAAAAAAAACATATCATATAAAATTGTAAAAAGAATACAAACCAATAGTTCAATGCACACTGAAACAGCTGCTTTAAGTGTGCATTGGACTATTTGTTTCTGTAGAGTAGTTGCCTATTGCTTATTGCTCCGGTGTACGAGCTGCCTAAGAAGAAAGAAATAATATCCCCCCTTCTCCAATCTAGAATATTCTAGGGATGGGTATCGAAAGACAAAACCTCGATGTTTTGTACATCGATGTTTTTTCACCTTAACATCGATAAGTGAAAAACATCGAACATTAAACATTGTTTTTTTTTTAAACATCGATGTATCGATACACATTTCTACTAGATAGTAGATTACTTTCCTCAACAGCTGAGACAAGAAACGAGGAAGACAATTTTGTTTTCATTGCAATGTTGGCAATTCTGGAATTGACATGCCACTATTTAGGGATAAAAAAACCTCTTCCTCTCAAGGTAATCCTCTTGTGTTGCGAGAGGGAAAAATATTCCGTATGCGGAAATTATTTCCCGTAAACATCTTATTATATTGGAATCACTCATTGGTGCTACTCTAAAGCATCATTTTCTTGATGAAAACTACCAAAGTGTGTTTTAACATGTTAAAATTCCTTTCTTAATCTTTACTATTGTCTTCTTTTTCAGACAGCGAATTCTTCTGCAGATTTTTTAAAATCCGATCATCAAACTTCCTTTAAGCGGCATTTCTCCATTCGACATTAAACTCTACGTAAAGTTACATGTAAGATTTACGTTTTTAAGATAGGCAAGTTACTCTATTCACAATTATGTCATGAGTTGATTAAAGGAGCGTTTAGACTATGTAACTTTGTTATAAAACATTTGTTATGTAACAAGTTTCACAAAAATGTTACAAATGTTATACAAAATGAATACTTTTTTAGTGTCAGCTAAACATTTGTTATGTAACAAGTTTCACAAAAATGTTACAAATGTTATACAAAATGAATACTTTTGTGTAGTGTCAGCTGTTGTTATATAACAAAAGTTACAGAAAACTTGTTACATAACAAATGTTTTATAACAAAGTTACATAGTCTAAACGCACCTTAAGAAATGAAAAAGTAATTTCAATAAACATTGTCAATACTATGCAAAACTCACATAAGGAAATGTGGAATGTGAAATCTTTTCTCACTTGAGGAAAGAACGGGCGTTTTTGGAAATGCAAATTTTCATATTTGAATTCAAGTTTCTAATAATATTTATTTAGTTCACGATCTACAAAAATTTACCTCAAAATGTAAAAAATTCTGTTCGTAATATTGGAAATGTGATGTCTATCCGTCCCTAACCTCCTGACACCTGGCACTAAGGCAGTTGTTAAATGAACTTTCTAACCACCTTGTTTCCATCCCTACTCCCCCTGGATGGCAAATTTATTTGGATTCGTTTTACCCCTCATGGGGTTCTGAGTTGGGGGAGAAATTCATCTTCGTTACTTTTTCCAGCTCTTCTCGTTTTCTTTGACATGTTTTATCGCCTGACACCATTATTGCTATTCTGTGAGTACTTTTTGAATGTTTTCATTATTCTTGGTTCTTGAAACTAAAATTTTTATAAAAGGATAAAATAATGAAACTTTGAATTTTGAATTTGAGGGCCTAAACATAAATGAATGTCAAACATAGAGACAAAGAAAAACATCACATTTTTGTCATCTAGCCCTACAACCAGGCAATCTACAATAATTTTTTTGTTGATTGTTGTTTTTACTATTTGTGGCATGTGATAAATTTTCTTCTTCCTCTTGTACTTGTGAGGTAGTGGAGTTAAAAGTTTTTTTAGACCAATTCCGCATCAGACTCACTTGTACTGTCATTCCCAAGCTTGCCTTGGAATCGTGAGGATCTTTGGATCGTTGAATCCGTCCCCTCAGGAATACAACATATATTGACAAATTTCACATTTCAGTTTTGTAAATTTATTTTCTATAAATCTTTTGGGGTATTAGGCCCTATCATGTCATAATGAATAAAAAATATGATGACAATTATTGAATATAATATGTACAGTATTATAATATTGTGGTAAAAAAAAGGAGAGTCATCCGTAAAATCCATGTTGAAACAAGCCCTACAAACAGTGAATGAATGTTCAACACATACCGGTACCTTGATTGTACACTTGTCACAATTTTTTCTTGATTTTCGATCTTTTACTCTAGGACACAAATGGCAGTTAGCAATGGCGTTGTCCTGTATGTGTTGTGATTGATCTGGTCGGATCCCAAGAAGCTCTTGGGTCCTTCATGTCCTGGAAGCCTTAGAATTATGTTTTCCGCCATGGTACGTACATTTCTGGGTAGTGGAGGGTTTTCATCCATTTTATGACATTTTTATCCTTATCTCTTACCAAGTATACATGCAAGAAGAACTTTGTCACCATTGGCTTGACCCCCGTCCGAAATCTCTTCACTAGGCTCATTAGGCTCTTGAACAGCTTCTTCTGCATCAGAAACATGAAACTTTTCTCCCACCATTTTTTTCATCATCACTGTCAGTTTCCATAGAATCGTCCTCATCTGATGACTCTTCTTGAAACAGTTCATGGATAAGAGCATCATCACACAATCTTATGCGCTTCGCCATAGCAGAACACGGATAGGCGCGTGGGGTACACTTGTGCCCTAGAGCGTTTCAAACTAGAATAACACAGAAATCACTACTCACAGACGTTTCAAGTCACACTAACCTTGTAGCTCAAGAACTGGTTTGAAGGTACTCTAGCGCTCACCTCACCCTAGCTGCAGGGTGAGAAGTTACATAGTAAACAAAACTGCCTGGGGTACAGGTGTACAAACAGAGTTATTAAGCTGAGAAGAGTACACCCAGGCGCCTATTGGAGGGTTAAGTCTATAAATATAGATAACACAAGTATCACTCAAGGACGCGTTTGATTGGAGAATATCCTCTTTCAACAAATCGAATGCTTTCTCCCTTCGGTGAATGTCCGATTTTTCAACATCATTTTCAGCAGACTTGATTTGTATTTGAAGTTTGTCACACACTTTACATGCATCACTATGAGGATTCCCGAATTTTAAAAATGAAAAATCCTTTTTGAAAACCTTTTCATAAAATTTATATGACATTCTCTCGTCAGGATACTTGATTTTAAATGTCTCAAACAATCGACTCATATTTAGATCAGGGCTCAGGTATACGCCTACTGTAGTGACTTTCTTGTCTGGGAAAATAATTTAAATGTTCCTTAGCAAGATTCCAATCTGTATCGCTTGCAATGATCTGTGGTTGTCAATAAGTTGTATTATTATTTAAATATCAAATGAATCGAATAAAAATATTTTTTTAATTGAATATATATATTGAGCTTAGTCTCAGGGCTCTCTTGAATCCAAGAATTTTGAACTCATCTATGGAATGGTAGATGTATATAATGAGTTACTCACATAAATTACGGTGTATTCTTTTAATTGGAGCACAACACAACACTAGAGAGACTTGATATTTAAATATCAAATGAATCGAATAAAAATATTTCTTCAATTGAATATTATATATTGAGCTTAGTCTCAGGGCTCTCTTGAATCCAAGAATTTTGAACTCATCTATGGAATGTTAGATGATAATGAGTTACTCACATAAATTTCGGTGTATTCTTTTAATTGGAGCTCAACACAACTCTAGAGAGACGTCAATGCACTTTCCTCTAATCTTGGAGCTGCAATGAATGTAGGTATTTAGCTCGGCCTTTTCCTCATCCTGATTTACCTGCACCCTGGTCTCCATTGACCCTCACCTATTATTATTTTTTTAAATTATTTTTATTATAGGTAATTATTATTTACTGTAATGATAAAATAAATTTGGATAAATACCTCAGGGTGGTTCTTGGTATTGCGTGGAAATTTGAAGATAAGTCCTACCGGCAGTCATCTATTTGAGTCATCCTTGGTCGATGTTGGCGAATTTTAGGCACGGGAGACTAACTTTTGTATTGTATTCCCATCACTGATTGGCCTCACACATGAATTTTCACATTAAACACTTAAAACACGTAAAAGGGGCCCCCAATTTCAGACGCGTCTTCCCTGCAGGGTTGCTAATTTTAGAGAGAGAGCTCGTTCTAACTTTTTCAGTTACTACATTTCAACTCCACGGTAACACAGAGTTGCTAGATAATAGAGAGGCTTGCTTGTTGGAAGTATATGATACGCATTGTTTATAAAGTTTCATGCACATGGTGCTATGAAAACTTATTTCAGGCATCTTAAAAAATATTTTTATATATAATTTGGAACACTCCTTACAATCTGAGTAATAGTAACGGTTGGATAAATAGGTGAGTCGTACTTCGCGCTGGCAGAGCTAGGACCAAGTTCGAGACTTTCTAGTTCTTTCAACTTTGAGATTCCTAAGCGAAATCCGGTCTTGCCGGTCCGAAGGATATGTTCGTTAAGCATTGAGATTGACTTTATATACGAGGGCTGAAACTCTGTGAATATTTCAACCATATTCTGGATCTGCTTGAGTCGAGCAGAGTTCCGAATCTTCGCTCTGGAGGTAAGCTGTAAAGCTTCCAAAATCGATGTATAAATGGGTGGAGCAATTCGTGGCATCATCTTGCCACGAATGGTGAACCGGTTGTGTTTGGTCTTCTGATATATGTCACATGCTCGCAGTATTTTGGCAACTTTACGCCCCATATTCTTAAAGTAGCAGTTCTCTTTCAAGGCATGATATGTCTTTTTTATTCCAAAATGCCCAATTCTTTCGTGAGATTCCTTTATGATGTCTTCTTCAAGAGATTGTGGTATGACTAACCTCCAGTCATAGGTGTTCTTGGCAGGAAGGTAGAATAAATGTGACTGGTATATGAGGTATTGGTGTAGAAATTCCTCATTGTTGTCCTGGGGTTGGTTGAGTTTCTCCACAATGGCTTTGATATTGGGGTCAGTCTTCTGTGCTTCTAGAATCCGGGATGGCGTCAGAAGATTTTGATGTACCAGTGGCATGATGTGCTCTGGAAAAGGCACACTCTGATGATTGGTGATGGGATAGCAATGAAAAGTTGTCTCACTGTTATGAGTGGAGTCAACCTCCCATGATAGGAAATCAGCAGTTTGGTTCTCCTTTCCTGGAAGATAGTCATGTGCAGGTCAAATTCTTGCAGCGCTAAATACCATCTGGATAATTGGTTGTTTGTTAGCTTGGCTGTTTTGAAAAATGTTAATGCTTTGTGATCTGTATTAACAAAAATCTTTCTGGCCCAACAGCAGGTACAGGTATTTTGTACACACCTCCAGTATGGTTAACAACTCCTTTTCAGTCACAGAATAGCGACGCTGAGTGGCATTCAAAGTCTTGCTGAAGAAGGTAAGGACTCCCTTTTCTCCAGACTCATCAATTTGAAAAATCTCTGCTCCCATTATGTAATCAGATGCATCCATTCAAATAGAACGGCAAGTTCACGTTGGGATGACTTAACATGACCAATGACAAAATGCTTCTTTCAACTGATTGAATACATTCTCTTCCCTTGAACCCCATACCCAGGGTTTGTTAGATGAGAGCACATGACTCAACTGAGCGGTGTAGTGAGACATATGTTCATTGAATCGTCGATAAAACTGTAGAAATGTTATGAACTTCAAAGTTGCCTCCTGTTTGTAGGAGCGGGAAAATCCCTTAGGGCTTGGAGTGTACTCTCATCTTGGGTGATTCCCTGCGGAGAGATGTGGTGACCCAGATATAGTACTTGTTTGGCAAAGAAGTTGCACTTGGATAGTTTCAGCGTGAGACCGCATTTTATCAGGCGTGTGAACACTGTGTTGAGTTGTTCACTGTGCTCTAAGACAGAGCAAGATGAAACAATACCATCATCAACGTACAGTGTGCAAAAATTGGTGATGTCTTCTCCAAGTGCATGGCGGAGACACTTGATAAAAACTGCCATTGCGTTCCGTATTCCGAAGGCCAATCTTGTAAATCTGAGGTTTCTTCCATTGAAGAGGAAAGAGAGGTAGTCTCTGGATTTCTCAGCCACCTGCACCTGCCAGTATCCTGCACTTATCAAATGTAGAAAAGATGGTCTTACCATGTTTCAGTTTGAAACTAATACTACATCAATCTAATGAGTAGCCTACTATTTGCTGTTAGCTTCTATACTATGCCACTTTAAGAAGCGTTAGCTTTCAAGTTCAATTCAGGAATCTGCGTATCATAGCCTAATATGCAAGCCTCTGCCTGAAAGTTAGGGTACCTACTTGTCCTTGGCACTGATAGTTTCAATATTTTGAATAATTGTATGACTGTAGACTTCCTTCACTTCACGCCACTAAAGTTGGAGCGCCATATCATCGAAGGATAACAGGGTACTTCCTTTCCCCATTCTAATGATTGAAAGGATATTCTTCGCAAAATGGTTAGACAAGGAATTCTCAAGAACTAAACCCAGAATGGAATCAGATTTTATCTCGTCCGTCTTTCTGTCCTGGGATATCTGTTGTTGGGTTAAGACACATAATATAGAAAAAATGCGTTGCAATTCAGCGCAGATGCCGCTCTCCATTACAGGCTGTTTAATGATCCTGGGTGAAGGAGTGAAAGTAGCGGGCATCTGCCGAAACATCAACATGAGGGATTTGAGGCTCACGGTTGGATAAATAGGTGAGTCGTACTTCGCGCTGGCAGAGCTAGGACCAAGTTTGAGACTTTCTAGTTCTTTCAACTTTGAGATTCCTAAGCGAAATCCGGTCTCGCCGGTCCGAAGGATATGTTCGTTAAGCATTGAGATTGACTTTATATACGAGGGCTGAAACTCTGTGAATATTTCAACCATATTCTGGATCTGCTTGAGTCGAGCAGAGTTCCGAATCTTTGCTCTGGAGGTAAGCTGTAAAGCTTCCAAAATCGATGTATAAATGGGTGGAGGAGCGACGCCTTTGGAGAGGTCGTCACTTGAACAAAGTGTATCTAACCCACCGTACAGGGGAAGGCATCCTGAGTACAGCGGATCATCGATCTTCCGCCTGGGCGTGCACGCCTCATTCAGCCAGCCCGCTCCGCCTTCCCCACTGAGTACCTTCTGCCAAGCTCGAGCGATAGGCTCTAAACCGGGCGTTGTGGGCTTGAATTCACCCGTACTAGACGAGTTAATTCCTATCCACTGAAGGAACTCATGTATAGCTAGGTCAATTACGTCAGCTGATCTGCTCGTTAAGTTCTGACATGAAGAGGAGAAAGATAGCAGAACTTTGGCGCACAATGCCCCGAGAAAGTTCATAGGTATATTCAACGAATTATCGACGGTCACGTCCAGGATAACCTGCGACGGGAGAGTCCAAGACATTGAGTTTGTTAAAATCTTGACGATTGCCTTCTGTAACTGGATACGTAAGGAAGGCTAACGTCTGTTTGGATTGTGACGAGTTGACTCCAATATTGCTTGATATCGTGCCAACGTTGAGTGGTAGAAACGTGACTTCTGGAGCGACAAACGCTGTAGAATAGTCAACGCTTATTTTATTCACCATGGGAAGCGCGGAGATGTATTCTGGTAAATTTCTGGGATGAGCGCTAGCAATAAAAACCTCTTCCGAGTTCCCAAGGGGTACTTCATACCCCAACTGCTGTCGCAAAAATTTCGTGTGATAAAACCTTTTTACCCACAGAGTCAGATCTGGACGGGGAGCTAGAATGTAGGCTTGCATACGGGCGTATACATCCGCTACGACCTTTGGTAAGCAGACGTTAATGCGCGAAGATTTATAGTTCAAGGTAGTAGGAATAGAGAGTTGAATCAACCGTTCTCGCAGAGTTGTGATCTTATCAGAGCACATTTGATCGAAACTTGTGTTGAAACCAGAATATGGAAAAGGTATGACAGTGCTGAAATCTTATACACAACATATCCGTTTTTGGACATCATCTCGAAACAGTGTCTCCACCTGATCAGCCACTCTCTATAGTTACGAAAAGGAGTTTTTGCATGAGCAATACGTTCCTGTATCACAATCCAGTCAAGGGATTTGTCCTGTTCGAAGAATAGTACAGGTTCGCATTTTGTGATTTTGTGAGGTAGCTCAAGTCTGATATCGTCTAACAATCGGATATCAGGTGAGATTCCCGTAGCTAGGGGTCTTCCGCCAAGAAGATTGACGTTAAGAAGAGCCCCTAATTCTTGGAGGGTATTGATTGCGTTAAATGAAACGCGGTTAGAGGGTGGGGTACCTGCAATGCCCTCCGGAAGTTGTTCTCCTATGACAGGAGCTTTCACCTCGGAGGATTTTACAGTTACTGCGGTTTGAGGAGTGGCAGGGAGAGTGACATTTGCACCTTCCACAGCCATTTTTCTCCTTGCTAGGGTACCTCTTTGTCGGAAGATGCATAGGTCCAAAAAACCATACGCTCCGAACCGTATACCATTTGCTAATATCAGAATATTTTAACCAACGTTGGGCGCCATATTTTGTAATGATAAAATAAATTTGGATAAATACCTCAGGGTGGTTCTTGGTATTGCGTGGAAATTTGAAGATAAGTCCTACCGGCAGTCATCTATTTGAGTCATCCTTGGTCGATGTTGGCGAATTTTAGGCACGGGAGACTAACTTTTGTATTGTATTCCCATCACTGATTGGCCTCACACATGAATTTTCACATTAAACACTTAAAACACGTAAAAGGGGCCCCCAATTTCAGACGCGTCTTCCCTGCAGGGTTGCTAATTTCAGAGAGAGAGCTCGTTCTAACTTTTTCAGTTACTACATTTCAACTCCACGGTAACACAGAGTTGCTAGATAATAGAGAGGCTTGCTTGTTGGAAGTATATGATATGCATTGTTTATAAAGTTTCATGCACATGGTGCTATGAAAACTTATTTCAGGCATCTTAAAAAATATTTTTATATATAATTTGGAACACTCCTTACAATTTGAGTAATAGTAACGGTTGGATAAATAGGTGAGTCGTACTTCGCGCTGGCAGAGCTAGGACCAAGTTCGGGACTTTCTAGTTCTTTCAACTTTGAGATTCCTAAGCGAAATCGGTCTTGCCGGTCCGAAGATATGTTCATATTGAGATTGACTTTATACGAGGCTGAAACTCTGTGAATATTTCAACCATATTCTGGATCTGTTGAGTCGAGCAGAGTTCCGAATCTTCGCTCTGGAGGTAAGCTGTAAAGCTTCCAAAATCGATGTATAAATGGGTGGAGCAATTCGTGGCATCATCTTGCCACGAATGGTGAACCGGTTGTGTTTGGTCTTCTGATATATGTCACATGCTCGCAGTATTTTGGCAACTTTACGCCCCATATTCTTAAAGTAGCAGTTCTCTTTCAAGGCATGATATGTCTTTTTTATTCCAAAATGCCCAATTCTTTCGTGAGATTCCTTTATGATGTCTTCTTCAAGAGATTGTGGTATGACTAACCTCCAGTCATAGGTGTTCTTGGCAGGAAGGTAGAATAAATGTGACTGGTATATGAGGTATTGGTGTAGAAATTCCTCATTGTTGTCCTGGGGTTGGTTGAGTTTCTCCACAATGGCTTTGATATTGGGGTCAGTCTTCTGTGCTTCTAGAATCCGGGATGGCGTCAGAAGATTTTGATGTACCAGTGGCATGATGTGCTCTGGAAAAGGTACACTCTGATGATTGGTGATGGGATAGCAATGAAAAGTTGTCTCACTGTTATGAGTGGAGTCAACCTCCCATGATAGGAAATCAGCAGTTTGGTTCTCCTTTCCTGGAAGATGCGTCATGTGCAGGTCAAATTCTTGCAGCGCTAAATACCATCTGGATAATTGGTTGTTTGTTAGCTTGGCTGTTTTGAAAAATGTTAATGCTTTGTGATCTGTATTAACAAAAATCTTCTGGCCCAACAGCAGGGTACGGTATTTTGTACACACCTCCAGTATGGTTAACAACTCCTTTTCAGTCACAGAATAGCGACGCTGAGTGGCATTCAAAGTCTTGCTGAAGAAGGCAAGGACTCCCTTTTCTCCAGACTCATCAATTTGAAAAATCTCTGCTCCCATTGCGTAATCAGATGCATCCACATTCAAATAGAACGGCAAGTTCACGTTGGGATGACTTAACATGACCACTGACAAAAATGCTTCTTTCAACTGATTGAATACATTCTCTTCCCTTGAACCCCATACCCAGGGTTTGTTAGATGAGAGCACATGACTCAACTGAGCGGTGTAGTGAGACATATGTTCATTGAATCGTCGATAAAACTGTAGAAATGCTATGAACTTCTGAAGTTGCCTCCTGTTTGTAGGAGCTGGAAAATCCCTTATGGCTTGTAGTTTACTCTCATCTTGGGTGATTCCCTGCGGAGAGATGTGGTGACCCAGATATAGTACTTGTTTGGCAAAGAAGTTGCACTTGGATAGTTTCAGCGTGAGACCGCATTTTATCAGGCGTGTGAACACTGTGTTGAGTTGTTCACTGTGCTCTAAGACAGAGCAAGATGAAACAATACCATCATCAACGTACAGTGTGCAAAAATTGGTGATGTCTTCTCCAAGTGCATGGCGGAGACACTTGATAAAAACTGCCATTGCGTTCCGTATTCCAAAGGCCAATCTTGTAAATCTGAGGTTTCTTCCATTGAAGAGGAAAGAGAGGTAGTCTCTGGATTTCTCAGCCACCTGCACCTGCCAGTATCCTGCACTTATCAAATGTAGAAAAGATGGTCTTACCATGTTTCAGTTTGAAACTAATACTACATTAATCTAATGAGTAGCCTACTATTTGCTGTTAGCTTCTATACTATGCCACTTTAAGAAGCTTTAGCTTTCAAGTTCAATTCAGGAATCTGCGTATCATAGCCTAATATGCAAGCCTCTGCCTGAAAGTTAGGGTACCTACTTGTCCTTGGCACTGATAGTTTCAATATTTTGAATAATAAATTGTATGACTGTGGACTTCCTTCACTTCACGCCACTAAAGTTGGAGCGCCATATCATTGAAGGATAACAGGGTACTTCCTTTCCCCATTCTAATGATTGAAAGGATATTCTTCGCAAAATGGTTAGACAAGGAATTCTCAAGAACTAAACCCAGAATGGAATCAGATTTTATCTCGTCCGTCTTTCCGTCCTGGGATATCTGTCGTTGGGTTAAGACGCATATAGAAAAGAGGCGTTGCAATTCAGCGCAGATGCCGCTCTCCATTACAGGCTGTTTAATGATCCTGGGTGAAGGAGTGAAAGTAGCGGGCATCTGCCAAAACATCAACATGAGGGATTTGAGGCTCACGGTTGGATAAATAGGTGAGTCGTACTTCGCGCTGGCAGAGCTAGGACCAAGTTTGAGACTTTCTAGTTCTTTCAACTTTGAGATTCCTAAGCGAAATCCGGTCTCGCCGGTCCGAAGGATATGTTCGTTAAGCATTGAGATTGACTTTATATACAAGGGCTGAAACTCTGTGAATATTTCAACCATATTCTGGATCAACTTGAGTCGAGCAGAGTTCCGAATCTTTGCTCTGGAGGTAAGCTGTAAAGCTTCCAAAATCGATGTATAAATGGGTGGAGGAGCGACGCCTTTGGAGAGGTCGTCACTTGAACAAAGTGTATCTAACCCACCGTACAGGGGAAGGCATCCTATTCCTGAGTACAGCGGATCATCGATCTTCCGCCTGGGCGTGCACGCCTCATTCAGCCAGCCCGCTCCGCCTTCCCCACTGAGTACCTTCTGCCAAGCTCGAGCGATAGGCTCTAAACCGGGCGTTGTGGGCTTGAATTCACCCGTACTAGACGAGTTAATTCCTATCCACTGAAGGAACTCGTGTATAGCTAGGTCAATTACGTCAGCTGATCTGCTCGTTACGTTCTGACATGAAGAGGAGAAAGATAGCAGAACTTTGGCGCACAATGCCCCGAGAAAGTTCATAGGTATATTCAACAAATTATCGACGGTCACGTCCAGGATAACCTGCGACGGGAGAGTCCAAGACATTATGAGTTTGTTAAAATCTTGACGATTGCCTTCTGTAACTGGATACGTAAGGAAGGCTAACGTCTGTTCGGATTGTGACGAGTTGACTCCAATATTGCTTGATATTGTGCCAACGTTGAGTGGTAGAAACGTGACTTCTGGAGCAACAAACGCTGTAGAATAGGCAATGCTTATTTTATTCACGATGGGATGGGAAGCGCGGAGATGTATTCTGGTAAATTTCTGGGATGAGCGCTAGCAATAAAAACCTCTTCCGAGTTCCCAAGGGGTACTTCATACCCCAACTGCTGTAGCAAAAATTTCGTGTGATAAAACCTTTTTACCCACAGAGTCAGATCTGGACGGGGAGCTAGAATGTAGGCTTGCATACGGGCGTATACATCTGCTACGACCTTTGGTAAGCAGACGTTAATGCGCGAAGATTTATAGTTCAAGGTAGTAGGAATAGAGAGTTGAATCAACCGTTCTCGCAGAGTTGTGATCTTATCAGAGCACATTTGATCGAAACTTGTGTCAAAACCAGAATATGCAAAAGGTATGACAGTGCGGTTGCATGAGACTTCACGCGCCGAAATCTTATACACAACATATCCGTTTTTGGACATCATCTCAAAACAGTGTCTCCACCTGATCAGCCACTCTCTATAGTTACGAAAAGGAGTTTTTGCATGAGCAATACGTTCCTGTATCACAATCCAGTCAAGGGATTTGTCCTGTTCGAAGAATAGTACAGGTTCGCATTTTGTGATTTCGTGAGGTAGCTCAAGTCTGATATCGTCTAACGATCGGATATCAGGTGAGATTCCCGTAGCTAGGGGTCTTCCGCCAAGAAGATTGACGTTAAGAAGAGCCCCTAATTCTTGGAGGGTATTGATTGCGTTGAATGAAACGCGGTTAGAGGGTGGGGTACCTGCAATGCCCTCCGGAAGTTGTTCTCCTATGACAGGAGCTTTCACCTCGGAGGATTTTACAGTTACCGCGGTTTGAGGAGTGGCAGGGAGAGTGACATTTGCACCTTCCACAGCCATTTTTCTCCTTGCTAGGGTACCTCTTTGTCGGAAGATGCGTAGGTCCAAAAAACCATCCGCTCCGAACCGTATACCATTAGCTAATATCAGAATATTTTAACCAACGTTGGGCGCCATATTTTGTAATGATAAAATAAATTTGGATAAATACCTCAGGGTGGTTCTTGGTATTGCGTGGAAATTTGAAGATAAGTCCTACCGGCAGTCATCTATTTGAGTCATCCTTGGTCGATGTTGGCGAATTTTAGGCACGGGAGACTAACTTTTGTATTGTATTCCCATCACTGATTGGCCTCACACATGAATTTTCACATTAAACACTTAAAACACGTAAAAGGGGCCCCCAATTTCAGACGCGTCTTCCCTGCAGGGTTGCTAATTTCAGAGAGAGCTCGTTCTAACTTTTTCAGTTACTACATTTCAACTCCACGGTAACACAGAGTTGCTAGATAATAGAGAGGCTTGCTTGTTGGAAGTATATGATACGCATTGTTTATAAAGTTTCATGCACATGGTGCTATGAAAACTTATTTCAGGCATCTTAAAAAATATTTTTATATATAATTTGGAACACTCCTTACAATTTGAGTAATAAATTTATAAATTTCAATCTTTTGTTTGAAAATGATCGATAGTTTTACATCAGGTTCAACTATCGATCATCTACTATCGAACAACATAGTTGACAGCTGTTTGTTCATTATCACAAATTGCAGGTTATGTTTACATATTTTTTCTTCTTCCAAATAAATTTTCTAAAATGAATTTAGAATGAAATTGTATTGTCACATTACCTATAAATTTTAATATTTTTTCTATTGCATAATAGTTGTACAATTACAAGTTATGGCAATTGTCAATAAAATTGATCATAAGATACACATACATGGTAACAAATAAAAAAGTATTTATCACACTATTACATCGATTAGTAGAATGTACTTTAACGTTAATTATCCATATATTCCTTTATGGAATAAAAGCCACCATTTATTAAATATCTTTTAACTTTATCTTTAAATTGATTTTTATTACTTTTACAAGTTTTTATTTCATTTGGTAGCTTGTTAAAAAAAAGTTATACCTTGATAAAAAGGATTTTTCTTTGCTATGGCTAAATTAACATTGGGCAAATGATAGTTATTTGCAGTTCTTGTACCTGGACTGGATAATGGTTGTAGTGCTTGATACTCTGACGATTATTCAGTTTTATTCTTTTGTTTTGTGGCTATTTGTTAATTTTATGATTTTCTTTAAAGTTCACTCTAGGTATAGGAGATTGTTGAAATGTTTGGATACAGATTCATCTGTAGTTTTTTTGGAAACTGTTATCACGGGTTTATAACAAGACGTATCCGATCTTGGAGTTAATTGTGTTTTAGGACTATCTGGTTTGAACCGCCTATCACTGACTGCCCGGTCTCGCGGGTGGTTTCACCTGGATGTTATAATCGACAAACCGTTTGCCCCTAACTGTTATCACCGACGAACTCTAACTGTTGCCTCTGACTCTTGTTACAGACTAATTACAACTGTTTCCTCCAACTCTTGTTACCGGTAACGACTAAACTGTCTCTTGCCCGCGACTGTTCTTCAACTGACTCCTCCAACCGACTGTAACAGACTAACTCCACCGTTTTTCCTCTCCAGCTTCCAGGAGTATTCTCCTCGTCAGAAGTTTCCCCTTCTTTCCCTTAGCTTTCCTTACTACCAATCATAAGGGACTTGGGAGGATTTAATCTCCTGGTGTCAACCAATGAGAAGATTTTTAGGTGAGTCCTAATTCTAAGGGGTGATTTTGAAATTTCCCACAGAACTCCATTTATGACTTTAAACATGTGCGTTTTAATTTCATGCTTGGCTGAAACAGCAGCATTTATGATTCAATAAATATTTGGTGGATACACCTCTCTAGGCCTATTTATGATTATTGAAGTTGCAGCTGGACCCATAACTTTTTTGTGGGTACTCCTACTTCAATTGCAACATGTCAAACTCCCCTACAACATAAAAATCTAATTACTCCTAAAAATTCCAGAAAATCACGTTCTTGCGGGTCTTGTACTAAAATTCGTATTTTTTGTCAAATTTCTACCGTCGTACCCTCTTGACATGAAAGTACACTACTGCTGTCTGCATGTATTCAAGGTTGGTTACTGTAGTAATGAACTGTTACACCTTTTGAGAATTAAAGGCTTTTATTAGCTTTACAATATTAGTAGCACACGCAGTAACAAGGAATACAGAACTGAATAATTATTTGAATGTTTGTGTATTGCGTTGCTATGAACTCGTTGTTATGGACTGATCATCCGGTTGAATCTCATCACAGGTACATTTCTTTTAATGGCCAGACCATAGAATATTTGCAGTTTTTTCATAGCCAAATCAGTGAGGTGACCTTTCCCTGAAAGAGGTTTGCCATCTGAAAGCTTTGAGTCCTCGTTTCCTATCCTTCAGGTTATGTAGCCGTGCTCCCACATGCTTCTGCACATGCCCCACACATTCTGCTTTTGTATTGTAAATTCACGATAAGGCTTGGCCTCACAAACAGCCATGTAGTTGTAGGCATTTGAGTCCCTGTCTCCCAAATAATCAACATATCTCACATTATGCTTTGAGATATATCGTTGAACAAATATTGACTGCTCCTTCCACCTCCATACCTCCACTTGTACCAATGAAAATAAATATGAAGTTGCTAAGCTTCTAACGAATCCTTCCTTATCTAGTGACAGAAAAGATTATGGATTATGTGAGTTTTGCATCTGTATCACCCTTTAATATTTATGGATCAGAACATATAATTATATCATTCTAATTCATACTGTTTCTTATGGTGTTCAAATTAAGTGTTCCATAAGCGTTTGTAATGCCTTTTTTCATTGATATTTTGTAACTTAGCTGAATATTATTATCAGACATTGTAGGATCCTATTGAATTATCCAACACTCTCTTTGAAGGTCAATCAAATTTAATGTGATTTTAGATTTTATAGTAATCTAGTGAATGCATTTTTCAGGACTATTGTGTTATTTGACTGATTGAAAATTATTAGCAAATTATTTCTTTTTAGACATATTTAAAAATAATCTAATCTTTTATATAAGAAAATTTAATTCCAATACAATTGATTATATTATTTATGTTGTTTTAGCTATTTTCGAACAAGAAATGTTGAACGATAAATTTTATAGCTTCCTCAGAATCGTTTTGGTTCAAACATGCTCAGTCGCAGGTAGAACCTGGTTCTAAAATAGAGCCAACTTCAGATTCTTACTTGAATCTGCTGTATTTTAGAACCAGGTCCTATTTGGAACTAAGTTTTAAGTTGATCTGTGACTGAGCAACCGGGGGTGAGTCTTAGAAAATTAAGCAAGGGTTTTCCATCACATTATTAGATTATTTTTTTAATTTATTTCATTTGATCAATAATGAGGATTATCGTGAATGTGCTCTCTTATAAGCTAACTTCAAATCAAATTTTTAATGCTGTTGAAAGTTTTTTTTCATCAACATAATAATCAACATGGTTTTGCTCAAGTTATGTGTTCATTCATTAACAAATCTTCTATTAGAAAACTCAATTTTAAAATTATTAGTTTTTAAATTACAGTATTTACAAACAACACTATTTTATTGTTAGTTTAATAAACTCCTCAAACCATGACTAAATTTAATATTGATATAAAATTATCAAATTTCGACATAATACTCATTTTTAACATTTTCCTATGATTGGTCCACCTCTTAATTATTGTGTTCTATTACGAATAATTTCGAATTTTATTTTTTCAATGTTCAACTTGTGTATCAGTTGATGACTATTTTTGAAGCCATAATTTGTCAAGATCTATAATAAACACGATTAAATTAAATTCAACCTTGAAGGAACCAAATATCACTAGCAGGTCACCCTTGCTTCGCTACGGAGTCTCAGAAATCCCGTACGGAGAAACCCGTAAAGGTTAAACATATTTGTGTGAAATATCTAATCACTACATGTACGTTGTTAGAGGGAATTTTAAAGATATAAAAAATCAAAACCTACTATATTAATTTTGCATAATACTTTGACATAGAACCCAAAAAATGTACGTGATTATGACTATTCGATAGATGAAAATTTTAGTGCAAGTCAAATGAGGTCAATGATAGAAAATTTGGGATACATTTTTGATGGATTGGGGCGTCTCTATGTTTTTATCATTCTAGATCATACTTTCAACAAATGGTATTAATATCACAAAGCGTCTAATAAGTTTGAAAAAATCATATGATTTTGATCTCAACATTTCCTTATTTCTTTCTGGCATAAGGATAACATTAACTTTGAAAGGGTCTATTGCGGAGTCCGAGGGTCAGATCATGATGAAAACAACATAGTTGTCCTATTTTATGCCTGAAGGATGAGTGTAAAAAATTTCAACTCTCTAGGTGCATGACAAGTAGGAGAATTAGTGATGAAAGAATCAGGGATTTGCCTTTTAGGCAGCTCGTACACCGGAGCAATAAGCAATAAGCAACATTTTTATCATATGATCGTCCACTCTATAGAAACAAATAGTCCAATGCACACCTAAAGCAGCTGTTTTGGTGTGCATTGAACTATTTGTTTGTATAGAGTAGACATTCATATGATCCATATATTGCTAGTTGCCTATTGCTCATTGCTCCGGTGTACGACCGGGGTTATAGATACAAATTATTTCAATCTTTAATATCGTAATAGATTAATTAAGGCTTTTATTCTTCCCTTTAAATATGTTCATTCTTCTTATAAAATTATTTTTTACAAGTTGTCATGTTATTGTGATAATATGAGACTAGAAAATACTTCCACTAAAAAATTAAAATAATGATATATTAGTTCAGAATTCTGGAAAAATTCTGCGTAGCCCTTCTTGCTTTTTTCAAGATCCTTGTTTGAAATTGAATATTATGTGGATTTTTCTAGTCTGATGATAATAAATCCAGATTAACTGCCAAATTGAAGATTTGCCAACTCTAAAATTATTTTGAAACATGACAAATTGATTTTTTTACAAGAAATAATTGGTAACTACTTATGGAACTGAACAATTTGTTATTATTCGTATTTATTGAAAGTAAATTTTTATCATTTCTCATGATCATCTCAATTTTTGTAGTTGAAAATTTTAGTTTCCGAAAATTTTCCAACTTCTGTTTGCGCTTCCAAAGTTCTCAGTATAATCCATTAAGAATTTGAAAATTTTCACTATAAATCATTGCCATCATCATATTCGTATAAGCGGTTTAGTTCTTGAATTCTCTAGCAGCAAATAATTATTTTGTATTTTAATTTAATGTAACTCACGTATCTCTCTACTCACAGAAGTTATTGTAATGTTGTCGATTTGGTTTAATGTTGATAAAATGTTGTTCATGTTATTGTTTTAAAAATAACTTTTAAACTTTTCTGTCCATACTATACGTATTATTTATAAACGCTTATTTGTAATAATTAATCTTTACATGTTAATTGTCTAATTTTTATCACCATGTTTATTATATCTGTAACTTATTATTATTGTATTCAATGAGCTTATATGAATTTATTTAAATATTATCTATAAATAAATAATATACTATTGTTTTTTCGATACTAGTGTAATTTTTCAAAACTATTACTAATGAATAATTGTACAAAATGCGATTATGATAATTATTATAATCAATATTTATCAATATTGTATAACCACTGATTCGATTTTATGATATTATGTATTCAGCCAAAAAGTGAATCATCAGCTTATTATTGTCCATCACTTGTAAATTGTATTTATTCTATTGTAATTTGTAATACGTTGTGTTATTCGATTAGTGATAGTGAAAACATACTTCGTTAACATGAACTATTGTTATTCGATTTATATTTTTGGAAGCTTTCTGCGAAACGTTGAAAAATTAATTACAGTATTGTGTCATTTGAATGTTTCTCATTTTTCGAACTTGTTTGAGTGTCAACTTTGAAATTAAACCCTGTGTTGTATTAGTTTTAGTTGAAAACTTCTATTATTTTAATATATTCTGTCATGTTTAGTCAAATTAACAAATTTATTTATGTATTTATTTGAATTGACTGTGATGATGAACGCAAATGTCATCAGATTAGGAAGAAAGTTTCAATACAGTACTAAAGTTTTTCAACTTCCAATGAAGCATAGCATTGCAAAGAAAACGTTTTGTATTAATATAAAAATCATACATTTTAGGAAAATTATAACAAAGTATTTAAAAACTGTGTGTATCTGGAGTTTCATTCCTTCATTTGAATTTTGACTATTTACTTTGAACTAGAAGTAGTTGGAAAGATTTTAATCAACTAGGACATCCCAGGTCGCATAAAACTGCGACTATTGAAATACATGAAATAATTTCCAATCCTCTTCCTCCTCCTCCTCCTTCATATTTACCTCCTTACTTCATTAGTACTTAGTAGGTAAGGCTAGGCGTACACCGGTTAGTCAAGACAAGACAAGACGAGATTAGTCACAATAATTCACATAGTTGCTTATGAAGCAGCACACACCGATGCAATGACTAATCAGTGTGTGTTGCTTCATAAGCAGCTATGTGAATTACTGTGACTAATGTTGTCTTGTCTTGACTAACCGGTGTACGCCTAGCCTAATAATTACAAAGTTTTCCATCTATTCAAAGGCCCGATTTCCTAAGATCCGAGAACTGCTGTTGAATTCAGTTGCGGATTTTTGAATACAGTATCATACTCTTCATTACTAAATCGAAGTGGAGGCGCTGCCGAAATTGGAAGCTAGGAAAATGACTACACTCAGATGATGCTTGGCATTAGATAGATAGATGGATATTATTTCTTTGCCATCGTACTCTACGGTCATCAGCAACATCAAGAAATGATATCTATCGATTGCCAAGCGTCAAATTTAAATGAATGTCACTATTCCTGTATGTTGAATCGGTGCCCCGTTGAAGTCGAAGCAATATTAGGCAGCTAGGAAATCGGGCCTTTAGGTGGTTGGGTAGCCTATATTTCTTTACTAAATGTGACAAATTTACTTACTATATACTACTGGGTGATTCAAAAAGAGTACCACAACTTTAAAAATGTGCATGTTATGAAAGAAAATGATAGAACCTTCTGTTATAGATCTTTACAAAGAGTATTTAAAGAAGTTTTTTCACTCACAAACAAGATCAGAGATGTTCCATATGACCCCTCCAGACACTCGAGCAATATCAATCCAAAACCTCCCTCAAACTTGTTCCAGACTATCTGTAGCATGTCAGGCGTAACTGTTTGGATGGCTTGTGTTATTTCTTGTTTCAAATCATCAATGGTGGATGGATATTGATGATTTGAAACAAGAAATAACAGCAGCTTAACAAAATGTTACGCCTGATATGCTACAGTGAGAGTGGAAAGAGTTTGAGTTGAGGTTTTGGGTTGATATTGCTCGAGTGTCTGGAGGGGTCATATTGAACATCTCTGAACCTCTTTGTAAGTAAGAAAAAGAAAAACTTCTTTAATTACTCTTTGAAATGATGTATAACAGAAGGTTCTATTATATTTCTTTCATTAGATACAAAGTTTTAAAGTTGTGGTATTCTTTTTGAATCACTCTGTATAATATCATAATCAACCTAACGAGATTAGATGGGACACTGCTACCTCCAGTTGGATATAATTATTCATTTAACTCGATGGTCATCAAACAGAAAAATTTCTGGAATCAGTTGTTATCCTAAGATTTTCTACCCTATTAGGAACACAACGTTAATTTTCATGTCAAACAGGAGACAAGAGAAAACGTTGTTTGTCTGTAAAGGTTCGTAAAGACTGGCGCGCCGCACATCATGAGAGTAATATTCATTTAATTTGGTGGATGGCGAATATATGATATATGTTTGCTTGACGTTGCTGGGTCCGATGGCAAAAAATAATACCATTTATCTATTCGCTATCCGCCAAATTGGAAATGAATCTGACAATAGTCAAGACATAACAGTCATGTTGAGATTCAAGATTGAATATTTAACTTTCAATCCGGGAGTGACAGATTGTATACCGGTATCTACCCAATAATTTACACTGTTATAAAAATTTAGTACTCCTAGACCATGATTCCCAACCTGGGGGAAAACTTAACTCCTGAAGGGGCAATAAACTTTTGGGGGTTGATTGATAAGGGTTTATAAAGGAAGATTTAATACTTATTCCAAGATATATTTTAATTTTAATCAGCTACTATTGGGAGTTGATTGATAAGGGTTTATAAAGAAAGATTCAATACTTATTCCAAGATATATTTTAATTAGCCTTTAAATATTAAATGAATCTTTGAACTTTTACATTAATAAAGTCTAGAGGAATATTATTGAATATTTATTGTTCAACTACAGTATTTATAAATACTGTAGAGGTTTATTAAAATCCCAGTCTTCACCACCACAAAAGTCTGACTTATTTTTATTGTTGACAATTTTGTATAAGTTGAAAATTATGAAAAAAGAATCAAGTAGGTAATGACTAATGACAGTTGATAAAAACTTTTGAAAGGTTCGCGGTTATGAATGGCGTGGCTATTTGTTAAGTTGGCAATGACAGATTCAATGTAAAGAATTTAAGATGATTTGAATTTTTAAAACTAATAACAAACAATATTTACCTTAACATATTCGCTTTTATGCTTCATTTAAAATTGTAGTTAAAAGCAGACTCATTCCGAATGTATTAGTTCGAGTTTCGGCTGTCGGCTGAAGCAGGGTTGCCGTCTGTGAATCTGAATACTATTTTGGTTGAAAGTTGAATGAGTGGTTAACAGGTAGTTTCCGATGGCAGGTAAGTTTCCATAACTTTCCTGAAGTATTTTCAATCTATTTTTACCGATGTTTGACAGAAAGTTTATGTGACTAGCTATCATTCAAGAATTATCTTGTTACACTAAAAGAGATTACATCCTCAAACTTGTTGATTCATTATGGGAGATAAAACTAACTAATTAGACAGAAATTAGCTTCAGTGACAGACAAGTTATTGGATGTCTTTTTGTTCACCAAACACCAGTTCTTGTTATGTAGAGGTTGAAAGTGATATCAATGAGAAAGTGCTTCGAAATTATTTGTTTGACTTGTGGTAAGAACTTTTTGTCCTGAATACTCTGTAGATTAATGAGCTTACTAATTTTATTGCGTCTGTATAAATTTGAATTTCGTAGACA
Organism: Laodelphax striatellus; assembly: GCA_017141395.1. Lineage (NCBI taxonomy): Eukaryota > Metazoa > Arthropoda > Insecta > Hemiptera > Delphacidae > Laodelphax > Laodelphax striatellus. The sequence continues at coordinate 5,689,264 of CM029541.1, read as the reverse complement.
ACATGATACATTATTAATTTCATGGTTTGACGTGTTTACTTTCCTCATTTGTGTACGGTTGGGCATTGTAAATTCTGTTCAATTGTCAAATAACTGCAGTAGGCTACTTGAAATAAATAAGTTGAACTTGACAGAATTGAAAAATTAGAGAGCTGTTCTGCAACTGCAATTTTATTTGAGCTGTAGGTTAGAACATGTGACTGACTAATACCGTAAGCTTCATAGGTTAGAACTATCAAAACCGTCATTTCAAAATATTTTTTATTTACAGTATTGAGAATGCTTTCTATAATTGTGTCATTACGTAGGGGTAGCTTCTCAGTCCAAAACTGTGAAAAAGTTAGCTATTATTTATGCTTTCATTAGTTTGCATAAAGTTACAAGTTTAGTAGGTTCTCTTGAAGGTGCTTGAAGCCATTCGTGTTCAATTCTGATTCTGAACAAATATAATCTATCTATATATTTGTTTGTATAGAGTTGACAATCATATGATCATAATGTCGGTCCCACATCCCACATGCGATTGTGGTTCGTCTGCAACCGCCCTTATTATTACTAATTTCATCAACTTGTTTCTCTAAGGATTTTCACTAATTACAATATAAAAAAACTTTAATCCTGTATCACTGAATGAAGCTTGTAATATTAGTAATTGTAACACTGTATTATCATAAGAAAAATATTAATAACAAGCAACTAATAACTATACGACCCCAACACTTATCATTTATAGTGGGGTGTATATTTATTCATTAGGCTAAAGGATCTATATTAATAAATTATTCAATGCATAAAACGTCTTTGTTTTATTTGTATTAAAAGTCTTGCATCATCCTCGTGAACACTATCTTGTTCTATTAACCTTTATATCTTTATTACATTTCTAGGTTGATCCCATAGTTTTTGTTCTATTGATAGCATTTGTTCATAATTTATTTTTATTTTTGCAGGGGAATGCTAGAGTGTGATGGCCGGCAGAGATGTCGAAGAAGAAGTTGTGAAACAGGGATTCATGGTGAAACGGTCCCAGAACAAGAAACGTTTCACCCCCATCAACTACAAGCAGCGCTACTTCGTTCTCACGCGCAAACATCTCATCTACTACGACTCGAATAATGAGGTTAGTTCATTCATGAAATTCAATCGAATTTAACCACTGTAAAGCTCGTGACCACTGAGCTAAATATTATCTAACTGGAGGTAGCAATGAATGAACAAGCTGGGTTCCTCCTATTTTTTTTTATCATGCCCCACTGTACTGCCAACCTAACAAAATTAGGTGGAACACGGGCCACCTAATTTTATTAGGTTGGCAGTACAGTGGGGCCATCATATGTTGCCTAACCATATAATGATTAGGGCATGATAAAAAAAAAGGTGGAACATGGGTCTCGTATAGCAGTCCTAGCCACTGTTACCTCAAGTTAGATAATATTCAGCTCAGTGACGATGGACCTACAGACAGAGAGACACCATCTCATTTTTATAAGAGTGTAGATATTTAAAGAGTTTGGTGCCCGTGTAGAGTATTTTTTCAGTGGTTCAATGTAAGTTTCAGTGGACCGATTTTGATGCGGTTTGCGCCAAAAGAAAGATAAAGAATCGAATTTCTGCAGGCTCTATTTGTTCTCCAAAAGTAATAATTTTTAATGGAAAATGATGAAAACCAAAACTAGGTACCTGTTCCTGCCCTATCTGTTGGCATTGAAATTTACTAAGTTATCAAATGTACTGAGTTAGTTTGTGAAATCCCCCATAGATAGAGCTTAGAGGCTAAAAGTAGTACATTAACTATAAATAGTAATTCATTATCACTGTACAAGGTAGGATTTCATTGCTGTCAGCTTCAGATAGTCGAATTAGCAACTATTTAAAGCTGAGAATGTTAAATAATTCAAGTGATAGGCGCTTTGCGTTGCTCGGTGTGAAATCGTCAATATTATTTGTGATTGTTAACAATAAACAATTGAAAATAATCACAAATATTGAATCAAAAAGTAATAAATTTTTACTATTATTTATTATAGGTGATCTGCCTGTTTACTGTGAGTTCACCATTTTCCTGTTTTGACTTATAAACTTTATGAAACAGGCCCCATCTCATTTTTTTTACCTAAAAAAGTTTTCTATCGAGTAAGATGAATAGATTGAGAAAAATGAAAATATAGAATGAAAATAACGGTGCTAAAGTGATTTTCCATTATTCAATGGCAATTTTAATCACACAAAAATGGTATTCAATTTTTCAACAGATAATTTCTCAATTCCAAGGATTATAATACTTAGTTTGAATAATGATTCAATCTCACTTCCACATAAAACTGAAAACCAATCACTAAACGATAAATAGTCTTAGAAAAGCTACTTATTGATGCAGTTCCTTCCCTGCAATTTCTTGGTCAATTTTGTTTGTATTATTACCTATTGTTTTCTCACAATAATTACATTATTATGTTTCTACTTGAAGCAAATTATGTGAAGTGAATGCCTGAATCAATTTACTTTACATTTTGAGCCATGAGTACAGCCTATTGCAACACATTACCAATTTAAGCCAGCTAATCATTGTTACATCATAGCTATTGTATCCTACATCCTGGTAATCAATCTAAGTAGAGGTTTTTCCAGGTGCTCAAATTGGATTTGTGTTTTTTGGTCCTTCGAATCTTGAAATTTCGATTTTATTATTTTAAGTTATCATATTTCAGAAACCAAACTTCTCTAATTAATAGTTGAAATATTTTGAAAACTATTTGACATATCGATGTGCGGGTTTCGCCATTCATCTTCTCTCTATTTATAGCACGATCTATTCAAATGAATCAGCTTGTACTATCATTATTAATTGTGATCATATTATTCGATCATATGTCACAAGTTAAAATTATTATAAATTAATAAACTAAAATTATTAATTGGGACTTATCATTCGATATGTCACTACCTTAACATTATTTGGGAGATGCACGATCTGATTAATATACTAATATTAATTAAAAATTGATAATCTTCGTGAGTAGCATGTGAATAAATGAATTAGACAATCAATAAGTTGTTTTTTAAATATGATAAATTTGCTTCTTTGCATTTATTTACAGCATAATAAATGCAATTAACATTTTAAATTAACAATTAACAATTTTGTAAATGTTATTTACAGCATTTAATACAGCGTCATAATTACGTGTTTCTCCAATTTCTTCCCTGAATAAGTAAGCTTTCCATTAACAATATTGTAAATGTTATTTACAGCATTTAATACAGCGTCATAATTACGTGTTTCTCCAATTTCTTCCCTGAATAAGAAAGCTTTCCGTGGGGCAGAGAATGGATTCGTCCTTATTTGCATATTATCCGAGTTCCCTCGATAGTGCTCTTGCTTCTCGTCAAGGTAAATTTCGGTGCGTTAGGTTGGTAGCGCGCTAGCGTTAGATTCAACCCTTCCAGGGATATTTCCGTTGGTAAAGTTGGTAGCAAGCTAGGGCGGAATCTAGCCCTTGTAAAGAACAACCCCTAACAGCATCACAACGCTGTCAGTGTGTCCCCGGATCTCAGAGGAGGTCTGAGAAAAACTCGCTCGCCGGAAAAAGAGTTTTCCCAGCAGTCCTAGCAGATTCTTCTCATTCTCACTCGCGAATTAGGTGAGTTTTCCAGTAGTTGATACAATTTTCTCGCAAGTGTTTGTGCTCGGATCACAAGAAAGGATATTTTAATTACATGAAGTGAAATTTCAATGTTTGTTGCGGTAGTAAGTTCTCTCTCCCTCTCTCTCCCCTCCCCACTCTTTCACTCCATCCCGGCCTAGTTCATTGACGTCATGGGTGTCTGACTCTCTTCAATCTAATTATTGTTTATTGTAAGAGTGGGATCATAGAACTTAATGTATAAAGTTAAATAGTGGACTTTATAGAACTTGAAACCAGTGACAAAATTTTTCAATTCAAATTTGTGTGAATGGTTTTATCAATTGGCGACAATAAAAGATCCAATTTATTAAAGATTAAATCTATTGAAGACCTATCAATATTTTAAGGACGAAAATTCCAAAGAGTCAGATTGTAGAACCGTTCCATAATAATTAATATGAATAAAAACAGAGATTTGGTCAATTCTACACTTTAAAAGTGTAGAATTGACAAAATATTAGTGTTTTTTTTTCATATTATTTATTTTTAAAAAAGTGTAGAATTTGTCAATTCTACACTTAGAAAGTGTAGAATTGACAAAATATTAGTGTTTTTTTCATATTAATTATTTTTTGGACGATTTTCTCGATTGATAACTTGAGAAGGTGATATAAAAGATAGTTTAATTTATTTCTAGGTTAAGGCTTAACCGGTAAAAATTTAGTAAAATTCATGTAACTGTAATAAGTATGTTTTTTGAGAGAAGCTCTGGTTTATCTCTATTTCGAGGCTAATACTCGGATTTTGCGCCGAGTGTTAAAAATCGGGTTTATGAGCTCGAGATTAGCAAGTCCCAGGCGTAAAAGAGCAATATTATCGCTGTGAAAACCCCGAGGTTTAAAAGTTGGGTTTATGAGTCCAACAACAGATCATCTCGAGTCTAAAAGATAAACGAGGTGGACTTGTAAATCCCTAACTCATAAACCCACCCTTAGAATCCCATTCTCGTTTTCCTTCGGTCTCAAGACTCTAGGCCAAGAAAGCATAAAGGTAAAGGAAAATAGGTGACCTCCTAAACTTTTAAATGGCAGATTGTGGCCAATGCGAAATAAAACAGCAATAGCGGTCAGCCACAGTAAAAGAAGAACTAAATTTATTATTTGTGGTCCAGCCTACTGCACTTGGGAAAATGATGTTAGGGTGAGATTTCGCCAACCCCCTCGGAGAAGTCCCCTGGTGATACATGATGCAAGGATTTCTTGCGTTATTCTATCTCTAGCTCTTGTAAAATCAACTTCTTTCCTCAAGTCTTAGCCTTGTCTGTGGGAAGGCAATAGTCACATGAGCAGAATAGTTAATATTGTCTTTAAACAATATTTATGTAATTGTTTCGTGGAGAGCGGTTCTGGGCAAAATGCCCGTCGCATCCACTTGCTGTATGCTTTTTTCCAATAAATTGAATTGAAATAAGTGTGAACTGCTGATCCAATTTTCAAATAGAAAGCACAAGGAAATCATATTCTCATTTATAGTTATATTCATTTAATTTGGCGGATGGCGAATAACTTTCATTTATTATTTCTATGGTAACGGGTGATGTTCTGTTAATTTCTTTTTTAAATATGTTTTTTAAATATACAGTATTTATGTGAAAAAATTCAACAGAACATCACCCGTTTCCATAGAAATGTTGAATGAAAGTTATTCGCCATCCGCCAAATTAAATGAATATCCCTTTACGTTCGTACCCTATCGGGTCCTTGATAAAAAGACTCGAAGTTGTCATAACTATAAATGTATTGAAATATTCAGATCCCCGGTTTCAGTTGTTACACCATAATCAATCTCTGGTAAACAGCTCAGTTAAACGAAACATCTCTGTTCTCTGGTAAACTGAGCTGTTTCACCATTATCAATCTATGGTAAACTGTTTACCAGGTGTTGGTAGCTGTTTACGGGTAAGTGGCACAGAGACAAGATCTCACAGAGACAAGTTGTGCTTTTAAACGATAGTTGTGTCATAGGGACAAGTTTTCGTAGAAGCAAGTAGTTCTAAAAGTTGCAGTGTTACAGGAGCAAGTTCTCATTCAGACAAGTTTGAAGGGGTACGTTTCACAGAGACAACTTGTCTCTGTGACACATCCCCCTGTTCACTAGGACTAGATAATGGTGTAACAACTGAAACGATATTTAATAAATTTGTGGGTATGACATCTTTGAGTCTTTTTCTTCAATTCTTCTCAGACACTCTATATCTGAACACATGTCAGACTGTCTACATGCAACACATGAATAAGGGTTTGATAATGAGAGAGGGGGAGTGATGTGCGCCGTGCCAGGGGTGGTGGTAGGCTATAAGTGGAAGGGGACGCTTCAGAACCAGCAGAGCTTTTGCAATAAGAGTGGAGAGCACATCGATTATTTGTGGAAATCCCTCTCGACTACTGTGACAAGGGCCCACAGATTGAGTGGAAATTGAGGCACAGCGTTAGTGACGTGAACAAACTTGAAGAGCAGCCATTAAGGGGAGTCGCAAACTTTGAACCATTCCCTGAACTTTGATTTCTATCCGTAGTGATTTTCGGTTACTGCTTTTTCATATCCCTACCTACTAGCAAGGTTAGTTGTTAGGCAAACCTGCGAATTATTTATGATTAAAATGCATTTTTATGATGAAAAGCACTTTTTCTTATGGCTTGGTTTCACGATACCAGTAGACGTGTAGGTTACTGGCAGCAGTTTGGTCATATGATCTTCCACTCTATACAAACAAATAGGGCAATGCACACCAGTCAGTTTTTGTTTGTATTTTGTATAGAGTGTTATACCATAGCCCCCTTTAAACTACATGGCCGCGGCCTTCAATGTGACAACTTGAATTATCGGCTATTTAAACGATAAAAATTTCATGACTTTACAAGTCATGTTTTCTAGTGTTTTTATAAGTAGAATTGGTTATAATGGAACCAGTTTGGACTTCCACGTTGTCACATTGAAGGCCGCGGCCATGTAGTTTAAAGGAGGCTATGGTTATACCCTATTTGTTTGTATAGAGTGGAAGATCATATGACCAAACTGCTGCCAGTAACCTACACGTCTACTGGTATCGTGAAACTAAGCCATTATACTAAAACGGAAAAGGCACAGGCTCTCTATATTTCATCTCTCTATGCACCGGTCTTAAGCTTTGCCTAACAACATGGAACAAAGAAATGGAATTGAAATAGAATATTGAAATAGTTTTAAAGTGAGGAGTAGAATAAAGAAAATGAGCGAAGAAGGAAGAAACAGGTAGAGATAGGAATAGAAACAAGAAGAAAGAAAAGGTGAAGTAACGGTGAGGGATGAAAGGTTGTAATAGAAAATCAAAAATAATTTTTGAGGAAGATGGGGGAAAATAAATGAACTGGTGACAAAAATAACAAGATCTGGCATGGAAGACCAAAATTATCTATAAAAGGAAATAACAAAATGAAATGGGAACAAGTGGAAAAACAAGATGAAAAAGGAAAAGGAGAGGATGTAGAAGACATGAGGAGAAAGAAAAATAGTATGTGAAGGAGAGAAAGCATAGATGGAACACTGTGTGACTCACAGGGAAATTGGTTACCCGAGGGACAAAGTATTCCCCTGTTGGATGAGATACGAGACACAAAGAACCATGTATTCTGTAACAGTGTATGCCTTTTGTATTACGTTTTTCCATTCTCTTGATTAAATAACAAAAAAAGATCACATATTGTATTAGTTCAATAAGGTTTTAATTTTATTGATTCTGCTGGGAAGATAAGATAATAAAACTGGTAATATATATTTAATAACAATGCAGGCGTATATATGAGGAGACCCCAAAATTTGCTTACCAATAAAGAACAATTACAAAGTATACAGTTTATAATTTTGAGAATGAAAATGAATAATTCAACTATAGAACTGAAATACTAGAACAACAATCATTAACTTGGAAAAAACATTTGCTAAAAGAAATCATCTAATAACATAATTATATCTATAACATCATTGAGTTCGGAATCCACCTATAAAGCTTTAGGTCCATTCATCTCTCATATTAAATATAAATTTAATATAGACTATTAGAATAATAGTTTCCTATCGTCTTTGGTGTGACTTAGGCTTGAATGATTCCTAAAAAGAAATAGAATAGAATAGTTTTATTCACTTGAGAGCTTGTCACAAACATAGAGCTTTGTCACATATAACATACTTCAGATTTTTATCAATGTAATGAGAGTCTTTTGTATTTTCAAGGTCTTCACATTCACATGTTTGGAGCTTCACTTAATACTATGTATCAATATCACATGCATAAGTCAAAATTAAAAACATACTAAACATAACAGAATAACAATAACAAATATATTCTGATCATGAAATCATGAAAGCATAATCATGTTGGTCAATAACAAGCATATTGGCTTGAGGAGGATAACATAAATAAAAAAAAATGTATATTCACATTTAAAACTTCTTTCAAACATGTTGCTGAAACAAATCAACGCAACAAAACGTCAAATTCTGACGGCCGAATAATGCATGTGTGTGACGGAGAGTATAAAGCAGTGCTGCTCCAAAAATGGTATCCTGCTTTCCACTGGCGTCTATATCGATCGGTCTGAGCTGTCTCTCCCCCCCCCCCTTCTCCTATTCCACCCCCACCCCTTTTTTAACCCCCCCCCCTAAAACCCTTATTCACCAACCCACAACCCCCTCTGTACCATTTCAAATCCCGTATGGTGGGTTTGATCTTACTTCATTCATGTTTAATGCCCGGCTTTTAATGGAAATGCCAGACTTCATCGCTGTAATGTGATTTGCTGTATCTAATATTGTGTATTCTATATACTAATATTGTATTATGCAGACAACACGTAGCTCGAGGGTGATTAATAAAATATGTTTGGTCCCTTTTGAGAGAGAGAGAGAGAGAGAGAGAGAGAGAGAGAGAGAGAGAGAGAATAGAATAGAGAGAGAGAGAGAATAGAATAGAGAGAGAGAGAATAGAATAGAGAGAGAGAGAGAGAATAGAATAGAGAGAGAGAGAGAGAGTCTGTGTGAGGTTCCCCCTCCTTCCATTAGCTAGACACATTGACCGAAATACACTGCACTTGGGGATTTTATCTGATCTGTAGAGATTTTCTGATATAGTGTCCTGTCCCTGAATGTGGAGCGGTATGAATTTGGTTCAGTTGAGGGAGGGATTCAAAGTTACAGGTTGACCTAGGGATTCAGTTTGGTGTCGGTTTTAGATGTGATTGTGTGATATTTGATATTTATCGTCAAATGATCTCCTGTAGAAGGGGTTTAAGGATATTTCTAGATATCACCGATTAGTCATTGCATCCGTGTGTGCTGCTTCATAAGCAACTATGTGAATTACTGTGACTAAACGTGACTAATCTCGTCTTGTCTTGTCTTGACTAACCGGTGTACGCCTAGCCTAACTCTATCAAAGGCAAATTGTACAGTGATATTCGTTTAATTTGAAAGGCTTGACATTAGATAGATAGAGAGATATTATTTCTTTGCCATCGTACTCTATGGTCATCAGCAACGTCAAGAAATGATATCTATCTATCTATCTATGTATCTATCTATCCAAAGTCTAGCTTCAAATCAAATGAATGTCACTGTAGGTAAAAAGTGAATTACTCTTTTTTTAGAAAACAAAAACAACACCAGGGGGGGGGAGTGCGTGGAGTGGGACAACCCAAAGAAATGGTCATAACCATCCAACCAAACTGCATAAGGCTAGGCGTACACCGGTTAGTCAAGACAAGACAAGACGAGATTAGTCACGTTTAGTCACAGTACTTCACATAGTTTCTTATGAAGCAGCACACACTGATGCAATGACTAATCGGTCTGTGTTGCTTCATAAGCAACTATGTGAAGTACTGTGACTAAACGTGACTAATCTTGTCTTGTCTTGTCTTGAGTAACCGGTGTACGCCTAGCCTTATGCAGTTTGGTTGGATGGTTATAACCTATTTCTTGGGGTTGTCCCCCTCCACGCCCCCCCCCCCCCTGGTGTTGTTTTTGTTTTCTAAAGCCTAGCCTAACTATTTTCGGTTCTGACTTATCTGTATCACCCTGTAGTTGTCATCTCTCATCATCACCCCTCTCATTAGCCACGCACAAGTCTAGAGCTCATGTGAGCATCACCCTGAGCAAATGAAAATTAATTGATCTATTTATGTGTTACATCTTTTCTGGTTAATGATCATTCACCTCTGATGATTCAGTCAAGTGGATGTGAGACTGGCAACCGGCTGGTAGGCCTAGGCCCACATAGGGCTGTTGAGCCATTGACAAACAAAAAATGTATGTGTTGAAATTAATTTATCTATTTTGCCCTTGCCAGAGTTACTTTTATTATTAATTAACTAAATAAATAAAATAAATAATAATTATGTGATACTATAAATGGTTTGAAATTACTGTTTCTATTCTCTGTCTTCCTTTGCTTATTAACCAATTTTGAACTATTGCTTTGAATTGTTTAAAGAGAGTTATGTGTTTAATGTTTTCAGGAAGTAAATTATATAATTTTGGGGCTAGATGGATAAATATTTAACACCTAACTGATCTCGTTATGTGTTAAATATTAATTTATCTATTTTGTTATGTGTTAAATATTAATTTATCTATTTTGTTGTGTTAAATATTAATTTATCTATTTCGTTATGTGTTGAATATTAATTTATCTATTTTGTTATGTGTTAGAGATTAATTTATCGATTTTGTTTTTGTTTGCAGCAGCGTCGCAAGGAGAGGGGACGCATAGCGTTGGCACAGGTGCAGGTGATAGAGGTGGCCGATCTAGGGGGGGGAGCGGCATCGCAGGAGGGGGGGAGTCAGGACGGAGGTAGTCAGCCGGCGTCGGCGGGGGCCCCGCTGCAGGTCGGCTACAGCGACGCCAGCCAGGAGTACACGCTCTACCTGATCGCTGTCACCGATCTAGAACGCACTGACTGGATTGCCGCACTCAGGCTAGGTAACACGCTTACAATACTTCACTTAGGGCCGCTTTCCCCAACGCTGCTTAAGCAATTCATTTGGCTTAAGCCTCATTCGGAGAATAGGAAAAGTATAGAAAAAAATTGAGCGTCAGCAGTTATTACTTAAGCAGCGTTGGGGAAAGCTGCCCTTATAAGGCTAGGCTTACACCGGTTAGTCAAGACAAGACAAGACGAAATTAGTCACATTTAGTCACAGTGATTTACATAGCTTTGTAACTTACTATACTTATACTAAGTATAAGTATAGTAGTATATAAGTATATACTAACTATAAGTCTTATACTATACTTACATAGCTTTGTAACTTACTATTGTTTTGTAACTTTATGGCAAATAAATTTGATTTTATTTGATTTTGCTTATGAAGCAGCACACACCGGTTAGTCATTGCATCGGTGTGTGCTGCTTCATAAGCAACTATGTGAATTACTGTGACTAAACGTGACTTATTACGTCTTGTCGTGTCTTGACTAACCGGTGTACGCCTAGCCTAAGTGGTGATTCATAATTGTACTGGTTCAGAGACTTTATTGTGGAAACTTTATGGTGGAGACTTTTTATTGTGGACTTTATTGTGGTTTTTTATCAAACATAATCTTCCTCTTCTTTTTTTTTTAATTTCTCTCAGATGAAGAAACTGCTAAACAAATTAAAGATTACAACTAATTGTATAAACACACTTGAAAAATCAGTGTGTGTTGCTTCATAAGCAGCTATGTGAATTACTGTGACTAAACGTGACTAATTACGTCTTGTCGTGTCTTGACTAACCGGTGTACGCCTAGCCTAAGCTGACTTCGCACAAACATTCAATTCAATTCATTTCACACACACAACATTAAAACAACATTACGTATAGCAGGTCCCTTTTAACTTGTCAGAAAACATAATATGTTTTACTCGGCCACCAGTACACTACTTAACCTACAAATGCTGAATCTCGCAGATCATTGAAAAGGTATTTTAAAAATTTATTCTTTGAAAGGTCTTCTTTTAAAAGGTCTTTTAAAGACTTTAAAGGTCTTTAAGACTTTTAAGCCTTATGATTATTGTGTCGGAGTCACTGTTCAATTATTACTGAAACAGCTGATTTCTGACAAGTTAAATGGATCGTGCTATACAAACAATACAATACAATAACTAGAAAAGTTAATTTGAAAAAAAACACTAGAAAAGAAGGCTTATCCGAAAAAAAGTTGTGGTGAAGAAGGGTAGTGAATAGAAAGTTCTCCCAACTATGGTTGTCTGTATACATTGTCTGTATACCAAGCACTGTACATATTTCAAGGATAGTTTTTAAGGATTTGAAATTCAGCTCCAAGGCCGGTATTTATTGGACTATAATAGTTCCAAGTAATGTATAATGTATCTATTATCAAATATCTGTGATGGAAAGTATAAGGCTAGGCGTACACCGGTTAGTCAAGACAAGACAAGACGAGATTAGTCACATTTAGTCACAGTAATTTACATAGCTGCTTATGAAGCAGCACACACCGATTAGTCATTGCATCGGTGTGTGCTGCTTCATAAGCAGCTATGTGAATTACTGTGACTAAACGTGACTAATTTTGTCTTGTCTTGTCTTGACTAACCGGTGTACGCCTAGCCTTACTGTGTAAGGCCTGTAGTGAATTGAAAGTTGTCTGTACACATTGTCTGTATACCAAACAGTGTTATAGGTCTATTTACATAAGTCAAGGATAGTTTTTAAGGATTTGAAATTCAGCTCTGAGGCCGGTATTTATTGGACTATAATAGTTCCATGTCATATATCTATTACGGTATCAAATATCTTTGATGGAAAGTATTACAGTGTAAGGCCGGTATTAGACTACAATAGTTACATTAAGGCTAGGCGTACACCGGTTAGTAAGACAAGACGAGATTAGTCACGTTTAGTCACAGTATTTCACATAGTTGCTTATGAAGCAACACACACCGATTAGTCATTGCATCAGTGTGCTGCTTCATAAGCAACTATGTACTCAACGTGACTAATCTCGTATTGTCTTGTCTTGACTAACCGGTGTACGCCTAGCCTTATAAATGTCACTGGCAGCACCTATAGAAAATTGCTGCTAGGATAATTCTGAGATTAATTGTATATTGTATTTTTTGTTTTGTAATTATTGTAAAGGCAGAATAAATTTCATTTTCATTTGGAATGAGTAAATGAATGGTGATTTGTTTGCAGTGTGCGCTGATAATGTGAAGACGTTGGACTGGTACCACGTGGGCGTTTGGACGGGCAAACGGTGGCCTTGCTGTCGCTACACGTTCCGCTCCGCCCCCGGCTGCGAACGCACCACTCTCTGGTCGCGGCTGGCTGCAACCGCACCCACTACCGCCACCGCCACCCCCACCCCCACTGCCACACCACCCACTGACACATCTCCTGCTAAACAAGGTCAGTAGTCAAATCAAATCAAATCAAATCATTTATTTATCCTTGAAACAAAATAATAACATATGAAACTTAAAAAGTATAAAAATTACAACTAAAAAATGATAGAATTAATTATATAATATGAAACTTAAAAAGTATAAAAATTACAACTGAAAAATAATAGAATTAATAATATGATTGAAACTAATATGATTAATAATAATCCTTGAAACAAAATAATAACATACGAAACTTGAAAAGTATAAAAATTACAACTAAAAAATAATAGAATTAATTATTTAATATGAAACTTAAAAAGTATAAAAATTACAACTGAAAAATAATAGAATTAATAATATGATACATATAAGAATAAAATAGCTTATTTTTATTTTTGTAGTAAATGGAAGAGCTTACATGGGCAAAAATTGCCTGTGCGTAAGCTCGAGTTGAGTTGTTAATTAAATAACATTAAAGAGATTTGAAGGATTTCGAATAAAGTAATGAAACAAAAAAGAAGAAAAAAATGAAGAAAAATACTAATGATAAAATAAAGATAACTATAGCAATAAGAAAAACGGCGAAGTAAATGTAAATTATTATTTTGAAGTTGTAAAAGAGAATAAAACTTATTTGAATGAGATGAAAGCCTGTTCCGAGCACCAGAAGGAGGTGTAGGAGAATCAACTGAACAATGCCTTCTTTTGATGATGATAATAATAATACTAAATAATATTGATAATGTTTAACAATTTTATGTGAAAACGGGAAACGAAACGATAGGTTAGAGGACACCGGTTAGTCAGCACACGAGATTAGTCATGTTTAGTTACAGTAATTTAGCTGCTTATGAAGCAGCACACACTGATGCAATGACTAATCGGTGTGTGTTGCTTCATAAGCAACTATGTGAAGTACTGTGACTAAACGTGACTAATCTTGTCTTTTCTTGTCTTGACTAACCGGTGTACGCCTAGCCTAATTAATAACAAAGTCGTTATAACTCGAAGATCCTCTCAAACTCTGTAAATTCCAGGATAATTGAAGAACTTGGACTTTGTATCAACTTCACTACTAAAAATAGATTTTTCGACAATTTATTCTCAATTTCAACTTCTAATCGCGGGCTCTCTCAAATTATGAGAAGAATTGAGAACTCTTGCTACAAATCCGGTTGCTTTTTTGTGAGTCATTCTTGCCTCTAATTCACTTCCAATTTCTCAGTGCCTAATCTTTCCAATCGCTTGATTCCACTTGCTTGAAATAATTTGATACGATTTCCTTGTCTACTCAGTGTTTGACTCAAACATGTGACTGGGAATCCGGTTTTTTATGTTACCTGTTATACCAATTTCAACACAAAATGTGTACTTTTTTCAAGAACCGTCTCAAACTTAGTAAATGTTGGATGCCCTGATTTAAAAATTCCTGTTTTGTACCAGCTCATATGATTTTTTACTGACATTCATTTTACACACACATACTGTACAAGCAAATTAATTTACAGAGATGTAAGTGAATAATAATAACAACAATATTAATAAATATGGATACAGGTATATTCATTTAATTTGGCGAATAACTTTCATTTATCATTTCTATGGTAACGGGTGATGTTCTGTTGATTTTTTTCACATAAATACTGTATATAACATGTAAAAACATATTTAAAAAATGAATCAACAGAACATCACCCGTTACCATAGAAATGATAAATGAAAGTTATTCGTCATCCGCTAAATTAAATGAATCTATATTAATAAAAGAGAGTTGGTGTCTGTACGCTCGCTTATAACTCGAGAACGGCTGAACCGATTTAGATGATTTTGGATTCGTTTGAATTTTTAAAGCACTGGTTAACATAATATGTATTAAAATATAAGAAAATCTCTTTATAATTATTAATAAATAATTAGTAAATTAATGACCTAACCTATCAAACACGACATCCATTTTGATCCAGTCCAAACAATAATGCTCCTATGAAATCAATGTGTAGTTGAAGATGCTACAATATAGGTCTTCCCAAAGACGACCACGGTGGTCTGTTGGACAGCGACTCTGCCTTCCACGCAGAATTCTCGGGTTCGATTCCGAGACGGGTGAAATTTTTTTGGCAACTTTCAGCATTGATTATTATCCACTCGCTTTATAAAAATTAGTATATTGCAGATTTCTTTTAATTTTCCATCAATAAAGCGAGTGGATATAGATATTTTTACTTCGTGACAATGAAGGGGAGTCATTTGGAGAGGTTGGTGACATGAAGGGGTTATTTGAGGGTGACATGAAGGGGACATTTGGGGGTTACATGAAGGGGGCCAATTGGAGGAAGAGGGGTAAAATTTGGTAAGGAGAGATGTCATTTTGGGGTGGCATGAAGGGGGAACATTTGTGGGGAGAAGAGGGGGGACATTTGGGGGGGGGGAGAGGGTGATACGAAGTTCGCCGGGACAGCTAGTATACCTATAAAATAATAAGGATAATATGATTTCCTTGTGTTCTCTATTTGACTATCTGTACAATTCAGTTCTTTATTAGTAGATTTGTGCGATCATTTCTTGTCAGGGCCGTCGCGTAGATTATTGGCGCCCAGGGAGAAATGTTGTCAGGCACCCCCCCTCGACAACACACAATGAGCAACGCTCTTTTTCAATTAGATAATCAAATCCATAGAAATAGTGTAAGAAAATAATAACACTCATATAAAGTACAATATATATATTGTCAAGGACATCCTGGCATGATAGTAAAATATTGTTGAGCACCACTTACTTTAAACAAATACTGCTACTCAACTTTGATGAAATATTCAATTTGGGAAAAAGTTGCCAATATTATAAAGTGATTGTTATCTAATATGTATTTTTTCAATGAATGCATACAACGTAATATTCAAAATTTAGTTAAACTGTATATAACTTTCCAAAATACGTTATTTACATCTAATTTAATTTTTTATTACTTTTGCCGTGGCATCCGCGACGTCCCAAGCCGCCGCTTCCGCGGCGCCCCCCTGGCCGCGGCGCCCGGGGCAGTCGACCCACCCACGCGACGGCCCTGGTTCTTGATTCGCTGAATTTTGATTCTATCCTCAAACTGTATCAAAGAAAAGCAACAATATTATTCTTCCGTATCATCCCATGCAACAGAATCTTCCACCCGTTGCATGCGCACTCCTTCCGTTACCAGACTCATCTTCACCTTTCAGGTGCATTAGAAAATTTGGATGCAGCAGGTAGCTGTCAGTTTCGGTTTCAGTAGTTGACGCGTGGTGATTGTTAATGCGAGTGCGTTCGTTGTGAATAATAATTTGAAATTATTGTCGCGTTGTTTCCACTTCGATGACAGGCTTAGGCCTGAGGCTGATGCCTCCTCAAGCCAGAGTATTTCGTAGGCCCGCTGCTAGTAGGATAGCTTTTCTCGAGCAGAGGCTCAGGTTGCACCAGGAGTCCACGTCAGGTAGGCTACTGTTAATCTGTTTTTTTAAAATATTTAAACTCCACGAAGGGTTTTTTAGAACTCTAGACTTAAGGCTGTGCATCAGCTTGAAAAAAACATTTTTATGGTGATATTTTTTAAAGTTTTACGATTTGGATACTATCAAGCTATCAAAATGAAATACTTTTTCTTAGAGGAAAAACATTTTTTTTTGTTCATTAGTTTTTGAGATATGGGCAAAGAGTTCATTAGTTTTTGAGATATATCAACTTCTATTATATTTCTATAAGATATATATTATATTTCTATGAGATATATTTCTATTCTATTCTATTCTATTTTGAGCAAAATAAATTCTCAATTTAATTGAAAATTGAGTTATTTTTTTAAGAAATTATTTTCGAAAATATTTTTTTTCAAATTGGTTATTTTGAGAAACTAATTATGTCAAGTGATAGACAATACCTTCAAGCACGTATGCTCAAAATTTCATGATTATATTTGCAACCAATTTTGAGATGACTTTCTCCAAAAATTTCTACTTTAGACGCCCATATCTCAAAAACTAATGAACAAAAAAAAGTTTTTTTCCTCTAAAAAGTATTTCATTTTGATAGCTTGATAGTATCCAAATAGTAAAACTCTAAAAAATATCACCATAAAAAAGTTTTTTTCAAGCTGATGCTCAGCCTCCACAGGAATCGAACCTGGAATTTACTAGGATTCTAGATGTTAGGATATAGATTACTAGGATTCGTAATCGGGTATTCGGAGCTACATAACTCATTTTTCAGACATGACGAGACATTTTCTTTAAAATGTGTCATAATCCAGATTCAAAATTTCATTTTCCAAAATAAAAACAGGGTTACAATAGGCATTGTCGGTTTACATACAAAATTCAGTTCTCACATACAATTTCTCATACTTTCAAAGTCATTACAAATAAAATACTCATTTATTGAGTAAAATCCTATTCTAAAGAATTATTTGTTTTAGTTATTTAGGCCTAGGTCTTCAGCAAATCCTCCGTGCTTACAGGGAAGTTTTCCCTTGCATAAGAGTATGAATTATTTTTCTGGGTAAAAAATTATTTTTCTATCAAATACTGGACCTAATCATGTACATTTTTTCGGGTTCTATGTCAAAGTATTATGGAAAATTAATATAGTGGGTTTTGAGTTTTTCATATCTTTATAATTCCCTCTAACAACATACACGCAGTGATTAGATATTTCTCACAAATATCGTTAACCTTAACGGGATTTCTGAGACCCCGTAGCGAAGCAAGGGTGACCTGCTAGTTTATTATAATTAGTAATAATGTGCTCTATGTAACCTGAAGCTTCAATTATTCACTTATGTATTTATTATTCAATAGATGTTCTGAAATGATTAATAATGGGATTATTAATGACTGAGAAAAAATGGATTAGTATAGTGCCGTAAAAAATGTAATAAATGTTTTTGATTTGTGGAATGTGGCTTCGCAAGTATTAAAAACCGGAAATTATTTTAAATATTTTTCATGTTTGAAGAAGAATAGACTATAATTAAAACCATTAATATGTTTTATAGGATAATTGATCATAATTTTTATAATTAGATTTGAACCATTTTAATTCCAAATAGCCAAGATTCTGATAGTCAATAACTTACTTCTTGAAAAGCCAGTAGGCTAAACTGTTTCTTCTTGAAATAAGTAAAATCCTAATGTGAATTCTGTAGGTACAAATAAATAAATTGGGCGAGGTGGAACCTACCCGTAAGGGTCTCCCCACTGATAAAAAGTCATACGATAAAAAAAAATTTCGGAGAAATCTCTAAAACTAGGAAAATACCAAGAACAGGGAAAACTAGTGAATTCTTGAAAATAAGGAAAATCTTTTTCTCGACATCAAGCACTTGTTAGAAAAAGACTTTCAGCCATGAAACCAATGACGTGATACGATGACGTACTAATATTCACCCTACTCAGGAGACTGAAGTTCTTTAGATATCCTTTTTGTTGAATTATTACAGTCTATCTAGACTGGGACATCCTTCCAGTAAAGGTATTCATAAGGTAATCTGGATTCATAAAGTAATCTGGACCATTCTACAATGCTTTCCCCCTCTACTTCTTATCTGTTGGATTTTTAAAGTTGTAATTGATATGTCACACTCATGTAATTTTTAGTTACTTGAGCTTTTTAAGTCAATTATTTTGTTTTTCATCGTATGGCTTTTTATCGGTGGGGAGACCCTTACGGGTAGGTTCCACCTCGCCTAATTGCACAATTTTTTGTGTCGGTCACCCATCCATTGTCAATTAATTGATTCATCTTCAAGCAAACGAAAAAAATATAAGAATTTGACTGCGTTTAATAATCCACCGATAAAATCATACCCGTATGCCGATTCTTAAGTTTTTCTCCGCTGTCCATAAAGTAACAATAATATGGTTAGTCAACACATTACTGACGAATTACTTATCTTTCAACTTGTTATTTGAGCAACCGATTACAAGTAACTCAACCTTGAGTCCATTGTCGAAAATAATTCTTTTAGTTTATTTCGATGTACACTTTCTCAAACTCGGTTGTTGTCTTAATTGTTGTTCGTAATAGGTTGGATAACAGGTTTTACGTCAAACAAACTATTAAAGGTAGCCTAGGGCAATGGCTAGGCGCTGAATTCAGATGATTTCGAGTAGATTTCAGATGAAATTAGACGACTAGAATCGTGGGAACCAAGTAGGACCATGTCATGAAGCAGATAGAATCATTTCAGATCTTGATAAATAACCCAACGATGTTTGTTTTATTGTTTAGTGTATGCAGTGTTTGAATTTGACTTTCTATCCTGGTTTTACTCTTCTAATAGCCCTTATTTCACGATTCAAAGCACGATTTAAAGCAGTTTTTTAAACAATTTGCAGCTCTTTTTTCATTTCATTGGATGGAAAATTTGGACACAGAAATTTTGAACAAGAAAAAATGAAATGCAATGAAATTTTTCAATGAAAAAATATAAGGAATGAGATATGCCGGGTGCTTTTATGAGGAGTATACTGCCATTTTAAACTAAAGAGTCTGTATAATTTAATACACAATTATAATCTGACTGACGAATTTGGAATTTATAATCAGACCGATTATAAAGCCTCTGTATTCTAAACTCATAGAAAATTCAATTTCATTTTTATAGAGAAGTTATATTCTATCTATTGGATGAAAACTTTGTTCGTATAGGCTGCATAGGGCTTTAAACAACTGCAAACGTTCCATGCCTTGACACGTTCTTGATTAACAATACTGTATAACTCCTTTATCCTATTATTGGAAAAGAGTATTTTACTTGAACATGCAACAAGTTTCCGTTTTACAAGAAAAGAAGAAGATGTCTGCTGCTTTTCTGACCGACTGGCATTTACGCCTTTCGCTCGCTCAGACAAGACATTGATGTCTCTCATTACCCTTCTCTCACTCTCTCTTTCTCACTCTGTACTACACCTTCATTATCATAATAATCATTCATCCTGTGATCGAGAATTGGTGGGAGGGAGAAGAAGAAGATTATGAAGAGGGGGGTAAGAGGATGATGAGGAGGAGGTGGTGGTGGTGATAAAGAAGAAGAAGAGGAGGAGGAGAAGTGGCGAAGAAGACCACTGAAAGGAGGACATCTGCCTTGTTCTTCTTTATCATCTTCTTCAACTGCGCTGCAACTTTCACCTAATCGGCACGGTAGCGTGTGTACAAACTGTGTTTGGTCTGGTGGCGTTGTCACAAAACTCTTAGCGCAATGCTGAAAATGATTTTGGTAGAAATGAGTTATTCCGGAAAAGTGAAGGTGAATGAAAAAGAAGAATTCCTCAAAAATGAAGGTAAATGGAAAAAAGAAGGTGAAAGATTAGATTCCCTGACGGAGTGCAACTAGATGAGACTAGAAAAACGGTATAAATCATTTTTATATACACTGGATTTATGAAAAATAGATTGACTGCCTTTATTTTTGCCTAAAAATTCCTGATATAGAGTGTAAAAAAATATAGAGTTGAAAGCTGAAGTTCCCTAAAGGAGTGCAACTAGATGAAACTGATTAAAATTGTGTAGTTTATTTGAAATTCTAAAAATATATTGACGTCTTATTTTTTTACCTTAAAATGACTGAAATTTTGGAAATTTTATTCCACAAGAACACAATTCACAGTACAAAGAAAAATCACAGAACGTGTAAATAAAATAAATAATGTTTGTTTCGTAAATCAGTGTAGGCATGTATTACCAAAATTACTGAATTTCAAACTTCTTAATGGGCTGTTATTATGGGAGGTTTTATTCTTGATAAATACCATTTGGGAAAATCTTCCAAATATAAATATAATGTATAAATATATTAGGTAACGATATTACGTTGGTAAAATTTATGTTTTCCACTTTGAAAAATAAATAGGATTTTTCTAGAATAGAAAAACTAGATTTTTGACTAGTAACGCCAGTGACTCATTGAGGGATGCTTGGGTGTTTTTCTCGGTTTTAAGCGTTTTTAGCTACTACAGTATTTCAATAATATTTAAGAAAATAGTCGCATTATTTCCAGCTTGTGTAGAAACTGTGACGACTGCGCTGTTGCAGCTATTAAACTTCGCTTTTTGTTCTGCTGACAGAATCAAATGGCATTTAAATATGAATCTCCGGTGAAATTCGTTTGTAGTGAGAAGTCGGCACTAAAAATCAAATTAATGTAAAAAATATGGCATTTTTCAAATAATATTTTCACTAACTCGTTATACTAACTCAGGCGTTTCACCAACTTGTGATAATCAGTGAAAATAATTGGAAATATTTTTGGAAGTAATGGTTGGAATTTCTTCCTTGAATGATTTCTAAGAATGTTGATTTAGTTTTTCAAAGGTGTTCAATTTAGCGATTTTAAAGTGAAGTTTGAATTTTCTAATTTGATCGAAGTTTTTTAACGTTTCAAAATCAAAATATATTCATGTATACAGTATATTTTCCAAGTTAAAAGAATAGATTAATAAATTGTTACATATCCTATGATTGGCCTTTTTTTAATTGGGATGATTGAGAAGAATACAATATTGATGCAACTCTTCTCAAACTTGATGCATTTTCCATTCACTTTTAAATTACTAGTTTCAGTAGTATTATTATCGGTCTAGCTTCAATTTTATGTTGTTAGCGTTTGTATTCACGACTTCTGAACGCAGGTAGAATCTTCACTCCGTTTATCGGATCGGAGTTCCACCTTGGCCTCATCGTGTTTGAGTGTTACAAAGAGGAATACTCCTTCATTTTGATACGAAATGATCATGTATCTTTATCTCTACATGTACGAATGTATCTTTTCGGTATCTTGAAAATATATCAACTTTAATGTATTTCTTACAATAACTATAATGTATTACTTGTTGACTTTTTTGTATTTCAGGTATAACAGTAAGTTTTAATTTTTCCTATTTATTAATTTTTAAATTATTTTCAGGGGTAGCATCCTCTCCAACCATGCCGGGGGGTGCTCCAGCCGCCAAATCAAAGGTAAATATTATTTCTTGATAAAAAATAACGAACCTATGATAAAATTGTGTTGAATAATATTATTTAAATTATCAAATTTGAGTATGAGATTTATCTCAAACCAATGGACTATAACTATAATTCATGGTCCATTCATTTAGCTAAATTATACATATAGTATAACTATTAATTATTGACAATTTTATCTTGAATAATTTCATCCTTATACAGTATATTGAAAGAGTTTGGAAAAGTTAATGACAGCCTCTGTTATCTTTATATTCGTCCATTTCGGATGCGGTTTGGGTGAGCACTCTTTCATATCCGAGGAAGGGACAGGCACCGGCCTCTCTATTAGGCTAGGAGTACACCGGTTAGTCAAGACAAGACAAGATGAGATTAGTCACGTTTAGTCACAGTATTTCGCATAGTTGCTTATGAAGCAGCACACACCGATGCAATGACTAATCGGTGTGTGTTGCTTCATAAGCAACTATGTGAATTATTGTGACTAAACGTGACTAATTTCGTCTTGTCTTGTCTTGACTAACCGGTGTACGCCTAGCCTAAAGGGGTTACAAATGTTGAATAAACTCAGCGCCCTCTCTCGGTTTATGTCGAAACTGCTTGGACCTGTGTGCTAGGTAGAGTATTGAATAAGTTGGCGTCAAATTTTAATGAAGCAACCGGCGCTTTGCGCTGTGGGCTTACACTAGTTTGATCTTACTATTTTTGTGTCATAAAACAATCCTATGTTTATTAGTATAGCAGGATCCTTTTAACTTGTCAGAAAACATATGTTTCAAAGAGCAATATCACAATACTTAACCTACAAATGCTGAATCTCGCAGACTATTGAAAAGGTCTTTTAAAAAGTTATTCTTTGAAAGATCTTCTTTAAAAAGGTCTTTTCAAGACTTCAAAGGTCTTTAAGACTTTTGATTATTGTGTCGAAATCACTGTTTAATTATTACCGAAACAGCTGATTTCTGACAAGTTGAAAGGATCCTGCTATAATTTTATTTTGTTAATATGTCATACGATCCTGACATTGATTATGTTTGTTTTTATTAGGAACAGGCAGTGAGGAGCAAAGTGGTGGTTGCTCTGTATCCTTTCAAAGCCATAGAAGGAGGTGATCTCTCACTCGAAAAGGTACTTATGAAAGTTAACACTTATGAAAGAAAACTTGAAGGTTTTGTGAAATTAAAATCATTTTTAACGCTCAACTGTTAATTGCAGGACAACCAATTAAATTTAACCGACGTGAAATTTAACCGTCGTTTGGCGGCTTCAGTACATCTACTGCCCGAGTCTAAGCTCCGTGTCCCTGGGAGGAATGCATTAGGGATAAAGTCCATTACAAGCCGTATTGACTGATTTAGTACAAAACAAAAGAAATATATCGCAATATACTAAATCAGAAAAACTTAATTTATGAGATTACAAGAGGCCATCCATGAGGAAAAAATAGAAGAAGAATAGGAAGAAGAATTGAAGAATAGATCTAGTTAATCAGTGGATAATCTTAGTTTTCATGGCGATAATCTCCATAAAAAATTGAAGCTTGCTCGTGGATGTTAACTTTGAATATCAGTACTGCACTCAATATCGAGTAATACAGTACTAATTTTAACTTATTTTGAATTAGTACTTATTTTAATAATTATTATTATGCTTATGGCTTTTATTAGCGGGGAGACCCTTTCGGGTGTTCCGCTTCGCCAAATCATCCAATTTCCGTAATGGGAAATGTGGAAAAGATATAGGTTATGTAGGTTATTATATTTTAATAATAACTTATTTATTAAATTATTTTTAATAATTGAATTAGTAGAGATTCTAGAATTGATTTGCCTCACTAACGATTAATATTAGCATGTCTGTAAATGTACCCTGAAACCCAGGTTTTGGGCTTTCAAAGCCTGTTGTTTCCTTTTTTTGTTTTGTAAATTGTAAAAAATGTGTTGAAATTTTTCAGGGTGCTGAATACGAGGTGCTAGATGATTCACAAGAGCACTGGTGGAAGGTGAAAGATGAACATGGGTAAGAAAAAATATTTTTTCAAACCATGTTCAGTTTATTATTTTTGGAAATTTTGGGTACTTACTTTTTAGATGACGTGTTGCTTGTTTTCTATCTGGAGATGTTTTTCTTGTTTTGTATGCTATTCACGTTCGTTTATGGTACCTTTGTTCTTCAGGGAACTCATTGAAGCAAAAGTTATTATGAAATTTGTCAGTCTCGTTTTTTTAATAGTAATAATAGACTAATATTAACCGAGAGGTTTCTGTAGCTGTAGAATTGTAGTTATTTATTTATGTATGAAAGGAGCCACGGATCGATGATTTTAGTTCAAATATATTTCTATAAAGATGAAAGGAAATGAGATATTGCAATTATTCAATTGCTATTGAATAATAATTATTATTAGAACTATATTCCTAATTAATAGTGCTATAAAATACTCTGAAGACTTTCGCCACTGCGAATATTGACAACAGTGGCAATATTTTTTTGTGTAGCAGCATTCATCGAATTTCCTTCTAGCTATTTATTCTGTTGTCAATATTCGCAGTAGCGGAAGTCTTTAGGGTATTATATAGCAGTATAAAAGGGTAGGGTATTTTATAGCAGTATAGCAGCAGTAGGGTATTTTATATAGTATAAAATTTATAGCATTATAAATTAGGAATTTCGTTCTATTAATTATTATCTTTCTATAATTGTGATTGGAATATTTTGTATACGCGTATATTCTTTTTAACCTTTTGAATTTCTATTCCAGGTCTATTGGCTACATTCCTAGTAACTATGTTAAAGAAAAAGAACTACTCGGACTGCAAAAATATGAGTAAGTAGGCTCACTTAAGTAATAAGTAGGCCTAAGTAATACTCAAGTAATAAGTAAGTACTCACTTAAGTAATAAGAAAGTATGTATACTTACTTAGGCCCGATTCCACCAACATAAAGAAAACTTGATTTTTGCAATCTTAGTTTTGGGCCAGCGAAAACTACAGCAGGACTCATTTAATTTGGCGAAAAACAGCTGTTTCGGCGATAAGTATCACAATACTTAACCTACAATGCTGAATCTCGCAGATTATTGAAAAGGTCTTTTAAAAAGGTATTCTTTGAAATGTCTTCTTTAAAAAGGTCTTTTAAAGACTTTGAAGGTCTTTAATACTTTTAAGCCTTTGGATTATTGTGTCAAAGCTGCGTAAAATCACTGTTTACTGATTGCCAAATCAGCTGTTTTTCGCCAAATTAAGTGAATCCTGCTATATGTGACTGTATTTATATGAAAAAAATTCAACATAACATTACCCGTTACCATAGAAACGTTGAATGGAAGTCATTCGCCATCCGCCAAATTAAATGAATATTACTATTATTATCTAAATAATGTGCCTTTTTATTTGTTTTGATTATTTATTTAATTTATTATTAATTTTCAGGTGGTACGTAGGTGATATGTCTAGACAGAGAGCAGAGTCGTTGCTTAAGCAAGAGGACAAGGAAGGTTGCTTCGTCGTTCGTAATTCTTCTACCAAAGGCCTCTACACATTGTCGCTCTACACCAAAGTGTATGTAATAGTCAGTTCTTATCTCAAAACTAAATTTCATCTCTCATCATCATCATCCTTCCCATTATCCATGCATAAGCCTAGAGCTTATGTGGGCATCATCCCCAGCAAAAAAATTAACGATTTTCTTACAGCTTAGTTCAATCATCACACTATAATATCCATTTACTTACAAAGTTTAATTTTAAGAAACTGATATCAAGAAAAAAGTTGAGATAAAAGTATGTCATCAGAAGAAAAACGTATAAAAAGTTTTGATTCTATTAAAGTAAGAGGAGACATTGAGCTGTCGGTCCCGGCTGTTTAAAAAGTAGTTGTCATCTTCACCCCTTCTATTACCCACGCACAAGCCTAGAGCCCATGTGGGCACACTCTTACAATAAAAATTAACGTATCTACTCATGAAGATAGTGGAATAAAGAGTGAACATGAATAATGAAGATTCAATATTAAACATTGCGACCGTGCTAAAACTGGTTGAGTTTGTATTTTGATTTTGAACATTTTACATTTTATTCTCATTGTACACATGGTTTTTATGAACTTCTTTATTGTCCAAAAATAGATTAATACAATTCACGTTCTCAAATGAACAAGAAAACTTTTCAAAGAAATGAATTATTTTTGATAAAAGCTAGTACAATAGAATTCCTCAATTTGGTATCTTTGACATACTTGTAGAGATAGGCATGCAACGTGCGATGGTCTGAACAGAACTGAACTTCTAATACTATGTTTCTAGTTAGATACAATATTGCTGACTTATCACTAAGCATGGGGATTGCTGATGATCGACAGTATTTTGTTTTATAACTTTGGTTACATTAACAACAACAATATGGTGTACAATAAGAAATAGGAAATATATAAATTTCAAATTCAAATTTATTGATTTCAAGTACACACAACAATTTTTATAAACAACACTTTACAAAGAAAACAGTAGCCTACTGTACATGAAAATCAATTTCAGCTCACAAGACTACCGTCTGATCGTGAGCTACAATTAGCTCAATTCAATTTGATTCAATTTTAATACATTATAATATTGTCGGTTTAAATTGTTTTTATACAACTTTCTCTATAAATATGTACAAATTCTGTACGATGTGCGACCTCTACGTGATTAAATAGCTAATTGATGGATAGATCTTTTCGTTGGCGAAAAAGCTATAGCAGGTTCCATTTAACTTGTCATAAAACATATGATCGACGAGCATATGATCACAATACTTAACCTACAAATGCTGAATCTCGCAGATTATTGAAAAGGTCTTTTAAAAAGTTATTCTTCGAAAGGTCTTCTTTAAAAAGGTCTTTTAAAGACTTTAAAGGTCTTTAAGACTTTCAAGCCTTTTGATTATTGTGTCGAAATAACTGTTTGATTATTACTGGACAATTGAGCTACTATTAGCTCAATTCAGTTTGATTCAATTTGATTACAATTTTATACATTATAATATTGTCGGTTTAAATTGTTTTTATTCAACTCTCTCTATAAATATGTACAAATTATGTACGATGTGCGACATCTACGTGATTAAATAGTTAATTGATAGATAGATCTCGTCGTTGGCGAACAAGCTATGCTTGCTTGGCTAACGGCGCCAATTGTGATAATATGTGTTTCTTATTAATCTGCAAACAATTTTTCAAATCCATAAACTTTATTCAACATAAAAATTCAAGTTTCACAATTTCTGATTCAATTTTTGGATCCTCATTTTTTTTAACCGATGGGCTCATACAATAAACCATAAAATTCCAATAGCGATTATTGCATAAATTATGTCGATTGACCCAAAAGTTTCTCTTTTTACATTTGATAATTTGAATGTTTATATAATTTTTTTTTTTAAATTTTGGCTTGTTTAACTAAAAGTGCTCAATTTTTTTTCATAAGTTAATTTAAAGAATTTTTCTAACTTCGAATAAAAAAATGATTGAAAATCTTGTTAAAAGAAGTTTAAAAGGATCCCCGTTTCCTTTCATTGTCATAACAAAGGTTCATCCATCATTAGTATCATCCATTTCCCTCTTCTTCACGTAACTAACAACATACAATTTGTATCTTCATACTTTCATTTTGTATTACAGTATAATGAATTATTATTCGTGTAAGCTTTGCCTAATTTAGAAATTTTTTGTTTAGCTTTCCTGCGCTCAGGCTTATGCCTTTGCAGGTTTTTTCCTGATTTTGTTTAAAATGTTAGTAAGATTTAATTTATTTTGTATTTTGTATTGTGGCAGAAAGGAAATAAATTTGAATAATTACTTTAGGCAATGTGTTGTTTTAGGCCGCACCCGCACGTGAAGCACTACCACATAAAGCAGAACTCGCGAGGCGACTTCTTTCTGTCGGAGAAGCACTGCTGCGTGAGCATCCCCGACCTGGTCAACTACCACCGGCACAACAGCGGCGGCCTCGCCTCCCGCCTCAAGGCGTCGCCCTGCGACCGGCCCGTGCCCGCCACCGCCGGCCTCAGTCACGGTAAACCACCCTCCTCATTCTTCTTCTTCTACTTCTCCGTCTTCTTCTCATCCTCCTCCTTCATCTCCTCCTTCTCCAACATATTCTTCTCAAATTCAAATTCAAATTTGTTTATTCAAATAAATAAACACAAGAAAAAATATCATGAATAGACTCCCCGCTTGGATGACATGTCCGTGTGCGGAGAGGAGTCGCATTAGCAAACAACACAATTTTAATACAATATTGAGTTTCATTAATAATTTTAATTTTAAATTAATAATTTTAATTAATACAGGCTAGTAAATTGTAATACAGTTATTTGAAAAACAATACAAAATAATGTAAATAATGAATAGAACTTATAGGGAAGAATTATTTTATAAACAAAAACTTTCTTCCACTTTTTTCTCCTTTTCCTCCTACTCCTCCTCATCATCATCTACCTTCTTCCTCTCCTCCTTCTTCTTATCATCCTCCTTCTTCCTCTCCTTTTCTCATCATCTACCTTCTCCTCATTCTTCTCCTTCTTCTCATCCTCCTACTTCTTCTTCTTCTTTTTCTTCTTCTTTCCTTCTTCTTCTTCTTCTTCTTCTTCATATTCTTCTCCTTTCCTCCTACTCCCATCCTCCTCCTCCTCCTCCTCCCTCCTCCTTCTCCTCCTCCTCCCTCCTTCTTCTTCTTCTCCTCATTCATCATCTTATTCTTCTTCCTCTACTCCTTCCTCTCCTTCTATTTATCATTCTTTTCCTGCTTCTTCTCTTTCTATTTCTCCTTCTATTCCTTCTTCTTCTTCTTCTTTTCATATTCTTCTTCTTCGATTTATATAATCCTTTTCTTATTCTCCTTCTCCTTCTTCATCACCTTCTCCTTCCTCTTCTCCTCATTCTTCTTCTCCTTCGATTTATCATTCTTCTTTTTCTCCTTCTATTTATCATTCTTCTTTTTCTTATTCTCCTTCTTCTTTTTCTTATTCTCCTTCTTATTCTTCTTCTCCTTCTTCTTCATCTCATCCTCCTCCTCCTTCTTCTTCTTCCTCCTCATTCATCATCTCCTTCTATTTCTCATTCTTCTTCCTCTCCTTCTATTTATCATTCTTTTCCTGTTTCTTCTCTTTCTATTTCTCCTTCTATTCCTTCTTCATCTTCTTCTTCTTCTTCTTCTTCTTCTTCTTCTTCTTCTTCTTTTCATCATTCTTCTTCTTCGATTTATCATTCTCTTTTCTTATTCTCCTTCTCCTTTTCCTCTCTTCCTACTTCATCTTCTCCTACTTCATCTTCTCCTTCTTCATCTCCTTCTCCTTCCTCTTCTTCTCATTCTTCTTCTCCTTCTATTCATCATTCTTCTCCTTCTCATTGTATTTATAATTTTTCTCATTCTCCTTCTTCTTTTTCTTCTTCTATTTATCATTCTTTTTTTCCTTTTTCTCCTTCTCCTCCTTCTTCCTTTTCTCGTACTTCATCTTCTCCTTCTTTATCTCCTTTTCCTTGCTCTGCTTCTCATGCTTCTTCTCCTTCTATTTATCATTCTTTTCCCTCTTCTCCTTCTTCTCCTTCTCCTCATATTATTTATCATTTTTCTTATTCTCCTTCTTCCGTCATGACAACACATTGATTTTTGTTTGTAGATAAATGGGAAATAGATCCGGCAGAACTGATGCTGCTCGAAGAGCTGGGCTCGGGCCAGTTCGGCGTGGTAAGACGGGGCAAGTGGCGCGGCTCCATTGACACCGCCGTCAAAATGATGAAGGAGGGAACCATGTCCGAGGACGACTTCATTGAAGAGGCCAAAGTTATGACGTGAGTTACATGCACACTAACTTACAACAATAACAAAGATATCATCAAAATACATTAAATAGTATTTTGATCATAAAAATATGATTTTGATGTAAAAAATATATTTTAAATAATTTTGATATCATCAAAATACATGAAATAGTATTGTTATTAGTAATTTCCATTGTTTCTGAGTAAGATTCAAAGATTCAAATAAATTTTATTCACAAAATTACAGCAGTACAATAAAATAAAATATCCAGTTTAGTGAATATTCCCCACAAAGACAGAAGTCTGGGAGTGGGGAATGAGTTCATTTTTGCATTATTATAACACTGATTTATATATGATACAGTACAAAATTTGTAAAACAATATACTTTGACTTAAAAATTAAGATTTTAATTAAAATTTTGGTTTAATTTTATTCTCAGATTTGGCATTCTAAACTATAATCTGAAAGTGACAAAAGAGCAAAGAAATTTTGAAAAATGATACTCAAAACGTAGATAAGATTAATGTCTATAGGCGGATTGAATCAGTTGCTCAGCAGCATCCCTACCAATTTCAAATAACCATTAATTCAAATGGAGTTTGTAGGTCATAATATTAAAGTTTTCCACCTGTTTTAAGTGGTTGGGTATGTTTCTGTACAAGACGTGACAAATATATCTACTATTGAATTTCAAGCAGTTATGTAAGAGTCGGGGATGAATAATACCGAAGTTAACAGATTTCTTGTATTATAAGCATGTACTAAATTGTTGAATATGGAATTTCTATTGAAGTAAATATAGGTCGATAAAACTTTTATATACAGCTGTCTTATGTTGAAAACTTGAAATCGTCTTATCTTGAACTTGTAAGGATCTTGGTTTGAAATGTTTTCTTCATCATTCATATCTTCAAATAGATATTGCTTAATTCTGGCTTCACTCAACTCTTCTAAATTCATTTCGAAGACTTTAAAACAATATAAATTATGAAATAAAGAGCACTTCTAATTTCAATAATAACTAAAGATGAATAAAATAATTACATTATGAGTTGGCTAACACTTATACTGGCGCCGGGGTCCAGCGTCACCCCAGACACTTTCAACTGCCTACAAAACGAACTCCAGTGAGTGGTTTGATGGATGACCAATGAGCTAACTTGAAAAGGCGACCGAATAAAATTTTCAATTCGATTTCACTGGAGGAATATTGCTTTTGAAAACTTAAGTGATACAAAAATGTAGAAAATTTAATTCTGAATAAAATGGTATATCATTTCAAAGAATCGGATAATAAATAACCGAGATATGACTATTTTAAGATTACCATTTCTGTGTTTCTAAGGCCGGATTTCACCAAACCACGCTAACGATTGGTTTCATTAACTATTCATTTTTGCAATATTAAGGTAAGGGAGCGGTGTCTCGATCTCATTGGCCGAATTCACTTGGACTGAATTTTGGCGCTGTATTTGAATTCAGAGCCTTTATGTTAAATTCAATTTTCATGAAGAGTTTTGAAAGTTTATGGTATCTTTTGCGGTATAAATCAAAACTGTTGTGAGAATATGATTAATATTTACGGTAAAATACAACATTTTTGCTAGATTTTTCTTTCTGCTTCTCCCCAGAAGATAATATATAAGGTTATGTTCGTAACTACATTTCATTAACTATCAGCTGGTCCTTAATGGCTTGGTTTCACGATTCTAGTAGATGTTCAGATTACTGGGGGCAGGTTGGAACATATGATAATCTTCTCTATACAAACAAATAGGGCAATGCACACTGACTGGTGACAAAATTTGATTTCACCACACGCCGTAACAGATGGAAGACTAACCGTCTGTTAAAAAATTAACTGCCCAATTTTGGCCAGTTACTTCTGAAACAGTTCGTTAAGGGTAATATGGCGGAGTTTTGTTTACTGATGAATCGAAACTTGTCTGTTGTATGTTATGTTGATATTAGATCATTAGCGGTTTTTACTATTATGTTAATAAATAATATAAAACACTTTAATAAACACAATACACTTTTGTGTTTATTAAAGTGGAGTTTGACAATTTCAAAAAGTGTTTTCTACTAAGGAAAGATTCCACAACAACAACATCAATTTGTCTAAAAATTTATGATTAGATAATTTTGTTATATTGTATTAGAGTTTTTAGAGTTAATATGGAAATTCAAAATCGAAAACTATACAATAATTCTTATTATTTAAAGTTGTTGGGCTAATTTTTATTTTCAATTAAACACAACACTAATCACTCCTCAACATAAACACTGATCTATTCTCTAGGTTATATTTTATTCATCACATGTGATCCCATGCTTCTGTGATTGGCTATTGCAATGGAGCTACGAACATAGCCTTATAGGTAGGGGAGAAGCAGAAACGGAAAGGTGTATTCGATTATGTCGGCCTTTATCCCAAGAATGAGTAAACCTACTTCTACCCAAACCAACCTGAAAACACAAAAATGATGTATTTTACCGTGAATATTAACCATATTTTCCAACAGTTTTGATTTATACCGCAAAAGATACCATAAACTTTCAAAACTCGAGACTCAAACTTGAATGGCGTCATCCGCTTTTAACATTGGGAACATTGGGATCTTCAGCTCCCTTTTAATAATAGCTCCATGATCAGTAATCTCCTAACGAAGCGTTTAGTTGTTGGTGAAATCGGGCCTATAGTCCAGTCAATGAGTTCCAAAAACACCCCGATAGGGGAAAAAATTAGTAAAAGGCTAATTTTTCCCCATCGACTACTATCATATAGACAAGTGTCCTGGCAAAAGTCCCCACCCCTACCCCTCTTGCTTCCCCCCCAGCACCCCCTCAAAGTTTCAGTTTGCAGGGGCTTCGTATATCGTAAGTAGCTCGGCTTCCAATGGAGATATCGATTCAAACTTTTTCCCATTCTTTAGAATATTAATTTTTCTATAATTTGTTTCATTACCATTTCAATCCAACTCTATTAGTTCCGGAGTTATTTGTGAAAGAATGAAGTGAAGTTGATATTTTTTGCTAAAAAATTGTATACTTCTGCAAATAAAAGTTTACGTGATTGTTTTACAGAAAAATGTTACATATAAAAAATGTAGAGCATTTCATTATCTTCAATTTGAATAATCACAATCTATATTTTACTCAACATGAACGTGAGAAAACGTCCATCAAAGTTCGTACGCATGATCACGGTAGTGCAGGACGGCTATGTTAAATAGTCCAGTCAATGTTTTTAGGGGAAATGTTTTTAGTCCAGTTTTTTAGGGGAAAAAATTCATAACAAGCTAATTTTTTCCCCATCGACTACTATCATATAGACAAGTGTCCTGGCAAAAGTCCCCACCCCTACCCCTCTTGCTTCCCCCCCAGCACCCCCTCAAAGTTTCAGTTTGCAAGGGCTTCGTATATCGTAAGTATCTCGGCTTCCAATGGAGATATCGATTCAAACTTTTTTTCATTCTTTAGAAAATTAATTTTTCTATAATCTGTTTTTTTACCATTCTACTCTAACTCTACTAGTTCCGGAGTTATTTGTGAAAGAATGAAGTAAAGTCGAAACTTTTTGCTTAAAACTTGTTTACTTCTGCAAATAAAAGTTTACATGGTTGTTTTACAGAAAAATGTTACATATAAAAAATGTAGAGCATTTCATTACCTTCAATTTGAATAATCACAATCTATATTTTACTCCACATGAACGTGAGAAAACGTCCATCAAAGTTCGATACGCATGATCACGGTAGTGCACTGCGGCTATGTTAAACAAATGGTTTCATGAAAATAGTCTATTCATTGAAGTTTGACACGGGAAATGTTTCCTCACAATTATTTATATCTTAGAAGTCCTTGATGATAGAGAATCGTGATTAGTTCCGATTGTTGTAGATCGCGATTTCTTCTTTCATTTCCAATCAAAATTTTTTTAAATATTCATTTTACAAGACACAAACAATTCTTCCTGTAAGTCGAAAATTGACAAAAAAATTTTCATTTTTAGCATTTAGATTGGAAATGAAAGAAGAAATCGCGATCTACAACAATCGGAACTAATCACGATTCTCTATCATCAAGGACTTCTAAGATATAATGTGGAAACATTTCCGTGTCAAACTTCAATAAATAGACTATTTTCATGAAACCATTTGTTTAACATAGCCGCAGTGCACCGTGATCATGCGTATCGAACTTTGATGGACGTTTCACGTTCATGTGAGTAAAATATAGATTGTGATTATTCAAATTGAAGATAATGAAATGCTCTACATTTTTATATGTAACATTTTTCTGTAAAACAATCACGTAAACTTTTTATTTGCAGAAGTATACAATTTTTAGCAAAAATATCAACTTCACTTCATTCTTTCACAAATAACTCCGGAACTAATAGAGTTGGATTGAAATGGTAATGAAACAAATTATAGAAAAATTAATATTCTAAAGAATGAAAAAGTTTGAATCGATATCTCCATTGGAGCCGAGCTACTTACGATATACGAAGCCCTGCAAACTGAAACTTTGAGGGGTGCTGGGAAGCAAGAGGGTAGGGGTGGGGACAGGACAC
This sequence comes from Laodelphax striatellus, assembly GCA_017141395.1. Taxonomy (NCBI): domain Eukaryota; kingdom Metazoa; phylum Arthropoda; class Insecta; order Hemiptera; family Delphacidae; genus Laodelphax; species Laodelphax striatellus. The sequence goes on along the minus strand of CM029541.1, from coordinate 5,654,840 downwards.
TTGTCTATATGATAGTAGTCGATGGGGAAAAAATTAGCCTTTTACTAATTTTTTCCCCTAAAAACCACTCATTGACTGGACTACTAAAAGTGTTGTGTAAGAAGCACAAAAGTGGTAATCCAGTAAAATCGAATTGAAAATTTTAGTCGGCCGCCATTTTGGAAAAAACAGATATTGAAATTTATTGATATCTGTATTTTGTAAACCACACCTTAAATTATACCCCTACCAAATTTCATGAGAAAATCTTGTTTTTTAACGAAATATGATAAAAAATATTAAAAACTCAAAATGGCGGATTACAGGTAAACTAAGGAGAAATCATCATTTTGCCATGTGGCAACATAGTGCACATGTGGGAAAGATTGATGTGGTGCTCAATGAGTCCATGAGAAAAATCAGTGGCACAATAAGACCAACAGAAACCAACTGGCTTCCTGTGCTTTGTAATGTCCTGCCACCAGACCTCCGCAGATTGAGTAAGACAAGACAACTTGTTAACAGGGTTGTCTCAAGGAATGAGTTGCCAGTAGCTAAGGAGCTAATTGATGCACCAGCAAGACGGCTACAATCTAGGAGGTATCTGAGATTAGATAACCAGAATAGCCAGGATATTGGCACAATTTGGAAGGCAAGGTGGTCCTCCTCATCAGTAAAAAATAAACACCTAATTGAGGATCCCAATGGAGAGGTGCCAGGGACACTGCTTGGCCGCCGGCAGTGGTGCTGCCTGAATAGGTTCCGGACATCTGCTGGAAGGTGTGCCCAGTCTCTTGCCTTATGGGGCTTTACATCCGACCCATACTGTGAGTGTGGCGGGATACAGACAATGGAGCATTTGGTGTCAAACTGCCCCCTGTTCCCATGTGAGGGAGGATTGCAGGAGGTGCATGCGGCAAGTGATGTGGGTCTGAAATGGATTGAAGGAGTATTGCGAAGAATGGATGTTTGAGGCAGACCCATAGAGGCCATTTCCAAATATGCAGTTATACTGCATTTACAGCCTATTGTGTTTCAGCAATGTATCTATATATCTTAACATTAGTGTACTTTTACGTGTTACTTTTTAAATTATTACAAATCACTTCTGACGCTTCCAATTCATTTTTTTGTTGGCCCATAAAGCATAAGCTTATATATATCATTTTGCCAACGACATTTTCTGTTTGTTTTGACTTGTAGAATACCGTGGTAGTACTGGAGTCACTATTTTATGGGACACCCTGTAGATGAACCATCTACCACATAGGTAACAACTCTCAACAGTGCAGCCTACGGTTAACTGTCGCTTAATCCTGGTTTTTGGTGAAATCGGGGCTTGTAGTATATAACATAAAGTCAAAAGCTACCTCCATATTGAAAATGCTTTTTAGGCTAGGCGTACACCGGTTAGTCAAGATAAGACAAGACAAGATTAGTCACGTTTAGTCACAGTAATTCACATAGTTGCTTATGAAGCAGCACACACTGATGCAATGACTAATCGGTGTGTGTTGCTTCATAAGCAACTATGTGATGTACTATGACTAAACGTGGCTAATCTTGTTTTGTTTTATCTTGTCTTATCTTGGTTAGTCAAGATAAGACAAGACAAGATTAGTCACGTTTAGTCACAGTATTCATAGTTGCTTGTAGCAGCACACACTGATGCAATGACTAATCGGTGTGTGTTGCTCATAAGCAACTATGTGATGTACTATGACTAAACGTGGCTAATCTTGTTTTGTTTTATCTTGTCTTTATCTTGTCTTATCTTGGTTAGTCAAAATAAGACAAGACAAGATTAGTCACGTTTAGTCACAGTAATTCACATAGTTGCTTATGAAGCAGCACACACTGATGCAATAACTAATCGGTGTGTGTTGCTTCATAAGCAACTATGTGAAGTACTGTGACTTATCTTGTCTTGTCTTATCTTGACTAACCGGTGTACACCTAGCCTAATACTACTGAATCGTAGTGCGTTTTCCGTTTCATTTCTAATCATGTGTTGTTGTTGTTGTGGATAGGAAGCTGCAGCACCAGAATCTAGTCCAGTTATACGGTGTGTGCAGCAAGCACCGGCCCATCTACATAGTGACCGAGTACATGAAGCACGGCTCCCTGCTCAACTACCTTCGTCGCCACGAGGCCACGCTCGATGGCAACATAGGACTCCTGCTCGACATGTGCATACAGGTAAACAATCGCTCTCATCACCAAACCAAACCATCCTTTCAAATAATTGTGATGAAATGCGCCTTCATAGCCCATAATAGAGGAGTAGCTATTAGACCTGATCAGCGCGCTGTAGGTGAGAGAGAGAGAGCGTAACCATTGTGAGATAGGAACAAAACACGATTTTGGGATAGAATTCAATTAAATCATTAAGGCATCATCAATTCTTTAATGCTATCTATTATTTAGTGGTTTCAAGGTGTTTTGATTAATGTATTAATTGGATTAAAGTACTTTTATCAGAATTTTCATCATCTTGTTGCTAGACTCTTCTTGCTAGGTTAGGATTTTGAATTTTGAACTTCCCGCCATGTGTAACCATCGGTATCGTATATATGATAAACATTATTATTCCAGAAACATAAACTATTTCACACAAATAATATTTAATTCTATTACAACATTTATTTTCCATATTTCATCTATTTTCGTTCAATATTATATTTTATAACCGTGCGTATCTCACACTCTTTTGGAAAGGAATGCTTTTGGAAAGAGGATCAAATTAAAATTATCTTTGTTTCTTTTCTCTTAAAGAGACAACTGAAGTGTTCTTCAACATCTTAGCTTTGATTCTATAAGTTACTGGAATATTTAGGCTGAATATTTATCAAACACGATGGGTTTGAAAACATGCATTTTTACATTTGATTCAATGATAACCTATCTCCAATTCCCCCAGGTTGTTCCTCTGTCTCTCACTCAGCGCGCTGATGTTTGGCAGCTACTTCTCTATATAGACTATAATATCAAATCAAATCAAAATCATTTTATTACCAGATAGCAGTTGCTCCGTGGGCACACGGCCTAAATACACAAAATATTTACATTACAGTTATTTACAAATGTATATTTATATTCAATCTATGATCATGAATATAAATACTATACTCTATACTCTGTTCTACTGTGATCTGTGAATTGGACCATTCTGATTTGTTCTCTAAAAATTGTATATAGTTTTAATGGCTAATAAATTTCTTCTTCATTGTTTGTAGGTGTGCAAAGGCATGGCGTATCTTGAAAGGCAGAACTACATCCATCGAGATTTGGCCGCTAGAAACTGCCTGGTTGGTTCCGAAAACGTAGTCAAAGTGGCCGACTTCGGTCTGGCCAGGTAAGCCTACTTCTGCTTTTGTTTCTCTCTTCAATAAATCACTATAGCGGGATCCTTTTAACTTGTCAGAAAACATATGTTTCGACGAGCAATATCACAATACTTAACCTACAAATGCTGAATCTCGCAGATTATTGAAAAGGTCTTTTAAAAAGTTATTCTTTGAAAGGTCTTCTTTAAAAAGGTCTTTTAAAGACTTTAAAGGTCTTTAAGACTTTTAAGCCTTTTGATTATTGTGTCGAAATCACTGTTTAATTATTACCGAAACAGCTGATTTCTGACAAGTTAAATGGATCGTGCTAAATTTGAGTATCTATTATTTGTTGCAAACAGACAAGGTATCTAGCACTGAGCTAAACATCTAACTGGAGGTAGCACTAGCTAGGGCTGCTATACAAAACATGTATTCCGTCTTATTTCGTTAGGTTGGCAATGAGATGAGGATGATATAAATTTTTTTAGAACAGTATGTAGTACTAAAAAAAGTTGGCAATGAGATAAGGATTGAAATTTTTTTCTCAACGACAGTATTAAAAAAATAGCGAAACCCAGCTTGTCCTCCAGTTAGATATTTATGCCCGGTTTTTCAGTCGCTCAATAGACAGTTTATGGATCCAATAGCACTATTGAATCAATACCATGTGTTTTCAAATGCAAAAAAAAAGTTATTGATTCAATAAGTTTATTGAACGACTGAAAAACCGGGCATTAGAGTATTTTCGTAGTAACAGTATACTTCTTAATCGTATTTGCATAATTTGTTGATATTTTCCATAATATTTAAATTTTCTGGACTAGGTATGCTCTGGATGATCAAAGACGTTTCAGTATCTGTGTCTGTGTTTTCATCCTATAATTTGATTGAATAATAGTAGTTTATGCAATGGTTGTATTATGAGAGCCTTTAAACGACGAGTGAGATACCGAGGTTAAAATACGATTGGCAACGCCGCGAGTTATTTTAAGGTATTTCAAGAGTCGTTTAAAACTAAACTAACCATTGCATACCTCGATTATCTACGACCAACAAAAAACAATAATATCTACATTATCAATCTAAACTAATCTTGATTCAAACGCCCATGTTCTATTTCAAAGTATAGGTTAGGAACTGTTCCGATCCAGTGCTTTTAAACTGGATCAGATTGAACAAGGAACGTTTCATAATGTTCAATCCGTTTTATAATATCGTCATTACGATATAGCAGGATCCTTTTAACTTGTCATAAAACATAATTATGTTTCGATGAGCAATATCACAATACTTAACCTACAAATGCTGAATCTCGCAGTTTATTGAGAAGGTCTTTTAAAAAGTTATTTTTCGAAAGGTCTTTTTTAAAAAGGTATTTCAAAGACTTTAAAGGTCTTCAAGACTTTTAAGCCTTTTGATTATTGTGTCGAAATCACTGTTTAATTATTACCGAAACAGCTGATTTCTGACAAGTTAAAAGTATCCTGCTATACAAGTTTCTATTCTATTTCGAAAAAAGCTACTGTTTCGATTTCAATTATGAAACTGTATGATTGCGTTATAACACGGTCGTAGATAAATAAGTATTTATTACGGGTAAAATCAGAATTTGTTGATGATATTTTTCATAATATGTCCATTTTTAATTTGTTGTTTAGGTATGTTCTCGACGATCAATACACCAGTTCTGGCGGTACAAAGTTCCCAATCAAGTGGGCGCCTCCCGAGGTACTCAACTACACACGCTTCTCTTCCAAATCCGACGTCTGGGCCTATGGTACGACTACAGCAATCACTATGTCACTACTATAGCAGGATCCTTTTAACTTGTCAGAAATCAGCTGTTTCGGTAATAATTAAACAGTGATTTCAACACAATAATCAAAAGGCTTAAAAGTCTTAAAGACCTTTAAAGTATTTAAAAGACCTTTCAAAGAATAACTTTTTAAAAGACCTTTTCAATAATCTGCGAGATTCAGCATTTGTAGGTTAAGTATTGTGATATTGCTCGTCGAAACATATGTTTTCTGACAAGTTAAAAGGATCCTGCTATATCAAAACTGAAAATTCATTCTTGATTGAAATAGAAGACAATTAAACAAAATATATATCAATTCAATTCATAAATACGAATGCTATAGTCTGGCAACAGACAAAAGAGCCTTCAAAATAAGAACTCTACTGCGCAGAGAGAGCGCACGTTATGCAATGCAGCAGTTTATCTCACTCGCTCACTAGAGTAGTGGTACTATGTGATACTGTATCACTTCAGTGATACGATACGCGAAGGTTCTTTTGTCTGTTGCCAGACTATACGTTTCTAAACTTGTTTATATTGCTCCAAAGATTATAAATAACATCCCAAACGACCTCACAAATCAACAAGTAACTAAATATGTTCCATTAAAAGTTAATAACTGGATAACCAATATTATTATTTTGATATCAATGTAATTTGAATAAACTCCCGACAGTTCTTCACGCAAGTCACAATATCAATATTTTCTTTTTTTTTTACACGGTTTAATTTATAAATAAAGACTATATCAATATTTTCACTAACATTTTCTAGAAACATTGTTCATGGTAGTCATAGGCTAGGCGTACACCGGTTAGTCAAGACAAGACGGGATTAGTCACGTTTAGTCACAGTAATTCACATAGTAGCTTATGAAGCAACACACACCGATTAGTCATTGCATCGGTTTGTGTTGCTTCATAAGCACCTATGTAAATTTCTGTAACCAAACGTGACTAATTTCGTCTTGTCTTGTCTTGACTAACCGGTGTAAGCCTAACATTAGTCAAGACTAGACAAGATGAAGTTAGTCATGTTAGTCACAGTAATTCACATAGTTGCTTATGAAGCAGAAGAAACCGATGCAATGACTAGTCAGTGCGTGTTGCTTCATAGCACTAATGACTAACTGTCTCGAATCTTGTCTTGACTAACCGGTGTACGCCTAGCCTTATTGTGTTAGAACGTTCTCTAGGTCTTCCTCCCAATCCTCTTCCTCCTGGATTCATTCTACAGTCTTTCTTTGTGCTCCTTGAGTCATTGTGCGTATTTGATTATTGTATTTTGAAAAATTTGTGTTTGAAGATACTGATGAATAAGATGGGTTTTTTGTTTTAGGTGTGCTGATGTGGGAAGTGTTCACGTGTGGCAAAATGCCTTATGGACGCTTGAAGAATACAGAAGTGGTGGATCGGGTGCAGCGAGGGGTGATACTCGAACGACCAAAAGCATGCCACAAAGAAATCTATGAGGTAAATATTCACTTCATTAAAACCTTAACACTTGCCAATTCATTTTTTACAAACAAAAGGTTTAAAAACCTATGGGTTTGATTACAATATGTGTTATTACAAGTAGCTCAAAAATGCCTGTTTTGAAACCAAACATATTTGAACTTATTTGTAGGAATCTTATTGATGTTTTGGAACTCCATGAAATTGAGGAGTAGCTCATAGACCTGATCAGCGCGCTCTAGAGAGAGAGAGGGTGAGAGAGAGAGAGTGAACAACCTGGGGGATTTTAACCATTGTGAGATAGGAACAAAACACGATTTTGGGATAGAATTCAATTAAATCATTAAGGTATCATCAATACTTTATTGCTTTTTATTATTTAGTGGTTTCAAGTTGTTTTAATTAATGTATTAATTGGATTAAAGCACTTTTATCAGAATTCTCGTCATCTTGTTGCTAGACTCTTCTTGCTAGGTTAGGATTTTTGAAGTTTGAACTTCCTGCTATGTGTAACCATCGGTATCGTATGTATGATAAACATTATTATTCCAGAGACTTGAACTATATCACACAAATAATATTCAATTCAATTACAACATTATATTTACATCTTATATTTTCCATATTTCATCTATGTACGTTCAATATTATATATTATATCAGTACGTATCTCACTCTCTTTTGGAAAGGAATGCTTTTGGAAAGAGGATCAAATTATAATTATCTTTGTTTCTTTTCTCTTGAAGAGACAACTGAAATGTTCTTGAACATCCTAGCTTTGATTTTATAAGTTACTGGAATATTTTGGCTGAATATTTATCAAATACGATGGGTTTGAAAACAGGCATTTTTACATTTGATTCAATGATAACCTATCTTCAATTCCCCCAGGTTGTTCCTCTGTCTCTCACTTGAGTGCGCCACCAGTCTACTGTCTCGTCCTCATTACTGTATCACCTATGTACTTTTCGCGTGTTAAGCTGCTGCTATAAAGTTGTCCAACGTGTTTGTGCAGGTGATGAGGAAGTGTTGGTGCCACTGTCCCGAGGACCGTCCGTCGTTCCGGGCGCTCAAGGACCAGCTGTCAGTGGTGTCGCAGGGTCTGCTCGCTGACTGACTCTCTCTCCTCATCTACGCGCCCTGTCCCCGCTCCTCGCCATCCTGTCCGCTCTGTCGTCTCATCGCCTACTTCAACTGAATGCGCGTCCAACTGCATTCAAAAGAACATCGATCAACCGTTAAGGCTGTGCATCAGCTTAAAAAAACTTTTTTATGGTGATATTTTTCCAAGTTTTCCAATTTGGATACTATCAAGCTATCAAAATGAAATACTTTTTAGAGGAAAAAAATTTTTTCTTGTTCATTAGTTTTGAGATATGGGCGTCTAAACTAGAAATTTTCGAAATTAATCTCAAAATTGGTTGCAAATACAATTATGAAATTTTGAGCATACAGCTTGAAGGTATTGTCTATCACTTGACATAATTAGTTTCTCGAAATATCAACTTTTGAGAAAATAACAAATTCTCAATTTAATTGAAAATTGAGTTAATTTTAAAGAAATTATTTTCGAAAATATTTTTTCAAATTGGTTATTTTGAGAAACTAATTATGTCAAGTGATAGACAATACCTTCAAACTGTCTCATAATTATGTTGCAACCAATTTTGAGATTAATTTCCAAAATTTCTACTTTAGACGCCCATATCCTCAAAAACGAATGAACAAGAAAAAAAATTTTCCCTCTAAAAAGTATTTCATTTTGATAGCTTGATAGTATCCAAATTGTAAAACTTAGAAAAATATCACCATAAAAAAGTTTTTTTTAAGCTGATGCTCAGCCTTAACCACCTTCGACTGTACTGGTCCATATCGATGATTGAACTTGTCGTTTCATTGCCTATTTCGACTAAATGCGCATCGATCAGTCGCTAACCACCCTGGTCCACAAGGAACTGCTTGTATCGAATCAAAACAACATCGATCAACCGTTAACCACCTTCGTCCATATCGATGATTGAACTTGTCGTTTCATTGCCTATTTCGACTAAATGCGCATCGATCAGTCGCTAACCACCCTGGTCCACAAGGAATTGCATGAATCAAAACAACATCAATCAACCGTGGACCACCTTCAAGTGTACTGGTCCATATCGATGATTGAACTTGTCGTTTCATTGCCTGTTTCGACTAAATGCGCATCGATCAGTCGCTAACCACCCTGGTCCACAAGAAATTGCTTGTATCAAAACAACATCGATCAACCGTAAGGCAGCTCGTACACCGGAGCAATAAGCAATAGGCAATAAGCAACATTTGGATCATATGATCGTTTACTCTATAGAAACAAATGTCAAGGCACATAAAGCAGTGTTTCTGTGCATTGAACTATTGGTTTGTATAGACTAGACAATCATATGATCCATATGTTTGTTACTCTATTGCTCCTTGTACCGGTCCAGATCGATGATTGAACTTGTCGTTTCATTGCCTATTTCGACTAAATGCGCATCGATCAGTCGCTAACCACCCTGGTCCACAAGGAACTGCTTGTATCGAATCAAAACAACATCGATCAACCGTAAGGCAGCTCGTACACCGGAGCAATAAGCAATAGGCAATAAGCAACATTTGGATCATATGATCGTTTACTCTATAGAAACAAATAGTCCAAGGCACACCTAAAGCAGCTGTTTCGGTGTGCATTGAACTATTGGTTTGTATAGACTGACAATCATATGATCCATATGTTACCTGAACTGTACTGGTGCACATCGATGATTGAACTTGTCGTTTCATTGCCTATTTCGACTAAATGCGCATCGATCAGTCGCTAACCACCCTGGTCCACAAGGAACTGCTTGAATCAAAACAACATCGATCAACCGCTAACCACTCTCAAATGTTTCACTTGGGACTGCAGTTGTCGTATGTGGAACCGTATTAATTAACAAATTGAAGCAACATTTGTTAATGTTGCTTCAACTCAAGGTTACTATAAAGAAGGTTGTCTCAGTCCGGTAAAGTGTGTGTAGACAGTAAAAGTCTGTGTGAGGTCTGAGCGTGACGTCATGCGCGCGCATGCGACTGAGACAACCTTGGTCTCAGTCGTGTGCGCACATGACTTGGCGCATGACGTCACGCTCAGACCATTTACTGTCTACACACACTACTGTACTTGAGACCACTGAGCTAAATATTATCCAACTGGAGGTAGCAGTGGCTAGGACTGCTAAACGAGACCCATGTACAACCTATTTTATTTTTATCATATCCTAATCATCTCATGATTAGCCAACACATGATGACCCCAAGTTCTCACTGAGAAGAGAGTAGGCCCGTGTTCCACCTAATTTTGTTAGGTGGAACACCTAAAATTAGGTGGAACACGGATCCACCTTAAAAATTAGGATCCACCTAAGAACACCTAAAATTAGGATCCACCTTAAAAACTAGGTGGAACACGGACCACCTAATTTTTTAATAAATTCAGCAAGCATGATAAAAATAGGAGGAACCCAGCTTGTTTATTCATTGCTACCTCCAGGTAGATAATATTTAGCTCAGTACTGAGACAACCTTCTGTATAGTAACCTTGACTTCAACTGTAGCCGACGAATGAGAAAGCAGCTGCAACTCCAGCCAACCAATGACAAAGCAGCTACAGCTGTAGCCAACCAATCATAAAGCAGTTTTGGATAGATGTGACCAATCAGATCTATGCAGTGTCAGTGCCAATCTCAAACATAACTTCCTTTTTATCGCTTCCATTAACAAGACTGTCGAAACATTACAACAACATGGTTCGCTCGCTATTTTTAAGGTAATCGGAAAACTATGTCGAATTATACATTGTTTGTAGGGATTGAGTAGTTGTATTCCATATTAGCGTACATACTTGCAAGACATTGTCCTGTGTTTACAAAATCTATGATCTGTTGCCAACTGAATTTAACAGTCATAAAATTTAAAGGAGCTCTCCAAGTTCCCTCAGGTTGACGTCATTTTACGGCAATTGAATTAATATTAGCTTTCGTGCAATCGGCCGTTATATTGAGAGTTTAGATTGATAGTAAGCTATCTACTTGTTGTAGTATGTTTTTATGAAATGTTCATGGTATGTATAGATGGTAATGATTTTAAAAATTTGACAAAAGTGAAAATTTCTAGTAAAGATTGCGGTAGCTGAGATGTATTAATTGTACCATATTCGGTATAGTGTATCCTGATGTAGAATTCATACAATATAGATACCAAAAGGTGGGCCAAATAAATGTTTACTCAAGCTTGTTAGAAAATGTTAGATAGGATTCTACGAAGAGATGAGTAGTTTTCGATGTTAAAAAATCAACTTAAATTTAAGGTTTTGACAAAACGTGTCTTAGGTATTGTGCTTAATGTACAAAATCAAATCAACCCTTTTGAATAATGAAAATATTTGTATGTTGGTTAATTTTCTATATGACAATGACTTGAAATCTGCTAGATTTAATAATGATTATAAACTTGAAAACTAATCATTGAAAAGTTTCAAATTGATTTGTTTATGGTGTAGGTAGTATTTTTACGAAATTTATCTTCCGAAATACTTTGAGAAAGCTTATAAACACATGCACATAAAATAATATTTATATCTTCATAGGCTTGAACATTAATATTGTGTCTTAGATTTTTTTAAATCTTTGATTGACTAAGATCGTTTCGATGGTCGTTAAAAAGCAATGTATTTTTCTTACAAGTACCTTCAACATCGACTACACTGTCAATATAAATTCAATCAAACATCAGTTTATACCTAAACCCCTGTAATGAATGAAAGTTAAAGGATGTATTGAAACATTCTATAGAATAAAATGAAGGAGACGCATATAGGTATTTTTAATTCATTAAATTTAATTTCTGATTGTGAAGTTTTACATTTTTATTGTTCTTGTTAGGGAAATGTTGAAGTAATGTAATTAACTTAATGCATGTGACAACTACTGACAGAGAATAGATAGCATAGAAACCTTTTTTCTTTAGTAGTTTTCTTTCACCCTATTGCGGTGCGGTCCCGGATCGGATGAAAATTATTATGAATGTTATGGGTGTATTCACACTGCAGCGGGTGAAACATTCTCATCCGATTCGATCCGGGCCCGGACCGCATTGGTATGAAAGAGGACATTGAATCATTCATTCTTGATCATAACCTCATCAGAATTTTTCAAGAAAAAACTTTACCGTGCCTGCTTTATTTAAAGTTAAATTCAATTCAGATACTTCAGTTTGTAAGATAAAGGTAATTTATGAAATGTTTAGTTGATGGAACAAGAAAATAAAGGATTATATTCACAAAAAATAACATTTGATCGCTTTGTGAGATGAAAAAATAGAAAAATACATAAAAAATAAATAGGAAAAATGCAAAAATAGGAAAAATGCAAGAATACGAAAAATGCAAAAATAGAAAAATACGTAAAAAAATAAATAGGAAAAATACAAAAATAGAAAAATACATAATGAATAGAAAAAATAAATGTAAATGAATAGAAAAATACATAAAAATTAAATAGGAGAAAGTGCAAAGTTACTTCTTGAAGTTTTTCATCAAAAGAATGAAAACGAAAAAACGGATAAAATATAAAATTATGGAAACCCTTGAAAAATGGAAAGAAAATTACATAAAAATAGCCTTTTGCTATACTAGATGGAATAATACGAAGGTTTAAGGAAAATTAAGCTACTTTTGATTCATGATAAAATTGAATAAACATAAATAATTTTCTCCTGTGGCTCTTCCAAATCAGACTCTCTGAACATTGTTCCTTCTTTTTTTTTTTTTAGTCAACATCTTTGACTTCCTCGATTCCTTTGCTTTTTTCTGGTTCAACTTTTTCTTTTTTCACTGCTGGAGAAGAGAAATTCCCCAAGACCAGAAGGTATTCTAGCTATCTAGTAGGTATCCAGCTATCTAGTAGGTATCTAGCTATCTAGTAGGTATCTAGCTATCTAGTAGGAATCTTGCTATCTAGTAGGTATCTAGCTAAGAGAAAATTGTATTAGAAAAAAGCAAAAGAGTTGAGGAAGTCAAAGATGTCGACTAAAAAACTAGGAACAATGTTTAGACTTAGAGATTCTGATTTGTAAGAACCGCAGGAGGAAATTATTTATGTTAATTCAATTTATAATTAGTGAAATTTAAAAAAAATCATAGTTCTATTATTATTCTTAAAAAAATATTTGCATGCAAAAAATACCTACTGATGGTATTATAGAATTATCATTTTTTCAAATCTGCAAAAACTTCAAAACAAAGTTGATCAAGTTAGTTCTTCAAAAATCTGCAAAACAAGTTATTAAGAAAGGTAGCATGAGATAATCCATTAAAAATATATTAGTAGTATAATAGATGATAATAATAGTATTGAAACTTCATATCAATTTGTTTTCGTTTTCTAAATGATTATTGCAACAATTTAAAATGATGTAATCATATTATCTTGTTCCTTTCAGCTATTAGTTTGAAACTTTCAGAATTTCTGTGTTATTCTTCTATGTCCAGCCCATTAGAAATCAAATTTTTGTTGTAAGAATATTGAAAGTCCTTTCCTTGAAACATTCAGAATTTCTATGTTATTGTTCTTTGTCCAGAAATCGGATTTTTGTTGTAATGAAAGTAAAGGTTCTTGATATCTATTCTCTTGAACATTTTCGCTTTTGACATCACAAATTAAAGTTTAAAAACTCATTCGCACTGTGTGCAACTCCAAAACTCACTCAGGAAAACTGAGTCTGAAGTCGTGCGACACCAATCCTGCCCAATGGCGGGACCGTCTTGAAGCACAATGAAGCCCATCAATATCTTCAAGCGTCACAATATTCACGAAGGTGAGGAGGAGGTGAACTTCTCGGCTGATACTGAGGTAGATTCGGGCACACCTGAACCTTTTTGTAAAATCTACCTCGGTGTCACCCGAAGAGTTCACCTCCTCTTCACGTTTGAGTTTAGAGTTTGAGTTGATTTTTGTAGATTGAAAATGAATATTGTAGCAAATACAATAAGTGATAAAGCTTGAAACTCGAATCGTTACTTAAAAATGTTCTTCATTGTACCTTTGTTCGAGAACTAAGCAATAATAGGGAAGTGTATTTATGACTTGTGATTACCCGAAATATCATAGAATAATAGTATTGTATTAATTTTTACTGGTTGATGCCAGAGGCGATATAAAGGAAATTAAGAAATTGTGTTGAATATCATAATAGATTTTTAGATTAGTGTATTAATGTTTGAACGTATTCATATTATATGATGTTATCATTCAGTATAAGCATTGGTATTGATAGGCAATTATTATTGTTATCCCAGTATTTACTAGAATATTAGAATGTAAATCGTAGGTGTACATGCTCTGTTTACGGTAGCCTACAGGAAGCGTTAAACTTTTTATTACTGATAATAATTATCGTTATACTATGTGATGATTGTAATGTATCGAACTATTTAATATTGTATGAATGTAAACAATATTGTAATAGACATTTTTTATGAAAATGTATGTGTAATTGTACTCCCGCAGTTATTTAATAGCATAAAATATGTTTGATCGAAAATTTATTTCAATTATTTCATGCCGAATGAACCTCTTATTTCAGTCGAAAGAATCCTGTTTCATTTTATTTTCTACGAAATGTCAGAGAATCGAGGTTTCAATATATTTAGAGCCTCAAAAAATGAAGGATGAAGTAGGCTTTATCTCGTGGTTTGAGATGGAATTTTGAGCTTATCAACAGTTAGTAAGATAATTAATACTTATATAATTAATAAGATATTTAATCAGTATAGGCCTACATCATGATTTTTGCAAAAAATGAAAATTTCTTAAAATTGCTTATTCTATATTCTTTAAAAATTGTTACAAGCATGTAAATGAAACATTTTCCGAGTAATCGTGAAAAAAACAATATATCTTATACGTTTTTTGCAATAAAATAATTTTTACTCGAAAACTGCTTGAGATACGTTCTTGAAACATACCTAGATCGATTTATCAGATGGATTTACATATAAATAGATCTTTTTCAAGTTTAAAACGAAGTGGAGAGCCGTGAAAAAGTCAAATTAGCATGAAAATACACTGAACATTTGAAACTGCCTCACTGTCGAGGACTTCAAAAGTTTGAATTTACCGCCATAAATGAAGATTCTGATATCTGGAACTGAAATAAAGAATGTCAGCTGATTGAAAATGTTGTTGGTTGATAAATCTGATAATCGTACATTTGAATTTTTGGCGGCAATTCGGTGCAACACATGGAGTAAAGAATACATTTCTTTCCTCCTTGGTGAAACGAAAGAGTTCAGTGTATCTCTTCGTCGCTCCTGGTTGCCTGGTAGAATTTTCGTGTACAGAACTATTAGTGCTGGAAGCAACTTTTATTTTTTAGACAGATTTGCTCGAGACCAAGGATTAAAAATCGAAGTTAAAGTCGATAATCGAAAATTTGGCAGGAATTTTATCCATTCGTGGCGGGCTGTTTGAATATTATCAAACTGCAACCGACTGGAAAAACTCAACTGATTTATATTATATTTATCCAATTCTGTTGGTTTTGTCAATTTATACATTTTCAGCCTAAATATCACCATTAAGAGGACTGGAATGATTAAAAATCATTAGCAAATCAACCGAACCACCATAGTAATCCACTCGAAAATATTTGCAATAGATTCTCCAGTTCATTTACTAGATTTGATAACGTTTACAGATCGCACCTCTACATCAGGCATTTTTCATTTTGAAACTAATATTATGAAAAAATTTCGTAAATCTAATTGCATATTCTTGTTCCTCTCTTCAAATACTATCATCCACCTGAGTTTGAGCGATTTTTTCATTTTTCACCAAAATGAAGCATGATGTATATATCATGGTTTTTAGCGAAATTTTTCAAAAAATAGAAATTGTCCAAAATTTGCAATCTTATAGTACTTGAAGCGAGAAACAAGAATATGTGCTCAGATTTTGAAAATTCGCTTCCGTTCAGGAGATATGAGCAATTAAAGATTGCATTCTGCACCTCTAGATCAGGCATTTTTCATTGCTACTTGAAATTATAAATATAACTAATATTAAGGAAAAATTCTCATATTATAACAGTCATTACGTCCTAGCTAGCTAGTAAGCTGATTTATATCAGCTTAATTTCGTCCAGGTTGAGATTACCTCGAGTAAGGCATTTTGACTTTCTGATGAAGATTGTATTCATATAATTTTGTTGTTTTCTGTTAACTCATACATTCTCAGCCCAATTCTCGCCTATTTGGGGTCTGGAATGATTGAAAATTATTACAATTTCAACAAAATTAGACAATTCAATCGATTTATTTTAAATTTCGTATTTTATGTTGATGAATATTGAGCCTACCGTCACTCAATCTCACTGTGAAATAGTGGAAGCTGTCTTGCTCACAATTATTTCGTATTCAGCTTTCTGAAAGGAATTGATTCATCCAATTTTGTTGTATTTAGTCAATTTCTACATTCTCAGGTCGAATTACACCAATTTGAGGCCTGGAATGATGAAAACTTCAGAAGTTTAACAAAATTGAACAAATTGATTTTTGTGAAGCTTCAAATTTTATCTAGTAGAATATTGGGGCTTCCAACAGGAACTTGTATTCTATTCACTACATGTAATGATATGTGTTCTGTTCTGAGACAGGCTGCTTGTTGCTCGAAAGCCCAATTGAATTTTACCGTCGTCACATGATGCAACGAGAACCAATGAACTAATCTGATGTTAATGCAATGACGTCATTTTACGATGGTTAAATTTAATTATCGGATTTTCGTGCAACTGGACGTGGGTTTAAGCCCCTGCGCCCACTTCGCAACTGCTATCTGATATCAGTCAACAAACCAATGTTGCCAGATGACATTTGGCTGTTTTTCGGGTAATCGGATAATCTAACCTATCAGCCAAAGTCATCTGGCAACGCTTGGTTGCTGACTGAAATCAGATAGCAGTTGCTTAGTGGGCGCAGGGGCTTAGGCTACAGATTTTGTCCCATAAATTTGCAAGAAACAAGGGCCAGCAAGGTTGAAAAAGTTGAGTTATTTTATTACTTGAATAACTTTTATTCTAGGACAGTCATAATCATAAAAATCAATAATAATAATATTTCACAGTTTTTTAATAGATGCTAGGCAATTTACAATTTCATGTTCTACGAAAATCAATTTACCCAATATAGAAATTTTCATTAAAAAATATCACTTCGCTATTTACAGAAAAGATAGGAGGTTATAAATGTCTAAATAAGCAGTTTTGAATGAATGATTAAGATAATGTGAATAAACAATTAAATTAATAGCAAATTCATAGGATTACATGTTTTCAATAATATCGCACTAACAAAAATATTTAAAACCACAAAGTCGAAAAAACTATTAGCAGTAAAGATGAGAGGTTTGTACCTTAATAAAACTGTAAGTAGCGAATCAATCATTGATAAAAATATATTGCTGAAATGTAATACTGAAGTGACACAAAAAACCGGTAATTAAAAAAAAAGTATGGAGGAAAAAATTATTCCATTTATAATGGAATTGCAACATTAATCAATAATCGCTTTAATTATTATGAATAAAATTAATATTTTCATCCACACTTTTGTTTTTAAAATACCGTTATTCAGTGTCAAATGATATACAATTTCACAAAACGTAGTTTTCGAAGTTAGCTGAATTTATACGGGTGTGATAATATTATGTTTACTTCGGGTTTTGGTGATTTAGAGCTTTTTTGTGAAATCGGGCCTAAATAGCTTCAACAACATCTTAATCATCCTTTGAGCCATACAATTGGAATAAAAATAGACATTTCATTAAGTTTCATTTTCCCACCATTGTATTCAGTGAAAAATTTGAAATATTTCTAATACACAGCAGGTGTAAAATGAATCTTTGGTAGAAGTATTGATACAATCTTAATTTTTAATCGATTATTAATAAAACATCATGGGCAAAACCAGTGGAAAAGCTAAACTCATAAATATTTGAAATACATTAAACTATTGCAATCTCCGATATATTGAATGTGAAAAAATTCTGTCAATGAGACATTACAAGCTTGCAGATAATTTATAAAAACAGAAATAGATATGTGATTGAAAAATAAACATATAATAATGATTACACGATAAAGAACAAAATTTCTCTGACTATGAATCACTGTGAAACTGTCTCTTAAGGCTAAGCGTACACCGGTTAGTCAAGACAAGACAAGACGAGATTAGTCACGTTTCACACAGTTGCTTATGAAGCAACACACACCGATTAGTCATTGCATCGGTGTGTGCTGCTTCATAAGCATCTATGTGAATTACTGAGACTAAACGTGACTAATCTCGTCTTGTCTTGTCTTGACTAACCGGTGTACGCCTAGCCTAAGTGGTGATTCATAATTGTACTGGTTCAGAGACTTTATTGTGGAAACTTTATGGTGGAGACTTTTTATTGTGGTTTTTTATCAAACATAATCTTCCTCTTCTTATTTTTCGATTTCTCTCAGATGAAGAAACTGCTAAACAAATTAAAGATTACAACTAATTGTATAAATACACTTGAAAAATAATTTTGATATTGAGACGCTTTATTAATAACCGATTGAAAATTTCAATACTATGGAATTAAGACCATCTTTTTCCCATTATTATTACCGAAAGTCATTATAGGATATATTAAAAAACTGTTCTAGTTATCCAAGTAATACAATATTCTAGAAAATGTGGAATCCTATTGAACAAATCAATTTCACTATATTTTATACATTGAATCTATTTCAGTTCATTACACAATTGCATAGAATTTTTATACAAAACTGTTAGATAAATATATTTTTAACAGCTTTAAAACTATTCAAATAATTTACAGAAGCATGAAGAAAGTTATTGTTTGTTTATTTCATACAGAAATAGTAGTTTCAAACCAAATCTATAACGGAATAAGAATTCTTATTAATGATAAGAATTATTGTTTTAAATTATCTGATTGAGAAGAGCAGACCGTATTAAATTTAAAATTCAATTCAACTTGAATTTTGCGGATGGTATTCTAATAATAAAACATAACTGAAAGTAGTCAATATAACTATCACATCCAGAAAACGAAAAATCATATCTAGGGAAACTCCCAGCAATGGACAAAAAAAATCACCTCTACAAGAAAAATCTTTAAAAACTAAAAAAAAATCAATTAATGTCCTTTCCTCAGATACCACAATAACGCTTCAAATTCAACTTCAACTGAAAATAAGTATATTATTCTTCATTCGTAAATGATGGCAAAAATAGATTGAATCTCCAAAATTATACTTTACTGAACTAGAGAACTGATGATTAAGTTGAGTATCATGAAAATACAGGTATATTATACTTGCCAAGAATATTTTGTACTTTTAGTCATGCATTATATTTCTAAATGTGATAACACGAAACATAATTTAAAATTTTAATTTTTGAAATAACGGACGTTGCAATAGAAGCTCAATTTCAAAGTATTGTCAATTACTTGAATTTGAAAAAATTGAAAATTTTATTCTAAAATAGCAGGGTACACAAATTGCGATAGTTGAATGTAAAGAGATAAAACAATACTCGAATCGATTATTGAACCCTGTACAATGTAATAAAAATCAGTTGAATTCAATCCCTTTTTTCTAACAAATCCACTGAATTGTACACAGCAATAATATAAATATTATTATTACACAGCTGTTTTAACAATAAATATACTTCTTCATTAAATTTGAACATTTAAAACATATTATTTCCTCAATATCAATTTTTATTGTTTCAGTAAACTATTCAAACTTTATACAATATAAATTATCTCTATATCATAATAAAAACATCAATATATCAATTAATTGATCTTCAGATTAAATCATTATTGAACTTGTATATGAGAGAATATTAACTGAATTATTCAAGTAAATACATTGCAAGAGAAAAATCTATTCGGCAAATTCAACATTGATATTATTTAATCTGGCAATTAAATGGAAATACAGTCTCATAAATATTTACAATTAAAAACGAATTGCCATTACAGGTATTATCATGATAATTTTAATTACAGTAATAATAATCAAATTAAAGAAAGTTTTATAGCTTAATTTACATAGACAGAGATATATTATTATTATATTTGAAATATCATGGACGATGTTCTCAATTTACAATTCTCTTTTCGATATAATTTGAATGTATGAATAGAAAAAATTTAAAGAACGATAAACTGAGTTTTAAAATTTTTCTAGAACTTTCCAATTTTCATCAATTTTATTCCCATTTTTCTTGGAATGAAACAATTCAAGACCAGTTCGATATAAACAAGACCTATGAACAGCGGTTTAGCAGATTCAGAGTATTCATGTAACATTATAGACATTAATATTGTAATTATCAATATCAAAAAATATAACATCGAATTATACTTTCAAACGGTAAAAGATGTTCATTACTTCATAACAATACAAAGCCTGAAAGCCATTACAGTAATTTTTCAAATTATAGTAATTTGATATAGCTTCTCAATAAAAGTGGATCAGCTAGCACAAATTGAAAAATATCTTCTCTCTTTAAATTTGAAAAATGTTCATCATGATTCTATCATGTGCTATTTAAATTTGAAAAATATCTCATCGTTTTCCGAATTAATATTAATATTTTCCATCATGATACCACGTAAAGAGATCGATCTACTTCCAGGGTTGACAATTTTATGTCAGGGTTTACATTTGAAAAATATAATGTAAAGATATATGACAAGAAAAAACATGGAACAATATTGTTCAAATGTATTAAAATGCTTTCTTTATTACCATCCAATTTCATTGTTTCATACTCAACCCCAATAGAGGAATATTTCAATGAATATTGAAAGAAATAGAGCATCATTATTCAACTGGTGAAGAGGTGATTTCATTCTCAATATTGAGTGATGGTCTGTATATTTTTTCTTTTCACACTGATAAAGCACAATCGTTTCAAAACTTTGACACAGTTAATTTAGAGAAAAAATTAAGAATTTCAACTGCTACACAAAAAAAATCCAATAGAACTAAATTAATACTTAATACGATAAATATAAAACTTAATAATTTTTCGAAATTATAGTAGTGTCACTTCACTCGATATATTTTTTAATGCTTACAATTGGATGAAAATCGTAGTAGTCAAATTCAAAATATAAAAAAATATATACTTGAAGATGACTTCAAACCCGATCAGCGTTAACAATAGTAATAATCATAATTAATAGTCGCTATATATAATATATTCATCAATTTCATCTTCTCATTTTATATTTATAAATATATACATCAACATATACATACAGACATGAACAATAATTGGGTCAGTGTACGGGTACTGACCGGTATATGAGTAGACCGGAGCTTGGGTATACCGGAGCAAGGGTATACCGGTGCATGGGTGCACGGGTATGGTACAGTCAATTGAAACATCACTCACACACACACACATTGACGGGGGATTTACACTCGCACACTGACCGCGCATTGAAAATATTTTCAATAATTATTAAACAATTTTATTCAAGATCCCACAATCAAGGTGGTAGTGTAGTAGGAAATATCATTAACTATTTATACTTAGGTCCAAGGCCTAACGAGATTAGTTCTCTTTCGGGACACTGATTAATTTTTCACGATTAAAACACACAATGTTGTCGAGTTACGAATGTTTTTGTTGTGTTATTTCAGTTGAAATGTTGAAGTTTCCAGCTGCTGGGTACAAGTTGGCTCTTGTAGATTCCTGCCTCGCGAAAAGTATTACAAGTCCTGTATTACAAGATGCAGCAAGAAGCCGAACAGCAGCTACTTCCCCCTCCTTTGCTCTTTTGTCTTTGGTCTGCAACAAAACCAGCAAAAAATTACTCCATTAACAAATCAAATCACGAATTTCAACTTTAAATTACTCATTAACAAACTAGATCATGAATTTTCACTTTGAATTGCTCATAAGATAAATAAATAAGGCTAGGCGTTACCGTCACCGGTTAGTCAAGACAAGACAAGACGAGATTAGTCACGTTTAGTCACAGTACTTCACATAGTTGCTTATGAAGCAACACACACCGATTAGTCATTGCATTGGTGTGTGCTGCTTCATAAGCAACTATGTGAATTACTGTGACTAAACGTGACTAATCTCGTCTTGTCTTGTCTTGACTAACCGGTGTACGCCTAGCCTAAGTTAGTTTTTATCAATTACTTTTCACACAAATTGAATTTGGCGAGCTGGCTGGAGCGTCACACCTTCAGTCTGCTATCGCTGCACCGGTCACGGGTTCGATTCCCGTTTCCGTCTGGCATTTCCCCTCGTATCATCCTGCATCTCAACATCAAATCTCGCAGTGGTGAAAGCACAGTAGAAAGGAATGCGCCAAAAGATTTTTAATAAATAATAGACTAGCAGGTCAACCGTGCTTCGTTATGCGGTCTTAGGAATCCCGTTGAGGTTGAGGATATTTTTGTGAAATATCTAATCACTGCATGCACGTTGTTAGATGGAATTTAAAGGATATATAAAACTCAAACCTCACTATTATTTATATTAATTTTGCATGTTAACTTTGACATAGAACAAGAAAAAATGTACAAATGTACCAGTTAAATGAGAAAACTGATGAAAAATTTGGGATACATTTTTGATGGATTATGTTTTTATCATCCAAGATCATACTTTCAACTTTCAACATAAGGTATTAATATCACAAAGCCTCTAATTAGTTTAAAAAAATCATATTATTTTTATATCAACATTAACTTATCAATGCTTAGAGCTAATTTCAAATTCTTTAAACTATCCTTGAAATATTCTGTATTAGTGGCTAATTGTTACAACATCAGTCACTCCCGACATACAATGTTATTCAGCGGTGTTTGTTCATCAATGGGTCACATTCATGCTGTGAAACTAAACCTCTTGAGACAAACAATCCTTGAAATATTAGGACAAGACAAGACGAGATTAGTCACGTTTCAGTACTTATAGTTGCTTATGACAAACCGATTAGTCATTGCATGCTGTTTCATGCTGAATTACAGACAAACGTGTTCTTGTCTTGACCAACCGGTACTAAGTAGGCCTATGACACTCCTTGGTATACAGACAATCTTTGTGCAAAATTTCAGTTTTATTAAT
This sequence comes from Laodelphax striatellus, assembly GCA_017141395.1. NCBI lineage: Eukaryota > Metazoa > Arthropoda > Insecta > Hemiptera > Delphacidae > Laodelphax > Laodelphax striatellus. Next base: position 5,632,061 of record CM029541.1, on the reverse strand, counting down.
AAATTATTCTGGGCGTGATGGACCTACAGACAGATAGACACCATCTCATTTTTATAATAGTATAGATTGGCAAAAGTATGGTGAATTTGACTGAGCTAACCAATCAATAGTGTGACATCAAATGGCCACACTGTTATTATACAGTCAATGTAGTTTAAGTTATACTATGGCCTTTGACTGTCGACCAGTCACTTGGCTATATTAACCATTTCCTGGTACACAGTGTTCACTACAGTTTTAGGTTATGCCACAAAAGTATATTACTGTACAGTGATACTCCTTTAATTTGACGCTTGGCATTAGATAGATACTGTAGATAGATTTATATATTCATAACAACTCATTTCTGTGCTCAGGTTTTTACCTTTGTAAGAATATTTTTCTATATTAAAAACAAAAATTGTTTGCGTATAAGTCTAGGCATATTTAATCAATAATATGATTTTGTATGGCTACTATAATTATTATATACGGTAATAAGATCGGACTGTACTTAAATGTGATGTAACTTTGGAAAAATAAATTATTTTGTTTAGTTCAGTCATCACAGAAAACTTCAAAACAAGTGAAACTCATCCTTCAAATCTGAAAAACAATAATAATTAATGTTACAAAGTAGTAATATTATCGTCAAATTAACGTTAATTGAGAATTATAATTGAAAATGACTTTAAATTAAACTTGCACTTTTAATAAAACACACACTTTGTTCAGAAATGTTGTGGAACTTCTCCATATTCGGTGAATGAATAAAAACAAATTTTGTCTATTCCACAGTATTTATTAATTAAAAAACCATACTCGAGTTTCAATGCTCATGGCATCATCATCAGTGGTTGAGCATAAACTTTAAATTAACTTCATAGTAATAAATAAATATTGAAAAAAATAAAAAGGTTGAAAAATGGGAAGTTAAACCAGAGATGACTGTGCCAAGAGTGGGAACAAAATGGAGTGAAGAAAGGAAAGCGGAGTTCTCACTAGAAATGAAAAACTGGTGGATTAATAAAAAGAACAAGAAAAACAAAAATTGAACCAAATTTTGCTCAGCGTCTTCCATCTGAGAATAATAATAATAATAATAATAATAATAATAATAATAATAATAATAATAATAATAATAATAATAATAATAAATAAATATTAAGATGTATTTATAATAAAATCAAAACTGAGGAAAAATAGTATTTTTTATTTCATGAATGATAGATACTTCAAATTTAGTATTGAGGTTGTGAGTTCCGTTCAGGGTTATAAATATAATTTGTATTTTCAGTCAGATCTTGCATTCAAAGGTGAGAGTTTTCTAAACTGGACTTTTTTGAATCTTCTTCTTCACGGATTGTTTCTTAGGTCTTCTAATCTCTTCAAAACGGAGCTTTCTTAGTAATTTTGTGAAAACATTGCTTCAAATTCAATGACAAAATGTGCTTCTTTCACTTGGAAATTCAATATCTGGTACTGAATCGTAAAATTGGATATGAGGAAAATTTATTGAACTTCTTGAACAATTCCTTGAATTTCAAGACTGTATCAAAATCACAGAACCCATTCTGGGAGGTATCTACTGGGACTTTTTTGCTTTTAGTTGTTTTTTCCAATGAGCTCTTATTTTCGAAATTTAAGATTTCTTAGTTTTCGGGAATAAGTTTTCAACCAAGTTTAGTGCAATTTCGATGCAGAAGCGCACCATTTTTTTGGAATTTATTTATTATTTTTTTCTCATGCCCCACACAGGTTTCCTCGGGGATTTCATTTGTTTTTATTATGGTATTATTGTATAATACCAAAGACGATAGGAACTATTATTCCAATTGTATTCCAATAAGTATTCCAATTAAGTATAAGTATTAATTAAGTATAAATATTCCAATTGTCTCTGATGATACTTTCTCATATCATTGATTTTAAGCAATGGTTTCAATATGTTCAAAAATTTATGTTTTTTTGATATGTAATGTACTCTGTTTCTGTTTCTCAATAAAAAAAACTTTCTCAATAATCTTTTAATAATGGATAATCTTGAGTGTTGTCTTTGTTTCATAGGCTCAGTTTGTTTCATAGTTTCAGTATAATTTAGTAATTTACTTCATCTACATGGAAGATTCGAGGATGTTTCAAATACTCAATTCCTAAAACTCTTTGTCCAATATTTCGGGGTTTGGGATCATTGATCAAAGAAGTGCTGTATCCAGAGCCAGTGTCCGCTGGCGGTGCGCTCACCTTGCGAGTTGGGCTCGGGCAGGTTTTCGCGCGGCACCAGGTGCATGACGGTGGTGCGGCCGAACTGCAGCCCGAGTGCGCCCAGCGTCACGTTGCTGTGCAGAAAGCGGCCCTGGTAGATCAGGCGCAGAATCTCCGCCTTGGCTACCGCCTCTTCTGACCAGTCTGCAACACAATCGTTAGCGTATCAAACAATAATTGGGTGAGAGTATATCATTGTATATATTATAAGTTTGAACCAAGTTTTGCTTAACTTGGTTGGCACGAACGAAGACGGTGAATCCGAATCTTTGAATATTACTATACAGGGTTGGTGAAAATTAATGAAACTGCTTGATATTTTTTATACGAAGGTAATTTGACGGTAGGTGACATTGGGGATCATACTAAAATTGATAATACCATTTTACTGTGACTTCAAAAATCTGGTCCGCCATCTTGGATCCGCCATATTGAATCTAGCTTCATTTTTTTAAAAAGTAAGGTGGTCATGTTATACATGATTTCGATACAGAATTTCAAGAGAAAATGAATGGCGAAAACCGCACATCGATATGTCAAACCGTTTTAAAGATATTTTAATTATTAATCAGACATATTTACTCTAAATCAGTTAATATCTCAAAAATGGTTTGACATATCGATGTGCGATTTTCGCCATTCATTTTCTCTTGAGATTCTGTATCGAAATCATGTATAACTTGACCACCTTACCATTTAAAAAAAAGTTAGATTCAATATGGCGGACTAGATTTTTAAAATCACAGTAAAGTAGTATTTTCAATTTTAGTACGATCCCCAATGTCACTTACCGTCAAATTACTTTCGTATGGGAAATATTAAGCCGTTTCCATAATTTTCACCAACCTAGTATATTATCTATATCATAAGTTTGAACTAAGTTTTGTTTAACTTGGTTGACACGAACGAAGCCGGTGCATCCGAATCTTTGAATATTACCATAGACAACAACTGTATAGTTAGTCTATGATATTACTATATACAGTTTGGAATAACAATTCAAGAGGTGTGTAGGAATATTCATTTCAGAACATTCCACTCAATAATTTGAAGTAGTAATTCAAGAATGTGACACTTCTGCCTGGTTGTTCGTACGTTTATTAAATTTAACCGGGCGATAAATCGGGGACGCAACATAATGGGATCGACGACAAACTGAACTAACTTGAAATGAAGAATTGAGACAAAATAGGGTTGGAAAGCCTTGAATTGCATTAATTTTATTTGCAAAACTACATTACTCATCATTTTTAATAGATGTAATTACAAAATTATATTCTGTAGACCAAATTTATGAATTGCACTCCGAGTTTTTATCAATGAGGCAGAAGGTATTTGGTAGTGAAAAATACTAATGGCATAATTAAAAAAAAAAACCTTTATATGCATAGTTTGAAAAATATATTACTTAATAAGAAATAAAATTAAACAATAATGTTACCTTCTGGCCAATTGTCGAAGACATGTTGTGCTATGTCCCCCGCCGATTCACTGGGGCTGAACAGGAATTCTTTTGTCTTGCCACTAACTAATATAAGCCGTAGGTTGATCTGTAAGATAAAAAAATGTTATCGGTAAAATATAAACAACAAACTTCATCAAAATAAACTGTTAAAAATTGTAAATTTTGTAAATTTATTGTTAACACAATATTAACAATAAAATGTGAATTAATAGATACAAAAACACAATTTAGGACACACAATTAACAATAGAATGTATATTTTGCTATTTGTGAGACTGTCAGGTTACAGTACATCATATCATGTGAAATATATAAATAACAGTCATTACTCATTAATTTGGTCACATGTATAGATATTATAATTATTATATAGTGGGAGTCTTATTGTTATTATTATTTTATTTGATCTTGCTTCTTATTAATGCTATTTTAGTTGAATATTATATTGTAAAGGAATGTGATTAATTTATTGTCAAACCCACATATTGTAATCTTTTTAGATAAACAATAAATAATTATATTAATAATAGAATGTATGTTAATAATAAGCCCTTCTAGATCTTACTTTTCATTAATTATTTCCATATGTTAACTATAACACACAGGCTCTAATAATTATGTGTATTAATAAATACCTAAAATAAAATTTAGATCAAATACAATATTAACAATAGTGTGTGTGTTGATAATAAACATTTCAAGAGCTTTTAATTATTGTCTTCATATGTGAACCATCCCGCACAGGCTTTATAGCCTCGGGATGTTATTGTTGATGTTAAAAAAAAACAATTAAACAAACATTTGTTTTTCATTTTATTGATTCATTGATACAATCACAAAAATCATAACATCATTTAGAAGTGAAAATCAGGGTTATTACCACAAAGCATAAAATTAGGTCAATTATTCCATTTGCAAACAACATTTTTCTATTTTTCAGAGTTTGGTTGTTTGTCAACAATAAGTAAGATCAACAATGCAAGATTAAATGAAGAGACAATCAATATAGTGTAAGATCTGGGACATTTTTCATGAGAGTTCAGAAGTTCTGTAAACAGCCGGACACATACTTGAAGTGAAAAACTTGGCTGCTATGTAATAAATTTACACAACTAACGTGCGTCCGCCTTTTTCCTGGGTTAGGCTAGGCGTACACCGGTTAGTCAAGACAAGACAAGACGAGATTAGTCTCAGTAATTCACATAGTTGCTTATGAAGCAACACACACCGATTAGTCATTGCATCTATGTGTGCTGCTTCATAAGCAACTATGTGAATTACTGAGACTAATCTCGTCTTGTCTTGTCTTGACTAACCGGTGTACGCCTAGCCTTACAAGACTTCAAAATATTTTTTATGAAACAAAGCCTCTCATTGTATGATATAAGCATGCTGATTGAATAAACTGTCACATTTGAAAATAACGTGAACTGATACAATTTCTTGAGTTTGTTTTTACGTAAAGTTGGATTTTGTTTCCCATACGGGTGTTTTACCTTGGGCATGCATATTTTTTGTTCAATTGATGTGAATGCTATGTTTGCATGTATTTTATGAGCAATAAAAAAGTTTAAAAATCAAATAAAATTTGGATTGAGAAAAAATAAATTGTTTTTCTAAAATGGATAAATATTATTAGAATTTTATTCGGGAAATACCGTAATGGGAGACAGTTAGAAAAGCTGTCTCCTTTAATAAAACCTTCCAGAATTTTCATGTTGTATTTGTAATCAAAATGTCTAGAGGCCAGGAAATCCAAAAAGTACATGTATAGCAGGATCCTTTTAACTTGTCAGAAATCAGCTGTGTCGGTAATAATTAAAAATTGATTTCGACACAATAATCAAAAGGCTTAAAAGTATTAAAGACCTTTAAAGTCTTTAAAAGACCTTTTTAAAGAAGACCTTTCAAAGAATAACTTTTTAAAAGACCTTTTTAATAATCTGCGAGATTCAGCATTTGTAGGTTAAGTATTGTGATATTGCTTGTCGATCATATGTTTTCTGACAAGTTAAAAGGATCCTGCTATAGTTGAGAACTGGTATGGAAACTGATAGATCATAAAAGTTACTGCTGTGATAAAGTTTTTGTGGCAATACTTTATAGCCTAATTTATAGTTCCGATACTAAATTTCATTGCCTCTTTCTGAACCTAATTTCAAGTATTGCAATCGTGAAATCTGTTCATGACTTGTAGTTGTAGATAAGTACTGTATTGTCTAAAATATTATATTTACGATAGAAATTCTTTCAATAAGCGTAAAAACGTTTGATTATTTTAGGATTGAATGATCTGTAGCACAGTGCTGTCTTTAGCGGTTGCTAAAAGTAATCATGTGGTTAAGTAACAAACATTCAAGACTGCTCTTGGATGGGTGACCGACACAAAAAAATGTGCAATTAGGCGAGGTGGAACCTACCCGTAAGGGTCTCCCCACCGATAAAAAGCCATACGATAAAAAAAAGCGATATCACCAAGAGTTTTCTAGAGCTAAAATTCGTAATTCCGTACCCAATGTCAAATTTCATTGATATTTATGTGTCTGGAGGTTAAAACTACATATTCACAAATTAAATATAATCCTGATTATTCTTCAACATGAGAATGAAAGGATTCATGCATATTTGTAGTTCTATTTCACTAATTTACTATATTCAAAAACCCTCAAATTCTTACTCAATTAAATCCAGTAACTGAACTGCTTTGTAGGTCGGTGAGACCTTTCATCATAATAAATGATCAAGAACAAGAACAGGATCGCCCCCGACTGGGGGTTCTTAGGGGACACGTTTCAAGGTGATCAATTAAGGAGCTGCCTGCCATCTGTTGAGAGGATGTAGCACTAACTGCAGCCAAGACAAACTGCCGAAATGTAGGGACCGCTCTGCCCTTACAGCACAGCACACCCTGTATGAGGGATCCACACTCATTCATCATCATTATTATTTCGGGGGCGCAGAGCAAGCTGAAGAAGAAATATTATGGTTTAGACACTGACTTACTACAACGGCACTAGTGGTGTCTGGTTTTCGGAAACTCTTACTACTCATCTTCTTCTCTTTCTTCTTGTTCTTCTTTTTCTTCTCCTTCCTTTTCTTATTTTACTTCTATTCTCATCCAAATTTTCTTCTTTTACTTTTTATTCTTTTCTTCCGCCGAAAGGTTATCCTTTTTCTAGAATTATTGTCTGTTTTCGGGGCCTAATCCTCCTCATTCTTCTTCTTCTTCTTCTTCCTTCTTCTTCTTCTTTCTTCTTTTCCTCTCTTTTCTTGTACTTCTTCTTTTCTTCTTTCTTCTTCTTTCTTCTTGATTTTCTCATAATTGTTTTTCTTCTTCTTCTTCTTCTTCTTCTTCTTCTTCTTCTTTCTTCCTCTTCCTCCTCCTCCTCCTCTTCTTCTTCTTCTTCTTCTTCTCTTCTTTTCTTCTTCTTCTTCTTCTTCTTCTTCTTCTTCTTCTTCTTCTTCTTCTTCTTCTTCTTCTTCTTCTTCTTCTTCTTCTTGATTTACTCAGAATTGTCTTTTTCTTCTTCTTCTTTTCCTTCTCTTAACCTCTCCCTTAATTTAATTCCCCCTCCCTTATTTTTCCATAATTTCTTTTTCTACTCTTTTCTCTCGTCTACGTTTTCTTCCGTCTTACTGTTTCATTTATTCTTATCCTCGCTTTTCTTCTCCATCTATTTTTCTCTCTCTCTGTTGCATCCTTCTGCTCCCCAAATCCATCCCTCAGTTACTCAAATCACCCTTTTCCCCTAGAGACCGTCCCGGAGTCTGGGAATGACCAAAAATGAAGGGGATGTCCGTGAGATTTATCCCCATGTGAAAGATGAGTGCCTCTTCAAGTTGCCTATCATTCCTTGTGCAATAACATGGGGGAAACACCATGCATTTCAACCCTGGCAGGGGAACAATCATCATTTCCCAAGGTCCCTCAATTTGTTTTCATCCGAAAATAATCCAGTAAAGTAGTCCGATATCTTTTATTGATTACAAACTCCAACAATCTATCAAAATTGAGAATTTTGCCCCCAGAATGAGGGAAGCTGCAAGTAACTGTCATTGTTTTCTGAGGTCGAAAGATTTGTTCCCATTAGAAAATAATTTTGTAAAGTGGTCTGATACATATTTTATTGTTTTCAAGGCTAAACAATTCATCAATCAATCTAACAGAGATTAAGATAAGTAAATAAATAACTAGATAACTAGATAACTAGATAAGTAAATAAATAAATAAATTTATTTCCTTCAAAAACTAAATAATCTAAAAAATACATACGGTACATGAAATATTTACTACAAAATTCAAAAACCTTCACACATATCAAGAAAAAAGAAAATTAATGGGAATTAACCCACTCAAATATGGGGACCCCCATGTACTAGAGTGGGTGATTGATTGAAACACTAAAAACGGAAATTTTATATTGGAAAGGGGATTCACTATTTATAAGAGCTTTTTGCAATTGCAAAAAGTGGAATTTATATTCTATTGTTTTCCAGACTTAACAAGCAATCAATCTGATGTAATAAACTTCAAGAATGGGGGATCTGTAACTTTAACTTCGGAAGGTGTATTCACTCAATTATTTCAACTGATTCTCATTTTTGCTAGAATCAAGCAGTTGACTTCAAATATTAAGAATTGGTACTTCTTCAATGATATTATCAATTACAGTACATTATGATGAAAAATACAATCCTATAAAATCGTATTCATGAAAGGTGACATTGTATTCTTGATAGTGATATTATATACATGGTATTTCTATTACATTTATATACATGGTATTTCTATTACATTCATGATAATGGTATGATAAAGATGGTAATTGTATTTCTAAAAGTAATGAGTGTAGTTGAAACTTCACATACCGACATTTTTGTGGATACAAGATCAAACTAGAAGAATTTGATACTTTTACCAATAAACTTGTTCCTTAACACCAAATCTCGAGAACCAAAGCTTAGCGCACATTACCTGCAACAAATTGAGAAAACCGAAATTAGAACAAAAATTCAAAAGCTCTGCGAGAAAATTAATAACACTATAGGTTGAAATACTGAACATGAACATTTCAACAAGTTAACGATAAAAGATAACCTAATAATATACAATACAAACATAGGAATAGTTCATTTTAATAAACCCTCACGCTTTTAATGAGAAAAGTGCACGAGTCTTAGGCTGGGCGTACACCGGTTAGTCAAGACAAGACAAGACAAGATTAGTCGCATTTAGTCACAGTAATTCACATAGCTGCTTATGAAGCAGCACACACCGATGCAATGACTAATCGGTGTGTGTTGCTTCATAAGCAACTATGTGAAGTACTGTGACTAAACGCGACTAATCTCGTCTTGTCTAGTCTTGACTAACCGGTGTACGCCTAGCCTTAAGCTGCGTCCATACTCAACAAATGTTTGACAAGCATGTTTGAAAAATATTTGTTATGTTTGTGTTATGTTTTTCTTCAACAAACATGTTTGTTGAGGAGCTCAAGGAACAAACATTTTAAAAAGTTTGGACAAACATTTTTTGTCAAACAAAAATTACTGCTTGGCCAAAATTTGTTGAGTAGGGACGCAGCTTTAGTAGTGAGTTCATAGAGTTTTCTGCAGTGTATAATGTATTACACCTATAAGTAGGTTCCACCTAATTTGGAAGAAAATATATAAATATTCTTCATTTTCATATACATATATTTTTATTCTTTGTTATTCTTGAAGCCGTCTTTGCTTGACTACTCTTTATTGCATATTGTTTAATTCATCATTGTGTTAAGAGAGCAATTATGGGATATCATCTTTGTGCTCTCATATGTAAGATTTGTATTATTTGAATAAATAAATTTGACGTATTTGGTCTTCCAAGCACTTTTATGACGTTATAAATGTAAGGCATATGCTAAATTTAATAAAAATCTCAAGTATGATATATGAAGACCATGCACTGATCTATATTCCCTGCGTATACTTGCCCTGCATATAATATTCGTGCTCCAAATGTTAAAAGGCGTTGTGATTCTCCTCTTTCTGCATTTCTCATATTATATTGCTGTATTGCTGCAACTCGAGTCGGTGGAGAAAATTCAAATTTTCAACAAGGAATTTGGAATTTCTTGGTCAAAACGTAGTGAATATAATATTTCAGAGTAGCCTAGTGTAGGGAGTGTGAGGGAAATAGTGTGTTGTGCTCAGAATAATCTTAGTGTAAAATTTATGTTTGAGAATTTAATCCTCGACAGCTCAAATTTGTAATTTATTGCTTCCTTCTACAATTTCTTCTACAAACTATATGATAAACTAATTTCAAAACTAAAGCTCAGGTTGCCATGTTTTTAAAGATAAGCTAACATTAATTGATTATGTTGATGTTGTTATGAACAAAAACTTTGATAGTAGAAAACATAGGTACTATAATAATTAACACATAAATAGATAGATAGATGGATAGATATATAGATAGATATATAGTTTTAATGCCATAAAAACAAAACAAATGTACAATTTGAAATAAAAATGCATTATAAATAAGACACTGTTACAAGAAAACATTGTTATGTATTGATCGTTTAGTTTACTATTCACTATTTCTTCCCCAGCAGAAAAAGGAACGGATCTTCAACACATCTATTGATAAATAATGTAAACTGTTTATGAAGAAAGATTCGAAATCTATTGAGCAAATAGACAGAAATCCATTTACGTTCATTCCATATTAAAAAGACCTTTTTAAAGAAGACCTTTCAAAGAATTCCTTTTTAAAAGACCTTTTAAATAATCTGTGAGATTCAGCATTAGTAGGTTAAGTATTGTGATACTTGAAACAAAATCAGCTGTTTTCTGACTAGTTAAATTAATCCTGCTATATAATACCCATATTGTTAAATAATTATTATGCTTTCAATTCCTGAAAGCATACTTAATCCTGAAGAATAATACAGAGTGATTCAAAAAGAATACCACAACTTTAAAAATGTGTATTTAATGAAAGAAACATAATAGAACCGTCTGTTATACTTCATTAAAAAGAGTATTTAATGCAGTTTTTTGACTCACAGAAAAGTTCAGAGATGTTCAATATGACACCCTCCAGACACTCGAGCAATATCAACCCAAAACATCCGTCAAACTCGTTACCTCTCTGTAGCATATCAGGCGTAACAGTTAGGTAAGCTGCTGTTATTTCTTGTTTCAAATCATCAATATCCATCCACCATTTATGATTTGAAACAAGAAATAACAGCAGCTTACCTAACGCCTGATATGCCACAGAGAGTGTGGAACGAGTTGGAGGGATGTTTCGGGTTGATATTGCTCGAGTGTCTGGAGGGTGTCATTTCCGAACTTGTTTGTGAGTGAAAAAAACTTCTTTAAATACTCTTTGTAATGAAGTATAACAGACGGTTCTATTATGTTTCTTTTTCTTTCATTAGATACACATTTTCAAAGTTGTGGTATTCTTTTTGAATCACTCTGTACTTATACTAACTTATAACTTTTGCAATCTAGAATCAAAGTAATCTAAGTAGAAATATTTTGTTATCTACTTGAATAAAGTAATCTAATCTAATCTCTTCTCTCTTATGCCTAGAAAGACTGGCACTAGCTTCATTTGAGGTGCCAATGGACTGGGAAAAGACCGCCCAGTGACGGTCACACATTGCTAGCGGCATCGTTTGACCGAGGCATAAGTGCTTTATTTTTGTTCGAAATTCGATTTTCCTCACAATTTTTGTTAAGAAATGTTTCCCAACCTATGTTGATATGCTTCCAGACCTACAGTTTCTTTCAAGAATAAAACTTCTTCTATAACAACTTGTTCAAGTTTTAAGATACTTCGTATTCTTTTCACCCTCCATTGTGCAATGCAGAAAGCCCCCCTCCCCCCGCAATAACCCACCCATGGTTCGACACAGGGGCTGAAGCTAAGTGGGTCAATGATGAGCTATCCTCTCCCCCTCCTACTCCCACCCCGTTGCAAACCTAGAACTTTTCGAGGTCAACCCCGGTAATGCTTTTTTAGGGGTGGGTTCTGACGTACCCCTATATTTTAAAAAGCTGTCATTAGCCGAGTGCTGGAGAGTTTAAAGAGGTGATCCCGCACAGGTTCATTTCCGTTTCTTTTTCTGCTCATATTTATTTTTTCTTTTCTTCTTCTTCATCATCTTCTTCTTCTTTTCTTCTTCGTCTTCTTTCTCCTTCATCTCTTCATCTTCTTCTTCTTCTTCTTTCTTCTTCTTCTTCTTCTTCTTCTTCTTCTTCTTTCTCTGCTTAGGTTTGTTCTTCTTTCTTTTCCTCCTTGTATCTATGTCCTTTCTTATCCTCTCATGTTTTCTCCTCGTCCTCTTATTTATAATCCTTCTCTTCTTCTTCATCTTCCCCCTAAATGTTTTCTCCTTCTCTTTTCGCTTTTTCTAAATTAAAAAATTTCAATTTCTTTTTGTACCAATTATTAACCTTTTCCCTTATCAAATTGCCGAGATGATGTCCAGAGTAATGATATCATAACATGACATCAATTATGAGAAATTTGATATGAATTCCAGTCACACTATTTAGAATTTAGTGACATAATTTTTCCCCCAACAAAATAAAATTAGTAACCTAGACAGTCACGAATACGATGAATAAATGCGATTATATGAAACAAATTTAAGGATTTTTAAAATGCTTACTTGTACAGAAAAAAATACAAAACTATAGGAAAAAGTACAGTAACAAATGGTATTACGTAATAAGATTAGCCAAGCTGATATCACTTTATGGCTTGACATGCAAAATAGACCGTCATATATTTTGCAGTGAGCTAATAATTACGAAAATATAGTTTCAATGGTGGATGTATAGGTATAATTATGTATCGTTTATTAATAACGATCCTTTCAATATAGTTTCACCACAGAACCATGGTGGCAAATTTGAAAAAATAGGAATAAAATCGTTAATCTTGCGTGACTGGCTTTGGAATCATGCAACAACACACTAGCTGAAAATAACACTGGGTGTATTAAAATAGAGCAGTCTGCATATCCGTTACATCAATAGTGTGGGCTGGGGAAAAAATCATTATGCACTAATATGCAATAGAAACAAAACATCACAGCCTATACCTACAGTTGACTATGATGAAATTATTCCCAAGAGTGATTTTATTTATTTATTTTGAAAAGTTTATTCATTTATTTTTTGTGAAGTCATTATAGTGCGATTCACGTCAAGAAGTCAGCATTGTTTATATGAGGAGCATTGATGCCAAGTTTCATTGAGAGAGAAAGAGAAAACTGCACCAAACGTGTTTGTTGGGACTGTGTGCGACAACAATGCACAGTGCGGCAACTATGCACAGTGCGAATAGGATAGAGACATCAGCAAGTGCCTTGTGCTGAACAAGGATAGCAAACTCCCATCTAAGCAATGCTGACTTCTGACGAATGCTGAATGCTGACGTGAATCGCACTATAGAAACAAAGCATCATAGCCTATACCTACCGTTGACTATGATGAAATTAGTTTCAAGAGTGATTTTATTTATTTATTTTGAACAGTTTATTCATTTATTTTTTGTGAAGTCATTAGTAATGAATGATGTAATTAGTTCCATTTAATTGAATTATATTTTTATTTTTCGTGATTTCATTACTAATGTATGGAGTAATTAATTCCATTTATTTGAATCATTCATTTATTTTTGAGAATCCATTACTATTGAATGAAGTAATTACTTATCGATGGTTGCCTTGAATTTTATAAAATGTGGGAATAAGATATGACATGCAAGTGGACATTTGAATATTACACCTACAATGAATTGTGCTGGATTTGGATCCATTAGTAATGAATAAGTTCTCAACTGTCGATTGATGGTTTCTAGTGAGTGGGAATTATTAAATAGGCCTCATGGGTATATGTGGGAGGTATGAGCTCATATCTCACACAATTCACTTAGCCTAGGCGTACACCGGTTAGTCAAGACAAGACAAGACAAGATTAGTCACGTTTAGTCATAGTACTTCTCATAGTTGCTTATGAAGCAGCACACACCGATTAGTCATTGCATCGGTGTGTGCTGCTTCATAAGCACCTATGTGAATTACTGTGACTAAACGTGACTAATTTCGTCTTGTCTTGTCTTGACTAACCGGTGTACGCCTAGCCTTATATTCAATATAGAATTGGATTACTACCACAATATCACCTTCACAACTAAGGCATAGGCACTATTCACACAATATAGCACGATCCTTTTAACTTGTCAGAAATCAGCTGTTTCGGTAATAATTGAACAGTGATTTCGACACAATAATCAAAAGGCTTAAAAGTCTTAAAGACCTTTAAAGTCTTCAAAAGACCTTTCAAAGAATAACTTTTTAAAAGACCTTTTCAATAATCAACGAGATTCAACATTTGTAGGTTAAGTATTGTGATATTGCTCGTAGAAACATATGTTTTCTGACAAGTTAAAAGGATCCTGCTATACATTCACACCAATGACCACACTGTCATTATAGTCTCCGTCGTTTCGTTAGATGACATCATTTTACGGCGGTTAAATTAATTTGGTTCTTCGTGCAACTGGTCATGTGTTTAGAACCCTAGAAGAGGCTAGGAAATAGGAAATCATGCTTTTCTGACCATTTTTCGATTTGTGATAAATACCTCCAACTACTCAACAGGCGTTTCTTGAAACAGACCACTGTTGACACTTGATGAAAGAGATGTTAAAAATCAACGACACATAAACAGTGAGAAGACACTTGAAAGCTATGTGAAAAGTTGGAGTAGGAAGGCAAAATTGAGCGCCAAGATACTACTACCTACATCTACAGTATATCTATCTATATCTGGTATATGTTATATACCAGGCAGAATCTTACTTAGCCAGGCACTGCTGTATATGTGGCCTAGTAACTGCAGGGAGAATAAACTGAATAATTCATAAATAATGCTCTTTCTCACATTCACTTTCTTGATTCTACTCTTCTTGTTCTTGTTCAAACTCCTACTTCTTCTTCTCCTTCTGCTCTTGGAAATTTTGCTCTTCTTCACTCCTCGTTGTCATCTCCGCCACAACTCAACGTTCTCAATCTTCTTCTTCTTCTTGTTCTTCCTCCGCTTCTTCTTCTTCTTCTTCTTCTCTATTTCTTCTTCTTCTCACTTCATCTTCTTCTTCTTCTTCTTCTTCTTCTTCCTCTTTCTTCTTCTAACTCTTCTTCTTCTTCCCTTTCTTCTTCGACTTCTTCTTCTTATTCTTCTTCTTCTCTTCTTTTTCTTCTTCTTCCTCCGCTTCTTCCTCTTCCTCTTTTCTTATCATTCCTCTTCTTCTTTTCCGATTTCCTTCTTCTTCTCATTCTCTTCTTCTTTTCGATTTCTTCTTCTTCTTCTTCCTCTTCTCCTCTCTTCTTCTTCTTCTTTTTCTTCCTCTTCTTCTTCTTCTTCTTTTCTTTTCTCCTTCTTCTTCTTCCTCTTCTCTCTTCTTCTTCTTCTCTTTTTCTTCTCTTCTTCTTCTTCTTCCCCTCCTTCTTTCCTTCTTCTCCTCCTTCTTCTTCTCTTCTTCTTCCCCTTCTCGTTCTTCTTCTTCTTCTTCTCTTCCTCTTCTCTTCTTCTTCTTCTTCTTCTTCTTCTTCTCCTCCTCGTTCTTCTCCTTCTCTTCCTTCTTCTCGTTATTTTCTTCTTCCCCTCCTTCTCGTTATTCTGCTTCTTCTTCCCCTTCCACTTCTCGTTCTCCTTCTCCCCCTCTCCCTCTCTATCTCTCACACTGAGGGGGAAAGAATGGATGTGTGAAGTTCACGAAGGGAGAGAAGAAGAGAGTAAAAGTGACTGATAAAATGTTCAGAGGGTATGCAGCAATTCTTACGTGTTGGAGTCCTTCATGTCATTAAACAGGAATTGCAAAAATATGATACAGTATTTCCCCATCCTGATAGGTCAACAATATCAAATCTACTACATCTATTAGAATTAGAATAGTAGTAGTAAATAAATAAATAAATGTTTATTTCTCAGTAAATACAATACAAGACAATATATTCAAAGTACAATTCATCGTTATACGTGCATTTACAGTGAAACTAGGCACTCCCGAGAAAAATCCAACTAGAATACTACTCCTACTCGTAAGACTCGCTTCATGGACTCTGATCTAAAAAAGATTTAAACCTTTCCACAAAACCTTGGCAATTTCCATTTCATACTTATACGGATTTATCTTAGTTTTCATTGTATTTTTCATATCAACTTTAAAACACTGTTTCTTGTTCGCCGTAATGTTTTGGACGCTAGTCAGGGACTTGAAACAAAAAAGTCCGAAAATTATAAAAACAGGGACCTGTTTTCTAAAATTTTCGGAAGCCTTAAAAACAGTGATAGTTACACATAAATTTAATAATGTTTAATAAACCAATTTCAAGGTTTACCATACATTAATGGTATAAGTACAAAAACTGGTACCTCCTCAATAAAAAGGTGATCAGGGGAAAACCCAGAAGGAGCAGGGGGTTAAAAGGGATTCCTCCCGAAATTTTGGATCATATATAGCAGGATTAATTTATAGAGTCAGAAAACAGCTGTTTGACACAGAGTCAGAAAACAACTTTGACACAATAATCCAAAGGCTTAAAAGTCTTGAAGACCTTTTTAAAGAAGACCTTTCAAAGAATACCTTTTTAAAAGACCTTTTCAATAATCTGCGAGATTCAGCATTTGTAGGTTAAGTATTGTGATATTACTCGTTGAAACAGCTGTTTTCTGACTCTATAAATTAATCCTGATGTACTAATAGAACATATAAAACATAGAACATAGGCTACAGGCATATATGATGAATATAATTACATTCCTACCAAAACAAATATTCCCCCCCTTGAAAAAAAATTTCTAGGTTCGTCCCAGTGTGTTGTGACCATTGCAATCCTTGTATTCATCAGTAAGTAATTGTCACCATTATTTAAAATATTGGTTGTGTGGAAAAGTTAACTATGCTGTAGTTCTTTTCAACGTGTGAAAACTTTAATAATACTGTGGTTCTTTTGAACGAGTGACAGAGCATCAACAAGATTAATTCTCGACTAATTTATTTTGCTATCTTATCAGAAAGGCAGCCCCAAGCAGTGTACATCCCAGGTGCTGAGCTGTTGAGAAAAAATGTTGACCTGATTATCCAGGCCCTCGATACATTTGCTCAATAGAAAGACGACGTCAACAGCAACACTGCTCCTGCTGCTCTATCAGCACTCATCGCTCCTAGCAACCAAACTAATTGGGTCACGTGATCATAAAATCTCTCTCTCTCTCTGTTAATTTATCTCCATCACATCTCCTTATCTTTCTCTATGATTTCCTCACTCTCACATCTCTCTCTATTACTTCAAGTATCTCTATGACTATCTCTATCGTGAGCACCATCTTAGTTTAAACTGAGTTTAACCAGAGATAATTCAGAGTCCTCGCTTTTTTTGTGGTTTAATAGAAGAATAGTTCAATCTTGGTGTAAGCTGTAGATCCAGAGTTTAACCTAAATACTACTAGTTTGATTCAACTTTTCGAATAAAGTTTCGTTGACCTTAGTTTAATCAAAGGTTTAATATTAATATTTTACAATACTTTAGTTTTTTTAGACTGGTCAAATGTTAAATAAAAAGGGGACCAATGTATAGTGTTATAATACGGTTTAGTGTTGAGGGAGAGGAAAACGAGAAGGGTGGTAGAGGAGAAGGAGAATGAGGCACCACGAGATGACAAAAGTATTATGAAATAAAAATAATTCTTCAATAAAATCGGAATTCTTCATTGGAATGTGGAAAATGCATAAGAATTAAAATGATACGGAAGTAAAATAAAGAATATAAAATTATTAACATCTCAATTAAAGTCTCAATATGAGATGTATAGTATACAAATTATGAATAGGTGAACTAAAAATCATGTCAATCAAATAAATATTGAATCAATGATCGGTGACAACTTAAAAATAAAGGATTATTAATGTTACTCACACATTAAGGAAAGACACCAACAGAAAGATTGAGCTCACCTGGAAAAATCAAAATGAAATCAATTAGTTAAATACTAATTAAATAGATTAATGCCCGGTTTTTCAGTCGCTCAATAGACAGTTTATGGATCCAATAGCACTATTGAATCAATAACCATGTGTTTTCAAATGCAGAAAAAAGTTATTGATTCAATAAGTTTATTGAACGACTGAAAAACCGGGCATAATTCTAAATAAGAACTCCATGCAAAACATTATTCAATAGGCCTACTATTCGTAAATACTAATACTGTAATAAATATAGCAATATCAAAGCTAATAGAAAATTAAACACGTGAATCAAAAATATAATTGACAATTTTCTTCTCTTCAGAATCATTCATGTACAATGCTTTCCTGGAATCTCTTTCATGTTTACATAAAATAGTTTGGACTGTAATTTGAAAACCACTACGATATTTTATTTGAGATCTAATGGTCTTCTTTCAATTTCACTATCGGTGATATTCTTGTTTACGGCCTGCAGTAGAGAAAGTGCATCTGGCCACTATTTGTTGCAAGCAAGGCAAGACAGTCACTTTCTATAATAAGAGAAAAAGAAACTTATTGTAAACAACACTGTAGCTGTAGCAACTTAACAATTATATTTATTGAAATTGGTCAATTTTTACGAAAAAATGGCAGCAGTCTAAATACGATTTCGAGTAGAATTTAAAGATCAAATGTTTGTTTAAGGATCGAGAACTGAAGCCGCATGTAGCCTACACTTGGGCGGATTTAAGGGGGGGGGGCTTGGTGTCTAAGCCCCCAAAATTATTGTAGCTATTGTAGCAAATGTTATAAATGTAGTTATATAATAATTTGCAGCAAAAACATTATGTCAGAAAATATTTTTCTAATATAAAATAACAACGATGAAAGTTTTAAAACCTTTTCGAATAAATATTTGCGATCTACGTCTCCTTCTTTACCATGATACGGTCTGAAGAGTATCTGGTACGGCTTATTAAAATATCATTTCACTGTAACCACAATAACTATTATTGTGATTGCGATCAAAATATGAGGGCTTACCATTATTACATGGCCGGATATCTTGTTTCGGGCTGTGTGAAATTTGATTACTAAATGAGCTATTACTGAACCAATTTACTAGTACCTATAATTTGTCATCCAATTATGGGCGTGATACCTTGGAGAGCGAGAGAGAAAGAGGGAGAGAGAAACTTTTAGAAGCAAATTATGGGTATTGCTTCAGCCACACCTTTCCTTACCCACCATTTTATAATCAATCAAGTCTGTCTCATATTTAATTTGTAAATTTGAGAAATTTACAAAAACAAGAAGTTAACGATTAGTGTTTCACCACAATAAGAATTCAGTTGAATGATATCAAGTGGAAACATGGATACAAAGCAACTAGATAGGGAAAGCTACTCAGAAAATTTAATGGTCTTGAATGTGAACCTACCATTTGATGTTATTATATCATAAAACTCAGGTCTTCTTCATTGTATACAAAAACAAAAACTAAATTATAATAAATTAATCATAATTTGGATTGCTTTTCCAATTTTTGTTGCTCATATAATTTCGTCCTAGTTTCTATTACGTTATGCCGTTTTTTTTCTCTTGGATCTCAGGGGGGGGGGGGCAGTTGCACCCTAGCCCCCCCTTGGATCCGCCACTGTCACGTTCTGTACTTCATTCACAAACAACCCAATGATCATAGCCAGAACTATTTTTTACTCATGTACTTTATGATCAATCACATTTTTATTCATGATGGTGTAATTTCCAACATCCTTTAGCCCATCTTAAACCACACACCTCTTTCATGGTGTAGCGGGTAACCTTCCTTGTATCAGTTACACAAAGCCGTGTCAATTCAGGACGTACATCCTGTGATACTGTGATGTCACAATGAGAGTCACAGGGGAGGTCGCACCATTGCGTCAGGCGGCTTTTCGTCACACTGTTCCGCCATATTGAAAAAAGAGGGTCTCCTAATCCGTCAAGGGAAGCTTCAGTCGACCGAATAATTCCTATGTAACAAGGTTTAGGGGGGTGGAGGAGGAGAATACTCCCCCCCCCCCCTAAGTTGAAGGGGAAGACAGTAGAGGATAAAAGGTGTCTTCTTACAACGTGTACATGTTTATTGCGTAATTCTATACTGACGTTCCACCACAGACAATTTTCATATTTTTTGTGTATGTGTACTCATACTTTTGCTGGCATAGACGTGTGTGAGTGAAGGTTTTCTGTCATTCCTGTGAATGTGCATGCATTCTATGCATGTTTGTTAAGGTAGGTTCGCTACAATACCTACAATAATTTGGGGGGCTTAGCCCCCAATCCCCCCTTAAATCCGCCCATGAGCTGTAATGATAGTAATTCATTTTCAACCCAAAACAGAATGAACCAGTGAACCACAATGAGCCATTTGTATGGGTATTTATTTGTTGCATATATTATGTGAGTACACATTATTCTGTATGTGTGAGTAACACAAACAGTTTTCAAATTTTTTTCTTGAGTGAAACAAGTACTTTTCAAATTTCCCTGTTGCTGTTAGTGGCAAATAAAGTAAATTTTTATATTCAAGAGATTGTGTGAGTGGAGCAAATAGTTTTCCAATTTTTATTTTAGTGTGAGTGAGACAAGTTTTCCTATTCTTGTGTTTGTGTGTGTGTGAGACACGTATTTTCCTATCCTATGAGTTTGTGAGGGAGTTAGTTTGAATGTAAGGCGACATTATTCAATAGAAGCACGGGAGCTGAAGAAGCCTGTTATGCAGGAAGGGATTAGGACACAAGTGTACGTCACTGCATCTAGATAGCACCACAGTTGAAAAATAGGTCAAAAGGTAGCTTACAAAACTGGGTTGCTGGATTTTATTCAGCTATTTTATCATTTTTAAATTTTTTTATTTGTTACAGTTTTTATTTTGTTATTGACAGATTATGATTAAAGTAATTGGAAAATTTAATTTTCAAATTGTTCAAATTATATAGTAGAATACTTTATACTCCAATTTGAACCCATTAATTAATCATGTAGCTCGCTAATCTGTAGCTCAACACGCTAAGCTCTTACAAGCTCTTTAGAAGAACTACTTAAGACATCATAACATTTTCCCGGTTAATCAATCAAACAATTAACCTGGTTCTTGAGCACCAGGCCAAGTGTGACAACTAGTTTTATTCGAACTGTAATCTACTTAACCTATAATTTTACCATATTTCCCAAATCATTGGAGAACATTGGATAATTTTTGTGGATGGGTGACCGACACAAAAAATTGTGCAATGAGGAGTGGAACTGTAAGGTCTCAATAAAGATACGATAAAACATAAAAAAATTAATAATTCAACAAACTTGCAAAATAAGCACAATAATTCAAACTTTCCGCCAGTTTCCAGGTTAAATTTTTTCATTTAAATTAGATTTGCAGTTTATTTGTCATTCAAATTCAATTTGCAGTTTTTTTTTTCATTCAAATTGTTTCAACAGGGGAGAGGGAAACATTTTGTCGTAAGATTTGTAGTTTCATTTTGTTACTTAGGAGTACTACTAAGGTGTACTACTTAGGCTAGGCGTACACCGGTTAGTCAAGACAAGACAAGACGAGATTAGTCACAATAATTCACATAGTTGTATGACACACTGATTAGTCATTGCATCGGTGTAACAACTATGTGTGTGACTAAACGTGACTAATCTTGTCTTTCTCCGGTGTACGCCTATTAGAAGGAGGAGGAGTAGAAGAAGAAGAAGGGAAAAAGAAGAATAGGAAAGAAGAGGATAAAGAAGAGAAGAAGATTGGTAGTAAAGATGAAGAAATAGTAGGAGGAACGGAAGAAGAAGAAGAAGAAGAAGAAGAAGAAGAAGAAGAAGAAACAAGGAAGAAGAGAAAGAAGAGATAGAAGAGAAAGAAGAAGAAGAAGAAGAAGAAGAAGAAGAAGAAGAAGAAGATTGGTAAAGACGGAAATAGGAGGAACGGAAGAGGAAGAAGAAGAAGGAACAAAGAAGGAGAAGAAGAAAGAAGAAGATAAAAGAGGAAGAAGAAGAAAGAAGAAGAGGAAGAAGAAGAGAGGAGACGAAGAGGAAGAAGAAGACGAAGACGAAGAGGAAGAAGAAGAATGGTAGTAAAAGATGAAGAAATAGTAGGAGGAACGGAAGAGGAATCAGAAGGAGAAAAAGGCTTGGTAGTTCAGGGCACAATAATACAGTATAGTGGGTAGGCGAGAGCGAGAGTAGCATAATTTGTGTAGCCAGTGACTGGACAGAGCAATTAGGCCTAATATCGTTGTCGATATGCTTTATTACATCTGCATTTGCTGTGCACAGTGTAGGCTTAGGGCGTGGTTTGTTCAATATTCATGTACGCCTCTTGTACTTTTTCCACTCTACAAAATTATATCACTGTTGTAAGTGAGCGTCCGCCAACACACTGCTTTTGAAAAAAGAAGCGTAGTGGTGATAAATTAACAGAGAATACAAAGAGGAAGATAAACATGAAGAGGAAGATGAGTGGAAGTAAAAGAGAAAGAGATAGGAGGAGGAGAGGAAGGAATAGTGGGAGGAGAGAAAGAGGAGAAGAAGGAGGAGGAGGAAGCAGAATAAGAAAAGGGCAGAAGAAGAAGGAAGAAGAAGAAGAAGAGGAAGAAGAAAGAAGAAGAAGAAGAAGAAGAAGAAGAAAGAAGAGGAAGAAGAAGAAGAAGAAGAAGAAGAAGAGGAAGAAGAGGAAGAAGAAGAATGGAAGTAAAAGATGAAGAAGGAAGAAGAGGAAGAAGAAGAGGAGGAGGAAGAAGAAGAAGAAGAAGAAGAAGAAGAAGAAGAAGAAGAAGAAGAAGAAGAAGAAGAGGAGGAGGAAGAAGAAGAAGAAGAAGAAGAAGAAGAGGAAAGAAGAAGAAGACGAAGAAGAAGAGAAGAAGAAGAAGAAGAATGGAAGAAGAAGTAAAGGAGGAGGAAGAAGAAAGAGAAGACGAAGAAGAAGAAGAGAAGAAGAGGAAGAAGAATAAGAAGAAGAGGAGAAGACGAAGAATGGAAGTAAAAGATGAAGGAATAGGAGGAGGAACGAAAGTTCTACCACAGTTATTAAATGGATCTTCGTTATACATCTTGTGCTTACTTTAGTGACAAAATATGATTTAAAAAAATGTTATTTTCCCCCAGAACTGTCAAAAAAGGTCATCAGCAAGGCGCGAAAGGTCACCAGAAAGCATTTCAATTCGCAAAGGTTACCTTCGACTGAAGCCGCACAAATTATTTCGATTCAGGTGCAATATATAAACGCGAATGTATACAAAGACACGTCAAAAAATAGAAATAGTTGGCACCAGAATAGTGTTACGAACGTGATAAGATAGACTACTACTACTAGGTCTTCAGAATCCAACCAATGCACATACGCAACTACTAATATATAATACTGCAGTAATGGTTGACGTACTTTCCTTGGCAATAATTTTCACGAGAGAAGAAATGAATCGTCATCTCTATGAGTTTTATTGGCTTGAATATAGTGGCGAAGCGTGGTATACTTATTTGGTCATCGCCGGTTATATTTCCTATAGGAAATAAGTATATAAGTATACCAAATAAGTATAACACGCTTCGCCACGGCTTGAATACACGTTGCCAGTCTAGTCGACTAGGTTGCATGGTAATTTCTAAAATTTCAGGTACGGGACGCTAAGTTTTTCTTGTATATGGTATTTTAAATGAGGTAAAAGTATTATGGTATCATAAATGACATTTATTTTTGAAAATTATTAATACATTTTTATAAGTCGATTGGCAACTAGCAACTGGCTACTAGTAGATTAAAGTCTACTTATATTCAAGAATTATATAATGATTGATTTAAATAATGATTTATTTTCCAATAAAACCTAGAACTATTACAAATACAAATTCAAAAATATTTACAGTTAATAATACAAAGATTTGTTAGTAAAAAAATCATGATCAAAAATGTTACAGTACATGTGTTTGTTTGATATGAATAATGTGTAATATGAATAATTTATCAGAATAAAAGTAATTTATGATACCATAATACTGTCAATTATGATAGTATTATAAAGAAAAACGTTTCCGTGCCTGAAATTCCAGAAACAATCCTAAAAACAAGTCGACTAGGCCCCGTCTACTGGCAAAGAGTATCCAAGACAAACCATTCGCCGTGATTTTCATGTCAAGTGTGTGACAGCATATTACCTGTATTACAGGACTCAGTTAATGTTTAGAAAACAGACGTCTAAAATATGAATAAACAATCATGATTCATGAATAATGATTAACTACGATAAAACTCATTGAAGCTATCCAAACGCCATTGCATGAGGTTGATTGGACATGTCAGCCATTGAAATCTCGGCCAATCAGACAAGGATACATTCAGAACGCCTTGAAATTCAGCTCGCAATACGATTGGCCGGCCGTTCCACTAAGCTCCGCCTTCAACTGGCCACGCCTCCAGCCAATCACAAACAAGTTGTGCAAAACGAGTATTCGACTAGTGAGTATTCGCGGGTTGACCGCTAGGTGGCATTAGCTAACGTTCTAAATTCTGTGATGTTGGATTTGAAACTTCAAATGTAGTTGATATTCGTGAGGTTTTATCACTTAATTTACGGAAGGACGAGAAGAAGGAGAAAAAGGAAAATGGGACAAAGAAGAAGGAGAAAAAGAAGAGATAAACAAGAACAAGTGGAAAACAGGTGAATAATCATGAGTAAGAAAAATATATGCATGAAAACAAAATTGTATACTGAAAGAAAATTGATGGATGAGTAATGAAGGGAGAAAAGATTAAATAAAAAAGAAAGTAGAGGGGACAAAAGAAGAATAAAAACTGAAAAATAGCATACATCGGAAAAATAAGAAGGAGGAGGGTGAATAAGGAAGGATAAGGTGAGATAAGGTGAAAAGGTGGAAAAGATAAGAAAGATAAGGTGATGTAGGAGAATAAAATGAAACACAAAAAAATAATGGAATGAGAAGAAGAGGAGGGAAAGGACGAGAAAAAAATGTGGAGTAGTATGAGATGGAGAGGAAGAAATAGAGGGGGAAAAGAAAACATAAACTAAAAATAGAGTGTGGAAAGTAAGGAATAATTAATAGGAGGAAGGAAGATGAGAAAGGTAATGAAAAAGATGATTACAGAGAGGAAAGTAGTGAAAGAAAAAAGGATAAGAAAAAGAGAAGGAGTAGGCGTAAGCGGATGGGGAAACAAGAAAAAAAGTATAAAAAAGGGAGAGGAAAGTGGTTGAACCAAGGAAGAAAAAAAAGAAAGGAGGAGGCAGATGGGAGACAATAAAAAGGTGATAAAAGAGAGGCAAGCAGTGGAATAAAGAAGAAGAATGAGAGGAGGAAGCGAATGGGAACAAGAAGAAGAAAAAGAAGACGATAAGAAAGAAGGACAACAAGAAAGGTAGAAAGAAAAGATAAGAAGTGGTTGGTGATGATAATGATGAAGTTGAATTATTAGGATTGAATAACTGCTGCAGTAGAACGAACGGAGCAAAGAGCAGAACAGAAAATGTGAGGTCAGCAAAAGTAGGGGGGGGGGGTGTAAGGCTAGTGTCCGAGTTCCAGTTCAATTGTTATGTGATGGATCGCCCAATTGTTAACCCCCCTCCCTGACCTCCAACACACCGATTGCTTCCTTCTTCTTATTCTTGGTTTTCTTTTCTTCAACCATTTCATCAATGATCACCAACATTGTCTAATTCTTTTTGTTCTTCATTTCCACCTTCTACAACTTCGGTTTATTCTTATTTGTCTTCTTTTTCTTGTTCCCATTCTTCTCCTTCTTCTTCATCTTCTTCATAATCTCCTCCTCCTTCTTACTTTTCTTCGCCTTCCTCCTCTTCTCATTCCTTTAATTCTTCTTTTTCTTCTTCTTCTCACCATTCATCTTACTCCTACTCTCGTTCTTCATCCCATTCTTCTCCTCTATCTTCCTCCTCTATATATTACTCACTTCTGAATCAAACAATTCTACTTCTTTCTGTCCCATTTCCTAATATCTTTTCTTTACTTATTTTTGTCCTCGCCAATTCTTCTCCTTCTCAAATCTTCACTATTTCCTTTCTCTTTTCTTCTTGTTCTTATTCTATCTTTCTCCTCTGTTCTTTCTTTCTGATCATCTCCTCCGCTTTCCTCTTCCAGATCTTTCCTCTTCCTTTTCTACTTTTTATCTCCCTCATTCCTAATGTTCTTCTTCTTCTTCTTCACATTCTTTTTCATCTCCTTCTCCTTCTACTTTTACTTTCACTTCTAATACTTCTTCTTCCTCCTCTTTTTTCTTTTCCCTCTTCTACTTCTCTGTCTTCTTCTTCTTCTACTTTCTTTTCTTCTCTCTTCTCTGTCTTCTTCTTCTCTCTCTTCTTCTTCTCTTCCTCCTCCTTCTTCTTCTTCGTCTTCTTCTTCTCTGTTTACTTTTCTCTTACTCTTCTTCTTCTTCTTCTTCTCTGTCTTCCTTCTCTCCTTCTTCTTCTTCTTCACTTCTCTGTCTTCCTTCTCTCTTCTTCTTCTTCACTCTTCTCTGTCTTCTTCTTCATTCTCTGTCTCCTTCTTCTTCATCTTCTTCTCCTTCTTCACTCTTCTTCTTCCTCCTTTCATCTCTTCCCTCTTCTTCCTTCTTCTTCTTCCTACTCCTTCATCATCTCTCCACTTTCTTCTCCTCATCTCTTCTTCTTCACCTGTTATTCTTCTCCTACTCCTCCTCCTCCCATCTTCTGCAATTCTCTCCTCCTTCTCCATATCTTCTTTCATTCACCACTCTTCTTCCCCTCCCACCAATTCTCACTACTTATTCTCCTTCCCAATATTCCTCATCACGACCATTACCCCCCCCCATCACCATATCCCTCCTTCTACCACACTCTCCCTCCATCAGGACAGCATTTCCATCAACTATCACCACCAGCACACCAATAACATTGAAAAAGAAAGAAAACGCGACTAAGCTCAATGGGCAGATGGGCTGAAAAAGGTCCGTTCCTTCACTGCAAAGCAGTCTTTCTTCGGAAATCCGGCTGCTGTAACAGATCCAACCGCGTTGACCAATGGCACAGCCCGAATATACAATCTTGCAATCGACGATTTTCTCTTCTCTGGCAACTATTTTTCAGGGATCGAGGTGTGGGTTTAATAATGCTGGACATATTTTATGTTTCTTGGTGCACTAGCATATTTTTATTCTTTCATGGAGAACGGGTGATGTTAGGTTATTTTTTAGTTTTGAAATGTATTCTCTATCTATACTTCTTACTCTTTACACCCCTTTCATGAAGAATACAGTGCAATTACAAAGGTAACATTGCATGTAATTATTGAAGAAAACAAACTACTTAAAATGACAAAATGAACAAATGACAACACAACACGAGAATCAATCAAATAATCAATCATTAAGAAAGGAGAGTACAACCCACTTATGTACAAAACTGTTCCTCCTCCAAATTAATAAAAATTTTTTAAATATTAATAAATACAAATATATTGTGTATCATTCACTTAATTATTACACTTATTTATTAATAAATTGTTCTTTCTTCTAAATAGCTGAGCACTGTTGTTGATGAGTGTGGCTTTAGTTTTAATGGATAATTAAAGTATTGATAACAGCTACCATTTTCAATCTAAATGATTATTCACTTTTAGTCAGAGCTAAGATGGATGTTGTAATCCATGCTATATAGACAAGTGAAGGTCACTGTTATTTATGTCATATTATTTATTTGTTTGTTTGCATTTATGTCACTTTTAAGAAAAATGAATGAAGTAGAACACTCTCCATTATAATATTTGTTATCCATTTCTAAAAATAGATTACTAAAAACACTTTCTGGTCGAAAAAACGTAATTGTAAATACAAATCAAAAAACATTGTTTCTTTTTAATTTCCAAGATGGTGCAATACAATATTGTGTTGAGGTGTCGTGAGCGGAGTACTGGTGGGGGGGGGGGGAGCTGTTGATATCGATTGTGCAGTATTGCGGGGTATTTGAAATGAGTTTGTGGCTGGTTTGGGGGTTTGGGAGACCTCTGAGGGGGTATAGAACACCCAGGGTGGGGGTAATTCTCGCTTTCCGCCACCTTATAATAAAGGAAGTGGCGGAGCTCTTCTCAGATACCCCCCATACCTTTACAACGCCTCCCCCCACACCCTGCAATTGCATTTTAACCTGGCCTTGTGCCTTTGCCTTTACGATTCAAACAACGTTTACGCCTGCTAAAACGTCTGTCTACACGTTGCTTGTGAAAGCATTGAAAGCCTTCAAAATGCTTACTTTTCACTTCTCTAACTCACTTTTTGGAATTTCGTCTGCATTTTTTGTTTCAGCATAAAAAATACATAGATGAATAATAAATTGAAAACATTTGTATCTAACTTTTATACTCTCTGAAGAAATAACACAGTTGGTATCGTGATTTCTCTACTTCTATATTCTAGAGCAGGGGTGTCCAACTTGCAAGGCCCCAGCTTGATGTTCATATAATAATTTGTTGAAATAACAAATAATGTAAGGTATAAATTTATCTTTGCCTGACTTTATTCGAATCTGTGTACAATATTGAAGTAACAAATCAATGACTCATTTGAAAGCAGTTTCTATAACTTAAATTAACATTTTCCTCACATGTACAAAAATCTATTAAAAACCAATTGATTGTTTCTTTTTATAATTAATGCCTCAAATGTTATATACATTATCTAAAACTTGTATTATTGCTTTTTTGTTTTGTAATTTGAAATAAACGTTATTTACAATTTTTCAATATTTCTCCTTTGGTCTGTATAATTTTGTAGTATTGAAAAGGATAAAATGAATAAAAAAACTAAAGTAAAATAAGTTATTCAGCTGCTGAATAGTTGGTTCTCTAGAACAGTCCAACTGGCGCGCGATGCCATTTAGATCAAAATGTTCACAGAGGATTATATTTTTCTTATCCTTACATACCTTATAACATGAAAAAATACATTTTGAATTAGGCATTGTAAAAAGATTCAATATTACGTCTATCAAACTGTTTTATATCACAACCACAGTCTTCAAGTTATAAAACTCTCTATTTTATTCAATTTTCTCTAGCTCTCAAATATTATGTATAAATTTTCCATCAAAACGCTCATTATCATTGACAAGAAAGACGCGTTTTAATTATTTATTCCAACACTTATGTCATAAGTTTTATTTAACCTGACAACGAAGGTTCAAGGGGATTTGAAATAAATCCTCATATCGTTAAAGGGATTCGTTTTATCGAGGTTCAACTGTACCAGTAAAAATGCGATGATTCACATCGGTAATCATACAGAAAGTCTGAACGCAAAAACTAAATACGTCGGTTGATATTTCGTTGAAAACCACAACCTACCCCAACAATGCCACAGAATCTCCTCTCAATTTGCTGCTGTGAGAAATAGACCAGTAGCAATTCAAGCTTATTTAAACAAGCCACTCACCTAATAGCTATAATGATAGACGCAGGTCTCCTAATTATACGCTAGTCTAGCCGCCATTTGAACTCACCTGTGAAAAAGCAAAGAAAAACCAGTCAATAAGAGCGAACAGAGTCAA
This sequence comes from Laodelphax striatellus, assembly GCA_017141395.1. NCBI lineage: Eukaryota > Metazoa > Arthropoda > Insecta > Hemiptera > Delphacidae > Laodelphax > Laodelphax striatellus. Next base: position 5,602,762 of record CM029541.1, on the reverse strand, counting down.
TAAAAGAGAAAAGAGAGTCAATAAAAAGCGACGAAATTGCCAGCAACTGGTGTAATGAGCTGGGCTCGAGTCAATTATTCACCCATTCTTCTGCTCAAATTAGAACACTGTAACTAGAACAGCTTCAAGACAGGTGACATGTATACCTGTATACATAGTATACATAGGAACACTCCCGCTATATCTAATTTGCAGTTGAAAACCGAAATCTAGAGACGAACCGTAAACAAATAACGTAACTACCGTTGATAACTTAATTTGCATAACAGATGCAGGCAATCTCTGCTATTTAAAACTGGGTCTATTTTTAGAACTACTGATAAATATGTAGGTGATATAAATTAGTGAGATAGTCTATTTTTTCATAATTCATTTCCTTTCTCAATGAAGAAAAATTTTAACATTGTACAACTTACAGAAATATTCAAAAATATACGGTAATACAAACTACAATGTGATATAAAAGAAATATATAAAGAAAGAAAGTACAGTATACTCGAGAGAAAAAAGCTGTAATGCATAAAATTAAGTTACATTTAAATACTACAAAACATTACATTAATCAAAATAACATTACATTAATTTTCCATATTATTTATCGAAAACGTAGGCTATGCCGAAATAAGCTTGTAATCTATAGAATGAAAATAATGCATTTTCAATCTAGGTTCCCTAGCAAAATGAACAACCTATACCATAAAAAATCTTGACATCTGAATATTTATAACGATTAATGAAAGCAATATTATACAATAATGTATTATATAATATGCAACAGAGCTCAGATATTTGTTGAAAGAAAAATGAAAAATAAAAGAGCATCAAATGTGAAGTAGAGAAAAAATATAACTGGAATAAAATGTAAAATTCTGAATATTTTTAATACATCTCAATATTTTGATTCTTTCTGAGATCCAGTTGCCAAAGTTTTATTAAACTTGATCTCCAATTAGCAATGAGTAATATGAGTAACTCTTCAATGAGTAACAATGACTACTCTTCATATGAGTAATCGCCAAATAGCTTTAATTAAACAAATTAACTTCAGGACTTTTGTGACCAAGTATATAAATTATAATATTGTCATGAGTAACAGGATGTTAGATACATAGGATGATATATGCAGGATGATAAACTTTAATCCACTTTTTTGCAACCTAAGTTTTCTAAACAGTGAATAATTAATTGATCAGAAATCTAGACTCAGCAACTTTCCCTCGTAATGTTGAATGTTCATAATTTTACAAATTCATTTAAGAACCGATCAAGCAATGGTAATTTAGAAGCTGAAGTGGAAGCAGTATTCTCATTACGTTTCACACTTGAATTACTGGAAGGAAGACATTAAAAGAAGGGAGTCAGTCTATAACAACTCTAGAGGGATGGAGTTCAACAAAATATGTTTTCAAGTAAATTTTCGATCTGTTGAGCAATGTTTTGCCAACACAAACTGAAGTCACCTCCAATTCACCTTCAAACAATCTACACCAAAGTTTAATTACAAGTCACAAATGCATTACAAAATCAACAATTCCAAATTTCATCACTTTCGCAATTAACAGGACTTCAGAAGAACGCGCGCGCGCACGCACGCACAAGTTCTCGTTCGAAAGTTCATTACAAACTTCGGCAGCCCGATAAAGATCCTTGAAACCTTTCAGTTTCACAGCACCTCGCTGTTTATAGGGAAAAAAGCTGTAAAGCTTCCATTAACAATGCAAGAGAAGAAAAGAGCTATAGAGGAATAGGAAGAGAGAGGATGTTGAGATAAGAGAGAAAAGGTAGACGGAGGAGGAGGAAGAGGAAGAGCAGGAGTAGTAGGAAGGGTGGAGAAGGAAGTGGAGGAGGATGAAGTAGTGAAGGAGGAGAAGGAGGAGGGGTAGGAGGAGGAGTTAGATGAGAAGAAGAAGAAGAGAAGAGGAAGAGGAAGGAGAGAGAAGAAGAAGAAGAAGAAGAAGAAGAAGAAGAAGAAGAAGAAGAAGAAGAAGAAGAAGAAGAAGAAGAAGAAGAAGAAGAAGGAAGGAGAGAAAGAAAAGAAAAAAAAAGAAGAAGAAGAAGAAGAGGAAAAAGAAGAAAAGAAGGAAAAGAGAAGAAGAAGGAAGAAGGAAGAAGAAGAAGAAGAAGAAGAAGAAGAAGAAGAAGAAGAAGAAGAAGAGAGGGGTTTCAATAAGAAGTGGGAAAAAGAGTGGAAAGAATTTATAGCGAAAACATACTGAGAGATGATATAAAAATAGAATATTTGAGATAGAATTAAAAGAAATTTTGAGTTGCAAAGAAGGAGGAGGAAGAACGGAAGAGATGCAAAAGGAGGAAGTAGAGCAAAAAAAAGTAAGAGAAAAACGACACAAAATAAAAAGAATTAGAAGAAAAGAAGTAAGTAGAAGGGAAAAGAGTACAGGGAGAAGGGAAACGAGAAGGATAAGAAAAAGAAGAAGAAGGATGAAGAGGAGGATTAGGAGAAGGAAGAGGGGGAGGAGTAGGAGACGGAGGAGGGAGGAGGAAGGAAAATGAGGAGGAGGGGAATTAAGCAGAGGAATGAGAGGAGAAAAAATCGGAAGAGGAGGAGCAGATGCAGAGGAGAAGGTGATAGAGATAAAGAGAAGATGAAAAGGTGAAGGAGGAGGAGAATGAGGGGGGGAAAGAAGGGAAGTAGGAAAAAGAAAAACCAATTCTGAGTAGAAGAGAAAATCAGAGTAGACCAAAAACAAGAGAAGTCCTTTACCAAGGAAAAAAATAAAGTAAGTAAACCAAGCAGAAAAAGAAGACTAAGTAGAAGTCGATTAACAAAAGAAGAAAATAGGTTATTATAAATACTTTCAATGGAAACTATTTTCGAGAAGCGAATAAAAACGCCAGTCTTTGAAATTGCTTTTCTGAGAAAGTAACGGGTAACGGGGCACAGATGAATACAACTTAAAATCTTGGCTGGATGAAGCCATTTTTTCCAAGATGCATTTTCCCCCTTCGCACTTTTCCGACTTTTCCGACAAGTTGTGGATTGAATGACAAGAGTTTTCCAACAGTCGAGCTTAATGGCACAAAACTCAATTTGAAGCGAACGACGACCATTGTAAAACTTTGATGTTTTATATAACACGTGAACTTGCATTTCTCATGGGATTTTTACAACGTGGATGAAATGGATGTTATAACACGTAAAATACTTGAAAACAAAATAAATTATCTCTGGATCCACCTTGGAAAATAACACCTTCATCTTTTAAAACCTTAAGTGGAATTTTGAATTTAGGGAGTAATATAGGAATAATTTATTGAACCAATTCAATATACAATTGGTAGTTTTATACAGATAATTTTATATTTTTGGTATTGAATTGATGATTTAACTGATGATTCTCTATATTAAAGTTCAATCCTTCTCTTCGGAGAAAACTTCAAAATCAAGTACTGTATTTCATCACCTCCAAATATTAGAAATACTTTTAGAAGTTTCCAGACATAAACAATCTTCTTATCACTAGATTCCTAAAAACTTCAAAATTCAATTATTTCAACTCCAAATATAAGAAATACTTTTAGAAGTTTCCAGACATCAATCTTCTTATCACTAGATTCCTCTTTGTGCTGCACTGTACTAGAAAATATGAGTATTCATAAATGGACTGTACTACAAATCAAAATCTGAATATCTTACTGTCAAAAGACAGTTTCTAGATTAGACATAAACAATCTTATCAATGAATTCCTCAAAGTTTTCAAATGCCAGATGACGCGATGTGAATCGTCAAAAAATACACTTTTATCACGTTTTTGTGGATTCAAAACTTGAACAATATTTTGTCAATAAATTTCTCAAAGTGTTCAAATGCCAGATGCGAACCAAATAGTCTAAATAAAAATTGACGTAACTGTAAATACTAATCGTTCAGTACGTCCAGACGTAAAATAATGTTATCAAACGAATATTTGAGCGAGATATTTGGGCACGCAAGAATTATCATTTAGAAAATACCAATTTATTGATAACAGAGTAAAACTAAACAACTCCCTTCGGGTGATATCACTTATAAAGAGGTCACGTCAACACGGGCCTAACAAAAATCTCTTTCTCTTTACTATTTCTCTCTCACAAACACAAATTCGCATTCCCCTTCTTTCTCTTCGAAAATTCATGCCGATAGACGTTCTTCAAGCTCTGCATGACTCTTTCAAAGTAGGCCTTCAAGCCTCCTAGGCGATGGCGTGGTAAAAACGTTTTGCTTCAGTCTCTACGGGCCAATATTGACTCTGTCAACCACTCTTGTCCACTCACTCACTCTCTCTCTCTCTCTCTCACTCTCTCTCTCTCACTCTATCACCATTACTCTCTTACTTTCCATAAGCTAATGGTGCCTAATGGAATGAGTACTAAGGACTTAGACCGACTTCTCTATGCTTGAAACCTCTTGTCTAAATTCCCATCAAGGCTGTTACTGAAACTCTTGGCTTGGCATGCTGAGTGTGATTATCACAACACAAAAGATAGTCACTCAACCTTGTTCACAGACACACACACACACACACTCATTATCTCTCTCTCTGTCTCACACTCTCTCTCTGTCTAAGTGTTGAAATTATTTGAAATGTGGACAATCGTTTCAATCAGGGAAAGTCAGAGTGACATAAATTGCATTAGACCAGTATCACACTGAATCTGTTAAAATGTTAGGCGTACCAGTTAGTCAAGACAAGATTAGTCTGTCACAGTAATTCAGCTGCTTATGAAGCAGCACACACCAATCGGGTGTGTTGCTTCATAAGCAACTATGTGAAGTACTGTGACTAAACGTGAATAATCTCTTGTCTTGACTAACCGGTGTACGCCTAGCCTTAAAGTGTTAAAATGATTGTCTAAGAAGCTAGTGAGACGTAAATTGCTTAGAGTCTGTCTCTGTTATAATTGAGAATGAGAAGATGTTTGCTGAAAAAGCAAAAATTGCATAGAAAGAGTTAAAGTGTGAAATGAAGAAAACGGAAGATGGTCTAAATAAGAGAGACGTTAATATTGAATATAGGGCAGTGTCTCAGACTGAGATACTGAGGCTCTAATCACACTTGGAATGGAAATCAGTGTTGGATAGACACTTTTCAAATGATGACGTTCAGACAATGGTTGTCAGGATCGTCTGACCATTTGAAATCAAAGTGTTTGATATGATAGTCGCTGAGTTTCTCTTAAAGTTTTGTATAAAATAAATCAATTACTGTACATATTTTCGGATGGCGAATGACTTTCATTAAACGATTCTATGGTGATGGGTGCACTTGAATTTTTTCATAAATACCATATATAACATGTAAAAACATTTTAAAAATCAACAGAACATCATGTCAATGAAAAGAATCTTAAAAATACTGGAATTGAATATTTGAGTCCACTCTCAGCACCCACAAGTTAATATACTGCCCTAGTCTAAGCTCCGTATCCCTGGGAGGAATGCAATACGTCATCGAAAACCGTCAGCCGTCAGGGACATGGACCTTAGACAGTAACTTAGGGCTAAGGGACCTTAGGGCAGTAACTATGATAACAATACAATATAATAATTACAGTTATAATGTAATCACAAAAACCTATAACAGTCATCGGTGGACTCTCAACCAAAAAATCTAATATGATTAAACACGATGATATTGTAAAATAAATATGATATTGTTAAACACGTAACATTGTTATGAAAACAAGATTCCCTACTCCAAGACCTATTAGTGGAAAAATTTCTCATGAAATCCCTTGATATTTTGGCTATTGAATTTGATCAACTGATTGACTGTTACAAGAACCTCATTCTAGTTTTTTGAACCACTCACTTCTTATCAGAACATTGTAAATGACAACATGGATGTCATAAAGAATAATCACAGCGGAAATTGATAACAAAGTTATGGAAATAGAATTTTTGTTTGTTCCTAACTTGTTTGAATTGTCTTGATAGTGCGACCTAATCTTGGTGGAATTTGTGAGTAATTTAGTTCAGTACTACGCATGAGATAAGTATTCGGCAAATATAGTTCGAAAATACAATGATTGAATCAATGAATGAGATGATAGGTTCAAATAGTAACGGTGTAGGAATTTTCCATTGTTTGGATACAAATCCTACACAACCGCTATTGAATTTAATTGTTGAAATTTTGTCAAAGTGTTCTATTACTGATTATTTCTAAAAAGTATTTCTTCTAGGCATATTTATAAAACTTGTAAATCATGTAATACAGGAGAATCTCCTATAATACAGGAATTTCATAAACCTTTTCACGCATAGAACGAACTTAGGCTAGGCGTACACCGGTTAGGCTAGGCGTACACCGGTTAGTCAAGACCTAACCTTAAACCTTAAGAATTCGATTTTTTATCTTTAAAATGGCAGTATAAGTCGATGAACATGAAGTAAATTGCACTCATTTTAACCATCAATTAAAAAAATCTGATAAGTGATAATAAATTTATAAGGTACAGCAACTATTCTAGCAATGTTTATCTTCAATTTAAGACCATCCACATTTCTATCTTTAAATGGAAATAACGGAATTTAAGGAAACTACGAAGTGCCTGTTTTCATGCTTTTTCCAAAGGTATTAAAAAATATATCATACAGTAGAATTAAGCTGTATTCAACAATCTTGAATTAAAATTTATACCTATATATTTTTATTTAAAATCTCCCTTATTTCATGTTTTGTTCAGTTAATATTATACTGTAATTACTATTTTTAAATGACGTTCATTGTAATGACTTTCATGACCTAGAATTTAAGCGACATATTTTGTAATCTGCGTGAATAAAGTGATTATTCTATTCTCCCTCTCTCACTCTCTCTCTCTCTTCTATCTCACACATATTGTGTCTTTAGCTCTTTCTAATTTTGAAACATTCGAAGGGCGACGGTTGACAAAAAACTTGTGGCTTGTGCATGTTACTATAGTAACATCGAACCGAAAACAACAATTTATTCAATTTCAGCGTACACGTGCCTCGCTACACATACACACACAGATACAATAAACTCACACAAAGATACATTAACTCACACAAAGGTAGTACAAACCAACACACAGAAGGTAAACACCTCACACATAGATGATATAAACTCACACAAAGAAAGTAAAAAACTCATGATAGATAGTATAAACTGTTCAACTCACACACAGATAGTCCAAACTAACACAAAGAAAGTAAAAAACTCACACGTAGATAGTATAAACTCGCACAAAGATACCAACACATACACACACGGAATAATAGCAGAATAGGGCCTTCCACTATATAGTAGCACTGTATCGTATGTGTGTTGGCCCATATTACAACGTTCCTGTACAAAAGCATTCATTGTTGCTCAATTCAATCCTATCCAGTTGGCTTTCTTCTCTACGACAGTTTTTTATTAGTGAGTTCTATTGGCCAATTGCTTTGAGAGACTTATCGAGAGTGGACACTCTTGTATGAGAGATTAAAAAAGTCCGTTAAAAACAGCAATTTGTTTGTAAACTAAACTTGAACTAAAATTTATTTTATACTCTATTAATAAAATAAATTGAATTGCCAAAATTGAATGATATTAACATAAACTTTTGTCAGACTTCGAACATAAATACTAGAATCTTGAAATTTGGTTGCAAATTTTCGCATTGGAATTTTGTAAAATACATAAAATTCGAAAGTAGAGACATGTAGGGTCGGGCCAGACTGGGTCAATTCCGAGGGTTAAGTAAAATAAATAGAAATTGCTCCATACGTATCGAATTATACCATAGCCTCCTTCAATCAAAATGTATTAGACAATCCCATACAAGATGTATTAAAGGAGACTATGATTATACTGTGATTATGAAGTTGAAAAATTAATACAAATTTTGAAGTAAAACAATTTTTTTACAATTTCCTTAACAAATTGATGGAGTTTGATAATTGTTCAACAGTAACTATAGTCTATGCAAACCTTAGATTGTAGTATTGCGCTTATTAGCCCAATAAAATTATCATCAAAAATAGAGGAGACTATGATTATACTGTGATTATGAAGTTGAATAATTAATACAAATTCTCAAGTACAACAATTTGATGGAGTTCGATAATTGTTCAACAGTAACTATAGTCTATGCAAACCTTAGATTGTAGTATTGGGCTTATTATCCCAGTAAAATTTTCATCAAAAATAGGGTCCACCTTGGATGAAATGGGGTAGTCGGTTTCTTTTTTAAAATAATGTATGTATAGTCTGGCAACAGACAAAAGAGCCTGCAAAATAAGAACTCTACTGCGCAGAGAGAGCGCACGTTATGCAATGCAGCAGTTTATCTCACTCGCTCACTAGATTAGTGGTACTATGTGATACTGTATCACTTCGGTGATACGATGCGCGAAGGTTCTTTTGTCTGTTGCCAGACTATAATAGTCATGTGCTAGGATAAAACAAATAGGTTACCAAGTCTCTAGCATGCATGGAAATATGAGGTATCACGTTATCGCACATCACGTGACCAAAAGGGCTCAATCACCTTTGCGGCACAGGTCGTGTTTTGGAGGGCTATTGATAGATGGGGCCACCCTTTAGGGCCCGGCAGTCATCAGCTGTGAAGGAATGCTTTCAGAAGAAAGTTGCCGCTGTAAGTGGAGTCGAGTAGGGCTGGGCCAGACCAGGCCGATTCCGATGGTGAATTATCGCTACACACGCCAACTAGCGCCAGTAGCCATTACAGGGTGCCCCATCATTCATGCCCGTGCCTTTCTAGCCAACAGCCCCCTTACCGCACTTCCATTACAGACCCTTTTCAAATTGGACTGCTTGTAAGTTGAAATATCAATAACATTATGTCTCGTTTACATGTTGCCACTGGCATACGCCAGTCGAAAGTTGCCTGTGTCAATATTGATAGAAAATCCTATCTTTATAATGAACATATTTTTCAAAACTGAAGACAGCCACCAGTTATATTGAATAAATCCTTGATTATATATTCCATATTATTATATTAAATAATTATGCAATTAAGAAAGGTTAATTGCTCCTAAACTCCAAGGTTAGTAGAGGTTAGTAGAGTTTCTCTAGCAACCTTGCACAGGTTTGGTATCCGTCCCATTTCTCCGAATCCTCTTCTCCGAAATACTTTTACACCGAACGTCTCCGATCTTTTAATCGTTTTTTTCATAAAAACAATCCATTTTAATGAAATATATTTATTGACACTTTATTCAGAAAGACAATTAAAATGTTTCATTCAACAATTTATCAACTTAAAAACAGATTAAAGTCATTACAAAAATATTTTTTGTATTAAAATTAGATAATTTACAGAATCCATTGTTTTACGGTTTTTATAATCCTTGTCTTTGTTGAAATTATATGAGCCAACAGCTCAGATTTTACAGCCAATGGGTGAAAGAGGATTCGACTAAGTAAGTAAGTAAAATTATATGAAAAATTATATATGTTAAAAAATTATAAATATGTTGAGTTAGCATCAACATTTTAAGAAATTCTCAATGTACAAAAGTCTATAAATTATTCTCAATAGTCAATAATTCCACCATGGCTACTTTTGGAGCGTTTCAGACTCGATTAGTGTTCATAGTTTGCCTGTCAATTGCTTCCTAGTTGCCAGCAATGCTTCATTATTCGCCAGTTACGTCCCAGTTTTATGCAACGAGAAATTGTTTTTCTTCTGGCTCGTTTAACACGGCCGGACGCTGGACTGGAGATCATTCAAAGACCGTCGTCAGCGTCAACGTCGTCATTTGCAACGGTGACTGCCGTTATTGTGTCACCTCACTGGTAGTTTGATAGAAAACTAGGCGGCTTGTTGCGAAACATTTTTCTTTGCGACACATTGAATATGAAACTTATTTATTCATTTATTTAATTATTTATTCATTCATTTATTGTGTGAAATTCAATATTTATTGTATTTAAAATGTGGTATTGTGAGTTAAGTTTTAGTGCTCTGAATCTATTATCTATAGATCAAAATAATTCAATTTTGAAGATTTTTGGAACTGATTCGTGAAAATTCAGTGAAATTCAATGTTGGACTACATAACCTATATCTTTTCCACATTTCCCATTACGGAAATTGGATGATTCAGCGAAGCGGAACACCCGAAAGGGTCTCCCCGCTAATAAAAGCCATAAGCATAATAATAATAATTCATTTATTCAGAAATGTACAATTTTCTGCTAGGGATGAAGCCCACATAAGCTCTAGGCTTGTGCGTGGGTGATTATTCACTAAGAAATGTATTGATGTTAATTGTATTGTATTATTGTTGTGAATAAAATTGATTGATTGAATTGGAAGGATGATGATGATGAGAGATGACCACATAAGCTCTAGGCTTGTGCGTGGGTGATTATTCACTATGTGTATTATTCACTAAAAAATGTATTGATGAAAATTGTATTGTATTATTGTTGTGAATAAAATTGATTGATTGAATTGGAAGGATGATGATGAGAGATGAATGGACCTACAGCTTTAGGTGGGTTCCGAACCACCGGGAAGCGATTTTGAAGCTCATAAATTTTTGTGTTTAGAGGAGCCGGTCACCGTTACAACGGGAGTGGTAGGCGCTGTCTCTTATCTAATCTCATCGATTAGACTCGCCTCTGCCACTGGGTCAACCGCTTCCCAAAACTTCCCAAAAATGATACTTAATGGATGGTACAACAGGCTTACTCCCAAAACCGTCCCAAAACATAGGGTTGTAATCAGAGAGAATATAAATAAAAGAAATTAAATAAAAAGTACATCAAGTAGAGTTTTCCCACCAAACTGTATTTATTCTATACTTTTCATACTAAATACTTTATGTACTAAGAATAAAAAATTCAATAAAAAACACATCAAAAAAAGTCCCAACAGATGTACTGTACAGCCTAATTTAGTTGCTACGTCATCAGTCGTGACCCATAAGGAAGATTGAAAATTCATCAATGAAGACAATAATGAATTAATAAGGAAGCGTTTTTAATGTACTTGATTAACATATGCATTTTTGTTGCAAGGTGTCTTGTATACAAGGTGAAACATGACTGTGTTCCCGCTCCACAATTAATTATTGCGTATGAAAGAAGTTTTTAGCTTCAGTGATTAATATTGGTAATAATATTCATGAATTTACTTCCAGGTTGTGAGTCATTACTGCCTTTGTTCCTCTTTTGGATAGTCTCCATTGTTATGGGATTTCTTCAGAAAATACTTATGAAGAATACTATAATTATTATATTTATCAGAAAATACCACAGACTAATATTATTTTGCATTTTGTCGGAAATACTATCTCTTCTCAATTCTGGGATCCTTGATAGCATTGCTATGCTCTTAACATATACTTAGCAGGTAATCTCCTTAAGGCTAGGCGTACACCGGTTAGTCAAGACAAGACAAGACGAGATTAGTCACGTTTAGTCACAGTACTTCACATAGTTGCTTATGAAGCAACACACACCGATTAGTCATTGCATCTATGTGAATTACTGTGACTAAACGTGACTAATCTCGTCTTGTCTTGACTAACCGGTGTACGCCTAGCCTAATACTTGTACCTATGTTAATGTAATTATTTATGTTTCAAAGACACATGGAGTTATAATTAATCCTTAAATTAACCTCTGGAGTAGACAATATTAGGTAGTTCATTACGCATGCCTGATTAATTGAAACTACTTATTAACTCACCGCAATGTAACCCGCTCGTAATTAAATCCATCTGTTTCATAGGAGCCTCTTGTATTTGAAAACCTACAACCATTTATTGTAGGACTTGATGTAGGGTATAGTATTGTTTTGCGGACATACTCAACCCAGTGAATACGTTTGATAATTATTTTGTTTGTTCTTGATCTTCGAATCATGATAGCTTATACTACAAATTAACATTAGATAAGTTTGATCATTCTTTGTTAATATTGAGCTTCTAATACAATCCATGTGAATTATTAGTCCAACCAGTCTTTAGAAGTGGTTAAACTATCAACAGTATAGAAATTACAGTATTTTGAAATCATCATTCTAGTTCTTCAATAGGTTTTATTTCTTCAATTTGTCTAATTTTCCTTCACCATCATACTCATCAAACTTACTGAATTTTAAAATACAGTTTACATTATTCTATTCAAAAAGGATTAGGTTGTGAATTGTTCGCGAACAAAACATTTGAATCAAGTATCCAAAAGAAACATCTTAATCGGCCTGTAATTATAATAGAACTGTAATAAGAATTCAATTATTATTGAACAAAATGTGACGAGTTTACCCCGTGCGGCGCAAAGCGCCGCTTGCTTTCTCAGTACTGTATCGTTTGGGAATACAGTATCAATGCAACAGACTTGTATCAGTGTGAGTTTCTTCTAGATTTCACATCAAATCTCGCAGTGGTGGATGCTTAAAATGTTATCAATACATGAATAAGGAATAAAAATAAAGATAAGGAATACATAAATTTTAGTAAGGAATGCGCCAAACGTTTTTTAATATAACAGATTATAAACTAGTTCAGAAACTCAACACTGTTGTAAATAATTATTGTAATTTTAGTTGGGAAGTTCTTCAAAATCAAGATCTCAAAATAAAGATCGGAGTAGGAAATTTCCCTGTGGTTTTCGAACGACAAATATCACACTTTGAGCATCAAAGTCAAATGTCAGCAGAAAGTTTATCTATTCCTTCTTTTTCTCTTTTTCCTTACCGCTTATTCTTTCTGTCTCTTCATTCCCGCTTGACACTCAACGTTTTGAAAAAGCACGTGTCACTGTTTCCCATCTTTTCTTCTTATTTTCTCTGAGGAAGAAGGAAGATGAGGAGGATGGGAGAGGAGGGAGGGGTTGAGGAATATTTCCTCTCCTCTGACTGACACGTTTGAAATCAGGAACATTTCTCACATGCAGATGAAATGATGTGAAAAGATTGGGCATTTGTACAGGTGGCGTATGTCTGTTTCTACCTGATTTATCCACTTGTTATTCCCGATCCTTTACTTCCTGTCTCTCTCTCTCTCTCTCTCTCACTCCCTCTATTTAAAAATCTCCCTTTTATTATTCTTGTTTAGTAAATCGAATATTTAAAAAGCTCCCTTATCTTAAACTCCCTTATGTCTTGTTTAGTGAATCGAATACTGTAAAATTAATACTATATTTTTAAATGACGTTCATTGTAATACACTATCACTGATATCTAGTCATTGGTGTGTGCTTCTTCATAAGTAACAATGTGAATTACTGTGATTAAACGTGACTAATCTTGTCTTATCTTGACTAACCGGTGTACGCCTAGCCTTATGTTGTAATCTGACGGAATAAAGTGAATAATCTAATCTAATCTCCTCTTTCCGGGTTTTCCAATTTTGAAATTTTTTTATTCAAGACGATTTCCAATTTTGTCTTTTTTCTTTTTCGATCTACTTCCTTTTTCTCTTCTCTTTCCTGGTTCATTATGAATTTCCCCAATTTTTGTCTTTCTTTCACTTGAAATTCATTCTTCGAATATCCTCTATTATAATTTCCTCTACTTCACAAATGAAATTTGATTCAATGTCTTAAAATATGGTCTCATAAATAGAATAAAATTTACTATTGAATTTACGTGCTAATTGAACTGTATAATAAACATATTCCAAGTATAATTCTAAAATATTTTAATCAAATTATAATTTTGATCTTTTGATCCCATTTTTAAATTTTTGAATTCCTCCATCTTCATTCCCCTACCTCTTCGATTCCGCTTCATCAAATCTTCTTCTCACTGCCCTTGACATTTTCTCTGTGGTCGAAATTCATGTCTCTCTCTCACTCTCTCTCTGCTGTGGCCATCTTCTCCTATCCTCTCATCTTTCTGCTCCATAGTAGCGGTGCAGTGTCTTCTAGAACGTCACTTTCTCTTTCAGCTTTCACTGATTTCCCCTGGGTGTTTTGCTCCTCTATTTCTTTTTATACTCTGTCTTGTCCCCCTATTCCTCATTCTTCTACTCCTCTTGTCCTCCATATTCTCCAACCTCTCCTCCTCCTCCTCCTCCTCCCTCCTCCTCCTCCTCCTCATTCTCTTCCTCCACCTCCTTTACTTTTCCTCCTCCTCCTCCTCCTCCTCCTCTCTTCCTCCACCTCCTCCTTCTCCTCCCTCCCTCTTCCTTCTCCCCTTTCACCTCTTCTTCCTCCTACTTCTCCTCCTCCTTCATTCTCCCTCGTTTCTTCTCTATTGCCCATCCTACAAGCTTTCTTCTGCTATTTCTCTCTGTCATACCTTCATTAAGACGTTAGTCCGCCAGGCACACACCGATGCAATGACTAATCGGTGTTGCTCATAAGCAACCCAAGTACTGTGACCAACCGTGACTAATCTCGTCTTGTCTTGTCTTGACTAACCGGTGTACGCCTAGCCTAATACCATTTTAAAGAAGAACTTAGCTGGGCATGAATAGCACCATAACAGGTGCACTTTGTAATAAATTGATAAATCTAGTGTCAGTCCGTCTTTTTCCTAGATTAAAGGATTTCTAAATTTTCATGAAACACGCCTCAGTTCAGGCAGTGCACTTGTAGGTCTCGTTATACATTGCACATTGCAGATGGAGAGTATCGTAGCTAGAATATCTCTTCGGACACTCCCCTAAAACAGCATCGAAAGCTCTTACTTTGTGGTTAATTATGAGGGTAGTTCATGGAAACCTACCCTGTGTAACTAGTAAAATCAATAGACACACCTTCAAAGCTTAGAAGGTGGTTTCCTGGAATTGAGACTAGGTGGTTTCATCGAATTCCAGGGAAGAAGTCTCTAGTGTAGTGAATAGAAGTTTGAGGTACAAGTCGATGGGGAATAGTTCTTAAATGAACTTGTATTTATGCTTCGTTATTTACAAGTTGCAATTGGCATATGCCAATCGAAAGTTGCTAGTACCATAAAGAACCAAATAATGAGAGAAAAATAAAAGAAAAAGAAATTTCTAAAAAATCGAGAAATTTCTTATCTCTCAAGTGCTTAATTTCTGGAATTTCATTTCCGGAAACGATCATTTACAAATGTTATAAATGGTATTAGAGTATTATGGTGTCATTAACGACATTTATTCGTATAAATTGTTCATAAATTTTTAGAAATAAGTCAACTTTTCGATAGTGTATACTTCATGATAGTAATCTGTGAAACAACAATTTAGATTACAGTTTTTTACAGCTTATCAAATGAAAGGTGACATAAAGCAAGTAAAAATATTGATTTATTAATTGTTTTAACTTGGCAGACGATTACTTAATTTATTGTTTTAAATTCAATTCTTTTGACAAACTCATACTTTTCCATGCATTTAGCCCGTATTACAAAGACAATATCATTCGAAGGTCAAAGTAAGTTGGAACTTGATATTAATTCTGTGGAAAACCACATGATACGAGTCGTTTTCCGAACGAGACTATCAATTTCAAAAACGAATACCTAGAAAATAAACAAAGTCAACTGTGAAATCGCACAATGATTTAGCAGTGAACCTTCATGTACAAATTAGGAATTTCGAGTAATTGACTGGCGTGTAGATAACAGAATTTTCTTTTCCTGGTTGCAAGTGTTTCCTAAACAGTCGAACAAATTTATACTAATCATAAAAATTTATTTAGACTAATTTGGCCTTATCTATTCCCATTGTCTCACAAAGTGTTGAAAGTTTCCGCTTCTTGATAATTATAAAAAATTGAGGGATTTTCCAATAGAAATAAATGATCGAATTGTTTCCAATTTCTGTTTTTAGTTCCAAGCTCCATAAGAATGAGATATGAATGTTTAGAGGAACACTGTCACAACACGTGTACTAGAAATCAAACAAATTCTACTACAGTGATAAATCTAATAATAGTGGCGATGAGCATGTTTGTTTGAACTAGGTATTATTGGACTAATAGCTATGAATAATGGATTTTAGTTTCACCAGAGGTAGTCGAAAATCTAACCATATTTGGTTAGTCTATGGTTTCACCTAAAAGAAAACTACGAACGTCAACAATTGGAAATTGAATGACCACTTACCCCAATAGGCTATGAATGTACACTATTCCACATATTAAAAATTAGATTAAGACTTAGAATTTTACACTTTTATTCAATTTAAATTAGATTATTTGAGTGTGATGAGAATTAATACAGAAGCAATCAATATTCCTGAAATTCAATTTTTTACCTTTCTTTTTTGGCAATCCGCATCAAAATCGGTCCATTCCAACTCCTCCACGAACTTTCCAAAATCTATACTCTACACGGCACAAAACTCTTTCAATATAATAGATGTTGAGATATTTACTTGTTACTTACAATTTGCCTTTGCCAGTGTAAGGCTAGGCGTACACCGGTTAGTCAAGACAAGACAAGACGAGATTAGTCACGTTTAGTCACAGTACTTCACATAGTTGCTTATGAAGCGACACACCGATTAGTCATTGCATCGGTGTGTGCTGCTTCATAAGCAGCTATGTGAATTACTGTGACTAAACGTGACTAATCTCGTCTTGTCTTGACTAACCGGTGTACGCCTAGCCTAAGTTTTCATCATTTTAAGCTTTTAACACAATACCAAGAGTAGAGAGACAATTTTTAATGTTAGAAAAGTTATTTTTGATGTTATTTCTCTTGCAAAATGATGGAATGAGTGAATACAATGTCAAAACATTGGATTCTCGTTCAACTAATTATGGAGCAGTGAAGACTAATTTACTTTTCATTGAACAATTACACGTTCACAAAGCTGGTTTTCGAAGAAGAAAGTGACGTTTATCAGTTCCATCCAGTTTACAATAAAAAAACTGGTCCCGCATAATACTAGGGTGGTACAGGCTCTTCCTAAACAAGTTTAGACGAAACTAGGTTGTGGACAGTGGCCTAGTGTAAACACAGGCCTTGTTGCATTTCCTTTGGCCTAGTCCACTGGCACAAGGTTTCTCACTGCTCAGAAAATCGATCTCGATCAATAAATATAGATATCTATATCAGTATAAATCAATATCTCGATTCATAAATATAGATATCGACGTCAGTCGATAAATCGATTAATAAATATAGATATCGTTATCAGCATATCGATCAATGGCAAACTAAAAAGCTTTGACAGTGATCTTAATAATAATTATAGTATAAGATGCTACGCATGATCAAAGCCTTGAACCGTCAGTTGATAACATTCTTGATAAAATAGGTATACTGAGATTCATTTAATTTGACGTTTGGCGATCAGTAAACAGCTGATGTGCCACACGTGGCATTGCATCTGTCAGCTAAAGGCAAACGTGACTAACCTCTAACATGAAAGTCTTTAAAGACTTTTAAAAAGACCTTTCAAAGAATACCTTTTTAAAGTCTTTGCAATAATCTGCGAGATTCAGCATTTGTAGGTTAAGTATTGTGTCAAATTAAATGAGTCGCAGTATAACATAGGTCGGAACTGACTAACTCATCATCCTATTTTTAGAGAAATTTTATTCCAGACAGAAACAGAACCAAAGTGCTTTGAAAAAAGAAAAGAAAATTCAGCCAGAAATGTAAGTAATCCTGCTCCTAATAGGCTGTGCGAATAATAATAGTAGCCTAACAATGAAATAAGAAAATGGCAGATAAGTTTGACACCAATTACACAATCACCAAGATACGCTGGCAATAGGTCAACAAATACAGTTAAACATAAACTCAATACACAATTATTATACAAAACTCAAAAGATGGCAAGTAAAAATGTGGGAGGTAAAAACTCAAAACTCAAGAAACACGATACATGTGGCATTAAAAATAATTATTTTAATGTGGGGCCTATTTCGTAAAACTTACGAAATTTTGATTTATAATAAATCAAAAAATTATATTTATAATTTTGAAATTATATTTATAATTGACTTCATCAATTATAAAATTAATACAGGGGAATGGCGAACTCACACTAAACAGACATATCAGCTGTAGAAAAATTGAAAAACCTTTCAATTTACATTCAATAGTTGAGAATAATTTTCATTTGTTACTTCAGCTTGTCTGTCAATTTAAAAAAATTGATGAACATACTTGTAGTTGGCTTTTTCGAGTGTAAATATGCACAAATGATATTGAACATAACTCAACTTTGGACTTATATACTGTGAGTTCGACATTTCCATGTTTTACGACACTTCTAAATCTTTAACAGAAAAAAAATCTCTGACCCATAATCTATGAGTGAGCAATACCCGTTATTTGAAATAGGGTCAGTAATAAAGCTAAAACAGTTAGAACTCGAAAACCTCTAACTGCTTCTGAGTTCTTATACATGATCTACGGACTATTAACTGATTAAGCACGAAAATTATATACTGCGTACTAACATTGAACAGTTTCAAGCTATAAATACACTAATCATAAGTTGCTTGATATCAATTACCCAGCTGCTGGGTAGGCAGTATATATAGTGTAATATATATACTGTATTAGAAGTATAGCAGGATTCTTTTAAATTGTCAGAAACAGCTGATTGATGTACGCTAGTTCACTGACGTTAAGTCAGCTGTTTTATGACAATTTAAAAGAATCCTGCTATATAGTGACAGTTGCAGTATAGCCGGCCATCCAGAACCAGAACTGGAATTGAAAAGGTACATTACTTCTTGAACAGTTATTCAGTACTTGAAACAGGTGATCATGGCGAGGCGACCCTGGATGTCATCCTCATTTCTCAGTACTCTTGTCGTGGCATAATTAGAACCCGTTAGAAGTAGCAAACAGCGACTTGCACAGATTGTAACGAATCGCTTCTGTCTGAGACAAAACTTCTCAAGTAGTGTCATGTGTTCAACAGGAAATGCTTTCTTCTGCAGCAGGATGCATTTAATTTGGCGTTTGGCGATCAGTAAACAGCTGATGTTACGCAGCTTTGACACAATACTTAACCTACAAATGCTGAATCTCGCAGATTATTGCAAATACTTTAAAAAGGTATTCCTTGAAAGGTCTTCTTTAAAAAGGTCTTTTGAAGACTTTAAAGGTCTTCAAGGGTTCATGAGCTCGGGATTTAGCCAAGTCCTAGAATAAAACGGGTGGCTACCGTCACTCGACAAACGTTTGTCTCGACAGGTTAGTGGATTAGCAGCATGAGAGCCCTTAGTACATAGTGTCGAGGCTAACGTTTGTCGATGCTAACGGTAAAGGTTTTGTCGATGCAACTTAAGTCCCGAGCTCATCTAGGACTTTAAAAAGGTATTCTAGACTTTAAAAAGTCTTTGAATTATTGTGTCAAAGCTGCGTAACATCAGCTGTTTACTGATCGCCAACCGCCAAATTAAATGCATCCTTCTATACTTGAATATTGAATGTAAGAAGTTGATGAAATTTAGAATTTAGATAATCAAAGCATCCCTGGTCTCGAAATTTGCATCTAAATTTGTCAAACCATACATGATGCTCCAATACAGGGGAAAGATGGAAGAGCCATGTTGAAAGAATGGATGATGATAGATTGGCAAGCCAAGCGTTGCAATATTGTCCAGTAGGAAGAAGAAGCTTGGGGAGACCAAGAAAGAGGTGGAATGAAGATGGAACAGGTATAATGCCTAATCCGTAAATGGTAGATGATGATGATGTCAAACCTTGATTTAAATCATCGTATCAATTGAGTACAATCAGTTTCTAAAATAAATATTCTCACTTTTGTTACTGCGCATGATGTCCACATAAGTGTTTTACTTGTGCGTGGGTAATGAGGTGAAGGATGATTCAGTGAAAAAGTGCCAGAATATTAAAACAAAATGTGAATTTCCTATTTCAACCCAAAAGCGGAATAATCAACCAGCATTTTTTTCAAATTTCTCTATATTTATAATTCAGTCTGGAATTCATCCTACTTTTCTCGCTTCCCACCCACAGGCATTTGCCTATGTGAGAAGCCTTCTTAAAATAATTTATGTATTTTTTATGTACACTATATACGAAGAAGAATAAATATAATTCCATAATTGACAAATCTTGTTGAAATTGTCAAATTCCAATTTAAAATTCCATAATTGATTGGCAAAAATTAAAAAAAAAAAGCTTGTTGAAATTGTCAAATTCCAATTTAAAATTCCATAATTGATTGACAAATCTTGTTGAAATTGTTAAATTCCAATTTAAATTTCAAGTAGATTTATCAATAAAATTATGGAAAGATTAAACATCATCAACATTTGGTATACAGATTTTATTAAAATAAAACTTCAATTTGAATGTTGAGAACAATACTATCAAAGCATATCATTTCGATCAATCAGAAATATTATTCCACCAATATACGGCACAAATTAACAAGCCAATATCATTTTCAAATTTCTCTCTATAATTATTTAGTCCGGAACATATTCTACATATTCCAATATTCAGAACAATACTATCAACGTATCAACCCACCTCGTTTCGATCAATCAGAAATAGTTCGACGTTTGTTCGCCATTGCTATCAAATTTCGAGCAGGACGGACATTTCAGAGTCCGAAATTCGCAGCCTTCGTAATCGACACCTGACAGAATAGTTAATAAAACACAATGATAGGGGGAGAGGGGGGGAGAATTCCCGCTCGGAATCAAAACCCGAAAACTTGCTCATAACACACTCATGAAATGATGACAACATTCAACATTGAGGTGTCACTGTTTCCGAGTGTCATGATCAACTCCAACTTGCCACACTTCTCTCTCGCACGTTTATTCTCTCTTTTATTGTCCTATATTCTCTCTCTTTCGAACACCAATTCACTCTCTATTCCACTAGTTTATTCTCTCTTTCACTTCCAATTGCCTCTCAATACTTCTCTCCCCCTAACTCTGTCATCTGCATTCATATTCACTCTCACTGCCAGATTGACTTTTCTTTTTTCTTTCTCTCACTTCTCTACTATCTCACTCTCACTCATTCACTCTCTCTCTCTCATTCAATCTCTGAGTGTCAAGTGAAAGAGGGAACGTTTATGCCTCAACTTCGCCCACAGCAATTTTTATTGTGAAAAGTGAAAAAAAGTAATTTATCTATCTCTCTCACACGGTCAAGTGTTAAAGAAAAGGATACGTTTGGACATCCTTTTCCAAGAATGCAAATTTCTGTGTTCAAAATTTGCCGTTTCATGTGTATACATCACAATTATATCATTTTGCTTCACATTGAATAATTTATATAGGTACATTTATTAAATAATTTATAGGTTATGAATTGTGAACATTTTTGTCGAATAATTAGCTGTTTGTTACAATCAAAATCTAGAATTTAGACTAGGCGTACACCGGTTAGTCAAGACAAGACAAGACGAGATTAGTCACGTTTAGTCACAGTACTTCACATAGTTGCTTATGAAGCAACACACACTGATTAGTCATTGCATCGGTGTGCTGCTTCATAAGCAACTATGTGAATTACTGTGACTAAACGTGACTAATCTTGTCTTGTCTTGACTAACCGGTGTACGCCTAGCCTTAAGCCGACAGTTTCTCAACTGTAATTATTGAATATTTCTATCTCCTCTACATATCACGTGAACTCATCTCTAAACTAATCTCATATAAAACACTCACATCATGTTTCCTCTCTCTTTTCTACTTTCTCACATTCTTTTGCCACCTAATTAATTCTTCAATACACAAACAATTCTTCTCTCCATTTTGTTATCTCTTTCCCAACTACCTATCCCCAGACCTTTTAGTTTTTCCATGCACTCGTGAGAAACCTCATACATTCCTCTGTTTGTAACTCGCTTACACTCTCACTATTGTCACTCTCTGGCCATTTCACTCTCACTGTTCTGTTATCACTCTCTGCTGTTCCTCTTCCGCACGTCAACGCGCGTCCGACGTCGCCGGAAATTGTGAAGCACCCCCAACACCCCCCACAACAACACCCCACTCACACCACACAATCCTATCACTGGTTACTGGACGAAGCACAAAAAAAGACAACCACAAACCTGTGTGAATGCTTTCGAACAAACACTATGTCACACTGGGAGAGAAGGTACAGAAGAAAGAACGGTGAGGAGGAGATGTAGGGGGAAAAGGATGAGGAGCAGTAAGAAGAAAAGGATGGGAGGAGAAGGAGAATAATGAGGAAGAAGAGACAGAAGAGGAGAACAAAAAAGAAAAAAGAAGATTAAAATGAGGAGAAGGTATAAGAGGAGGAGAAGAAGGAAGAACAGGAGAGAAAGAGGAACAAAGAGAAAATGGAAATGAAGAGAATAGAAGGGAGGAAGAAGAAGTAGAGAAAAAAGAGTAGAGCAAGATAAGATAGAGAAGTAGGAAGGGGAGGAGTTGGAGATGAGAAAAAAGATAAGGAAGGAGGGAATAGAAGTAAGGAAAATAAGAGGTAAAAGAGAAGGCTCAACCTCGCAAAGTAAATTAAAATTAGGAGGGAAAAGAGTCTATAGGATATTGAGAAAAGGACGAAGGAGGAGGAGAAAGAAGAAGAGAAAGGAGGAGTGGAGGAAGAACTAGGAACTAGAGGAGAACAGGAGAAAGAGCAGACATATGATAGAAAGAGATAGAGAGCTTTAGGAAAGCAAACAAGGCAAAGAGAAATAGATGGAAGAGAAAAAGAAGTAGAGGAGAGAGAACAGCCAATAATATAGAGGAATAATAATAATAATTTACAAAAATGTTATACAAGAAATATATGTGAAATTCTCTAGTCTTGGGAAAAATAAGTTGGTAGCTCATTTCTTCTAGTAATAAGATAATTTTCTTTGTTATCTAAGAAATGATAGATAATCTGAGAACACAGCGTCACAGAGAACAAACTTAGTAATACTAGAGAATATTGCTTATCTATGGCAGTGTCTAGTGGTATTAGAGCTACATTTTTGCGACATGCTATACATGTCTACTAGGCACAAAGGTGACAGTGGTAGGCAGTTGATCATAGGAGAGAGAGAGAGAGACACACAGGAGCTCAGCGACGTATTTGCATAATAAAGTGGCGCATTTCTGTCCCGGTCACGTTTTCATTTTACACAGTCCGGTAACGTGACTGCTAGCACACGTATAAACACGTCACCCGTGCACTTCCTCATGGGCCATGCTAAACTTTCCTTCCACGGTTATCACGCTCCTCTCATCCTGGAGTTCTTCTACTACTTCCTATGATTCATATGTATCAGACCAACTTCCTAATTTAAAAATTAATTTCAGAAATTAACTAATTTGAATTTGTCGAATTTTAATGATTTTATCAAATAGCAAGTTAAATTATTTCATTATCTAGCCTACAGCATAGAGCTTATTTGGATATCACCATAAAAATGTAATTCTGTTATCTATATATTCGCTGTGTGCATCTACGGTGCTGCGCTCAATGCGAATTTTAAACTTTGATCAGCTATCAAAAGATATTGAATCAACTTCGGCCAAAGATTGAAATAATACTGTACAATATTATTCTCACCTTGTGTTAGTAACAACTGGTTACTTAGTAAATCCAAGTGAAATTCATACATGATATCCTCACCTGTAAAAAAGAAATGCTAATTAAAATATGACAATATGACTCCAATATTGTACTAGGCTATTATTTGAATTTTGGGAATTGTGTGTTGATAAATGAATATAAACTTGTTCCACAACAAACAACAGAGCAGACATTTTTTGAAAAATATTTAAATTGAAAAATATTATATGAAAAATATTTTCATTAAAGTACTTGATCTTGAGAACTGCATTACCATTTGATAACTACACTTCGCTTGGTTGACTGGAAAGCAATAACTTCACGTCTATATCATGAATCACGTGATGAATAGTACAATCACAAAAAACATTAGGCTAGGCAAACACCGGTTAGTCAAGACACGAAAAGACGAGATTAGTCACGTTTAGTCACAGTAATTCACATAGTTGCTTATGAAGCAGCACACACCGATGCAATGACTAATCGGTGTGTGTTGCTTCATAAGCAACTATGTGAAGTATTGTGACTAAACGTGACTAATCTCGTCTTATCTTGTCTTGACTAACCGGTGTACGCCTAGCCTTAATCAGATTTTCCCATACTATACTACAGAAAAAGTCTATGTTGACAAAATATGAATAACTTCCAACTAGTAACACCTCAATACTAAATTGTTTTTGAAAATTATTTGTATTTTTGCAGAATCCATTTAGACTATTACTTGTATTTTGGGAATTGTGTGTTGATAAATGAATATAAACTTGTTCCACAACAAAACAACAGAGCAGACATTTTTTGACAAAATATTGAATGAAAAATATTTTCATTAGAGTACTTGATCTTTGTGGTCAAGAACTTGATCTTGAGAACTGCATTACCATTTGATAACTACACTTCGCTTGGTTGAGTGGAAAGCAATAACTTCACGTCTACCTAGGTTCAGTGCAAAGATGTTTTACCTAAATTTCTTCCAGACAAGAAACAACAAATTATAATCCAGTATCATGAATCACGTAATGAATCGTACAGTCACCACAAAAATTAAACAGCACATACTCGAAGTGCTCTTGAAAATGGCAACGTGATTGTCGATTTCCTCTATACCACAAGAGCGATCTTTTTAAACACTTGAAAGGCAGCTGTTCAAGAGGACAGACTGCCTGCCGTCTGGTTTACCTCTCAAGGAAAAAAACAAATAATATTGCACTCTGATCATTTTTAACGCAGACTCACTCCGCGCGGCTACTTCCTCCTTCACCAACGAATTCTCTTTCTTCTCTTCTTCCTATCCCCCTACTCCTTCCTCCTCTTTATCTTCTTTTTCTTCTTCTTCTTCCTCTATTTGTTCTTGTTCTTCTTCTTCCTCCTATTCTTCTTTCTACTTCTTCCCCTTCCTCTTCCTTTTCTTCTTCTTCTTCTTTCTTCTTCTTCTTCTTCTTCTTCTTCTTCTTCTTCTTCTTCTTCTTCTTCTCTTCTTCTTCTTCTTCTTCTTCTTCTTCTTCTTCTTCTTCTCTTCTTCTTATCTTCTTTCTCTTCTTCTTCTATTATATCTTCTTCCTATTCTTCTTCTTCTTCCTATTCTTCTTCTTCCTATTCTTCTTCTTCTTCTTCCCTCCTTTTCTTCTTCTTCTTCCTTATTCTTTACTTCATCATCATCATCATCATCATCATCATCATCATCATCATCAACATCATCATCATCTTATTCTTTTTCTGTCTTCATCTTCGTCTTCCTCTCCTCGCATGCAGTTGGTTTTTACTTGCCAGGTGACGCTCTTTATAAACACATGTATACACCCGTATATTACATATTTATATCACTTATATAAATATACTGTATATATGTAACCTAAGACATGCTGTGTATTGTGTATACATGTGTTACGGACACCTGGTGCCTCCAGTTGCGAATTAATTGCAATGCAAGGTGACCAGCCCAGGATATGGCGAACATACAATAATTGATCGTTCTGCAAATCATCAATGCAGCTGGCAGATGCACGGATGTGGCTATTGCGGTGTTGATACAATGTTTTGATGAACATTTACTTTTCGAATAGCAGATGTAGTGGCAGAAACGTGGGTTATTCTATTTGTTATAAGATAATAATGAATACGAATACATGCCTGCATTCAAATAATAGAAATACACCACAGACTCCTGGAGCCTAGTCTGTGACCCATGAATGGGATTGTACAGTAAACTCCCGGTTATCCGAGTCCCAGTTAACCAAGTTTCGGATTAACCGAGCCTGTTATTCAAAAATAACAAAAGGTTTCAATAGTGAGGGAAGAGGTTATCTCAGAAGACGATCAAATAGTTTTTAAAGGAAAAATCTATTTTTCTACTTACTTACATGTCTCTGATTGCGATTATTACATTTTTTTGTTCCAAAAAAGCAAGTTTTTTAACCTTTAAGGGATTTTACGTCTTTTTTACCATAACTGAAGTTCACCTTCTTATTATGCGAGTTTTCTCGTATCCGAAGTCGTCCCGGTCCCAATTACCTCGGATAATCGAAAGTCAAATCAAATATATTGGAGGGCCTTAAGCCCGGTATAGACGCTACGATAAGTTTATCAAACTTATCATTCCAACTATAGCAGGATCCATTTAACTTGTCAGAAAACAGCTGATTGATGACAAACTTATCGTAGCATCTAGACCGGGCTTTAGGCTAAGCGTACACCGGTTAGTCAAGACAATACAAGACGAGAATCGTCACGTTTAGTCACAGAACTTCACATATTCGCTTATGAAGCAACACACACCGATTAGTCATTGCATCGGTGTACGCCTAGCCTTAGCATGAACAATAAGTATTTCATGAGAGCAACAACAAATAAAGACAAAACTATTTGATGAATATGGGATAGATTTAATGGTGAATAAATATTAAATGTAAATCGTAAATTAAATTGGAAGCACCAATACTCTACAAATCAATTAAAAAAAGAAAGATATGATTTTTTTTGCACCGGATGATACCCACATAAGAATATTACTTGTGGGGTGGTAATGAGGTGAGGGATGGTACAAGAAAATGCCAGACGTAAACGGGAATCGAACCCGTGACCGGTGACTCATATCAATGGTGATATAATATGACTCTGAACAAACCCTTAGGCATACACCGGTTAGTCAAGAAAAGACAAGACGAGATTAGTCAAGTTTAGTCACAGTAATTCACATAGTTGCTTATGAAGCAATACACACCGATTAGTCATTGCATCGGTGTTTGTCAATATATAATTACCGTGACCAAACGTGACCAGTCTCGTCTTGTAATAGACCAGACTCGTCTGGTCAAATAAAAAGACAAGACGAGATTAGTCGTTCGGTCACAGCACATAGCTGCTTGAAGCGGCACACACCGATGCAATGACTAATCGGTGTGTTGCTTCATGGCAGCTATGTGAAGTACTGTGACTAAACGTGACTAATCTCGTCTTGTCTTGACTAACCGGTGTACGCCTAGCCTAATAGAGTGTGATTAATCTATTTTAATAACTAATATACTAGAAACCAAACATATCTGATAGCGATCACAGGAATTCAAGTGTGAAGTTTCTAACGTATCTAGGTCACAGACAGCTAAAACACAGTGATCAGATCATCAGCCTGCAAGTGGCAAACTTATCAGATAGGATGGCGTTACTGTAGGCTACACTTGCTTACTTTTCATCTGACTGAACACTGCCAGTCCACACACAACTGCAATCGACGCCTGAAACTCATCAGAACGCTGTGACCCATTTCAGATCACCATGTCGCACTAACCATGTGCTATCAGGGTGTATCAAACCCGAGCATTTTCGGTCTACACATATAGCAGGATTATTTTAACTTGTCAGAAAACAACTAATTTAACGCCAGTAAACGAGCGTACATCAATCAGCTGTTTTCTGACAATTTAAAATAATCCTGCTATAAATGTGTTAATGCACGTGATTATATAGTGCGATTCACGTCAAGAAGTCAGCATTGCTTAGATGGGAGTTTGCTATCCTTGTTCAGCACAAGGCAGTTGCTGATGTCTCTATCCTATTCGCACTGTGCATTGT
This sequence comes from Laodelphax striatellus, assembly GCA_017141395.1. NCBI lineage: Eukaryota > Metazoa > Arthropoda > Insecta > Hemiptera > Delphacidae > Laodelphax > Laodelphax striatellus. The sequence goes on along the minus strand of CM029541.1, from coordinate 5,575,311 downwards.
TTTCGCACACAGTCCCAACAAACACGTTTGGTGCAGTTTTCTCTTTCTCTCTCAATGAAACTTGGCATCAATGCTCCTCATATAAACAATGCTGACTTCTTGATTATGCATCAGTCTACAATGTACACCAAAAAATTTTTGTTTTAAATTGAAGAGAAATTAAAAAAATAAAAAGCTATACAATTCTAGTGCACTATTATCATTGCGAGACATAACTAAGAACCACGATTTGAAACCTCTATTACCAGCATTACTATTCCCAAACGACACTGAACTAAAAATCACGATTCAGTTCTCGATAATAGCGAGTAACACAGTAATCCTGAGATAGCATAGAGTCAGATCTCACAACAATTTCACATCGACAATTTCATGGTACACTTTTCCCAAACACAATACAATCGCCGGCCAAAAATCGTTGCCTATCGAAAAGTGTCGTGAGTTACGCAAGATACGTGTGAGAACGGAGTAAGAGCGGAAGAGTAAGAGAAAGAGAGAGACAACGATAGAGAGAGGTAGAGAACGATAGAAAGAGGAAGAGAGAATAGAATAGAATAGAATATTCACTTTATTCATGTAGATTACAAAGTATGTCGCTTAAATTCTAGGTCATGATAGTTGTTACAATGAACGTCATTCAAAACTAATAATTACAGTATCGGATTCACTAAACAAAATATGAGATAAGGGAGATTTTAAATGAAAATATATAGGTGTAAGTTTAATCCTAGATTGTTGAAGTCGACTTGAGTTCTAGTTCATGATATAGGCTATTTTATGTTGAAGTGAACGTCATTGAAAATTAAACTAATTGCAACATGGTTTTGCATCTACAAGAAATGGCGGAGTTTGGACATATAAATGTCCATTCTTGGAGAAGGATATGCAAGGACATCCTTCCCATCAACACTCAACCGTAACCGTAAGAGAGAGAGGGAGATAGAGAGAAACGATAGAAAGAGAAAGAGAGAGAGGGTGATAGAGAGAGAACGATAGAATGAGGGAGTTTAGATTTATCACTTTATTCATGTAGATTACAATATCAGCTTAAATTCTAGACTATATAGTTTAGCAATGAATCTCGTCAAAAATGAATGTACCATAATTATTACAATCTTCAATAATTCACTTAACAAAGCTTATACTATAGAAGCTAATCAAATAATATGAATAAGAGCTTTACTTCTACATAATTTCTTACAGCTATTTTATTTATAAATACATGGCCAGGTTCTAAAGTATGACGATGGTTTAGTTTTGAAACTAAAAGCAATTACAATAATCCATTCAATAAACAGAGCAAAAGAGATCTATGGAACCTCATTATTATACTCTACAGCTGTAATAAACAATATATGAGTAGATATGGGATTCAATACGCTAACAGTAAAATGATCGTTCTGTATCCACATGAAACGGCGGAGTTTGAACATATAGATGTCCATTCTTGGAGAAGGATATGCAAGGACATCCTTCCCATAAACACTCAACCGTGGGCCTATATTTTATGAATAAATTTAAATAGAAACAAATTAAAAATTTATATGTGAGATTAAATAACTGAAAGATGGATAAATTCTAATCATAATGATGGGAATAATGAGAACAAGAGTAATGAGAAATAGTGATGGAGTTAGATTTATATAATAATGGAGAGAGAGAACGATACAGTGAGTGAAGGGGGGGGGACGGAGACAGAGAGAGAGAAAGACAGATAGATAGATAGATACAGTAATAATAAATTTTGTAATGATAAAAATTATTATAAAAGTAGTAGGTGCATGAAGTAATATTTTATATCTCGGAGAGTGAGAGTGAGTGAGTGAGTGAGAGGAAGAATGGGTAATATGTACATGATTTCTCTTCCTGGCTGGAATAGTGAAGATAATAGACAAAGAGGTCATCCAGCGAACAATAGGGAAAGCAGCCGGAAGCGCTAAGGAGGTGGAGAAAAGCGAATATCGGCCAAAGAGAAAGATGGAGCAGCGAGATAAAAGAAAAGAGGAACAAAGAAGCAGGAAGAGCCGAAATATATCGGCCAACCATTCAAATTTGACAGAGACAAGTGCGACTCAGCAAAGCGGCGGCGGCAGTACATGAAACATGGCAGAAAATTAATGATAACAAAACCAAACCAAGGCACTGGTGTCGTCTTGTGGGAATAAAATATGATGAGTAACGGACGACATGATGATTATGATGACGAAGATGATGATGATGAGAAGAAAGAGTAAGAAGAAGATTTGGAAGAAGAGAGTATGAGGAGTAGGAGGAGGAGGAGGAAGAGGAGGAGGAGGAGAAGGAGGTGGAGGAGGAAGAAATTATAAATAAAAGAGAACAAATGTTGCGGAATCTTTCCGTAATTGATAAACCTTAAACCTTGAAATTCACATAATCATTATCAAATGGCAGTTCCTTTCTAAGGAATTTCAGAGAAAATTTCTTTGTTAGGCTACCTAAGAAATCATCATCATTATCATAATGTTCATTTAAGTGGAATTTGACAATTTCAAATATATATATCAATTCTAACAATCTATAGAGATATGTTGATAAATCAAATACTGCAGTCAAAAACTATAATTGTAAACAATGATGTTGTCCTTTCTCCTTTCTCCTCAGGCTTAGGCTAGGCGTACACCGGTTAGTCAAGACAAGACAAGACGAGATTAGTCACGTTTAGTCACAGTACTTTACATAGTTGCTAATGAAGCAACACACACCGATTAGTCATTGCATTGCTCGTCTTGTCCTGACTAACCAGTGTACGCCTAGCATAACGAATATATTAACCTTCCAATCATTCAGCACCTACATTTATCAAAGTAGAGATCATACCAGTAATGATTTATGAAGATTAATCAATCAATGGGATCAAATATATGTGTCCATGGACTACAATAATGAACATTATTCTTCTATTATTTCTAGCTGAAACTATGAATATGTTTCAAGGATTCAGCTCCTTCATCTAGTTCAGTAGAAACAAAACAAGTATTGATTCTAAAATATCTATAAAAACTATAAAAAACTCAAGTGCTATTAAACATTTCTATTAGTCACAAACTTCACAAACTTAGTGCTATTAGGCTAGGCGTACACCGGTTAGTCAAGACAAGACAAGACGAGATTAGTCACGTTTAGTCACAGTAATTCACATGGTTGTTTATGAAGCAGCACACACCGATGCAATGACTAATCGGTGCTGCTTCATATTATGTGAATACGTGACTAATCTTATCTGTCTTGACCAACTGTGCATAAACGGTCTACTGCAGGACAATTATGAACATATTCTCCTTTTTTATAGCTTGAAAAACTACCTCCCAAGGATTCAGCCTTTAGAGAGGCTGAATGATTTTCATAGATAAAATAGAATCATAAAAAGTGGCCATAGACTCTTTCAATAAAGAAATATTGTAATGGCGCAGGAACATTCTGTTATTTTTCTAGATAGAACTTCATCTACCTTCTAAGGATTCAACCTCTACAGAGTTAAAAACCGTAATGATTGTACGAGATCTATGAATAGAACTGTTACAATAAACACATTTTCTATTTTTTCTAGCGATGACTTTTTTCCAGAGGACCTTTACATGTACTGCAAGCCGCGATGATTATTAAAGATCTATGAATAGACATAGCTTGTCATATGTGTGATATATGACCTTCTTTGTAGTGGAATCCAACTGTATGATAAAGAAAGAAAGATCTTACTTAATCGAGTTGCTCGTACTTGTGCTCATTAGTGCGTCTAGCGGTATATAGGCCTAATCCTTTCTATCGTTGTATGGCTTCATTGCAGCAGCTAATGGCTGTATACAGGCTGCTGTAGATCAACCATCACAAACGGAGAACGACGGAGATCGTGAAGAAAAAGAAAAAGGAGAGGAAGCAGAAGATAGCGGAGGAGGAAGACGAGGAGGAAAAGATGAAGAATAAGAGATGGGAGAGAAGGGGATGAAGAAGAAGGAGGAGGGGGTGGAGGAGGGGAAGCAGAAGATGACGAAGAACAGAGGAGACAAGAAGAAGGAGGAGGAGGAAGAGAAGAAAAGGAAGAAGAAGAAGGAGGAAGAAGGTGGAGAAGAAAGGAAGAAGATGAGAAGAGACAGACAAGGAGAAGAAGGAGGGAGAGGAGAAGAAGGAGATTAAGAAGAAGGAGGAGGAGGTCGAAAGAAGGTGGAAGTATGAGGAGGAATAAGGAGTCATGAAGAAGAAGGTGACAAAAGGAGGAGGATGAGGAGGGAGAAGGAGAGAAGAAGAAGGAGGAGGATGATGATGAGGAGAAGGAGAAGAAGGAGGAGGAGGAGGAGAGAGGAAGCAGAAGATGACGGAGAAGAGGACAGACAAGGAGAAGGAGGAGGAAGAGGAAGAGGAGAAGGAGGAAAAATAAAAGATGAAGAGAAAGAAGAAGAAGAAGAAGAAGAAGGAGAAGCCGGAGACGAAGAAGGAGAAGAAGAAGAAGAAGAAGAAGAAGAAGAAGAAGAAGAAGAAGAGCAGAAGAAGGACGAAGGAGGAGTAGGAGACCAAGATGAAAAAGTAGAGGAGAAAAGAATGAGAAGCTGGCCGTACAAAAAGAAAATTAAGACATGCATAGAACTGTTCTTTGTGTTGTGTAGTAGATCACATATGAGTTGGTACACCAGCTAGGCCTATTCTCGAATAAATAACCAGCCCAGGCTGCATTTAGGCCTCATGACTACGAGTTAAGACCATGTCAATTAATCTTTCTCGAATACTATTGTTATACTCGGCTCATATGTGGTCGAACCCATAATGCACCAAGCAACTAGTTAGACTAGTTCTCTTTCAAGCTCTCTCTCAACCTCTCTCTCATTCCCTCTCACTCGCTCTCTCTCTCTCTGCGCCAACTCTCGCCCTCCCAGGTTAAAATAAATTCTATTCTATATGACACTGCCCAAAAAAGGTCACATTATATCCTAACTTCAACTCTTTTTGTAAGTAACAGTGAGCAGTATTGAAGTTTATGGCCCAAATTATTATTTTATTATTAATTATGCTCGTTTAATGAGATCATTTTCATCATCAAATCATAATCAAAATATACTAAATTACAATTAGTGATTTCTATGAAAATCACTATGAAATCACTAGGAATTTCTATGAAAATCCTTATTATGCTATCAAATATTAGAATAGAATAGAGCTAGACTAACCTATACTCCTATAAACCGCATCTAAATTTGCCAGTAAAACGGTCAAAGACAAGACAAGATTAGTCACGTTTCGTCACAGTACTTCACATAGTTGCTTATGAAGCAACACATTCCGATTAGTCATTCCATCGGTGTGTGCTGCTTCATAAGCAGCTATGTGAATTACTGTGACTAAACGTGACTAATCTCGTCTTGTCTTGACTAACCGGTGTACGCCTAGCCTTAAGCAGTTTTAATCAGAGTATAATGTATCCTTTTTGAAGCACAATAGCGTGTGGACGGTGGATGCGTTGTTTATTGTGTCTGTATCTTTACTGGCAACCAAAAGAAAAATCAATAAATCTTTCATCAGGCAGTAATTTATCCTTAGTGGGCTCGTACACCGGAGCAATAAGCAATAGGCAATGAGCAACATTTGGATCATATGATCGTCTACTCTATAGAAACAAATAGTCCAATGCACACCTAAAGCAGCTGTTTCGGTGTGCATTGAACTATTGGTTTGTATAGAGTACTTTTCCACAAACACTAAAACATAACACACAATACAGTCGATTTAGACGACTCAAGTACAAAATGAGCTAATATCTTAGTAAGAAGAAGCTATCCAGACAATGATAACTTTCAATACTTACGATGACGTTAACTTTCAATACTTACGATGACGTAGAGAAGAAATAGATTGCGATAAGTACTTTACCGGAAGAGAGATAATTTCCGCCCACAAAGAATACGTGGGAGTACAAAGAAGACGATCAGATAGAAAAAGAGAGAGAGAGAGAGGAGTAAGAACGAGAAAGAGAATGATGATATCACAGTCACGTGATCAGCTGTTTTACAGTGGAGAAGTGTTTTGATCCTCCAGATAGTTCTTGTTTCTCATGAAATGCCCCTGTCTCTGAGATACGACACGAGGATATTTAGCAGATCTAGACGTGATCAGATAACCATCAGAAACACACGAATGGGGGATTTCAACTGAGTTCATCTGATGCCTGGGAGAGTTTGGACATGGAAAAAGGGATGAGTTGAAGATCATCGGTTCTAAAACGTCCAACATTGAGATAACACAGACTTGAAACATAAAATGATACTTTAACGGCCAGTTGCAGAGACATCCGTTAAATGAGCTGGTAATTCAACAAGGTGATAAATGAGGACAGCAACTTAGTGGGATCGACGACCAACTGAACTCATTTGAAAAAAGGAATCGAGAGAAAAATAGTGTTAGAGAACCTTGAATTGCATTGATTTGATTTGAAAAACTCCATTACTCATCATTTTCATGAAATGTTATAGTAAACTAATATTCTAAGAACAGAATGTATCTGTTATAGTCTGGCAACAGACAAAAGAGCCTTCAAAATAAGAACTCTACTGCACAGGTTATGCAATGCAGCAGTTTATCTCACTCGCTCACTAGAGTAGTGGTACTATGTGATACTGTATCACTTCAGTGATACGATGCGCGAAGGTTCTTTTGTCTGTTGCCAGACTATAGTGGAAATTACTAATGTCAGATTTTTTTTCAATTTTCAGCTGGTTGAGGACACATTTCAAATTGTTGAAACTTTTCTACTCCGTTAGAATCGGTGTTAAACTAACCGCTGTTAAATTTACTCATTTACATAATGTAACAATCCTCAAAACATGTAAAAACATACAAAAGAAAGTAATGTTTAAAATTGTCCCTGTCGCAAGCTATCACACACTGGAGGATTAGGCTAGGCGTACACCAGTTAGTCAAGACAAGACAAGACGAGATTAGTCACGTTTAGTCACAGTACTTCACATAGTTGCTTATGAAGCAACACACCAATGCAATGACTTTTGTGTGTGCTGCTTCATAAGCAACTATGTGAAGTACTGTGACTAAACGTGACTAATCTCGTCTTGTCTTGTCTTGACTAACCGGTGTACGCCTAGCCTAAAGCTGTCAAAATACTAGTACATCCAACAAAACGACTCGCTGTTGAAGCAGTTTGTTCCTTCAGTGTGTGTTCAGCCTAATAACACAGACTTAAAAATTTAACCAAACATCTCTGATTTCGAATATCTCAGCTAATACCATTGACTATTAATCTACACCTATCTGGTGTAAATTAAGGCTAGGCGTACACCGGTTAGTCAAGACAAGACAAGACGAGATTAGTCACAGTACTTCACATAGTTGCTTATCAAGCAACACACACCGATTAGTCATTGCATCAGTGTGTGCTGCTTCATAGACCAAATGTGACTAATCTTGTCATGTCTTGTCTTGACTAACCTTAAATTTTAAGTATTCTAATTGTCTTTGCTAATACGTAGAGCATCTGAGGGCAATTTATAGTATGTTGATCCTGTTTTGAAGGCATTCTAAACTTTTATAAACGGTCCGCAGAATAGAATTACCAACAGATAAAAACACAATATATAATTACAACAGATTTCAACTTGATGCCGGTTGTAAAGCAATCCGGCTATGTCGAAAATATAACAACGAAATAATGAGCAAGCGACCTGGAACTGCGTATCACGTTGTGGGCGCCTTAACAAAGACACATTGAGCAACTGTTGCACATCGCCAGGCTACAAGATACAAAGCGTTGCACAACACTGCCACCTCAATATTCTGCTCCTTCTCCTTCACTCCAGTTCCTTTTCTTTCATTTCTCCTTATTCTTCTTTCTCTTCTTTCTCCTCTTCTGCTTCCCCCTCTTCATCTACTCCGTTTTCTCTTATTTTTCTTCTTTGCTCCTTCAACATCCTTACAACTTCATTTTCTTATTTGCAGTTGCTTTTCTTTGGAATTTATCATAATTTCCTTCTTCATTTACGGTTGAGTGTTTATGGGATACACCGCAATCATATTATCGTAAGTATGTCGAATTTCATATCCATATAATTGAAAAAGTTTTCACAATCTGTGCTTTTACAATCAATCAAATAGTGTAATTACTTTTATTTTTGACTATCATAATCCAGAGAATTTAATCCAATATGTTTTCTTATCTATATGAAATAAAGTATAAATATTCATGTAAACGAATCTTTTACAATTTGCCTACATCTTTTGCCTACTCTCTATATCTTTTGTTGTACTGTTCTCCTTCATCTTCTTGATCTCAATCTTCATCTCCTTCCACGATTCCATATCTTCTTCTCTGTCCTCTTCTTCTTCTCCTTCTTCTTTACTTCTTCTTCTTCTCTGTCGTCTTGTTCTACTTTACTTCTTCTTCTTCTTCTCAGTCTTGTTCTACTTCTTCTTCTTCTTCTACTTCTTCTCTTTCTTCCCTCTTCTTCCCGTCTTCTTCTTCTTCCAATTCTTCTCTGTCTTCTTCCAATTCTTCTCATCTCTTCCTTGCCGACTCCTACATCAAAATCTTCATCATTATTATTCATTCTAACTCTTCCCCTTCTTCTTCATTTTCTTATCATCTCTCCATCTAATTCTTCCTCTAATCTTCATTTTCCCCTCCTCTCTTTCACTTCTCCCCTGAACTAACAACTCATCACCCAACGTACCGAAACACTAGAAATGGACTGTTAGGCTAGGCGTAGCCTACACCGGTTAGTCAAGACACGACAAGACAGTTAGTCACAGTAATTCACATAGGTGTTTATGAGAGCACACACCGATGCAATGACTAATCGTTCTGTTGATAACAATCAATAAACGTGACTGATCTATCTTGTCTTGACTAACCGGTGTATAACAAGATTTAATTATTAATTCTCAAAGTCACATTCAACCAGAAATATCAAGTGATTCACCTTTTGTACAGAATTTTCGATAACAGGCCTCTTCAAATTCCAACCTGATTAGAATTTTATAATCATTTCCCTAATATGAGAATGATTAGATTTTTCCTGTCTGCACTTTATCGATTATTGACATTTGAGATTTGTCAGACTGTATAATTTAGATAACAGTACTTGAATGTACACACAACCCAATGTCATCACATTGACTCAGAATAGACTTCTTATCAAAGGCCCTTTCTTGGTAGGTAGTGATAGGAGGTGGGGAAATGTTTGATTCAGTGCAGTTTAGTGAAGTATTTATTGATGAACTTGTTGATACTTTTTTAATTCATCGGTTTTATACAGAGAGAATAGAAGTAAATCTATTCTTATTCTATACTCTCTGGTTTTATAGAATTAGTCAGTATTATCATAGCATTAATCATTATTTCAGTTGTCTTTGTGAATTCAGCTTTCAAGAAATATAATGATGAATCATGAAGAAAGATACTGTTGAGAGAGAGAAAGAAGAGAGAAACGGAAACACCAAATATATTTCACAACAATGTAGCAGCAATTTGCACAGCTGGATATAGCAGTAAACAACGACACAGACTTAAATCAGACGTTGTACACATCTAGCAAGCGCACACTAACTACAGATATAAAGATAATTTTTAGAGATAAGATAGATACAGTATAGGAATAGTGAAATAATGAGCCTATGCAGTAGGCTGAGTAGGAAATCCACACTTTCACTTCCGACGAATCTTGTCTCTAACAGTGTTTTCTGCACCTTGGATTCTAAAAAGTTTAATTTTTAAAGGCTAATGCCTGGTTGTTCGTACGTCTATTAAATTTAACCGGGCGATAAATCGAGGACAGCAACATAGTGGGATCGACGACAAACTGAACTAATTTGAAATTAAAAATCCAAGTGAAATAGTGTTACCAGAACAATATATTTTAGCTAAATAACAAGTAAAATCGACTGCATTAATATTCTCTAATGAATTACATGTTCATTCGAAACGAACTAGCTCCGAAAATTGCATTATATTTGAAAATACGCTTTAGGCTTTTGCCTATATCCCTAAGATAATGATGTCGAGAGATGAAATTTGATCGAGAGATATTTGAATTGAAAAACCTTGAAACCAAGTTTAAAGAAATAAAAAATGTATTTTTATGTTCATATTTCAATAGTGCAACAATCCTTTCTCCTGCTCTCTATTCCCAAAATCCTTGAAATAAATACAGATTGGGGAGGATGCAAAAAACATACATATTTGAAAAAATGAAAGGAATAAAATAGATGTCGGCAGCGAGATTCCTAAAACCTTTTCAATAATAAAGAGAATGGGAAGAATGCAAAAATATATATTATTTTTGGAAAATGAATGCTGGAACAAAGACAATATAGTTTCAAGCGATGAAAACAACTTTCAAGATGCCACATTTAATCAAGCTCAAAGCAGACATTGAACAAAGCATACACAACTGAAATAAAAATTATAAATCACATTTTCTGCATGCTGTAACATAAATTTTCTGCTCAGATTTAGACGTGCGGAATGACACGAGGGAAGCGACCGAACTCAAAATACATTCAAGTGCGTTGAAGTTGAAGATGAGAGAAGAATATTATAAATGTTTCAATAATAAACATGACGTTGGCGACATTTTTGAAGCTGGTCGCTCAGAAAAATGCGGAAGGGGGTCCCCTCAAAAGGGGGAAGCGGGGGGTAGAGGACATGCCCCCAGTTTGTTTACAATGAAATTCAGTTGGCAGAGCACATTGCAAGGTGCTCAAAAATAGAATCGAGAGACATAGTCAAGTGTTGCCGCTTGGGTTTTGGAGACAACACTTGACAAGATGAAAAAACAGCAACTAACAAAAGGCTATTACACCGCATATGATTTTCTGAAAATATTATGTCCATGGTTGTTAGCCCTCATTGTTAGTTTCTAGATTTTTGGACTCAGTGAAATGAATTGAGATTTTCTAAGTTTGATTTTATGAGTGAAATGAATTAGTTTTTGGATTTCCAGTGAAATGAATCATGAAGTTAGCCTCTCGACAGTTCGATCCAAACTTGATGCAGTTTTTGACGAATATCTGTTGTTTCTTCCCCACATTTCAATGTCCGACACAGAAAAATGTGCAATTAGGGGAGGTGGAACCTACCCGTAAGGGTCTCCCCACCGTTAAAAAGACATACGAAAAATGTCTACTGTCAATAAATTGATCTATTATTATAATGTAGCAAGTACTCCCAGGTAACAAATAAAGGCAGCTATTCTATTCTATATCGTATGTTATATAGTTAGATAATTTTTGTAAATTTAGTATCTATTTCCAGGGAATAATAGTAGTTTATGCAATGGTTGTATTATGAGACCATGTATTCGACATGTATATATATGTGGCGACTTTGGGGCAAGGCATTTCTGCACTACAATTACTCAATAAGAGCTAGAGCAAACGACATAGCTCAAGCACTATGTTTACTAACAAATGTTCACTTACTTATCGCAATACGATAAGAGCAACATTGAATAGGTACATTCTTTGAATATCAACATTCAACAGCATATCAACATTATATGTTTATTGTAGTACCTACATCTATACAATATCTCGTAATTTAGGTGTCTTGTATAACGTATACCTACATCTACACAATATCTCGTAATTTAGAAACACTATTTTCATTACACTTGCTACCGAAATCAAGCCCACATTTCTACCGCGCCACTTTTAATAAAACACCACAATTGATACAAGTTAGTATTCATCAAGCGACGAGGAGCAGTGTGGTGTGTGGGAGTGAGAAGACAGACTGCAGCCACCGACAAAGAGTCAGAGTCAAGACTCGTGTACATCAATTATCGCCACTTGAGTCGAGTCGGAGCGGACAAGACAAGAGTGGAGCGACCCCTTGCTCGCCTTGACCTGAGGGGCCACTGGCCAGGCTAGCCGTTACCACGAGGCATGATTCCATTCACAATATTGGCAGTGCAGTCACTACGGCCACTCACTATTTCTAATCACGTTACCTAACCATTGCATTGTTTCCCATTGCATCTATATTTTTGTTAAAATTTGTAGAACAAATATTGTTGTTGTGGAATCTTTCCATGATAGAAAACACTTTTATTGTTTAAGGCTGTGCAGGTCAGCTGTAAAAAACTTTTATGGTGATATTTTCAAATTTTACGATTTGGATGTATCAAGCTATCAAAATGATGTTGATACTTTTTAGAGGAAACAATTTTTTGTTCATTAGTTTTTGAGATATGGGCGTCTAAAGTGGAATTTTGACAAGTTTCAAAATTTTCAATACAATCATGAAACTTTGAAGTATTTGTATTTTGACATAATTGTTTCTTGAAATTTCAACTTTTGGAGGAAAATAACAAATTCTCAAATTTATGAAAAATATTTGTTGTTAAAGAAATTTTCATAATAGAAAACATTTTTGAATTGTGAGTTATTAATTAAAACTAGATTGTCAATTGATGAATGTTTAATGATATTAAAAATTTGTGTATTTTATATTTTTTAGACGCCCATGAATGTGAACAAAAATTGTTTTCTCTAAGTATTTCATTGATGACAATAACATAAATTTGAAAATATACCATAAAGTGTGATAACAAAAGTGTCAATTTCAAAAAGTGTTTTCTACAATTTTTTTGTTACAGTATTTGTATTTTTTTTTGGAAATTGCGTGTCCATAAATGAATTGAAAATAGTATTGACATTCTTTAGGCCACAACTTCTTAGGCCGTACTCACTTTCTTCGTTTAGACTAGTTGTACCTAAACTTAGTTTAAACTTGGTTATAGTATCCTTGGTTTAGGATTTACAGTTTAAACAATTGTTTCGTTAAACCTAGTTTAAACGAAGATGGTGCAAACGATTCTTTGAACGAAGAAAGTTTCGTTCCAAACTCGAATTATCATTTTCAACACAACACAAGATAAATAAGTGAAGTGATAAGAAGGATCAATATTAAAATTGAATTTTATTGCAAATTCAGTAATATTAGTTTGAAGAAAGGATAGTAAAAAAGGTGAGTTATAATTTTCATTTAAATTATATTATCATAATATAATATCATATACTCATAATATCATTTTATGAGTGCACTTCATAAGAGAAAGTTTGGTAGGTGCTATAGTATGGTAGGTTTGATCAGATTCATTTAATTTGACGCTTGGCATTAGATGGATAGATAGGATCAATGGATGGATAGATAAGAAGGATCAATATTAAAATTGAATTTTATTGCAAATTCAGTAATATTAGTTTGAAGAAAGGATAGTAAAAAAGGTGAGCTATTATTTTCATATAAATTATATTATATATATTTTATATAATAACATTTTTTGAGTGCACTTCATAAGAGAAAGTTTGGTAGGTGCTATAGTTTGGTAGGTTTGATCAGATTCATTTAATTTGACGCTTGGCATTAGATGGATAGATAGATAGATAGGTATTATTTTGTTGCCATCGGTCATCAGCAACGTCGAGAAATGATATCTCTCTATCTATCTAATGCCAAGCGTCAAATTAAATTAATGTCACTGTAGTCTACTATAGTTTGATAGTTTTATACTGAAACCACCCCTCTCTTTCACAACCACATGGCATACGGAGTCCTACGGATTATTATGGTAAATGCTTTGATCTACAGAGAATGAAAATTATATGCAAAGTATAGGAAGGACATAATATAACAATATAAATAATAATAGACGCTAATTGTATACTTTTCAAAAAATACGAGAGAAAAGAAAACAAAAATTAAAATAAATTTTCTGAAAGAAATTAATGTAAAAGTAAAAAATTACTCCTCTAAATACAAAAATTTATGAGCTTCAAAATCGCTTCCCGGTGGTTCGGAACCCACCTAAAGCTGTAGGTCCATTCATATCTCATCATCATCCTTCCCATTACCCACGCACAAGCTTAGAGCTTATGTGGGCATCATCATCCCTAGCAAAAATAAAAATAAAATAATAACCTAATAAATTGTTTAATTTAAAAATAATACCTCAAAGTTGATTATTGAAAGCAGTTCATGTCTTGAATAGTTCAAGAAATATTTTTTTCGCTTGGAAAGATAAATCTCATCTTTCTCAAGAATTACTGTATTCAGAATTATTTTATCAAACTTCGCCAACTCAGATAAAAAAATAAATACTATTTTGATTCTGGTATCCAGTCCAGTGATCGATAAACTGTATAAACTATAAACTGATCGAATTACTGTATTCAGAATTATTTTATCAAACTTCGCCAACTCAGATAAAAAAATAAATACTATTTTGATTCTGGTATCCAGTCCAGTCAAAAAAGTGATCGATAAACTTCCAGCAATACTTCTCGAACGCGCCTTCAAAGAATTCACCAGCCTACAACGGTACAACTGTAGGCAGTAGGCGGCCAGGAACAATGCGAGAGAAGAAAAAAAGCACTAAAAAGTATCGAAGCGTGAAAATTTACTGGCGCGTTATGAGGAGCGGGTGACGTCACAGCGACCTTTGCCGATAATAATAATTATTACAAGATCAGCCACAACCAGATCCATTCCATCTATTAGGCGACGTGCCGTGCACAGATGGACGACCTTGTGCGGCTCAACTTACAGCTCACACCAAAATCCAGAAAGAAAAAAGTGCTCCACTTGAACGGCAATTGAATAATAGTGATCCACAAAGAATGAAAAAATGTAAAAACGGTTGTAATCATGAGCGAAGTTAGAGGATATTTCTTGGGGGGGAAGCTTCTGATATAAATTTTTTGCTACAAACTTTTATATAACTATATTTATAACATTCGCTACAATAGCTACAATAATTTGGAGCTGACTAATAAGATTGTTTATTTAATGCATTATTGTTAAATGTATCTTGTTTCAATAGGCTTAAGCCTGGAAGCCATTGTCACATTGTCAATAAATAAATAAATGTGACATACAAGTCAGCTGTTCAAATCGAGGTTATTTTTTCGAAGGAATTTGATGATACATTTGATCGTGTAAAACGGTTCAAGACAATTGCTCGTTCTTTCACTGACGTTTAACAAACGCCGATCAAAGTTTGATCGGAGATTACTCATAAGAATTGTAATGTGTAATCGAAGATTAGACCTAGATTCTCACTCACACATGAGAATTCACTTAAAAAGATCAAACTGAGATTGACGTTTGAGCAAACGGTCAAACAGGTAGGTAACTTAAGATTACTTCAAGATTAAGTTAAGATAACTTAACTTAGGTAAGACCTAAGACACATGGGGCGTTTTTCGCCGATTCGTTGGTAATAAACAATAATGGTATGCATTATAAACAACATTATAATAAACAACAATATTCATTGGTATGTGCAATATATAGTTACTTTTGTTTCATAACTCACTACTAGAATAAACTCTTTTTTATTCCCAATATTTCAGCATTAATAATTATTACAGTGAGTTTTGCATCTCAGTCCACCGGAACTTACATAATGGCCCAAATGTCAAGAACATGTACATAAATAATGTTATTTTTACGTGTGACGGAGCTACGGAGCGATGGAATTGCGTGCAGAGGTGCTACAGTACATAAATATAAAAAAACTATCATAACATTATGCAATCGCGCTACTCTATATGCAATGCAACATCCTTTTTACATCGCCTTGAAATTGGCATTAATTATTACTGGCTCACAATTACAACATCTTTCTGCGACTTATTGAATGATCAAAGCATCTATGTGGGTTTTGAAGAATTTAATTAGGCATCTGAATTAACAGAAAATTTTTTTCCTCTTATTCACGTTCAATTTTTATTTTAAAATATTCAAAGGACTAGTTTTGAAAAAAGGATTTAAAAACGTAGAAGTTTATACTTTTATATAGGCTACTAAGAATAGTACTCACAAATACGCATAGGCCTACCTACAAGTAGGCCTGGAAAGAAGTACTGAAATAGGATCTCACCTGTAAACAGAAGAAATTGAATTAAATTAAAAACTGGAAAATAGAATATGTTGACAAAACATAATGCGAACATTTATTTATGAATTAAGTTACAGACTACAATATAGAGCAATTGTTTTTGACAAAGTACATCTAACATTATGCACAGAGTTTGATAATGGTGAATCTTCGAACTATCATGGATAAAGAAATTGAACATTTATAAATGAAGCTGGAAGAGTCCTTTGAAAAATATTCCATTGTTCGATTTGGAGTTTTGAAAATTAAGATCGGGGCTTGATATTTTCTTACACTAGTTTCTTAGGTGTGCGTTACACCCATAAGACGACACAAGCCAGATGCTTATGAAAATATAAATAGTTGAATTTTTCAGCAATTGCATCTGTGTGTGAAACTGCGTCTTGACTAACTGGTACGCTACGTTGAACGATTCTTTCCTATAAGGAACAATATTTTCCCGGATCCTATATTTTCAAAATATTTCATTCTCAATTTTCAATAGGAATTATTTGCAATCATGTTCTCAAGGAAAGAACGCAGCAAAGAGTTAAAAATCGTTCAATACGTGGAATACGAAGATTTGGTTTGAATTCTTAAAAAAAATTGAACCATTTTTATTAAATTGAAAAATAGACAGGAAAATATGAGACACAATACAGAAATTTGAGACAGAAATATAATTCTAAACTAGCATCTCATCCTAAATGAGATACTAAACTACAGTAGTTTAAATACCATGCAAGCTTTGTAAATTTACAAAAATTAAAATAAAAAACTTGAATCACAATATAATATTATAATATAACAATATAATAATTATCACAATATAATTACCTCTACTAATAATCTCCCAAAAACTGCATATCTTGCATCACTTTTATTCTCCTAATAAATCGTTACTCCCATGTTTCCTCTACTTCTCCAATAATTGAAAAAATTATTTCTTGAAACCAACAATCTATCACCATAAACTTATAAGTCTTATCATCACTAGCTAATAATAACCTTTCTCAGTTGACCCGGAAGAGATATATTTTTCGGAAAAAATTTGTCACAAATCTGTTGACAGTTGTACAGAACTGTGCTTATCATGTGACCTTGACCCTGAAATGACTTAGTAGCCGTTAGCGAAACAGTAATCATCATCCTCCTCCTCCTCCTCCTTTACCTCTTCATCATCATCATCATCATCGTCATTCCCATTGTCATAGTTGTGAAAATCGTCAGTGTAATTCATTAGTCTCGCGCTTGTCTCATTGTAATCAGTGGTGCTAGTGGGGGGGGGGGTGTAGAGCTTCCCTTACCCCCCTTCCATGCTCTGCTCAGCTAATGGTTTCTTAATAGTTCCCAGAGTAGGAGATGGCTTTGCATTAATGCCTGTGCGCCACTGATGGAAAATCGATGTCACTATTAATATAACCTCAAAGTTTATTTGAAACCGGGTGGGTGCTGGGGAAGTAAGTACTTCTCCTACAATTGCACTAACCTTGAACTGACTTGAAGATTCTACTAACCGGGATCAACTATTTTGAATCAGCTGATTGCACCTACTAAGCATTGTGCGGATCCTGACTATTGATCTAGTTTGTTGCAACTAAAAAGTAACCACCAAAAAGTATCTAGTTTGTTGCAACTAAAAAGTAACCACCACAAAGTATCTAGTTTGTTGCAACTAAAAAGTAACCACCAAAAATTTTTAAGAATGAAATTAATACAAATTGTTAGAGAAAATATTAAAGTTCTTTTCTAACTTTTATTTTCAACTGATAAACTAGTAGAATACATGGTCTTCACTTGTACAAATATTAAATCAATCGAAAGATAATTAAAAAAAGTAATGAAATAATTTGGAACTTTAATGTTGGGTTGCACCAAGCAAGATCGATTTTGATCCAGAATGAGTACAATGCTAATCAAACGGGATCAGATGATTCAAAATAGTTGGACGGTCTCCAGGTAAAAGGGAATAAGTCAAAAATACACTTAATTTTAAAGAAGATCTACAATACTTTTACAATATTCATGGCTAATTTAAAAGCTCTTATATAGGAGTATGGACTTATTCCCTTATACCCGGAGATAAAGCTGTCAAAGAAGTTGATTTTCAATAATGAAAAAAGTTGGAAAAATTGACTTATTCCCTTTTACCCGGAGACCGTCCAGTTGATCCAGGTTGGTGCAACCCAACAGAATAGTGTGAACGTATTGTATTTAAAAATTTGACACTTAAAATTTCAATATTTAATAATCGGAAAATGTTTTGTTCAATAAGCTAATAAAATCATGATATCAATATGAAATTATGACAAGAAGTAAATAAGTAATATACTATGGTAATATCCTTCTGCAGTAGCACTATATTTCGCAGATAAAAATTGATGTGAACAATTTTGTTCAATTGTGATACAGTATTACTTGTCAAACTCGACGAAGAAAAATTGAGGACAGGGACTGAACCGACTACCGACCAGGCTACCACAACAACCCTTTACGTGAAAACCACCCTCGAAAAACCTCCTGACATCGCTACCCCAATTCCAGCAAATGAACTCCCCCGGGCCACGGAAACCAAACAGATGATTTGGCACCTGGTCATGCTGTGATGTGACATTCACCTTGCTTTTCAGTATCTAGCACAAAAACCACCCCCGAATGCTCCATTATCTGACATGCTCAATCCTGACATTGCAACTCCCCCCAAAATAGAAAATCCCTACTTCTTCACCACCCCTCCTTTATTATCTGGCACGAAACATCCCTGACGATTCACCAGCCTTGCTTTGCTACCCCTCTAACATATAAACTCGCTTCAATGCAGAATCCACCTACCTCAAAACACACTTCACCAAACTTCCCCCCACCCCTTTAATAAATAACCTCCTTACAACAAATCCCAGCACACTAGAATATAACCTAACTTCTATAACGGCTTCCTAGATAACCTTGTTTCTCTATGCCCCTCTAAAATATAACCTCACTAATCTATTATTCCTTCTGAAATATATCCACTAATTTCAAACCCCCTAAAATATAGCCTCACAAGAAATCTACCATCCCCTACTCTAAAAATTAACCCCACTAATCTGTCAACCCGCTAAAATATAAACTCACTTACTAATCTACCATTAACCCCATCCCCACCCAATAAAATAACCCTACTAATCTGCCAGCCCACTAAAATATAACCTCACTAATCTACCATTCATTCTAAAATATAACCTCACTAGACTACCCTCTAAAATATAACCTCACTAATCTAACCCTCCCCAGAATATATTACTTCTTTTCCACCCCCAACCTACCACCACACACACACACACACACACACACACACACACACACACACACACACACACACACACACACACACACACAAGCACGCGCATCTTTCCACCCCCTAACATACACAAACCTGACTTTACCGCCCCTAACACATAACCTCACTTTTCTGC
This sequence comes from Laodelphax striatellus, assembly GCA_017141395.1. Taxonomy (NCBI): domain Eukaryota; kingdom Metazoa; phylum Arthropoda; class Insecta; order Hemiptera; family Delphacidae; genus Laodelphax; species Laodelphax striatellus. The sequence continues at coordinate 5,555,960 of CM029541.1, read as the reverse complement.
CACCCCCAACCCAAACCGACCGAGATTGCAGAGACGGAGGCGGCGAGGGAGTGTGGGGCGGCACTTTCGCTCTACTGCCACCTCCAACTACGTCATAGCACACTCTCTCTCACTCACTCACTCGCTCTCTCTCTCACCCCGGCGGCAGCAATCGATAAACAGGCCAGAGCGAGCACAACTCTCGGGGACTCACGCCTGCTTTCAAACCGCGCCCCCCAAAAACACGTCAAACCGGGCGCACACACAAAACCTGCGTTTCCCTTCCAAAAACAGATAACACCAATACCCCCATGCACAAGTCAGCTGAAAAATATTGTTGTGTGGATTGGTGCATCTTCATCTAAGTGACCCACATACCTAGTGACAAGAATGCTTCATGATTGTGGCAAAACATCAAACCTAAATCAGATTAGGTTTAATCGTTAATCGTCTATAATTTAGTTCTGTCATACATCTATTATCAAATATCTGTGATGAAAAATATTTCAGTGTAATGGACCAAATATTATATAATAGTTGAACAACTATACCCCCAAACAATAATATAGTACACACACTATATATGCGCACTGTTATAACGCACAAAACCATGAAATATATAATAGTATATACCAAAGTATATATATGCGGACTGTTATAACGCACCAAACCATGAAATGCATGTCTAGGATTTACAGGGTATAGTTGACCAACTATAGTATCTAAGAACTACACACACTGAGAACATTATGTTATCATGTACTTGAAAAAAGAGAGATTGGAAAGTTCGGATTAGATTTTACATTATAATGATGTCTAAGAACATTATTGATGAGTTTATTTTATCGTTCTAAATATAATTCCACAACCGGTGAATAGGAAAAATAGCGACAGGGAATTCTATTTCAATTATAAACTAATTTTTACGTACTTAAGCCTATCCTTCACATGTTAAATTTCCCGGAAAGATGCATACGATTATCCGCCAGAGCGCAACACCGTAGATGCTCACAGCGAATATAGATAAACATTATTCTATCTAGACACAGCTAAATAGATATAAAATCCAATATGAAAAAAATGGCACGACGTGCAATGCACGAGTAGTGTATGGGTCGCTTATAAAAGCATAAAATAAAAATTTATGCATATAATTGGAAGGATTGTAAGGATTGATATACAAAAGGTATAACTTTCTTAACGTTATTTTCAAAAATAAAACGTATTAAAGCAAATAAAACTCCAGAATTTTGCAGGAAAACAAAATAGGAAGTGTGCCTTGGATGACATACAAGTATCTTGGAAATGTAGGATGAAATGGATGCAATGGATCAAATGTGATTGAATAAGAATAAGTACAGTATTTCAACATGAGTAGAGTGAAAAAGAATAGAAAGAGAAGAGATGAAGATGAAAAAGACAGATAAGAAGATGAAAAGGAGACAAAATACGAAGATGAAAAGGAAATAGAAGATAAGAAGATGAAAAGGAAATAGGAGATAAGAAGATGAAAAGGAGATAGAAGATAAGAAGATGAAAAAGGAAAGAGTAGAAGAATATGAAGGAAAAGTGGAAGATACATGAGGAAAGAAAAGAAAGATCAAAACAGGTTGGACCAGAAAAAATAGTCGATTAAAAACACCTAAACGAAAAATCAATACTTAATTCGAGTTGGGCCTATAAAAACTTCCAGTCGATCAAAACAATGCATTTGCCATGGAACACGAGACCCTACTCACCTAATAAAATGCAGGAGAATTTTATCAACACCGACAATATCTCCAGTAATGCTATCACCTCAAAATCCATTAAACCTCAGAAGGGTGTCCGCGTTATCGAGCCCTGAATACAATATTCCAGGCCTACGCTAACTTGCCAACTTACCATAGGCCTTTGAAAGCAATACACACATATACCCAGATTTCACATTACAACCCTCTGGGGGGGAGGGGGTTCCCCGAGACATTCTAGAATCCCTAAAATGGGGGAGAAGTTACTTCGGGACCCCATTTGACAGGGAGAGGGGTACAAATCCAGACCTCATTTGGTATGGGGAGGGGGACGAACACTCCAGACCCCATTTTGAGAAAAGGGGTACCCAATGGACCCCTTTACGCGTTCTGACTGCAAAATAGTCTTCTGCGGGGATTACTTGTTAACCCTCGTGGGGAACACTCCTCGGTGACCGTTACTTTGGCTGTGACCTCGCCACCCTGTATAGTAGACTCTCCACACCCAATAATCGTTTGTCTCCTGCTATCAAATGCTATTATCTGGCCTAGTCGACAGCTCCCCACTACTCTGCATTGTTCTGGTTTTATATGTATCTGGGGGCGTTATCAGAGTTATGGGGTTGCCATTACTTAAATGTTGAAGCTCACAGACTTGGCTTTCTACTGTTTGGTTGTCTTAACAGAGAATCAGGTGCTACCAATAGATTGGAGGAGTTCACCTTGACCTTTTCCTAACCAGGAAAATTTCTAACCAAGAAAATTTCCAACCTGGAAAATTTCAAACCTGAAAGATTTCCAACCCGGAAAATTTCCATCCCAGAAAATTTCTAAACTGGATAATTTCTAACCTGGTTGATTTCTTACCCGGAAAATTTCTAACCTGGATAATTTCTAACCAGAAAATTCCAAACCTGGTTAATTTCTAACACGGAAAAACTCTAACCTGGAATATTTCTACCCTGGAAAATTTCTAATCCAGAAAATTTTCAACCTGGATAATTTCTAACCCAGAAAACCTCTAACCTGGAATATTTCTACCCTGGAAAATTTCTAACCCAGAAAATGTATAACCGAAAGTTATGCATACCCCGATTTCACGTTATACACAATCTAAACAAGAGGAAAATAAACAGGATTTAAGTGGAGTATTTGTATTTTTCCAACATTTTTGGATTGCAGTAATAAAAACGATATAAATGCACTTTACTCTAGCTCGAGCTAGACCTTATGAACTATACATACAAAAATCATATTGCTATTTTAGAACCGAAACTTCTGAATTCCACATGATTTGAGTGACTTTAAAATTGTATTGATAAGCAGAATTCCAACAACTTTTTAATTAAATTTTAATAACATGATTCTCAGCAATCCCTTGTTTAATAAAAATTTACGGCGTGACTACATTGTGCATCTCAAACTATAAATATCGACAAAAGATCGAAATTTTTTTTGCAAATGTTAGAACCATATTCAAAATAATTCATACAATATATCAAGCAATTTTAAAACTGCTACTCAATACAATATGATGGAATTTGGTACTATCTGACAATGCTTGTGCCGGACAATAGTACAATTCTGACCATAAATGTCAACTTTTTAAATGACAAATACCCGGACCATAAATTCCAAACAACAAGATCAGTCAGTAGAAAGAAAAATGCTTTTATCCCACGTGTGATACAATTCCTTTTCTTTCTCCGCATAAAGAACTATCTTATCTGAAGTTGACTTTTCAATGGCAACCCTGAGTTACCAACAACCCTAGGGGGTGGAGAAGGTTCCCCACCCTCAACCAGAACTATTTTATAGGGTGGGTTTACGTAGAATTCCTGTTAAGATAAGCAAGGATTACTGTGCTAGAAAAGAACTGGAGCCAAATTTACAGCCAACAGCTGTGCATGCTCCATACTAAAGAAATCTATAGCATCTACACATGTATATGTATAAAATAGAACCGCCATCCCTAATTGGTACTAAATTCGTACGTTATAAAGTGGGGAAACCTATTTGTAAGTAAGGTTCAATATTTGATAATGTAGTTAAACATTATAAAGTTAAATTCATAAATAACCGAACATCATTGTTCATAAACATGAACAGAGTATTGCACATACAGTTCTGACTATTTGAATAGCATTTCAATACCAACTACTGTATTTAGGGTTCATAGTGTCAGTATAAAGCAAAAAGTACTCACAAAATACCGTCAAACATGTGGAATCAGAATGTGCTCTCACCTGTAAAATATAATAATAAAACGTAAGAATTTGTTTCAAATACAAATTTTACATTTGTATTAAAATCTACAATGAGAAGTTACTAGAAAATAAATTCTACAGAATAGCACTACGTTGATTACAAGCCACGAGAAATCCTCATTTAATATTCATATTCATTAAAATATTCATCATATTCTTTAAAATATTCATCATATTCTCTAAGATATTCATCATATTCTTTAAAATATTCATCATATTCTTCAAAATATTCATCATATTCTTTAAAATATTCATTCATTGATACAGACACAAAACATAACAACATGATTTGAGAGAGAAACAACATGCACAGCCCTGTTTCCCCTCCAGAATTTTGGCGAATAAAAAATTTGGTTATTTCTTCACAACAAAAAAATTTCCGGTGTAGAAATAATGTACTGGAAGAAGCCGTTTCGTCCCTTACTAACTTTAGGACTTTTTCTCAGTTTCAATTCAACATTTTTCAACTTATCTTTCTCATTTTCTCTTCATCCTTCTAATTTTCTACCTTCTCTACTTCTAATTCTCATTCATTTTGCTATCTTCTTTCTTCGTGTCCTCCTTGTTAACCTTGAAACTTTTACGAAGAAGGAAACAACGAAAGAGAAAGAACGAACGAACGACAAACAAACAAACAAACAAACAAACAAACGAACGAACGAACGAAGAAGAAGAAGAAGAAGAAGAAAGAAGAAGAAGAAGAAGAAGAAGAAGAAGAAGAAGAAGAAGAGGAAGAAGAAGAAGGACAGAAGAAGAAGGACAGAAGAAGAAGACCGAAGAAGAGACAGAAGAAGAAGAAGAAGACTGAAGTAGAAAAAAGAAGAAGAAGTCAGAAGGAGAAGAACACAGAAGAAGAAGAAAGAAAAAGAAGTAGACAGAAGAAGACCGAAGAAGAAAAAGAAGAAAGAAGAGAAGAAGAAGAAAGGAGAAGAAGAAGAAGAAGAAGAAGAAGAAGAAGAAGAAGAAGAAGAAGAAGACGAAGAAGAAGAAGAAGAAGAAGAAGACAGAAGAAGAAGAGGGAAGACAGAAGAAGAAAAGAAGACAGAAGAAGAAGAAGAAGAAGAAGAAGAAGAAGAAGAAGAAGAAAGAGCTTCCTTCATTCGGGAACGGGTACTTCACTGTTCTGAACATTCGCTGGATTTCCTGATTCACAGTGAACATTCAGTGTTTTTTGCTGTGGGTTTACCTGTGGGAAATACACCGAAAACACGTTTACAAAACTGGGAACGGGTACTTCACTGTTCTGAACATTCGCTGGATTTCTCCATTCTCAGTGAACATTCAGTGTTTTTAACTTTGGGTTGACCTGCTACGGCGCTCAAAAATCCAGCGAAGTTCGGTTTTGGCTGTAGCTCGCCGGCTGACGTGTAGCCTTAGTGGGTCGTCGACAAAAATGGTTTTCTGTCTCTTACGTCGACAAACTTTGACGTCTGTGCTGATTATCAGTTTCAAGTGTCAGTTATGTTTTAATTTTTTTCTCCCACACTTTCTCATGCTCCTTGGAAATGTAATTACATTCATGTATTACATTTATGTATATATTAGATTAATCTACATTTTCAACCAGGACTTCAATTTCTTAAAATGAACTTGATTCGATTTCAATCCATGATATTCTGAGTTTTCAACCGGATTGATTCATTGATTTACTCATGATTCATTGATTTACATTTTTCCTTACACACTCTTAATAATAATGCTACTTTGAAATTTAATCGACATTTCTATGAAGAATTTCAATTTTAGAAATTAGCTTGATTTGATTCATCTATGGTATTGTGAGTTCTCAACAGGGTTGAGTAAACTCATTAGCACAATGAGCAATCATAAAATACGGCATTTAAAAATTTCACCACTTGCTCTTGCTACTTGTCACAACTACAATGCAAATGTTAAGTATCCTATTTTTAGGCTTTTGAGAGTATTTTCAAATTTTAATAAATAAACTTTAGTTGAATGTTTCTACATGGCTCTCACGGTTCTGGGTAAATTTTATATTATATCCCTGTTATGATTGTAATAGTAGAAAATTTCTTCGCTTAATAATTTATTATTGCTATGAAAGGTGTTTGAGGCACACCCGCGGAGATTTTCATTAGAATAATCTATCAGATCTAGAACACACTTTGTAGTGATTCAACTATAGTTCTTCACTTTTATTAGCATTATCAACGCAAGTGATCAGTACGTACTTTCTTCTATGTATGATATAATAAAATTGAAAATATAATAACTTCATTCTTTATTATCTTATCCATGTAACTATGTTCCATATATATCCATGTTCTATATTATCTTTGCATGTAAACTTTGACATAGAACCCGAAAAATTATAAGTGATTGATTAGGCTTATTCGATAGATAGGAATTTTCGTCCACGTTAAATGAGGTTACTTATAGAAAATTTGGGATACATTTTTGATTGATTGGAGAGTCTCTATATATTATGTTTTTATCATACTGGATCATACCGTAATTATTTAAAGATATACTGTTCTGCATTAAATTACTTAAGAATATGGTGCATTCGGCTGTGTTTTCATGTCGAATGTCGAGACATGAGTCTGATTAATTTTAGTTTTGAAAACTATAGAATTCGAGAGTATATCGTCCTACAGAGGTCAAGAACGTGAAAAATTCGAGATTGCGTTTGTATTGTAGAGGTTCTGAGCTAGGAACCTAGGAATATTCTATTTATATATAGAGGTTAATCAGTCCTAGCCCAAATCATTCTCTCCTCGGGCTTTAAAACCCCACAGCTGAGAATCGGCGGTGTCGCCGACACTTTTTACTTTGATTCCTCCTCCTCTTCCTCTTTCTACTTCTTAATTTTCCTTCTCTTCTTCTTCCTTTTTCTCTGGCCTTTGAAAGCGAGAAGCGACTGGTTCGTTCAACCACTCAGACCGGGGCTAAGTTGCTCTTCTTCTTCTTTTTCTAATTTTTTCTCTCCAAGTGAAGCCGAGGAGGTGTCAAGGCAATTTAAATTCTTCCACAGTCGTTATTCGTGCTTCTATTTCTTTTTCTCCCCCTCTCTCATTCTCCTCCACTACCCCTTCTCCTCCTTCCACAATAATTCTTCCCCTCCCCTCCATCTCATCCTGGTTCCCCTATTATGCATTCCTCTCAACGCTCTTGTATGAGGGGCTCCGTCCTGTTATAACACAGCTGAGATGTCTCCCCAAATATTATATCTATACACTGATGCTGTACACTTCTACAAAAGGAATACAACACATGAGACACGTTAGAGAAGTAACCAAAAATAATTTATGTATACATTGCTGCTGTACAGTGTACACTGCTACATAGGAAATATAACAATAATTGAAGCAGATTTGATAATTAACGACACATATTATATCCATACATTACTGCTCTACAGTTTTACATAAAAAATATAACACTTGAGGTCCATTGGAGAAGTAACTCCAAATAGGCTATAAATCTAGGCCTATAAATTGCTGCGTTAATCAGGAAATATGACTCTGTAAGGCTAGGCGTACACCGGTTAGTCAAGACAAGACAAGACGAGATTGGTCACAGTACTTCACATAGTTGCTTATGAAGCAACACACACCGATTAGTCATTGCATCAGTGTGTGCTGCTTCATAAGCAACTATGTGAATTACTGTGACTAAACGTGACTATTCTCGTCTTGTCTTGTCTTGACTAACCGGTGTACGCCTAGCCTAATATGGACATAAAGATAAGGGAGGAAATATGTGATTCTAGCAGTAGATGATTTAAATAGGAATTTATCAACGATTAGTTATTAAGATTCATACTCTATACTATACGACTCGTGTTCATTTCTGTTTATTAACTCTCGAATACTTTATAATAAAGTCTTCATTAAAGAGTGCCTTCTCTCAAAACAAAAACTGAAGCCCCTACAAAAAGTACCAGAATTGGGTTCATGATCGAAGTTTTTCAACTTTACTGCCTCACACATTAATTTATTCTCATAGCCTTCTGAAGTAAGATGGTGATCCATTTCCAAATTAGTTGAAACATTTTTCAATCTATTTCATAACAACGTTGGGTCATCTCAGAGCAATTTTCAAAGGCTCACGGCACGAAAGTCAATTTAACAGCCGTGAAATGACGCTATTCAACAGAGCCAGGGTAGAACAGAAAACATTTATGTACCCAACATTAATTAGGGGCAATCATTTCTTATTGAGTACCCTAAATGACGTCATTCTAAGTCGGTCAAATTTACAGTAACGGTCTTCGTTGAAAAATGGTAAACTAACAAAAATCAGTTTAATCTATACTACAATTATACAGATTAGAGAATCTTCTCTTTTGGAATTGCGGTGGTGTTTGTGTACTGGGGAGTTCAAGGGTTCCTTTATTTCTTTCTTCTTTATTTTGTTCTTACTTTTCTTCTCTTCTTCACTTGTCACATCAGTCAACCACTTCTGAAGAGCCAATAGCGTTGTATATATTCCACTAAATTCTTCCACTCAGACACAACAGCCAGTAGAGACCATTAACCAGATTAAAGACGGACGCCGGTCTGACTCTCTCTCTCTCTCATTTTCTCTCTCATACACTCGCTCTCTCTCCATCAGTCTGAGACTGTCTCACCTCTCCCACACTCATCTTCCATCCTCAACTAGACTCAATTTTCATCCCCAGAATATTAATTCAGTTGAAATTTCAGTATTGCCCGACTACTCAGTGCTACATCATTAGTTGCATTTATTGATTTCCTAGAGAACTGCAATTTCATATTGATTTGAAAGCTTGGGTGCATTCATAAAGAAATCCGGTTGCATTGCATGCGATTGCTAGCAATAGCTTGTACCAGCTGTTTTGGATTGTACTGAATCAAGTATGTGCGTTCACATACAGCTTTAGCAAGCGTTTGAAGCTACCTAGCTTACTTTGTGTTAGTACCCGTTTCTAGAAACGTTAGGACCTGTTTTATAGAAATTTTCAATAATTTTTATTCTTCTTATGAAGTTGTAAGCTGTTATCTTCTAGTTGAAATTTAGAATTTTTGTTAACTGTTGAAACCATGATTAGATAAAACGCCGAAATATATTATGCTATATATTATGTATTCATGTATATATTATAAAACGCCATAATTATATTATGGCTAGTGTGTCAACTGTTCTAATCAAAATACAAGATTATTTGTTGCTTTTTTGTTTTGTTTTATTAAATTGAATGAAAAATGCGATACTGACAAACGCCATAAAAGTCCTATGATTATCAAAAATATATCATAGATAATTAATTATAGATAGTTAGATAGATAGTTATAGATAGATAGTTAATTATATCATAAATATGACAGTCATTCAAAACTATGTTGATAGATCATTAACAAAAATGAAATTCATAATACAGTATAGAATGAAGTTCACAAGATATTTTTGAGGGTTAATTACTTCTTTCTATTCATGTCATACACAATCATAAATAAATAAAAAAATAATGATTTATTTCCAATAAAACCTATAACTATTAGTCTATTACAAATACAAATTCAAAAATATTTACAGTTAATAATACAAAGATTTGTTAGTAAAAAAATGATAAGCAAAAATGTTACAGTACATGTTTGTTTGGAAAATTGACCTACTCCGCTATGGCAAGCCATGTCCTGGAGTAGGTAAACTAATACGTAGGATTACAATCTAATACGAAATATCTATTGCAAAAACACTGGATTTCTCAGGAAAAACATATAAGTTGATGGATGATGAATAGAGCCCGGATGTTCAGGCATTTATAATACTTGAAATAAGCAGGCAAAAAGGCACTAAAAAACACAAAAATAGGCACTAAAAACACAAAAATAGGCACTTTAAAATCGAAAAAAGGCATAGTGTATTTTATATATTTATGTGAAAAAATAATACAAGAAAATTGAAAAACTTATATTCTACTGGTTGAACATGATTAATATGTTTTCCTTCAAGTTTTTTTGACTCTAAATTTGGTTTTATTTCTGAAAGAATATTTTCCAGTATGAAGGAAGACCTTTCTACATCAACTTTTGTTACTGTTGCATATTATATTTGAAGCACACTATTGTTGTATTTGAACTGAAGCTAGATTCAATAAAAGGGTTACCTCCAAATGATAAAATATTGAATATTAAGCTTTATTCTTGCAAAACTTACGTTAGACAAAATCAATTATGTTAATTCATGGATTGAAATAAACATTATTTATTCATTTTTAAGGTTCTCGTAGCCTATAGCACACTCATGCATACCTTTCTCTGTTTATAAATAGACGACTACCTGACTACAAAAGCTTCATTTTATGGTCTCAAGGATATTTATAGCCTGCATTAGGAATTCACAAATGTAATATTATATCTTCTCTAGAGATCATAGACTTTTTCTCATGTTCAAATTCTAATATGTACGCAGGATTTTCTTCTTCCAGTAATCTAATACTTTTTTGAATATTAAAAATTGAAAAAATGCTAATCATATAGGCAAAACATATAAAATAGGATGAAATAAGCTATTTACATTGAAATAGGCACTAACACCCAAAAAAGGCAGAATAGGCAAAATTAAGGCATTTTGCCTAACATCCGGGCTCTAATGATGAAAAGAACAGCATATAGTAATACAGTTGAATACAACATAGGAATGGTTTTTAAAATAAAGGAAGATGGAAATGTAGAAAATAAATGGAAGTTCAAGATGTAGTTACAAAAAAGATAGATAGATAGATAGATGACTTTATTTTTCACTTTCACATTACAAAAGTGCTGTGGGCGAAGTTGAGGCATACAAGCCCCCTCTTCCACTTAACCCACAGTATTAAAACATAATAATAACTTAAAAAAGGGTACAGTATAATTAAAAAGTGTAACAAGTGTAATTTTTCTGTTTCTACAAAAAAGCGTAATAATAAGTTTAAGATATCGTGAAGAACATAAGAAATTTTTGAAGTAGAAAGAACACCAGAGAATACCAAAATCTCTTCCACCCTCAATCAAAGTTTCGTCAGCCAGCTCACCATCCTGTCTTTCTACCTGCCCGCTCAAAGCTACCTTCCACAGTGTTCGGGTTCACAAAAGAGACCAGAAAAAGAAGAGAGAGGCTCCCTCCTTTTTTTCTTCACTTTTCCACCACTGTTTGGTGTAGACTGCCTTCCAGCTACGCCCGAAAGAGCTGGAAGAATTTTTCTCATTCACATTCGTTTGGGTGCGATTTGTCAGGGCGGATTATGGATGGGCGTTCAAGGCCGAACAAAGTGCATCCAAGAGAGGAATAGAATAGAATAGAATAGAATATTCGCTTTATTCACGCAGATTACAAAATATGTCATTCAAGGTCATAAAAGTCATTACAATAAACGCGTCATTTAAAAATAGTAATTACAACATAAGATTAACTGAACAAAACATGAAGTAAGAAAGATTTTAAAATGAAAATATATAGGTATAAATTTTAATTCAAGATTTTGAATACAACTTAATACTAGTATGATATATTCTATTTAAATGAACGTCATTGGAAATATAAGTAATTGATTTTGTATCTACGTGAAATGGCGGAGTTTGGACATATAAATGTCCATTCTTGGAGAAGGATGTGCAAGGACATCCTTCCCATCAACACTCAACCATAAACAGAGAGAGAGAGAGAGAGAGGGAGAGAGAGAGAGAGAAACTCAAAGAGATTTAGATTAGATTAGATTATTTACTTTATTCATGTAGAATACAACATAATGTCAGCTTAAATTCTATATCAAGATACAGTAGTTATTTCATTGAACGTCCTAAGTTAAGGGAGCTTACAATAAAATGATAATATACAATGAACGTCATTTAGGATAAAAGTAATTACAGTATCCATTAAGTACAAAAGATAATTTAAGGGAGCTTATCAAATAAAATTTTATTTATACTAGTAAATTTAATTTAGAGCTCACTAATAAAATGATAATATCCAGGTACATCTATTCAGTTTGGCGGACCGCGAGCAACTTCCACTCAACTGAATTTCTGTATATACTGTATAATTATATCGAGCAAGATAGCTGTTATTCGCCATCCGCCAAACTAAACGAACACCATAATTATATTCAATATTCGATTCAACTAAAGAAAAAAATAAACTATGAAAATTTATTTGATGATATGGATTAACAGATATGAGATTCAATATGCTAACGGTATTATGATAGTTTTGTATCTACATGAAACGGCGGAGTTTGGACATATGAATGTCCATTCTTGGAGAAGGATGTAAAAGGACATCCTTCCCATTAACACTCAACCACAGAGAGAGAGAGACACACAAAGAGAAAGAGAAAAAGGGAGAAACTCAAATAGAGAGAGAGACACACACACAAAGAGAGAGAAAGAAAGAGAGACACAAAGAGAGGGATTGGGAAGACGGAGACAGAGTGCGAGATAGAAACATCGGTCACTTTTTTCTCAACTGTTAGGGGTTGATACCATTCTGTCAAAATTGTAAAGACATACCATGTTTGTACCCCGCTAGGAATTCTCTGTTGTCTGGTCTATAGTTTGCTTCCTCCAGCTGCTGGTATGGGACTAAAAAATATTCTTTCATGTTGTGACATGCTTGAGAGAGGTCATGGTCGGCTATCTTATCAATTAGTTACATCCTCTACAATTATTCTCCTTGGTTTTGCGACTTGTGTGTATTGCGAGTGATATCAGAAGTTTTTTGCAATGCCAATTCCGTGTACTTCCCACACTTGTAACCAAATATTTTATACAAGTTTCATAAATTGTATTTTAAGTTATTCAAAATTCATAAAAGTTTTACACAGAGATGATTTTTTCATAAAGATGTTCGTTTGGTACGGTACAAAAGATGTTTGTTTGGTAAAGGTACTATAGCAATTCTGCTAGAGATAGTAGGCTAGATATAGAAAATAAAATACAGTATATCAATATCATGATCATATCAGTAACAGGAAAACAAAGTAACAAACAAATATAACTTGTATCAAATACATGAAATACTGAAACGTGAGTATAAACATTTAAATAAATTTTATCCTGCTATCCTGAATAATAGTGATTTTAAATTGAAAATTGAGGAAGAATATTAAAAATAAGTTAACATTGAAAATTGAGGAAGAATGTTAAAAATAAGTTAACACACAAGCTTTGGTACAACAATTCTTATTAACATGCTTCCCAAGAAAATTTATATTTTAATATATTGTATATAAATTATATTTTTATATTTAGGCCTACATAATTTATCACCAAGAATGAAAATAAGAATAGACAAAACTAGGAGAGAACCAAAGAAACTTGAAAAAATCATCAAAAATGGAAAGAGAATGAAAAAGTGAATAAAAGTACTAGCAGTAAGTGAAGAACGAGTATGCGAAATCCTTCCTATAAAGAAAATGAAAACAGAAACAACCAGACAAAAATAGAAGATGGTTGATGCACACTTCAACAATAAAAACAGGCATGTGTCTGTCCCCTGTCACTGTACAACAAAAGATACCGTCCTAAAGAGGGGTTCGAAGAATCTCTCTCTGAGTTCCCGCTCAGAAGAACCGACCGCACCTTTCAAGTTTCAAGTCCATTGATCCCAAAAAGCTCAAAAATTCGAGATAGTAGGGCTAGCTAGCTAAATTTTAGTTCTACCAGCTAGGAGCTAGCTACACATTATCAGAATAACTATTCAAAAAAGTTAAAAAATAAAGTTATTTAATAAAATCCACTGTGCATTTTAGTGTCACTATCACTTCACAGTCGTAGGCCTGTCATAAATCTTCGTCTCATTCTTTTTCTAATCAGAATACTGTATTAGTAACAGCTCTCTCTTCCACCATTTAGAAAGTTGTATTCGCGTAAGATTTTTAGGAAAATTGTTTTTTATGCAGTAAAATAATAATTGAGCGCAATGACGTTTGGAAAAGCAAGGTCTCCAGCAGCAAAAGCGTGAACATCAAATATTAAGATGGCGACGGTCGATTTATCCGAAGTTTTTTTTTATTATTCATGGCGGTGGAAGCCGCACTTTCTAAACGTGGCCTTGATAACTGTGCCACAAGTTTCTGCGAAGTGTAGCGTCTGCGCGAATTGAGCAGACTGTACGCAGACTCTGCTAAGGAGCAAGGTAACCTTGATTAGTAACTGTTGTTGTTCATAAAATTAGCGATAGACTGCAGTCGGTGATCAGTGCATCTGCAGTATTTTTACTATTATTATAATTGTTGTAGATGTTGTGTAATCGAGTAATCATAATGAATTGAAAGGTAGTAAAGTACAAGAGATATCACATCCTTTTTCTAAGGCTAGGCGTACACCGGTTAGTCAAGACAAGACAAGACGAGATTAGTCACGTTTAGTCACAGTAATTCACATAGTTGCTTATGAAGCAGCACACACCGATGCAATGACTAATCGGTGTGTGTCGATTCATAAGCAACTATGTGAAGTACTGTGACTAAACGTGACTAATGTCGTCTTGTCTTGTCTTGACTAACCGGTGTACGCCTAGCATAATAGAATATTCCATGTTCATCTCAGATCTCACCTTATACACTTAACCTTACACACTCACCTTATAACTGTAGGTGCAATTAATTATTCTATTGTTAGGTTAACAGCTCATTTGAAAATTTTGAGCCTATGTCGAGAATCCTCAAACAAACAGAGATAATAGAAGAAAAATATTTTCGTTTTAAATACTTTTGTTTTATATTATTATATTTAATATATTTTTGTTTTAAATACTTTTGTTTTATATTTTTGTTTTAATTATTATCTTTGGTGATACCAATAATCGATGTACTGTTTGTTTTTAGTATATAAAAAATTACAACTTCACACAAATGAGGTTATTCTATCCTATCCTTCTTCGTCTTCTTCTCGTCTCCTTCCAATTTCTTGTTCGTTTTAACCAAACGCTACGCTTTTACTATTGATTGTAAGGTAGATGAACTGTGATAGGTTTTTCTCTGTGCTTCATTTATTGAAGAAACACAAGGAAGCAAGATACGACTATAGAGAGGCACAGGGCACAGCACTATCCTGACAGGCGAGCAGAAAGATAAAGGAGAGGCGACACGAAATGAAACTCAGAGGGATTTTTTCTGTTCCGCTTGACTGCAGCCGAGAAACCAGACTGCTGTATAGTGCGATTCACGTCAAGAAGTCAGCATTGCTTATATGAGGAGCATTGATGCCAAGTTTCATTGAGAGAGAAAGAGAAAACTGCACCAAACGTGTTTGTTGGGACTGTGTGCGACAACAATGCACAGTGCGAATAGGATAGAGACATCAGCAACTGCCTTGTGCTGAACAAGGATAGCAAACTCCCACCTAAGCAATGCTGACTTCTTGACGTGAATCGCACTATTCAAGGTTTACGTGTGGAGAGATGAAGGAGAAAAATATTTTGATGTGGTATACAAGCAGAGAGTATAGAATTAAGAATTATTACTGATTTTCTTCTATTTTCTCTTTATACTGTACAAGACGTTGTGGATTCATCAACTTAAACCATAAGTTTTTTTGCACAGTAGTGCTAAATTGCTATCTATAGTTCGAATAAAACTAGTTGTCCCTTGGCCTGGTGCTCAAGAACCACTCTCAATTCAATGATGCTAACATTGAATCAAATGGTGAGCTGTTCGGACATCGGACTTTCTTGCAAAAACGTTTCTAGTGAGTGGTTCTTGAGCACCAGGCCAAGGGACAACTAGTTTTATTCGAACTGTAGTGCCTGTCAATCTTTTCCTGTTTCAGAGGACTTCTAAGTTTTTATGAATTGAGCTACTGATTGTTGTTTTACTTATATAGTTCACAATATGAACGTTGTATAAATACTATATTCGTTTATAGATCTTGTTCTTTAATTAGGAGTGATATTTTTATTTTGGATTTAAATGAATTTTATTATTAGTTACGTTCTATTTTAGTTCTGATCTTGAGAAGTTAACCAAGCTTTAATATCAATCATTATTTTATTGTCAAGCTTTATTCATTGTCATCATCTGTTTACTGAACAATTATTATTGTAATGTATAATTAATTATAGCAGGATCCTTTTTACTTGTCAGAAAACATATGTTTCGATTAGCAATATCACAATACTTAACCTACAAATGCTGAATCTCGCAGATTATTGAAAAGGTCTTTTAAAAAGTTATTCTTAAAAAGGTCTTTTAAAGACTTTAAAGGTCTTTAAGACTTTCAAACCTTTTGATTATTGTGTCGAAATCACTTTTTAATTATTACTGGATCAGCTGATTTATGACAATTTAATTGGATCCTGCTATACCAATCATTATTCTATTGTCAAGCTTTATTTTATTATCATCTGTTTACTAAACAATTATTATTGTAATGTATAATTAATTAAACGTATGTATAATTAATTAACCTGTTTGATGCAATAGGTCTCAGATGACGTGAAAACATGAATAATACCTCTTTCACACTTTATCATCTCTCTCTCTCTGTCTCTCTCAAGTCATGCGCATCCATTCTAATCATCTTCCGTGTGTTAATTGTTTGTGCAACGCGCGCGCATTCATCATCAAGGTCGATTGAATATCGAAACTGGAGCGTGACTCTCGACTATAGCACAAAATAATACCGGAAGTGTTTGTTGTCGATGCTGCACTTCCGGCAGCGATCGCTTCCTCATCTACCTGTGTGTGCATGTTGTAATTTGTCTCATTTGTATTCGTTTGAGAAATTGATATTGAATTCAATGCATACTGACATCATTCGAACAATGATGAATAATTAGGCTAATAAGTAGGGCCTAAGCCAATTTAATAATATTTAATGTTTTTTACCTATTGAATAGCGCTAGTCGACTAATTTTTAGTTCAATTTCTGATATGTTTCCTATTAGGCCTACTATCTTAATAATCTTAATTCTTAATAGGTTAAGAATTCAGACAACTGATGAGTGATAGTGACACTATAGTCCGATTCACGTCAAGAAGTCAGCATTGTTTATATGAGGAGCATTGATGCCAAGTTTCATTGAGAGAGAAACAGAAAACTGCACCAAACGTGTTTTATGGGACTGTGTGCGACAACAATGCACAGTGCGAATAGGATAGAGACATCAGCAACTGCCTTGTGCTGAACAAGCATAGCAAACTCCCACCTAAGCAATGCTGACTTCTTGACGTGAATCGCACTATAGGAATATACAGTACAGTACCTGTTTGAACAATAGAACTTCTCTCTGTGTACATTACAGTACAGTTTGCAATACATAAAACAAGATTTGTTTCAAAATGAGAATATTTTAAATAATTTTTACAGCAGTAAATAGCCCTACGTGATTCAATATCTGTGGTTATACTGTAGTTCATTCAACATTCATCAATAGTATTAAGATTTTGTTCCAAATTTTACAGTGTGTGTTGCACACTACTACAGTATAGGAAGGTTAAACTTGTTTTTTTTTAACGAATGATACGCAACAATAACCGTATCCTAATGCGTGATACCTGTTCGACACGAGCAATGACCTTCCTCACAATAATGGTTTAGGAAATTGATTATTGGAAGGATGCTCTATTATCGCTTGGAAGGTGATTCATCCATTGTACCGCGGGCACTTTATTGTCGAGGCACTCAATAAATAAAAATTATAGCATGTGCTGCACAAAGAGATCCGAGATACGCTTCGTATCATAGGATACCAAGCACGAAGCCTTTCATAAAAATTGCGTATTATTCAATATTTTTGAAGATTCATAGCAGCCTACCACAAGGTGATTTATATCAAGTAATTGAGTTTGTATTATAGAAATTGTAGATATAATAGTTGGTTTTTGTAAATTTGTTTGGGTAGTAGTGAAGGTAATACTGCGGTAATTTATTATCCTTATTTCTTAAAAAAGTAAATATACATTTCATAATACTCAATCTCTGTTCTATAGTCCGATTCACGTCAAGAAGTCAGCATTGTTTATATGAGGAGCATTGATGCCAAGTTTCATTGAGAGAGAAAGAGAAAACTGCACCAAACGTGTTTGTTGGGACTGTTTGCGACAACAAAGCACAGTGCGGCAACTATGCACAGTGCGAATAGGATAGAGACATCAGCAACTGCCTTGTGCTGAACAAAGATAGCAAACTCCCATCTAAGCAATGCTGACTTCTTGACGTGAATCGCACTATAGTAAAGGTGATAGATACTGTGGTAATTATCCGTAATGAATAAAAATACTCGAAGTAGTCAAAACTGCAAATTTATTGAAATATCGAGGTACCGGTTTCAAATTCTAGTCTTTTTATTCATTCGTACATCTGAGTTACTAGAGTGTATTGAACGAAATTGAATTGACAGCAGCCATGCTTTTTTGTGTCATTAAATGATTGCAATAGAATGAGAAGTTGTCATAAACGTCTTGATTGATAACATTGAGGTCATCTAGACAACACTCAACTCATCAGGATTCTAACAAATTCATTCGTACATCTGAGTTACAATAGTGCGATTCACGTCAAGAAGTCAGCATTGCTTAGATGGGAGTTTGCTATCCTTGTTCAGCACAAGGCAGTTGCTGATGTCTCTATCCTATTCGCACTGTGCATAGTTGCCGCACTGTGCATTGTTGTCGCACAGTGCCCAACAAACACGTTTGGTGCAGTTTTCTCTTTCTCTCTCAGTGAAACTTGGCATCAATGCTCCTCATATAAACAATGCTGACTTCTTGACGTGAATCGGACTATAGTGAAGTTAAGAAAAAAATATATATTTAAGAAAAAAATCCAAGCGCATTGAGTAAAAAAGAAGTGCAATCATAGAACAGAGATGGAGTATTATGAAATTTATATTTAGTTTTTTAAGAAATAAGAGTAATAAATTAATGGTTGGATCAAGTGACTAGTTTTAATAACATTAACTGAAAAAAAAAATATTTTTTTGTGACTGCTTATACAATAAAATAGAAAGATGAAATTATTTCTTTCTTTCCATTCAGTTTCAATTCATGTTCAGTTGTTTTAGTATTCAGTTTCCGTTCTTATAAACTATTAACAACTAAGGCTAGGCGTACACCGGTTAGTCAAGACAAGACAAGACGAGATTAGTCACAATAATTCACATAGTTGCTTATGAAGCAACACACACTCATTAGTCATTGCTTCGGTGTGTGCTGCTTCATAAGCAACTATGTGAATTATTGTGACTAATCTCGTCTTGTCTTGTCTTGACTAACCGGTGTACGCCTAGCCTAACAAGGGTGAATTGGTTTCTCATGTCAGACCCTCAATGTCACTATTTTGAATTCTAGATTCTAGACTACAATAGATTATTGTAGATTGTCTTTTCATTTTTGCCACAATACAAAATACAAAATAAATTGAATCTTACTAACATTTTAAACAAAATCAGGAATTCTCTCATAGAGAGAAAAATAAAGATTATAGACAAAATAAAATTTTTATTCTAAATTAATTCATATCCTGTAATCATTGTGGTGTAATATTAGGCATTGAAGGTCAGTTGTCCTCGACCTCAACTCTCCAACTATTTTTATTTGTACATGCACGTCAATTTTCTTCACTTTAACATGAATCATCTTGAAGTAATCTCAAGTAGATCAATCTTTCAATCTCTATGTCATTTTTACAAAAACATCCCCTTCATTTCCATTGTACGCTTTTGTTGTAACCTAATCAATAATTCATTTTCTGTCACCTTTGGTTTCTACTTTTCGCACATGTCATTCTTTTGTCTTCTCATTGCATTGCAAAATGCACCATAGGTGGACGAAGGTTATCTTTTTCTCTTATTTTTATCTCTTAGTACTGTGTATAGTCTTCTCATTTTAGAGTTTCTCCTTCTCCTTATGCTGTCTCTCTCTCTCACACACACACACTTTCCTCTTCTCTCATTTTTCTTTTTTCTATCTCATAGTACTGTATAGTCTTTTCACTCTAGGGTTTCTCCTTATGCTCACTCTCTGTCTCACGCCCTCTCTCTCTCATACACTTCTCTTAAATACCTCTCTTTCACTCCCTCTCTCTATGACATCGCTCTCTCTTTCTCTGACTTCTCCTTTCCTCTCTGTCTCTCACTCTCTCCCTGCCTATTTGTCTTGCTCACTTGTCTTTTTCTCCTTTTTTCTCATTCTCTGAATCATTGTTGTCTGTTTTCTCTCTTCTCTTTTTGACTTATTGAAAACGCATTCTCGTAGAAATAAACGAGACTTGTGCAATGTGACTGCCTGACTGACATCAGCGCTGTCAATCGCGGTGACTTTCTCGTGGACATGTAAACAATGGACAGCGGACGTTTTGTGGCAAGCAAAAATAATCTAAACAAGCCGAATGGCGGTCGCACTGAATGCATAACAAACTAGTGGATAAGTGGAAGATTAGATAGATGTGTGAGAGAGAAAGACAGACTGAGATGACTGACCCCGATAATAAAGTCTGGGTAAAATTTACTATTCTGACATCCTTTCAGCGTTTTGCTGCGGAGTTTGTAAATGTAATCTTGTCTATAAGGCTAGGCGTACACCGGTTAGTCAAGACAAGACGAGATTAGTCACAATAATTCACATAGTTGCTTATGAAGCAGCACACACCGATGCAATGACTAATCAGTGTGTGTTGCTTCATAAGCAACTATGTGAAGTACTGTGACTAAACGTGACTAATCTCGTCTTGTCTTGACTAACCGGTGTACGCCTAGCCTAACAAAGAATTACAGTAAGATCAAAAATTTCTGAAAATGTCTCAAAACTCAACCCAAAAACTCTTCATTTTTTCAGTGACGCATAACCCTGGTGCCAGAGATAACACATCCAACTCATTTTTGTTTCACAAAATTCCACATCCCTCACCCCTTCTCTAGTGGGGCAAGATAATAACGGTCCATAAAATTTGAACAGGGGTCTAATTTTAAAGAAGCTTTCATTTCCCAGCATCCGCTCCAATAATAACCACAGGTATAAAAGATGCCGGTTCCCCACGAAATAATAGAACCCTGGGGCTGTTTCAGATGAGAATACAATAAAAAAACCCCCGATCAGAGAATCTAAAGACAAGATATCCACCATTCTAAACACGTACACTCGTCTGATGATGAGAGCTATCATTAGGCAGGTAACTGAAAGGAGGAAGAGTGGGTCCATGAATGAAATCGAATTAAAATGAGGGTAGAACCTGAAAAAGAAAAAAACAGTCCCCCAAAAAGGGTCTGGGTGGAAACTTATAATTTTCGGATATCATCTGTCTGAGCTTTAAAGTTTGTGAAGACAACACATTTAGTTGTATTGTAAAGAAACACATTCGTGTGTCCAGAATACCAGAGAATCCAGTATTGAAAACCATAACATTATAAACAATACAGTTTGACAAGTTTTTTGTGTAGTAAATAGGATGTTATGGTAGTAATTATCCATATGAAAAGGTTTTCACCAACATTATACCCAACGTGTAGTATCGTCCATTTGAAATTTGACAACAAACAATAACTGGTGATTAGTCATTGCTGAGTACAGTAATTGACAACGATGAACAAGTAATTAAGGCACTTGAAACACCGGAAAATTAGTGCGGTTAAAAAGACACCAATACAGCTAAAGTTTAACAAAGCCATAAGTTTCTGTAGGAAACAAGTTGGCTTAAACGAGCATTTTCAATTTGTGTTTTAATTCAATTGTATAAATTATGCAAATTTAAACCAATGGTAATTTGTGCAAGAAGAAATGTGAACATCATTCAATTTTCGCTCTCATTTTTCTCAAAATAAGTTTTCTCACTATCATTGAATACGGCAGTTTGGCAATTCTACGCTTCTTGCTTTATTATTCCTGTTTACAGGGTAGGCCTATGCCAATTATGCATTAACTTAACTCTTTCTAAATTCACTCATTCCTCAGGAAAACTCTTCTTCATTTCTCAGGAAAACTCTTCCTCATTTCACTCATTTCTCAGGAAAACTCTTCCTCATTTCACTAATAGACAATTTCCTCTTTACATCTCTAGTAACAAGAGCAAATTTTCGTTTCTATTTTGGGCAAATTTAAAAAAAAACATCTTAGATATCTAGGATTGGCTGGCAGTTCACTCTAATACTCAATACAGTAGCAATAATACAGTGAAGTAATCAATACGTACACCTTGCCTGTAGAGCAAATCCAAAATGTACTATCTAAAACTACCAATATAATTGTCTAAACTAGGATCTAAGATGACATATTTTTCAATCTACAAGAGTGAAATAAATAATCTAACTTTTGACACAGTGATTAAATAAATTGATAATATTATTATTCTTAATATTAATTTATAATTTAAAAATAAATTAAATAATCTAATGTAATCTCTAATAATCATCAGAGTGAGTATCCCTGGTCCAGTCTACCAATCTAAAGTAATAAATATTATCGTTATCTAAACTAGAATCTAATTAATATTTTACAATCTACAAGAATGAAGTGAATATTCTAATTTGATCTAATCTCTTATCATCACCATCATTATCACACTGAGTAGACCTATCTCTGGTCTACCAATCTCAAGTCCAATCCTAGTTCACTATGACAAATTTAAATAGATTGATAAAATAAAATATATTGGTCATATAATCTGCTCTACACTCTCGTTCTAGACAATTAAATTTGAACAATTAAGTGTCGCCTTCAGAATAAGGTAAACTACGATTATTCGACGCTGAAAACAACTGTACAACTAAAACAACTGGAAAGAACACGAGTTCTCAAACAAGATCACGGTTTAACAAGGCTGAAGAATGTCAATCTGCATGGCACGACTGAAGTGATTCGGCGTGGAAAGAGAGAAATCTGGCGAGAAACTAGAAAACAGCGATTGAAACGGAAACATGAGTGCAAGAAAAACGAGTAGTGCTGCAAATGGATGGATGGGAAGACAGAGAAATAAAAGGAAAGAGGAGGTGAAACCTGATTCGAATTTAAAGTGCCATTGCAATATGAGACGTCCCCCTTATCAATCTATAAATCAAGCCATCCTCCCTTAAATGCATTTTACAGCCTCTTTTCTTTTCCATGACATCTTCTACTACTTCTTATTCTTCTTTTGCTTCTTCTTCTTCTCTTCCTACTTCTTCTCCTTCGACTTCTTCATTCTTCTAGTTCCTTTCTTTCCTCCTCCTTTTCCTTCAGTCATTGTTTCTTGAAAACTTCCTTTCTTTTCTAATCTTTCCTATCAACTTTTTCTATTCCATTAGGTTTTATTTTTTCTTATTAAGATTAGATAAATCTATTTTTTCTTCATCATGAAGACATCATCATGAAAAATACACTATAATACAACAAATTGACATACAACAGACATATTTTCTTTTATGAAAACATATACTTTTACATTTCCATCTTCATCATCAAGATATTAATACACTGAGAAGAAAAAATTGAACTTTAAATTTGTTCAAATACAAATATGTTGAAAACATTTCAACACATATTTACGCAATTTAAACAATATTATGAAAACATTATAATATTTACATTTCCATCTTCATCATCAAGCTAAATTTGTTCGAATGCAAATATGTTTGAAAATTCAACGGAATTATACTGATCCAAAAAGCTAGGATCTACGAAACCGGACGTAACTGCTGTTCTTATGAATCATACCACCTGAGAGAGATAGTACTGATAGGAGAAAGAGATTGGGTTATACTGAGAGAGACGGCCAGAGGTGACTGAAAAAGCTTGAAGCGGTTGCCGACCTCGAAACATGATCCTGTCGGAGCTGAGAGAGCAAGTGCTGTTTCGATACATCGATGTATCAGAAGTAAACATCGATAGTAAAACTAACATCGATTATTTTATACTCCTGGAACATTGATTGATCATGCAGCGGTCTCAAAATCTATATATCCCTAAAAAAATTTGCAATATCCAATAAAAAACATCTATCTTTTGCTCTAAAACATCGATGTTTCTGGCACAAAAATCGATGTCTCGAAAACATCGATGTTTCTTTTACGAGACAGAGCTGAGCTCAGTCTGAGACCAGGTTAGTTTAGAGGCAAGCCAGGCTTAGCTTGTGCGTGTTAAATCTGAAATCTCAGGCAATCAGTGCAGGAGAGGCTCAAGGCAGCAAGAACTTGAAGGCTCAGAAGCTTCTTCCATCCACGCACAAAGAAACAGCCGAGTAAATTACTAGCCACAAGAACTTGGATATGCCTGCTTATCTAGAATTTAGAGGACAATGCACGTTGCGTTTTTGCTTTCAGAAAAATATCACTGCTACACAATGGTCAGAAATGCTTTGAAGCCTGCTTATCTAGAATTTATAGGACAATGCAAGTTGCGTTTTTGCTTTCAGAAAAATATCACTGCTACACAATGGTCAGAAAAGCTTTGAAGCCAAATTATATTAGAGGGATCAAAATCAATTTCTATAAGAAACATAATTTAAAAAATTAAACTATGAGATTAAAAGACCTATTTTTTTAAATGGAAACACAATGAATTCCAGTAACAAACTTAATTTATCGGATAATTCATAATCAACAGATAAAGAACTTGTCCAAAATGTCTTTGCATTACAATCTTAGAAAAAATTATACAATTTTTGTATCAATTTTAGAATTTGCCTGAATTACTGAAGGTTGTTGAACAATTTTCACTTTTTATAATATTCTACCTCATGGATCCACCAAAAACCTATTTTACAACCATTTGTTGTCATGTAATCGTATAATATCGTTGTCCATTCAGTAGATTGACAGGTATTGATCGCTTGATTGACAGCTAATAGCTCGAGGAGCCTGATGCTCATTTTCAAGTGATAGGAATTGTCATAAATCATTCAATCATCAAATCATCAATTGCGAGTTATCATCAAGGAGCGATTGATATTGTTTCAAATTTTGATTCATCGAATGCAAGTAAAACAATTTTTTTTTAGATTCATTAAAACTCAAAAATAATGGATTGGAAAAGCAATAGCAACAATTTTTTTAAATATGATTTTCTCCAATGATTTTTTACAATAGTCCAATAGTGCCAGTTAATAGGTTTTTGACAATCTTCAACATTTGACAATTCCCGAACCACGGCGAAATCATTGGATGTAAGATTTATATTTTATAAATAAATAAATTATGTTCAATAAGATAAGATTATTCTAGTGTATGTTTAATTTCACATTAATTAATTTTAGTTGAATAAGAAATGTCTCCAGGTCAAAAGTTGCAACCCCTCAACAAAGCCAAAATTCGTCATATTCTCAATAATTTAAGTATTGATTCAAATTAATAAATTTTTCACTTTAGATACCGGTAAACTGGTGCAACTTTTGACCAATTTTCAACATTAAACTTTATCAATCTTCTTGTAATTTACAAAAATCAGTCAAATAAGATCAAAACTACAAGAGAACTCTATTGATATAGCTATTATTAATGGGTGTGGTCAAAATTGAAATTTTATAATTGTATGACACCATAATATTTTTTTACCAGTGGTTGAATGTTGCCCGGACTTGGGGCAACATTCAACCTGTCATTTTTTCACATTATTCTAATGCAGAAATTAATATCTGGGCAATGTTGCACTGTTTCTAATATGACCAATTACATGAATAATTAAGAACTCAGGTGTGTCTCAAGTTTTATGTTACTCCTAGCATTTAAAATAGACATATAAGTCAATCAACTCAATATTAAGCTTTGATATCTGCTGGGCATTTCTCTAGATGCGCATCAGTCCAGTGTTTGTAGGCTCTTGAACCAGGAATTCTTCTTATCAACTTTGGCACCCTCTTGAACATTAATAGTGTTTTAAAAATTATGTAGTGCAAATATGGGACAACTTTGACCCAGACCAAAGTTATAAGGGGCAACTTTGGCATGGGCCAAAGTTGGCATGTTTTTGTTTATGTTCATAAAAATTACACAAATAAAATACAAATCAATACTTATCAATTTGAAACTTTAGAAAAGTAATCAATTTTATTATATTAGCTACTGCAGTTGACGATTTGAGTGTTGAACAACCTAATACCAAATAGAGCTAGGGATTCGACAATTCTTTTTCCCTAAATTGAAAAATAAAAGTCGGGGAGCCTCCAAAACTAAACGTAAACGTTTACCAACCAACAATAATTTTTATAGGCCTATATTTGAATGGGAGATTAATACAAAATTCACCTTCAAAAGCATCGCCTTCATGGAAGTTATTGATCTGCAAGTATTATGTTAAGAATGATGTTTTTTTAAAGTAGTAAAATTGACTCCACAAAAGGGTAAGTTATAGAGACTTTACAGTATTGTATCGAAACTGAAAAGGTAAAGTTGGACAACACGGTATTTTTCTCATCCTTACATCCGAAAAATGCATAACTATGATAGATGATCAAAGTTAAAGATAAAACACATAGCTCCAGTGTGATAAGTTATGACAGATTTACGCAATTGAAAACTCAGTTCTTTTCCGAATTCAAGTAATTTTTTTACACATGGATTTATTCAGGCCTATTAATTAAAATCTTCTAAAAAGCCAAAAATTGTGATCAAACTCTTATCCCCAAAGTTGATCAGAGAGAAGAGATGTGGGCAGGTTCACTTTAAGAAAGGAAATTAATCATTTTTAGGTTAGGCTAGTTCAGAGTTGCAATACATCCCTTACCATCAACTTTACAAGAGTAGTATCACCCAAAATATAGTGAAAACTAAGAAAAATTAGAGCAAACAAAATTATAGGAGAAACGTCAAAACATTGGAATCAAAAACTTGGCTTCAGAATGATTCTTCTCAAATTGAACAAAGAGCGATCAGCAGAACAAAGACTTCTTTCAAATTTTTGGTGAAGTAAGCTTAGAGTGACTTCTAAATACATTTCAATTTGAAGACAAGATTAGAACAGAAATCTAAATGAGAAATTGAGGATTTTCGTGCGATGTAAAAGATTTAGTACAAAGGGTGAGGTAAGTTATTAGTTCAGATAGTAAACAAAATGTATAGGCTATTTTGGTTATAATTTCTAGTGTGACCCACCTTATCACTTGGGATGCTCCGAGAACCCATGATGTTTTAGAGGTTGTCCGAAGGGTTGAAGATTATGATGATATATCCAGGGAGTAGGTATCCTCAGGGACACTTTGAAGTACCCAGCAGCTGGAAAAATAATGGCCTAAAATCCACATTCAAACGAGCACAACACTGAATTTGGTTTTACGCCATTCCGATTTGAACTCGACGTAATCACCACTGTTGAACACGTTATTGCGCACACGGTCATATCGCCAAATTAAATGAAACTAGCATTTTATTGTGAATTATTTGTGAACTGAACATTTAGCACATCCCACTGAACCGAACAACAACCTCAAAGGCAAAATGGCGAACTCGAAACTGAGAAGTGAGAACTGAGTATCGGGGATTGAGGCCACAAGCTTTCTGGGGGAAACGAAATGTCAGAAATCAGATGGCAGCCATTGCGCATGCGTCAACCTGGCTGCTTCATCAGCTGCTCACAGGTGGCAGCAGCTGGCTTGCTCCATCATGAAATTCATAACTAGCGCGCAATTCAAAAATGTTTGGAATAGCTTGAATGTCTCCATCAGATTGTTTTTTTGTAGCTTGCATTTGTATCTATCAGATTGTTTTAAAGAATGCATCTTTCTATTTATTTATTCATCATTCAATCATTGATATTGTTGGCTGAAAGTTAGTGACCCAGCCAACATACAACACTTCTTAAAAAGTTGAGCAAGAACTAAATCTAAATGATACAAATAAAAACAACAAGTTTTAGCATAGCCTCTAAACTTTAGTGAAGAGAGAACTATGGTTTTAGTTAATAGAAAATTCAAACAACAATAATATTGTGGCTTTTGAAGTGATAGAATTCAACGAACTATCCGATTCTTTTAATCCATATCAGTTTAGTTTGAATGTCTTTTTATAGTTCAGTATAATTTCCAAGAGAAATGAAGTCAGACTTTTGCAAACCATTACAGTATTGCACAGTCAATAAGTTAATGATGATTGATAATTAACTGATAGGTAATTTACTATAGAATATATGAAGAGCTTCTCCCGTTGTAAGGGTGTCCGCTTCAGGCTTCTTCGCTGAAAATATCACCTATGAAAACCAAAAATCGCAATGATGACTGGTAATTCGTGAACCAAAAATCGCACCCCAATGGTACAAAATCCACATTGAGTTGTAGTAGGTTCATTCATCTCTCATTATTCTACCCATTACCCTATTTCTATCCTTTCCATTTTCTATCCAGAAAGCGTTGGTAATGGATTGAAACTATATAGTGACTTTGTGACTTATATATTATTACTGAATATACCTACGCACAAGTCAAGAGCTTACAGCTTATACAATATTATAAGAGCCTATATCACCACAACCCCACAACGTAGTGATATTCATTCAACTTGGCGAATGGCATTAGATCGATAGACAGATATTATTTTTTTGCCATCGGACTCTACGGTCATCATCAACGTCAAGAAAATTAATAATATCTATCTATCTAATGCCATCCGCCAAGTTAAATGAATAATATCACCTCTGTGTATCACCTCACCACAGAGAAAAATTAAATTTTGTGACTCCAAACTCAGAGAATGGATATTAAAGATACGGTAGCCCTCGGTACTTTATCGGTTACCGGTAACTTAAATGAAACAGATAAAGAATTTTTGAAGGTTTGAAGAAAATATTTATCTATTTACAAAATTCATAACTGGATGAAAAATGAAATTTATTATATTTTAAATATTTGATTTTGTCGGCAAACGTTGAATTATCCCAAACTTAATCACCATACTTTAGGCTCTACTCAAACTTGGAAACGCAAATCGCGGAAACTCTGCGACTCGGATAACAAACATGTGAAAATGATGACGCTCAGACGATCCTGCAACCGTACTGTATGAACGTCATCATTTGAAAACAAATTATTGTTATCCGAGTCACCGGTTAGTCAAGACAAGACAAGATTAGTCACGTTTAGTCACAGTACTTCACATAGTTGCTTATGAAGCAACACACACCGATTAGTCATTGCATCAGTGTGTGCTGCTTCATATGCAACTATGTGAATTACTGTGACTAAACGTGACTAATCTCGTCTTGTCTTGTCTTGACTAACCGGTGTACGCCTAGCCTTAGTGGTATTAGTATGAGGATGTCATGAGAAAATCCACAATAAAGAAGTAGGTCATCCCTACTCTTGAAAAATGAATGAAAACCAACCATATTCAATATAATCAGTCAAAATTTTATTTATCATTTCTCAATATATAACTTTTGATTGAAAAAATGAACAATAACATTATGTTTTAATGAGTGACACACACATCTACAAATTATAATACATTTTAATGTACAATATGATGTCTTTTCAAATCACACATCACAATCTTCTTTTTACAAAATGCTTTGAATTGCTTAGATTAATTATTGTTCCATTTTTGTAACTTGTTGAATAATTTAATAGTGAGAATGAGTATCTGAATGTTATTTAATTGTAAAGTATTACAATTATTTTTAAGTAAAATTGAAATGATCAATTTAAGTAATTGAAGGTTTCTCCGAAGAGTAGCTGAATAGAACAAGAATATTGTGTAATGTCACGGAACAAGAATGTGGAGCAGACCTTGGACCTTGAATTTACTAATGGTCTTGATTTGGTAAATTCATAGAAAAAATATCAATTTTGATAAATTTTGGGTTAACAATGTTCTTTTTGAGAATGCTCAAATCAACTATGTTTCAACTGGAATGAGCAAACAAATTGTTTGAAAAATATTATGGACAGTTGCACCTCGAAAATTGATAGTCAATTGATTCTATTTCCAGGGTGCCTCGTATTAGTGCGAGTTTTAAATAATAAAGTGTTGCTTATTGTGTAAATGTATGGATCACTGTTAGAATGATTTTGAAGAAAAATAAGTTTGAAATTTCATAGAGCTAGATTATAGAAGTTTCTGATTTTTCATTGCATTGATGCACTATGAAGAATTGTAAATAATTGTGACTTATTTGGAGTTTATTACTGATGAAGCTTCAAGATTTTGAATTGTTGAGTTTCAATTTTTGGGTTTTAATTCATCTGGAATTTCTGCTCTATCCCTCGGAACTCTTCTGGTTTGAAGATTGAATTACAAAAAGGATAAAATATAAATAAAAATTCAAAAATACAGTATATTAATAAAAATAAATAAATATAAGATGCAGATAAATTACAATGTTAGTGACTTGAAATTTTTTTGTAGGTATTGTTTTTCAAAAATACTTTAGTGTAGATAGAGTAATAGAGTTTAGAGTTGAATTGATCTAAATGGATGTTATTTTAATAGATATAGATCACATCATAACTCGTGTGAATATTGAACTTTTATAACACTGCTCCATGCTATTAATCTTGTTCCACCTCTCTTTATAACTCCAGGATAGTTTAGATTTATTACAATGAAGCTCATTTTTGTCACAGAATTTCAAAAACTAAAATCCAAAACCAGTAGTTGCTTGCTTTTAAAATTGTTTTGAAAGTTGATGGACAAACGTTTAACTACGATTATTGAAAATTTGAATTCTCTACAATGTGTATCAATATAGCCTATAGATTTAAAGTTTATCATACAGTATAATAGATGAAGAATTATGAGAAAACTTTTGTCTTAATCTTAATGAGCAGATATATTTCATAATATAGTTTATTAGAAACATATTAAATTTTGAATTGGAGGAAATAGTTTATTATTCATAATACCTTACTGTACTGTTTTCAATAACGTTTTAAAGTAAGCTTCTGTATCAGATATTCTTAAAATTTTCAAAGAGAGCTTTAATTGATAAATACTGGTTTTTTGTTCAATGAAAGAACCAGATTTTTGGACAATTTTTGACATTATTACATCAACAATAAACAAACTTACAGTTTGATTAGAAATCATGTTATTATAAACGGCGTTAGATGTTATTAATAAAGTAATACATTTTGGAAATTTGAACAATACATTACGTACTCAATCTTCAATAAGCTTAGTTTTACAATACTTCAAAATTCTTTTTCATGGTTTTGATATTTACCAAACTTAATTCTTCTATTATTTTGCAGCAATTAATTCTGAGGCACTTCTTGAGGATTTTTTTAAAACTTACATCCAAACAAAAATGGAAATTGAACTTTATTGTTCTAGCAGTAGGCCTATTCAAAATCTATTAATCACAAATCATGTAGATCATTAAGCTGTTACTTTTAAAATGGGACAAGATTATTTTGGGTTAACATTCCACAGCTTATGAACAATTTGTAACTTACACAAAGATGCAAATAGCCTATGTGAAAATAGATAAATTTATGTGGTAAAGTGAATGAAATTCAAATGAATCCTACTGAAAATCGTGTTTTGATAACGTACAGGTATTCAGAAAAAGTTTTAAACACTTTGAAAACGAAGAAAGTACGGTACACTTCTGACTCAGTGTCTGGTAAGATTTTGTGATATTTAAAGTTAATAAAACACTAGAATACCGGTATTGTTTCATTTAAGAGTGAATTTTTTTTTATCGTATGGCTTTTTATCGGTGGGGAGACCCTTACGGGTAGGTTCCACCATTTATTTAAGAGTGAATAAGCATGTGACACTGTAGTTGAAGATATTCTATAGTCTGTTCAGGGAAAGGAGAGACGATGAAAACAAACCTGTGCGTGCAAAAATCTAGCTAGAAGCAGGTAGACCGATTCACAGTAGAACTACTGAAATAATATTATTATTATCTGCAGTACGTGATTTTAGTCTGACCTTGAATGAACGTATTGTGAACTGGAATTGGACAGCCAATTTATCGAAAACGGATGTGAGTAATCGCTTCTATACGCACACAAATGCAAACAGCTTGTTTTAGCCGTCTCTTGACTCCGTGAACAGAGTATAGTGTTTCATTAAAACATTGATACTTTACAGCGTAAAGCAATTACAATAGATACGGTACATTCAAATGAGCTCAAAATGCTTAAAAACTCTGTTAAAAATTTCCATTGATGATTGCGCTTATAAACTGATTAGAATAGAATAGACATAAACAAGTGGTAACTCTCCAAAGGCACTTTAGTTGCCCAATAAAAGGTATTTTAAAATATTTCAATTGGAAATACTTTCATTGTAACTAAAACAGTACTTACTGTTTAGTTTATAAAACAGAGTACCTACTGTTTGGACAGAAAAAGAATGTCCCTGGCGGAATGATATCTAGCATGGACGACCAGCTATCGCTTCAGTTCGCCGGGGACATTCTTTCACTGGTCAAACAGTGTTGGATTAAATCATCAAATGATTTCCTTCTGAAACTTAATACTGCAATGCTTTTTACTCTGTTTTGTAAGTAAATTTTAAGTGAAGAAACTTTGGCATTTACATGAGTAGAATTATTTATTGTCATCAAAATGCATCATTTGATGATTACAAAACAGAAAGCGTCTTATATAGATAAATCTACTTCGTGTTAATGTGAGATATTGTCACAAAATTTTCCTTAATTCTTGAAAAAGATACCTATTTCATTTTTGTTGCACGCAAGTTCGATGTTACATTAAAATTTCAGCTTATTTTTAAAACTTTTTAACGTTTGTTTGGAATAAAGTTAAATACCGTATTAGGTGTGTTTTTACAAATGACTATTATTCAAAACTGTAAAATAGAGTTCTTTTTATAATATTATTCTTATCTCTATAGTTCTGCTTTAGTCATGACAGTTATCAATTAATTTATTTAAATTGTAAAACAATAAAAAATAAAAGATAACTACTATAGGTATATTTATTTTTATATTGAGTTCTGATTTTGTGATGACTATTATCAGTTACGGTAATTTATTTTTTCAATACTTTCTTGACTAAATAAATGTGTGATAATTGCTTGTAATGAAAATTTTGCTTCAAAATGAAATCATTGTGATTGAATCCAAGTGTGGTTAATAACTTTCTAATAATTGATAGTTCCCAACTCATTAACTCCCTTAAGCTTTTTGAGCAATCTTGATTCTTATAGTCCAGCTATCAGACTCTTCATTCTATTCAATATTTATTTCATAATTATAATAGCATGAACATTTCAAAATTCTTAATTATTAAAGCTTTTGAAAGGTGACACAAGTGTTTCAAGAACAACAAAATATTCAAATCAAAACAACATTTTGCAAGCAGATATCATGAAAAACTCTATAAATATACAATATATAATCGATTTAAGTCAGGTATAAAAATAAAGCTACAATACTGTAACTAATCACACTTTGAACTTAAATTAAAAATAATTATAAACTCATCAAATAATGTTCTAGTCTAATATTAAATTAATTAGGACGTCTTTATACTGACACACAATATTATCGTACATTGATTGTTCTTTACAAATTTTCAAATAATGTCTACCAATTTTTATTGGAAAACACTTCATTCTTGGATGTCGCATATTGATGAGAATTTCTTCAACTGAAATTATAATTATAAACGACTACGATATTAAACTAAAATGAAAGTTTATGTACAAATTGAACAAACTTAAGACAAAATAATACAATCAGAACAAAATAACGTTTCATTTGCGATTCTTATCTAGTAGTACGGTTATTGTTATTATTATAAATATCACAATTTCTGATGACTAAACATGGGCAACTATTAAGTTGTATTGTTAACCAACTATTAGTTGCCATTTCAACTTGGGTTGCAGTCTCAACTAATCGTTGCATTTTTGAAAAATAGCTCACTGCAGACAATCAACACAAAAGTCGGAGTAAGCTAATTCAAACTCAAGTTGCCTTCCCAAGGAATAAGTTTAGAATAAATTTAATACTAATCTCTTCTCAGGTTGCTTCTTGGTTGAAAGGATGGATGAGTGAACTAACATCAAGTTGCACCTCCACAAACAATCTTTTCCAACTTAGTTGCAATATCAGCAAATAGGTTGGAATAAGCCAACTCAACATGATCTAACCTGACATTACGTTGCATATTCTCATCAAAAGGGTTATTTTTAGATGAGTAAAAATACCCTTTACAAGTAGAGAACAAGCTAATCCAATATTTAGTTGCAATCTAAACAATATGTTGAAGTAAACCAATGCTTACACTCTCAACTGGTTGGAATGATCTTGATCTAACCTAACCTCAAGTTGAATTATCAACAAAATTGAGGTGAGCAAAACAACCCTAAGAAGATAGAACAAGCTGATCCAACTTATTTTGGTTGCAATCTCAAAAAATTCGTTGGAGTTAACCAACTGGTTACACTCTCACTGGTTGGGAAGGGTCTAACCTAACCTTAAGTTGCATTTAAACGGAATAAGGGTTACATTAGATGATCTAAACATTGTTAAACCCTTGACAAAAAGGTAGAACAATAAGGTGACCCAACGTTTAGTTGCAATTTCAACAGGTGGGTTTTGGAGTAACCAATTGGTCGATTCCTCAACTGATATCTAACCCAACCTAACCTCAAGTCTGGTAGCGTTCTTTACAAGAGGGTTGAGAGGAGCAAAACAAACATCCTTCATTATAGATGCAATGTTGGTTATCATTGTTGAGTAGGGAATTGTCGATGACACAGACCATTGTTCCAATTTTTGGCTGTGTTTCAGAGGAAATAAGTCTGACTATTCCGCATGGTTCGCTCAGACGTCGGGAGCAGCTGAAGGCCCGAGAAAAATTTACGAATAATTTTTCTGTGCCTTTCAACGTGATGCTACTGGCCGATGTTGGTTGGAAGATCGCAGTTGTCCAGTGAGATTGATCGTCGAATCTGCGAGCTTTGTTTTGGTGGTAGAAACTCGCTCTTGCTTGTTGTCAAGTGCATTCCGCTCTCTGGCAGACAAGCTTGATTTTCAGTGGGAAACTCTGAAACAGAGAAGAGGTCAATAGTTATATACAGAAAAGTCAATTGCTTTCAGAAAAGTAGAATAAGCAATATGCAATAGTTGAAAAATCTTGTTGAAATTATTGTCATTTCTACTATATTGAACACTTATCAGTACAACCGAAGATGTGTAAGTGAAACATGAAATGCATCCACAATCTTGTCAAAAAATGTAAGTAGAAATTACAATTTTTTACAGTGAAATACCAGTCACTACTTTAATAGAATTTTCTACAAGTTTTCGTCATGGAAAACAATACATTTTTTGATAAGATTGGGATGCATTTCACTCCTGGTGAGAAGCTTCATCAGGAGTGAAATGCATCCACAATCTTTTCAAAATGCAATAAGTAAAAAGTAAAATTTACTATTAGAAAGTACCAGTCGTTACTTAATAGAATTAATTTACGTATTTGAGATGCATTTCACTCCTGATGAGAAGCTTCATCAGCCTCATCAGGAGTGAAATGCATCCACAATCTTGTCAAAAAATGTAAGTAGAAATTTCAACTATTTACAGTGAAATACCAGTTGTTACTTTAATAGAATTAATTTGCGTGCTTGAGATGCATTTCACTCCTGATGAGAAGCTTCATCAGCCTCATCAGGAGTGAAATGCATCCACAATCTTTTCAAAAAATGTAAGTGAAAATTTAAACTATTCACAGTGAAATACCAGTCGTTACTTCAATAGAATTAATTTACGTATTTGAGATGAATTTGAATCCTGATGAGAAGCTTCATCAGCCTCATCAGGAGTGAAATGCATCCACAATCTTGTCAAAAAATGTAAGTAAAAATTTCAATACCTATTATTTATCAAGGGATAATTGGTTATGTTGGTGAAGTGGAACAACCCTACTCGGGTCTCCCCACTATTAAAAGCCATACGCTAAATAAAAATTTACAGTGAAAAACCAGTCGTTACGTTATAATAGAATGAATTAATGTATTTTAGTTTAATACCATAGCTAGGGCCGGGCAGAGCGGGCGAGTATTCGTCAGGCGTTGAGGCGCGACTGACGTGACTGAGCAGATCAGGCGTCAGCTGCATGCTCAGACCCTGAATGATGTGAGGCACTGGACTGAGACTGGTGCGTTGGTGGATGCTCTCCGAGTCACTCACCGCCTCCTCGATATCCATGTGCAGGATGCTCTCCTGGCTGCCTGTGAACTGCAACACACAACACTAATTGAAAAATAAAATTGGGTGGCTACGAACACAACCTTAGCATCAAATTAATAATTGAATAGGCGTACGCCTGTTGAGGTCAAAAAGACAAACCGAGGTTAGTCCCACGTTATTTGTTTGTGTCGGTAACTGTGACCAACAGCCCTATGTGGGCTTAGGCCTACCAGCTGGTTGCAGTTTGAAATCCACTTGTCTGAATCAACGATGGTGTTGGGCAGTCAATTAACTAAGGCTAGAAAGATGTAACGTGTGGTTGTACATTGACATCTCAACCACAAGCTAGTCTTCGCAACCCGAGTGATAGAATAAAAGCACTGCTGATAACATTGTGTTAAGCAGATGCATATCAGTGCAATGCAACAATTTAATATGCCTCGCAAAATATAGGGGTGACTGACTAGCCTTACTAACGGAGTTGAGACAGGCTCCCAATGGAAGATTAGTCCTTAGTCACAGTAATTGCACTTGTGCTTATGGAAGCAGTCACACACCGATAAGGTCATTGCATCGGTGGCCGCTGCTTCATACGGCAGGCTATGTAATTACTGTGAACTGGGCTGTGACAATCTCGTCTTAAACATCTTGTCTTGACTAACCAGTGTACGCGCCTAGTAAGGCTCAAATCAGCTGGGTGCTTTATACGGGCCATTGTGATCATTGCTCGCAATAAAAGCTGATAAGTTGAATGACCGTCCTTACCTGTCTTAACCTCTTTACTAACGACTTACCAATGCTAGAAGGTAACAAGAGTGGCTGCCTGTGAATTGAAACCCACAACACTAATTAACAAAAAAATTTGGTTGCACAAATTTCAGATAGGTGTCCCACAATCTACCCTAAAGTTTTAGAGTAAAAAAGACTTCGTGCTATGTACAGAGCAGGTACTTACGATTTTGAGTCGCGGACGCCGTTTGGGCACACAATGATATTTCATCCTCAACCACAAACTGTTGGGCTACGACTTTTGACTTCTTGTAATATTGTAAGGCTATATGGAAAGGTATTGGGATGTGATGATGAAAGAGCGGGTGAAGCGGGTGGAAGTGGTTTGCCCCAGGATATCTGGTGATACCCTATTAATCTCTGGGGTACACGAGAGTACCTTGGGTGCTTTCCTGAATACTATCTTTAGTGGATATACACAACAACTACCTAAAGTGTTACATAAGGTATTTTTGCTATGTGAAGAGCAGGCCCCGATTTAAGGTAGTCTCGACACATGCACAACATCCCCCTCTCATCCAACCCTTAACATTGGTAGAATATTTTTGTATTCTTCTTGGCATGTGTCTTTTAGTATGAAGATTTGCTGATTTGGCACTCCTCAAATATAAACTGGCGCTTTGGGCAAATGCCGGAGTGAGTTCATAAATGCAAGAACCCAGTCTTTCATAAATACTTTTCATACAAAGGGGTCCTTTCATAAATACTTTTCATACAAAAGAAAAACCGTACCGTTTTTAAATACAGCGCTTTCTACATTGTCGTGTGTTTCTATGTATATTAAATGCACCATTATCTATATATAAACAGATCACTTTTATAAAATAGGGGTTTTCCATAAAAGCGCTGGTTACAATATTTAATAGGCTTGAAATAGTATGTTAGAATACTTGATAATGCTAAATACCAAAAGTCTAAACTTAGTACCTCTATTCACTGCAGGAATTCCTCAAACTTGTGAAGCAGGTGGTGAAATGAAATGCAAAAAAGCGCTCGTTTTCTCCAATGTTTTTTTCTATGTATATTAAATCCATTGTTATATATTGTAACAGATCCTTTTATCAAAGACAATTAGAATACTTACTTAATAGTTTGAATACTTAATAGTTTCTTATCGTCTTTGCTTTTATGAAATATTATTTCATCCGGATCAAAAGCCAATAGCTAATACCATAGACATATTCAAAATGAAATGAAATTTAATATTCATGTATACTCCTGCGCTCAAATAAATGCTTAAGAATATCCATTTTGCACATAGGACACGTTCTGTGTTCAAGCAGCCAAGGATCTATGCAGGATCTATGGAACTCATGTCTGTAACATAGAAAATTGCAGAAATTTTATGAAATAAAATATAAATTAATAAGCAGGATAATCAAAAGGAATTCAAATAAACTTGACTGTTTGAATAATTAAAAATTGACATCAATCACATTACACTGAAACAGAATTCTGAAATTAATAAAATTTGTAGGACAAATGTTGATGTTGTGGAACCTCTCTATAATAATAATTGAGAAAATTTGTTGAAATTGTCAATTCAACTACATTGAAAACTTATTATTGATTCACAAAATCATAGGTTCGTGTAAAAAACACATCTTAGTCTGTATAACTTCTAATTTTAGAAGCTTCTGATTAAAACAATAACAAAATTGTTCAAGTACATTAGCTATTGGATACAGAACTAATTTTTTTATTGTTTAAATTAAAAGCCTTCTGCTCCTGAACAGTTCAGCCGAATATTTGTAAAGTCGAAACAAAATCAAGGTCCTGTAAATCAATAGGCCTAAGTGTTCAATATAGTGAAATTGACAACTTCAGCAAGTTTTCTTAGTTCAGGAGATCTTCCACAATATCAACAATATTGATCTACACATTTTATAAATTTCAGAATTCTGTTTTCCTGTAATATAACAATTATTGATGTTAAGTCCTGTGATTCAATAAGTGTTTAATACACTGGAATTGACAATTCCAACAAGAGTTTTCACAGTTCTGAAATTATTTCATTATTTATTTACTGAATATAAGTTCATGAATATTATAGATGGTATTAATAAATCATTTATTGAACGTTACCAATTAAAATGGAACAATAACCATTTATGACTGGTATAACCAATTATAATTGGTTTATTTCATTAACCAATAAAATCACCAATAAAAATTATTGAAGTTTCAATAGCCTACAAAGAACCTTCTATGTGAAAACGTTTATAATGTTAACAATTAAATATCACCATCACATAGTAGCTATAAGTACACATTAATTATTCTAATTCTTATTTTCTCATTATTATTACCGTATTATTGTTTTTCTCATTTTCGTTATTACCAAAATAGCGTCAAGAATTTGTTTCTTATAACCGCAAACTAAACACGCTGCACTTAGTGGTACTGCATCTGTATTATAATATTTCACATTATACGAGTATATTATTTATTTTTCATTGCTTTATGTATTGTATTTTTGTTTTTGATACTTGTTGCTAGCCCTCAAACTTCAGTTTTGCTGGCAACGCCTTTATGTTATTTGAGTGAAAATTTTTCATTTAATTTACAGGCCTACTGTATTAATGGCAAATAAATATTAATAAATTTCATATGTTATAGGTACCGAACAATCAAAATGATTGAACATTCAATAATCAAGTCTACAGGAAAACTTCTATGTGAACATATTTATGATGTTAAATTTTTTGATATGTTAAACAGTATAAACCTACAGAATATTTGCTTTAAACCTACAAAGTCATTCTGAGCAGTATAAGTTTTTATTGCATATCTAATGATGCACATACTGGTTAGGACGTAGTACACTCTATCATTACTGGACACGAGTGGAAGGCCTATTCTTGTTATTATCCTGTTTTTCCTGTTGTTCAATAAACGGATGAAAAAATAATGCTAATCCAACGTTTAACGGTGGTTTTGATTGCATACGTTCTATATTCTTCGACTAGGTATTCGGAGATGAATAATTGAGCAGGAAGACAGAGTTTGATTAAGAAATTTGAAAATAATGGGAACTAGAAAAAATTACCAATACAGCACCAATTATAGTAGGCTACAGTACAGTTACTAGCACCAAAGACAATTCTGTTACTATTAGGGTAGAACTGTTTTCGTTAGCACCAATTACTAGGTTTCGGAGATGAAGAATTGAGTGTAAAGATAGAGATTGATCAAAAAATTTGAAAATCTTCTTCTTCTTCTTTTTCCTCTTATTCTTCTTCTGCTTCTTCTTCTTCTTCTTCTTCTTCTTCTTCTTCTTCTTCTTCTTCTTCTTCTTCTTCTTCTTCTTCTTCTTCTTCTTCTTCTTGGTCTTTATTCGTCCATCTTCCAGTCGGCTCCTTCTACTGCTTCCTCCTTTTTTCCCTTATTTTCCCTCTCTTTTTTCCAACCTCTCCTTTCCATTGATTTCTGTCACCTTTTTCACTTTATGATTTCTTCTAAATCTTTCTGATTTTCTTCTCTTCTTCTTTCTTGTTCCAACCCCCCATCATAGTAACTTTACATTGCCTTTTTATTTTTTCTCCTCGAGGATGTATTTTCAATTACTGTACCTACTACAAGATATTTCATTTTTTATTTTTCCTACATTGAAGATTCTCTAAGGTTGATTCATTCTTATTTCCATCAAATTGTTTTAAAAAAATTTCTTAGATCAAATCACTCTAATCACCACTTAAATTTTCTGTCATTACGTCCACTTCTATGTGGACAACACAAACAAAAATAGCTTTTGGTCAAAAATTGAAAAAACAAAACTCTAACACAAGGACATAGATAGTAGTTTTCTGAGTCAAGTGATGATTCTTGAGGTCATCTGGATGTAAATTATTATGACAATTAATGGCCGACTACTTTAATGAGAATAACAAAGTCGCCAATTCCTACGTCGATTTCAATTGCACGATGACAATTAAACCTTTCCATGTCCAGAA
The DNA here is from genome assembly GCA_017141395.1 of Laodelphax striatellus. NCBI lineage: Eukaryota > Metazoa > Arthropoda > Insecta > Hemiptera > Delphacidae > Laodelphax > Laodelphax striatellus. The sequence goes on along the minus strand of CM029541.1, from coordinate 5,515,267 downwards.
TAATCAAGTACTCCTTTTGATTAGGACAGAGCCCGTTTTTATAGTTTTCTGACAATAAAAATTGTGTGGTTTTTTGAAACAAGAGACATCATTAATTGGTGCTGTTGATGAATGATAGGTTGATCCTTGCATAATAATTAAATTAGAACATTTTTATTATTGGATAACAAAGAAAATAAATGCAAAGTTACGAATTATATTGCTTGTAAATATTAACAGAATGAAAAAAATATATTTAAAAAAATAATAACAAGCAACCAATTACCATAGAATGAATTATCCAAAGAAGAATGTACTATCTTACTTGCTTAGAGCTAAATTTTCCAAAGTGAATATAAATATCTCAAGAAATTAAACAAAATGTTTTCAACCACTACTCACTTGCAAGGCAGTATCCTCACTACTTCTGATGTTTTGTAAGGCTCTATACAGATGGCACAGCATTCTCCTTCACCCTGAATTTCCTAAAAAAAACATAGTAAAATTATTATTGAATTTTAAAGCAATAGCTGGATTTGAAATAGTTTCAGAAAAGTTTGTATTCATTTGGTAGATTCATTACTTCTTTCCAAACTATCTTCTTCTTAGATAGGCTACAGATATAAGAAATGCAAAATCACAAAGATCTATATATTATCTTATTTTGTATAGGAAAAATTAATTGGTACAAATATACCGTTTATAAATATATACTGTACTGTAAATACAGACAAATTTGTTATACAAGGTGATAACGTTTTAGTAAGGCTACAATTTTATACATCGCAATACTAGATTAAATCAGAACCACATCTGCAAAGAAATAAAGAGGGTATAAATTCTGTATCATAAATGATATTGTATAACGAAACGAATGAAGAAATTTACCATCTATTTAATGGAATATAGAGCACATATCAGCAATATTCTGGCGTATCTGTATCAAATCAGAAAAATATAAGACCTCTCATTTTTATAAATACAGAATAATAAAGTTTGAGATAATTCTAAAATTGAGGTAAGTCTATCATAACTTAATGATATCTTCAATGCCACTATAGTCCTAGCCTACTTATAGTTCAATTCAATTTATTCATTTCCATAAAAAACAAAGTACATAATTGACAATATATACAATTTGTACAGGAAATATATTTTCCCACATAGACTCTTGATCTATCAATGGGTGGGGAAAGAATTGTTATCCCAATAATGGAAAAAACTTTTGAATAAACACTGTGTTTAAGTGGAGTTTGAGAAGAGTCTCGTCTCTCCTTCTGTTATTTTTATAATAAATTATGATTTATTTTTATATATTTGTATGATTTTTATAAATAACTTTTATTTTTCTAATTATCCACTTATTTATAAGAGCTTCAACTCTTATTTTTGCAATTATAATTTTTCTAGACCAAAATAATCCAGATTTATCTAATGCATCATCTGGCATGAATGACATAAGTGGACCAAGTTGATAAATCACTGAAAGATATTTAAAAAATCAGCAGCCATTTTTCATATTCCTAATGCAGTAGTCTCTCTATCTCTATAGTAGAAGTTCTTAGAACATGTTGTAAGTGTAGATGAGGCAATTCCAGCTGGACTCTAGCCAGAATAATCACATAAGAGCTCCATTAAATGATATATTGCTGTGTTATACATATATTTTTCAAATCTGATTCACTTTCCAGACCATTTGGGGACATTGAACCCGTCTCTTTAGTTTTTTTCAATTTGTCAATGGCTCAAAAGACTCAAAGACATTCTGAGCTTACAAGCTTTATAAGACGGTTTTTAACTCTATATAAAACTTTTAAATTTCTACAAAAACCTACTTTATAACAGTATTGAACTTTATTGATATATCTAGTTGAGCTGAGTTAGCCTATAATGTAATTATTGTAAAGAGGTTACTACAGAAATAACAGCATTAAATACTCATATATTCAATCCCCACTAAATAATTCCTAGCATTTTTGAGTTAAAGTCCACCTAATATTTAGGCTAATTCACAAGTCTCAAGCTCAGAAATCACCTGAAAAAATACGGTACATTTTTTTATAAATAAAAAATATTTCCATAATAGAAACCCCTTTTTGAAATTGTCAAATTGCACTTTAATAAACACAATGTTCACAGGACATACACAGAACATTGTGTTTATTAAAGTGGAATTTGACGATTTCAAAAAGTGTTTTCTATTATGGAAAGATCCAGAACATCAATATTTGTTCTACAAATTTTATCAAAAATATTTTCATGAGAAATTTCATATACTGTAGGCTATATATTTTCATGAAAGATGAAAATTTAGTACACTAAATGGATCTCTTGCAGCCCAACGTGATCTGATTCAATATTTAACCATAGGTTACAAACTAGAATAATAATTTTATACTATTGATTCATCATTAGAATTTAAGAACTTCAATTCAGCAAGATAATAATTTTATTGAAGAGGCTCACCATATATCCACATCATATTGAAAGCAAAAATCAACACAAATACATTATTATTTCGGTAGGGAAAATCCGGATGAGATCTCAATTATGTTCTCATCACGATCAACAACAAAAATTCAATCAAAATTTTTAAGCAAACTAATACCCAGACGAGAGTAAATTCTGCGCGTGGATGGAAGTGTTATGAACACATTTTCAGGACATTTATTGAATGTTGACCGGAGCGGAAAATTGATTAAGCTGCTTGCTATTGAGTGGGATGCGACAGCTCTGATGTGATATTGAATACTTTACAAGCTTCCTGTGATAATTTAATTAAATTTCTTCCCAGCTTAATCCTGTTAGTGATTTTGATGGAAAAACTTCATTTTCTTTTCAAATTCAAGTAGAATATATAAATACTATTCATCCATATAGAGAAAATATCTATTACTTCACAATTTTGAAGATATTTTTATCCTATTAACAATTAATTAATAAAATCATGATTCAATGTATTAATACAAGTTGGAACTGAACTGTTCATCAGCCAAGTGTTGGATTGCAGTCAAATTCCATTAAAAACTATGTACTGTAATTTCATTATATACTGCATTGTATTATGTATGTATAGATTGCTGGTCTCCACATATTAGGGCTCAATGTTTCACTTTTCTTTATGTGAGTTTTTGGGTGTAAAAATATTGAAATCTCAAACGATGCTGCTGAATGTTAAGTTGTTAACTTGTGTTTATTATGTTATTGATAATAAACTATAAATAAATAATACTACAGTACCTATATTAATAATATGTGTGTAAAAGAAAAATAAATGGTTGTGATAATGTTTATATTCATATTTAAGTATAGATGAAAAACATGAATTCAGTGTAATAGAAAATAAATTTACAATAATTTTACAAGTAGAACGTTATTTTCAAACTAGATTATTTTATTTATTTATTTATTTACAAGAGTTACAGCACAGAGATGAAACTTTTGAATACTCAAAACAGAGAAGATTATTGACTACTATTTGCTAAAATTGGTAATGTTCGGTGTACGATATTGAAGTTCGAAAAATATTTATGTTGCAGGAAGCTATTTATCACAAAAATTTTGATAAATTCATTCTTTTTGCAATAAAATCAGTGTTATTTTCTTACAATTTATGTAAGAGTTGAAAAAATTGATTCATGGTCACTCAAAAGGATCTGATTGTCTGATAATAAAAACTGTCAAATTATTTTCCAGTCAATGGTTCTAAACCCCCTCTGTAAAAGACCACCAAAACTTTTAGTAGTTTCTCAATCCTCAAATAATAATAGTTAACAATTTTTCTTCATAAAACCATCGGCACAATAACATTTCAAAGCTACCCAGCAATGAACGCAATTGAAAATGAACAAATTGGATGACCGGGCCAATGAACTGGAACGTAATTTTCAATTTTACAACCACTTTTAACAAAATAGCTCGAGTGTAGTTATTAGGGACTGGTCGTAAATAGAAATGATTTTTTGGACAAGAACTGAGTGAAGGAATCAAAAGAAATAAAATTGACTCGGGACGAGTCTTTATGACTGAAAAGTGTAATAAAGACAATAATAATTCCACTAATAGTTGAGTACCAATAAAATAACTGAACACAGATGATCCACGTGCAGGAAAGAGACGGAAATAGTTATTGAAAAAAGACAAATTGAGAACTGAAAAAGAGATCGTAAAACTACTCAAGATAGTAGCTTTTTCATTTCAAATTGTATGGTGTTGAACCTATTGTACTGTGTGTATTGTACTGTGTTATCTCCATTAATAAAATTATTTATTTATTATTATTTCATAGTGGGAAAATAATAACGTTTCCATAACTTTTGGGAACAATCTTTGAGGACAATTCAAATCTTGAAATTTTTATTATTTCAAATCTTTCCCCATCTTAACGTATTTTGAAAGTAAACTAGGTATGAAATTAGAAATGTTTGTTTTAATATTTTTTAGTTGTTTGATAACTCACCTTATCTTCAGATTTTATATGCTTTGTTGGAATTTTTGACAAAGCTTTCTTTGCTGCTGTACATAGCCTTCGCTGAAAAAATAACAAATAAAATTATGAGAATTTATGAACTCTTCATCATCTTATGGAATGATGGAATTGAATTTTATGGAATTGATATACTGTAATTAATTGCATGGGAATGAACAAAATACTGATGACAAATCATGAAACTATAAAAAAATGAAACACATTTATTAATTTTGTTAATGTACTAATCGTACATGATGATCAAAGGACTAAATGATAGTCAATGCAGTAAACAAACGAGACATAAACATAAAATTAGAACTCTCAATGAAAAATGCAAGCAACACAATAAATAAATTTAACAAGAATCCCAATTTAATGCT